>OY728161.1:1552655943-1553905943 GCA_963277665.1 Viscum album | reverse complement strand
CGTGGTAGACACAACATAGTGTTTTAACAAAACCATGATAAATTATTAATATATTTATTAAAATATGTCCATAGGAATTTAATAGTTAATATTATTATGGTTGATACTTCTACGTACTTTTAAAATATTATGTATAATAGTTTTATAAAAAAATCTTATTTAACAAAATTAGATAATATTTTTTAGTTATTTATATGTTTTTAAAATACATTGTTTTGAAAAAAAACTCTTGACTAGTGTTTAATATTAATAAACATAATTACTAAAATATATTAAAATTTAAATTGAAAAAATAAAATTCATTTTTTATCTCATCATCTTTAAAATAGTAAAGGGTAATTTTTTTCTAATAATTAGATTTTTTTTGATGAATAGTAAAAACATATTTATTTTTAATTGAAAACTGAATTTTTATCAAATTTAATTTTACAATTTAATTCTATTTTAAATTGGAATTATAATAAAATTTCTTCAATTATAGAACAATTAATCCAATTAAAAAATTATAAATAAATTCACAATGAATTTTTATATAAATCATTTTAATATTTTGAACATTTTAATTTTAAAAACATACTTTCTCATCACCTCTATTTCATCAATTTAATGATAAATATTTTGACCCATATGAATTAAATTTCAAAAAATTGATTATATATTTGGAATCATTATAATTTATATTACCTGAAAAGAAAAAAAATCAATAATATGAATAATGAGAATTGAAAAATTCAATAACCCACATTATCGTAAAAATTGGGTCTAAATTTGTTGGTAAACTAAATTGATAAGGAACAAAATTACAAATACTAATACATAGAAATAATTTTATGTCCATATTTATTTCTTATAGTATATAGGATTTTTAATTGGTCATTACTGGATCATTGTGTCATGAAAAAACATGGTTGGAATTCTTATTTTTCAAACATTTCTATTGTGCCACTCAAATCACATGCAAAAAAGGAACCCTATATTCGATTTTTTCATACCATAAATGCCTTTTTTTGAAGAGAATAATTTTACAAATCACTTCCCTAATAATTACATCCTTAGTATGAATAGAATTCCAAAAAAAAAGATTTTAGTGTAATCCTACGGATGATAAATATAAAATGGAAGTGCTCATCAACAAGTGTTTTTTTCACTAATTAATCCTCATAATTAAAATAATATTATAACATGTTGATATAATAAAATCAGTAAAATCCAAATATTTTTAGAAGTTATGTTAATTTACTGACCAGCAGCAATATCCACTTAAATCAAATGGGTTACACTATTATCATTCGTGTATATGGAAGACTAAAACCTAATGAACCGATGTCATTCATTTCTCTATTACCACCTATCAAGGATGAAAATAATGATTTATTTAAATAATATATAAATTATTTAAGGTATTATTATTATTATTATAGATTTACTATATCACACATAAATTTCTTCATTACATTCTCATTAGATATTATTATGTTTCTCATATGTATGACATATGACCGCCTCACGAAGTGATGTGATTCATTCACTATTTACATAAATGGTATTAAAGTCTATATTAATGAATATATGTGATATATTTTACAAAAACAATCTAGATAACAATATATAATATATAATTTTCAATTTTTTATTTCTACATGAATATTGAAACACTTTCTTGCATTTGTATGACCTACTGTCTCTGTGAATGATGTGTTTCATTTAATATCACTAAATTTAATCGATTTCTCAATATAAATATATTCTAAAAATATTTTTTTATATCACTTTTAAATTTTTTTAGATTATTAATCAATGATTTCATTAAGAGGATAAAAATTATAAAATCAATATATTTACAAAATAGAAAGTTTTTGTAAACGAAAACATAACATTTAAATGAAATTTTTAATAAACTAATAATTCAATATCATAAGAAAATAATATATTAAATTATCTATGTATATTATTATTTTTTTATAAACTTATATTTATTATAGAATAGGATTTAATGTGTATGTCGGGAGTCAATACATAAGGTAATGGATTTTTCTCTAAGCTATCATTTTTTGAGAGGTTTGTTGTATTATACCACTATATTGATTCATGTGGTGTGTATATAGAACCATTAACATGTAATATAATGAGTTTATTCATACTGATGATATTTTTAGATTAATTATATTTAATCACTCATGGGGATTAAAATTAAAAGATAAAAAATGGTAAATATTTAATGATAAAATCACATCGTTTAATATGATTCTTTAATGTTATGTTTCAGATGATAATGTATTATTATCCATGAATTAATATATTCATTATTTATAATAGTATCTAGTTATTACATATATTATCAAGTAATTTTATTTTTTTAATACTCAATGGTCATTAATATAATTGGGAAAATGTTTGTATGAAAATCTAAATTTATTACATTAAATAGTCGAAAAAACAGTTTTTCCAAAAATAATGTTTTGAAAAATATAGTTGATTTTTTTATTATAAATTTATTTATAAAATTAATTTTTATCAATGTTAAATCATTTATAATGAAAATTTTCATGGAATCTACATGCCTCTTTCAAAACAATTCGTGTTTGTATTATAATGAAATGTGATGGGAGCCATTATTTTAACATGTAAAACATGGAAGAATCATAATATTAAGATGACCATCAATTGATAAAAAATCAATTATATGTTTTTAATGTAATTTTCAATAAATTATAATTTGAAATTTGTTATTTTCAAAAAAATTTATTTAAAAAGTAAATAATATTTTAAAAATGAAAATTTTTTAATGATCTTTCAAAATATTTTTCCATATAAGGTGAAACATGTTATTGATAACTATTAATTATTAGTTATATAATCAATGGATTACATTTTTAAACATATTCTTTAGGGATTATGTTTATGATAAAATTATGTTTATGGAAAATGTTTCTCTTCCATGTGATATACCATGATTAAATTATTAAGGAATACAAGCCTTTTTAGGAGTTATTATATGATGAAATCATTAAATTATTATGATTAATGTTTCATTTCTATGGGTTTTTATAGGATTAAAAATTTCATAGACCAATATTATTTAATTGGTAATGATATAATTAATTTTTTATTCTCTTGTGGAACACATAAATATGGTTTTCATTATTAGATGTGTGGGACATATATTTACCTCCAATTAACTCAATAATGATTTATATATAATGATATTAACAGAAAAAAAAGGTGGTGTAAACCTGATATAGTGAAGTTGTTGTCCACTATTATGGTATTGGGAGTGCACCATGACTTCTATTATTGTATGAGGAGTGAACCCGTTCTACTATAATATCATTTTCATTGGTCCTTTACTAATATTGGAATATTTTTTCTCTGATTATGTGTACATGAACAATCAATGACTTATGAACATGTTATGTTATCTTGGAATATATTTATTTATTACATTATTATAAATGTTATATAAAATACCAATACATATTACCGGACTAAATTTTAGGAACTATAATATGTATGGTATGGTTTTTCTAGATTAAATAGAGTTTTCATACCATTATGTCCATTATATTTTTATGTATCTCCTTTATTTAACCTTACAGAGGATATGTTCTCACCCTTTCTATGATTCATTTACCAATTTTATGATGAAATTTATTACTTATGATATGTCTCATAACGATTATATTTAGGATGATCATAGTGAAAAATGAATTGAATTACAAATGAACAATTTTTTTGTGATTCAATGTTTCAAAGACAATAAACTAAAATGTTTCTCTCAAATGAGTTTGGTTAATGAGATAAAAATTCATAAAAATTAATTAATATCAATTTATAAATTTTTTTGGTTACTATAAATTACATAAATCATATGGTGGGATCTCCAAGAAGAGTGTAAGGTAAAATTCCCAAATAAAATCCTATATATGGTAGTGTAGATTTTACCTCATTGAGTCATGGAGTCTATATCATATATATATGTAGTTTTTTTTCCTTATTTTCTTGTAACATGTCTTGATTGACATAAATTTTGATGATCTCACTACTACCATGAAGCATTATGATTAGTGATTCTAGGGTGTATACTCACACCTGAATGGGATCTACACACAAATTCAGTGTCTCATGTAGATGAGTGACATTTTAATAATGTTCTTGGAAGACAAAGAGTAGGTGAAAAATTTTGTATGCTCAAGATACCAAGGCCCAAACCCTTGTTGTATTTGAAGGAATTCACATCCATATTAGATTGATTGATTATTTTATCTCTATTTTTTATACTTTATTTATCCCCTTTACATTTCATTATTTATCATAATATAATGATGAAATTATGTTAGGTACACATTAGGGTTCATGGGGAATAATTACTATCATCAATTCATGATTTTGAGATGAATTTTTGTGTTTAGTTCAACATAGATGAACCCCTCATACATCTGATATATATACTTAGTGGTGGTTTTTATCCCCTCGCATATTAGAGGTTGTATTGGGGTGTCAAACATGTCTTATCATCAGAGAGGTAGTCCCTAGTATATTCATTCATGAAAGATATGTATCATTAAGTTGTTATAGATTAATAAAAGTGTTTTTGTATTTTCTATATTTTATGTTTTGATTGGTGTTTATGAAAAATGTGTATGTTTTTTAGATAATTTTTCATGATAAGTAATCTAGTGTTGTTGAAATAACCAATGTAGCCACTATCCATGAATCTAAAATCCTTTCATGTTAGGTTGTTTCATGATGACTTTAAAAATTCCTCCATAATGAATTCCTTAATGGTTTTGAGTTATCTTCGTGATGATGAAGGTTTTTGTGATGGTCCCAGATTTCATTAACAATCATCCTCGATATGATTACTCTTGGTGGGATGTTAGTAGTGCTAAAAAATATTTAAAAGTCTATGAACCCAAACCCGGTAGTTTTTTATGATTATAATCATAGTATTGATTAATATATCTCTTTTTTTTGGGTAATATGACTGTATACAAATCATTAATTTATTCCATTTTTTAACAATAGGGAACACACAAATTTTGATATTATATAGAAAATAGGGTATATGGGAATGGATGGAAGTTATGATGCTTGTTTTATAGACTCTTCATACCCCTGAATGGTTATATTTCTACACTCATAATTTTTATTCACTATATGGAATTAGATTGATTCATCTGTACTTGCATATTGTTCTCCATTACAGAGAACACATAATATGTTCAATAGTTGCGATCTCCTATGATGCATGTTTTTCTCGAACACAATTTATCATGGTAGGTGATTTTATCGAACATGTGGTGTAAATTCCCCACATATTTGGGACCCCAAAAGATGGTTGACTTGGAAGTGATACTTCACCACTATGTATTTGGGCATCTCTACATCCATGTGTTACCGATTCTTTATGTGGCTTAAAAAACCAAGGAAGATTTCCACTAATACCATCATGATTTTTTTATTTTCATATGAAAAAGTACCATTTTTGGGATTCATTACCTAAAAGAGAATTTACTTTTTATTTTTGGTGGGTAAAATATTTTTTCTTGTACGTTTGAGGTCGTTTTGTTGTGATAAGGTGTCAGATCAAGACGTAGATAAAGAGAACCATTGGGAAAGAAAATGATAGATTTAGTTGGTTGGACTTGGTGGTATATAGGTTCATATTAATGGTTGATGTATGAAATGCATGTTTATAATTTTACATTTAGTTTTGTAACTATCTCATAAGACACATTTTCACAAAATGTATCACTTTTTCAAGACTGAGTAATGACTATAGATTCTGTTGGACTGAACAATGTGATACAGGGTCCTATAGAGAGGATTGGTTATCACACACATATATTGACTGTGTAACCAATCTATACTAGTGTATAGAGACTGTGACACATGTAATATTCCATTGTTAGTGGGAGTCCATTTGACATTCTTAACAATATGGTCCATTTTCATACTATCCATACCCACTTAGTTGTTAGCATTGATGGATATAGTATCTTCAATAGATTTTGATTGATTTTTCCTACATTAATTATATAGAATCCATTTAATTGAGTTTTGATATATTCTATAATAGTATATATCATATTTCGATATCATTTGGATTTTATAACCCATATCAAGGTTGAATCTATGTTCATTTATGAAATAAATTATTTGGAGGACTAGGTAGAGGTCTTATATTAGGATCATACGTACTTACCTCCCAAGTTAATGAATCTTTTTATCCTTGAAATTAAGAATGGATGTCATGATATTTATTCTACTGTATCAGGATTCCAATTAGATCTACAATAGATTATGGTTTTGTTGGATGACATACAATGGTAGTAATTTTTAAGAACATGTGTGTCTTCCCAGGTATCCCAACAATTTTTCATAGTGGTGGATATGATCTTGAGTTCAGTTGTGGATTAAGATTACATATATTTTTTGAATATTATGAATGATTATCAACCCTTAAGAATCAATTTTAACATTTTCCTTTGGTTAGGGGAGAGGTTATTTTCAGTGCTTCACCACAATATATATTTAACATAGATCATTGATTGAGATGATTATATATGGATGAACAATTTATAAGGACTTATTTGTGATACCTTTAGGTATTCTGAACATCATAGTAATGTATAATAGACTTATAAAATATATATAATTACACTACATAGATTAGTTCATGGTAGTCTTCCATGTGGATTCTAATTCGTACTTATATTTCTAGGTGAAGAACAAAGGAATATTTATGATGGTTTTATACCTGATTGAAGGGTAATACATTTATGAGATGTTATACATATATCAGTCCTAGATTTACGAGTTCTAAATCATTGGATATTTATTAAAATATTTGGAAGTGGATTATTACCTATCATAGTTCCCATTGATAACATGAGAGCCAACAAAGGGCATGGACATGGCAGATGAAGCTCAATGTGAGGTTTTTCATCTACTTTTGTTTAATTATATGGAGATGTAGTTTATGTATTCATAGTTTAATAATTATTGATTAATATTGTTTATTGTATTAATAGTCAATTGTTGTTACACATACACATCTTCATGAAGTTATGGAGGTACATATTGGGTTAATCAATTGTGATATATTGCATGACCACATATCCTCATTCCATGATGTCGATGATTTTTATAAATTAGTGGATTATGTCATCCATTCAATGAGGGGTGATTACACCATTTACATTATAAGAGGAGGTTATGAGATAGTTTAATTACAATAAAAATACATCATTGAGGGATGAGGATATACAAATATCTTTTAGAATCATGTTTTTGATTCATGTTTTTCAAACCTTGTTAATATATTTCACTATATATGTATCACCTATCAGCAGGTGAGCGAATAAAATTATAGGTTGAAGTGGAAATGGTATATTGCCATTGGGGATTTTATATAAGATCATAATTGGTTTGTGTCAGGTCAAAAATATATCCATGTTTTTTGTAAACAATACCATGTTGAACAACTTCATTAAAACCATAATGCATAGTTCATTTGAGAATTTTTGAAATCTATTATAGATAAGAAGAGATTTTATACCCAATAATGTGGGCCAGGTAAATCATACATTGCAGTTTATTGAGAAATTACATGGTATTTTATGTTGTAATGGGTCTATAGTTGGTAGGTCATATACCGTTGAAGGTGTTTGTGTATCATGACGGATAATGCTAAAAATTTATATCATCACCATGTATGGCCTTGTATTGGGGAAATTGTTGGATTCCTCACCACTTGTCTGATTCAATGGGAGAATACAATTATAATCCTAATGGTAGTTATATTGATGTTTTTAATGATTTTAAGTAAATATGAAGGCATCTGGGGACCAGACAATTTTTTAGGTGTTTATTATTTACTTGTGATCATGATCATTGGGTTGGATGAGGAGATAGATTCCTATGAGGTATCATGCCTCAATGAGGATTTTCAAGATTTCCTAGAAATGTTATTCAATATAACAAGTTTGTTTTCTTGTTTCTAAATTATAGTTTTACCTTACCAAGGTGTGTTTTTTATATAGAATGAGAACACTATTAGATTAAGTGCATGGATTTTTTCACATATCTATGATGAGGAGACATGTACCCAAATCATATCATGTTGTTCTTCAGGATGGGTTGGAATTATTAGCGGTGTTACCTTCTCAATGTGTTCAATAGAAAGGTATAATTTGATTAATAACTATATTGGACCCTTATTGGTAATTTGATTCTCACATTTTCAAATTATTCACATACACGATAACCATTAGGGGGCCTACAGGATTAGTAATCCCAATTGAGTGATCATTATCCTCACTAGTGGGTATGGTTTTTTCATTTTAAGGAAAAATATATTTTGGAGAATATAACATCCTCTGATATTCTATTTAGGACACTGGAATATATTATGAAATATTTTTTGAGTGAGCGCTGAGTTGGTGAGATATTTAGAGGCCCGTGGAGACTAGGTGTTGATATAACTAAAATATTAAATATATCTTATTATGCAACAACATTTTTCTATAAATAGATTAATAAATCCACAATAGTGTAATGGATTGAGTATCAAATATTTTTATTTAAAATAAATCATGATGTTTTCCTAAGGAACATTAAATAGTTATTTTGTTTTAGGAATTTTTTAATGTTTCTTCATATGTGTGAATAATAAATTAATAATTTTAATCATTAATTTTTTTCGTAGCAATTACCTAACCACATTATTAAAAAAGTTGATATGTATAATCAATAGGAATATACCCATAATACTAGGATATTATAAAGTAGTATATTGTTCTTTCATGGGAAAATAGACTATTTGGTCATCGATGAATGGGTAGAGTTGAATTGAGAGATGGTAAAGGAGTGAAAAATGATCTTTATAAGATTCACTAGAGGATATGTTATTTACCAAAGATAAATACAAATAATATTATTGTGTTTTTAATGTTTATTTTCCATGAATGAATATCTCTTCATGAACGTGTATTGAATCAAAAAATTGGCTAATTTGATAGGTGATCCTATTAGAGGTACTGGTTTATATATATGGGAATATTTTTTTATTGAATTTTTCATTATAAATTCATCACCCTAATAAAAAAATATTCCACAATATGTTATTAAAGGTTTATTTATTTTTTGGTGTTGTATCATTTTATTCACATTTCAATCATTATATTGATCTATGATGTTTTATTTTATCAACTATTAGAAAAATACACTGTATTTGATCATTTTATGCCAATTAATCAATGTAACAAATTAAGAACATGGGTGAGGGTTCATGAAATATTTTTAAATTTGTATGTTAAAATGATAGGATAATATTATAGGTAGATCGAGATGGGAATAGAGTTCCTCTTTTGTGGTTAGATGTGAAATGTGTGACATGTTGTGTTGGGAAAACAGTATCATGATAATATTATCACCATAATTTGGAAAATTATGAGGAAAGTATGGGACAAACAGATAAATTCTTGCTAGATGGTCATATAAACGATTCATAGTACGAATTAAATTTAGTGGGAGAATTTCAAAAATTCTATAACTTATGAGAAATTACAGACTACATGTAGTGTATTCAATAGGGACACAAGCCACAATGTATCACATATGCAGCAACTAGGGTGTTAAATATCACATGTGTTGTCGGTCAGACACATTCCATGTGACCATATGATGGAAAAGTCCTTGGGAATAAGAAGTACATTAAAAGTATTTTAGATTAAAAACAGGTCGTATGTTCCATGCCACACTCCACATAACCCATTTCTTATGGATCAATGTGTATTGGTAGTACATTCATTGGAGTCCATTATTCATCAAACAACATGTATAGTGGGAAAATCACATTTTACATAAAAACGTAGGAGGAAATTGGTACACAATACACAAATAGTTCTTACACAGTCACCTATACATCGTGTGTTGTGGATGGCAGACAATGTACTTTGAATAATACATAGGCATGATCAATGTAAAAGGGGATTCTATATATACATGGTAATGGAAAATAGTACACCTCCAATACCAGATGACAAGTAATGTGACATTACATTATCTACACATGACTAAACCCTATGAAAATTCCATGTATTTTGGATAATTGATTTAATGTGACTGTGAGACACATGAATTTCCCAGACTAGTGATACGATATATGTACCATTATGTGACATTCCTTGTAATTTTAAAACTGATGGATAAATACCTCATTCTTCTCAGTTCATATCATATATTAAATAGGTTTTTTTCTATTATATTATTTCATGGTAGGATAGTATAAGTTGTGTGAGTACCCTTATTCCAACCCTGTGAGGCTAAATTGTGCCATTACAACCTCAGTATAAGATTATAGCCCTCTCTACGGGATAAATCATTGATAATGTTCATGGTGTCTATCCATATAACATGGGTATTGATATTATATTGTTCCTTTCTTATCCCAATGAAGGAATTGTGTTGTCAGCATGAACACTATGCACAAAGCGACAATCCCCTATCTAGATTCCTAATCTAGTTGGGTTCATTGTATAATTGTACATATGAACACCCACATTGATGGTTATTATATTACGGTTAATGGTGTCCACATATGGTTCAGACTGTGATCACTTTTCTTGGTGTTGTGATTATGAATATCTAATGAGTACTAATTTGGTGAATTCTAATATGCATGACCTTTTGGAAAATCATAATCAATGAAAACACAATTCATAGAGTGGACTCTTCTAGGTTTCTGTCAACATAATGAAACAATAAAAACTATTTTTGATGGATTTATAATTGATATTTTTTAGGGACATGGACTAAAAATTGATTATATCATTTTCTTATATCTCTATTTACTATTTCTCATATCCTTATTGACATAATTTGAGATGATATGGCTACTCCCACGGTGCATTATGTTAGTCGATTTTTAGGATTCCTATTTGGTATTCTTATACTCTCTCATCCATTGTATATACATAATAGTGGTGGGTATTATGAGGAATAAACTCCATTTAATAGATTTAGTAGAGGAAAAATAATAGGTGCATCATTGTTTTGTCTATAATTATTATTGGTCACCCTGGTGTACCTTTAGAGAGTAGTCCCCTCTTTTATAGTAGGTTAGACAATTTTTTATATTTATAAGGGTGTATATTTTTCCTTATATAATAATATTATTTCTCATACTATGATATGGGTTATATTTTACCCATTTATAGTGATATAAATTATATTTTAATATTATAAATTTTATGTTATTTTAGTGGTTTGAATGTGTATAGTTACATTAATAAAATGACTCCTATATTTTTTATATGACTACTCAACACATTCACAATCATATGTCCTATTAGAGGTAGTCATGGGGTCTCACAATCATCATATCACTATTCAATAACACCTCAGTGGTTTCATTATTTAATATTTACATATAACATTTTATCACCAGATTATTAACAATTCATAGTTAATATCACTTTGTAGGTAATTAGTGCTTTTCATTTCATGTCTGTTTAGGTTTGGTCTTGTCATTTCATAAAAAATAAATAATATTTAAATAATATAAATAATTTGAATCATTATATAAATTTACTATATATTGTTTTCAAATTTAGTTTTTCTAATCGATAAAAGATAGATATTTAAAAATGAACATGATCATTCATGAAGATAGTAAGTCTAACAAACATGTGTACAATATTTCTATTTTTTCAACATATAGAACTAATTAAAGATCAATAATAATTTATAAATATAAAATATTGATTATATAATAAATATAATATATTTTCATTAGTTATATCTTTATTACCATTCATGTAAAAATAAAATTAATAACATTTCACATTAATCTATGCATGTTGTATCCCACAAGCACACACATGCGATGTAATAATATTCCAAAAGATTGAACGGTAAGAAGTTAGATGCGATTTTATAAATCTATATGTTTAATTTTTATATAAATTCCATATAATCTTGATAAATCCCCCACTATCACTCTCCATGAGAGGAAGTGATGGAGAAAAAATTATAAGTGTTCACGAGCTGGTAGTCGATCTTACACAGAGTTGATGATTTTGTTTATCAATTAATAGAATAATAGATGGATATATATTATTTTATTAACACAGTTTAATATAATTATATTGAATATATATATTTCTTTATATAATTATATTTTGAGTTTTGTGCTTGATGAAATGAAATAAAAACAATTATTTCAGAATGATTTGTCTTCTTAAAAAAATCTCTTTAGGTTTTGACCAACATCATTCTTATGAGAGTTTAGAAATAAAATTATGGACATGATGTGATTTATATATATATTTAATTAAGGTATTTTGGATTATATTTTCTGATCCAAATTGATATTGTAGTTTCAAGAGGGTGGGATAGGATGTTCCTTTTATAAGTGGGGGATTGTGCACACTAGGGTTTTTTTAAAACAAAATATAACCACATTTTAGAGAACCTAAAAGGTTCATAAATTCCTTAATATAAGACCAAAAAATATATAATGTTAAAATATGTCCATTCAAATTTAATTGGACATGGTTTATATACATTTTAACCCTAATATTTACTGTTTAACCATAAAAACCCCATTTTACCTAAATAACAGTAATAAGGTTATACAACATTATAATTAATTAAGACCTAAATTTATTTTGTAAATATTATATAATATTATATAATTTTAATTTTAATATGTATTAAATAATCTAAAATTCATTTCATATATTGTGAAATATTTAATTTTATATTAATCTATAAAACGTGCGAAAATATAGGATTTTTAAAGATAATGTTTACGCAAGTATAAATAGTTTTAATATCATAATTCAATATTGAAATAATTTAAATGACCTAAAATTGATTAATAATAACATTTTTGAAATAATTTTACTTATAAAACAATTAATAAATAATGTAAATTTTATATTCGTTACACTAAAAAGAGGGATTCCATCAAAACATTACATTTATCTATTCGTTGAAAAACTAATCTTTTCTGAATATTACCTTATATTCACCATATCATAATTTTGACACATTTATATAAAAAATAAGATTACTCTTTTTAAGTTAATATTTTTATTTTCTGAAAAAAATCTCTAAAAATCATCTCTTAATAAAAATATATTTTTATACCATATAATTAACTCACTAAAAATTAGGTATATATTTACCAATTTAATTTCTATATATAACCCATTTTTATTTTTTATAAATATATTATTATTCATATTTATTAAACCATTTTTTATTAATAGGTTTTCATAGCAACATTTATATGATATTGTTTATGAATAACTACACGTGGTCTGTTAAAAATTGGTTTTGTATGTAATGTATGCGATCAATGAATATAAATAAATTTGAAATAAGAATAATAAAACATGGAGGTCTCAAATTCTAATAACCATAGAATAAATTTATCCATGATGTTCTATAAGATAGATATAAAAAAAATCACGATAATTATTTCTCAACATATCCTCAGGTTCCCATGTAACATCCTTGAGATGGGGGTTTCACCACATATCCTAGATTAGGTAACTATTCGTGTTTCATAACAAATTTTCTCTATGAACCAGAATATCATCTTGTTTTTTCTAATAATAGATATTATTAACCTTTTGTATGACATATTTTTATAGTAAATTTGATAGATTGTGTATTTGTCTTATCTTAAAGAACACACATACCACATCATGGGCGTGATATGGGTAATGTGGAAGTGAAAAGAGATATGCTTTTGTCAATATCAATCTTGAATCTCAACTAAATAAATATACCAGGGGATTAAAATTATATTATTTCTTTATATCATGACCATAATCCATACTTATATTCATAAAAAAAAAATTTTTACATAAAATTCTATATCAGGATGATTATTTTCTGCTTATATTTTGTATTTACATTGTAATACACTAATGAGCTGTTGAATGGCTCTAAATATCTTTTATAATTTCTCATATTCATATTGTTCCAATATATTTATTTCTCTAAAATTATCATACCATTTTTTAGTTCTAAAATTATGTTCATAGAGGTATTCATAATTATATGTCATAATTATTGATGGAAATATATTATTGTATGAATACATTACTATGGGAAGTTGTTGATCACAAATGTCATTGAAATTAATAGAACAAGATCTCATCAAACCCTCTATGGTTTAAAATTTTCTACCAGATTTATTGTCTATTTGGGGATACATTTTAGTGATAAAACTCAACTATGTATAATGATCACAATGAATACATCTCTATAACATAAGGGAAAACCTCAAATCCCAATCCTATATAATAAAATATTGTCCCTCATGAAAGCATACAACATCTATAATATATAAACAAAAAATCAGTTTTAAAAAGTCTACTTTAGTGATAAAAATAATGTGCGATGAAGTTTTAATATATTCAACCTTATCCTATATATAATTACATTTATTATATATAATGGTGAATCTGACAAAAAAAGTAACTCTTATAAAAAACATTTCCTATCAGATATGGGTAATGGTTTTAAAATAACAATAAAATTTAATGTCTCAATCTTATCTTAATGATATAGAAATTAAAGAGATACCATGTCTATATTGTCTCTCCACATTAAATCCCTGATGGAAAACAAAACTTGTTCTCCCTACAACGTCATATATCAAGGATGAATAGGGAATAATGAAATATGAACCTCCTCAAATAGATCCATCAAAAAATTTGGAATAGATTAAATAAATTAATGGTTCTTGAAGAATAACATTCAATATCAATCAAGGTAAATTTAAAGAACATTCATCACCATCATCTTTAGCTTTTGATTGTCCTTATGTTCCTTTTAAACCACTATGTGGATTCATGGTTGAAAAGTCATTTGAGAAAGATCTGTTTTCTCTCCTTAGTTATTTATAGATATATTCGTTGAAAGTCAATATTTCCAAGATATTTTTTGATATTCATTGATAATAAGATACGAATCCTTTTTGCTAAAACCATCAGCCATATTTTTCACATTCATATTTTTGTAATATATTGATCTTCCATAATCTATAATCAGTTAATTCCACCTTTTATTTCACCCATTCAAATCATTGTATTTGAATATTTAATTTAGATATATTTTATTATTAAATTTAAATAAAATTATCTACAAAAATATTTACACCATTATGTTATGAAAAAATTACCAAACCTAACCCCTAATCAACGGTTGGGTATATTTTCCCATGAACCATTATATTTTTAGAAGCATAATATCTGACTATATCAATCTATATGGTAATGAATTCTAGTAACATCTTAGATGAATCCATATATATTTTATATAATTCTCCACAATAGGTAAATGAATGAACTATTTAATTGACTCAAAGTTTCTTAATTTATGTAAAAATTCCCTCACATTAATCAATCCAATGGAACCTAACTACCTTAATAATTAACATAGTGGATGGATTGTAAAACTATGAATATGTATCCAAAAATCATTGACTATATCCTGACAAATAAATTCCACTATAGATCATAGTCTACATGGTAATTCTATTACATTGAACAATTGAAGTATCTTTGTTGGATCGACTAATATTCCTTTACAAGAGAAAATGTAACTAAAAATTTGACATTTTATTTCATAAATTCAAACTATTAAATTTATCATATAGTTTCTCTATCCATATAGAGTATTTTAAAATTCTAATATAATTTTGTGGTGAACCATTCTATTTAAATATATAATAATATAACCAAAAAAACAACCGCAGTTTGACCAATGTAATCTTTAAATTCATTATTAATTAAATTTATAAAGTTAAATTGGTAATTAGTAAGACCATATGAAATAAATAATTATTCATAAAGACCATTATTTGTATATAATGTTGTATTGGGTATATCCTTCTTCTTACCCACAATTGATCTTATCCAAAATTCCGATCAAAATTTGAATAATATTTCCCTCTATGTTTTTGATCCATGATATCATCATTGTGGGGTGAGGAATACCTTTTCTATATATTGATCCTGTTATTATCTCTATAATCAAATCACATATGAACCGACTCTTACTTAATTATAAAACAATTACCGGTTCACCCCATGGTGGGACTCTTGAATGAATGAATATAATTTTAGGTATTATATAGTTTTTTTATTAATTTTTACAGATCATAAATTTAAATTTTATAGGGAGTCATTGAAATAATCATTGAAAAAATTATGTTTTCTAATATAAAATAAAATCTCATTTCAGTGAAATATGAGAAAATGATTCTATACATACCTATAAAACTCATTAAAATTAAGAATATCATTGATGATGAGTAACTCTCTAACCATATGAAAACAAATAAATTTTTAAGACGAATCCAGACAAATAAATTGGTTGTGATTTCCCTTATATATTCATATAAATCATCACATTAACTTATTATCATTATATTTTTCATATAATCATACATGAATTCCACTCAAAATTTCTTATAGGGGTGTTATATAGCGAAAATAAATATGTGCCGAAGATAACATAAAATTAAACCAGAGGTGAATTATCATATTTATATGAATAAATTTCCCCAAACATTAAATTTTGTTGAATCAAATAGATAAGTGATACAATTAGCATACTATTAGTTCCATTGAAATTTAATTAAATATATAGTCATTATGGATAGGAATGTAAATTCCTATAACCATTTCCTAATATGTAAGAATTCATCAAAATAATATATAATAAGTAACTATAATATTTGATCTAGCATATTATCAAACCAACACCATAATTATATCCCCATTCACACTTTAATATCAAAATTATTACCAATTCAATAATGAATCATTAATCGGAGTGTTAATTTATTAATATAAATAATAAATAGTAACACCTTCTTTTAAATATATGAAACCATAGGTTTTACAATGTTTATTCATGATCATTATTAAAATCCATTATTATGGATCATTTAGAGTTTTTGAATATCAAAATCATATCCCTTATAAATGTATAACCAAGTGTGTATAAAGGCCCAATGTCGTGAACTAGATGGAGATTTAGTAAAATCCTGAGACACATTTTTCAGTGTTATTACCGCCACGTATAACTAAAATAGATACACATCCACTCAGTGTATCCTAAAACTAAAATAATTTCTTTAAAACCTCCCACTATATACATTACAGTAATCATTGAATATGTTCATATTAATATATTTATACAAATACTTAACCGTATGGTTCTCATTACTATTTTTTCATCCTACAAAAAAAATATTATCCTTAGATACCAAATTTAGAAACCATATATTTTTAAAATTAGATATTTAATTATAGTATATGAATATACATAACATAAAAAACATCATGTATGGGGACCTTAATGGTTTAATGCCTTTAAAAAATGGATTTATAAATAAATATTTCATAATAGACCTACACCATCTCCCACCATATTGGATACAACTATAACCATTCATAGACATATAATATTTTAAATATTTTTTATTATCATTGAGAAAGGAAACATAAGGGTCGGTGTTCATAGAAAATGTTTATGTGTGAAAAATAGGGAAATAATTGATCACAAAAACATTCGAAGGGAAAAAATGTTTGATAAAATGAGAATAAAATTAGAAAATAATACCACATATATGAATGATATTATTACTGGATCATTGAACAATTGTTTGTTGTCTAAAAGATAATATCCATGAGGAATCAGAAGTCCTATGGAATGAAAGCATAACATTATCATAAGACATAGTTTTTTGGAATAGACATAAACATTGAAAATAATTCCCTATGTATTCAAGAACAATATGCATGTCGATTGTATATGATTATTTTCATTCCCATAACAATTTCATTAGTCAATGTTCACTCCAATGATTATAATAGTTCACAATGTACATTATAGAGTGTTTACTCCCCATTTTAGTCATATTTATCTCAACAGATATCATACACTACCCAAAAAATGGATATATATATATGTTCCATCTACAAAATATTGAAAATCATAAGTATGTGATAAAATTATCATAAAAGATTCATTATATCATATACCCAGAAAAGGAAAAATGTTTCATAAAAAATTCATCACAACATAACCTATGTATTACAGTTATTTTCTTATACTATTAATCAATTCATCAAATCATAAACATAATAAATATAATGAATTTAATAAACATGTATTTATAATATTAGTACCCCATTTTGAAAAATTAATGACTGTATCATTTGATCATATCCAATGTAAGGAATAAGTAAACTTAAAATATGTCATCATAGATTGAAAATAATTTTGAATGATCACTTGGAACATTTCATGACGAAAATATACTTGAAACTTAAAAATAACTTATGAAAAATATGATTCTATATAAATAATTTAGCCATATATAATATTTGAAAAATTAACATGAAACCTATATTGGAATCATTAAACATTGAGTGGTATTTATGGTTGAAAATATGTTTCATTCGTACACTTTAAACAAATATTTCACTCACAAATTTAGTAAATTTCTTTAATAACCACTCTCAGAAAATCGAAATAAGTTTCATTTTAACCATTTTAAAAGACACCAATAAAAAAATAACATTATACCAGTATTTTATAGTTTCAAAATCATTATTTAAAATATTTTTATAGAGCATGTATATGAAAGAAAAAGGGACTCAATCAAAGAGTAAAATAAAGTTGATGTTTTTTAAAACCATTATTTCGGTCTATTGGGTATATAAAGAGATGAAAATTTTAAAAAATTATTAATTTAATGAAATATCCATAAAATATGAATAATATTGACTGTTAAGCTAATATCATAATATATTTCATCATGTGAATCCTAATCACATACAATCCTGATAAATAATTAGTTTGTAACAAATATCCCTACCACATTGGTATCATATTAATTATAAGAACCATGAATGAAATAACCATATATAGTAATTTATAAAACATAATTTTTATGATAAGAATCATAATATAAAATATGAATAGTACTACATCCCTAAGAAAAAATGGTATTAATATGGGATATGTCCCATGGAAATAAAAGTTACCTTACCTTAAGTATCAAATTAATTATACATAGCTAATCACAATTTATGATAAATATATGATTTTTAAAATTAAATTACATAACCAAAATAATATTTATAAAACCATTTATGATTTTATTAATATAATTAATCACTTCTTTATTAACTACTATTTTGTTAAAATCAACTTTTCATATAATTAATGCTTTCATTTACATGTCCATTTTGGTTATGTAGTTTTATTATATGTACATTGATCATGTTTTCATTATATCTATAAGTATAATAATATTTCCAATATAATAATTATTTATTATATTTTTTATTATAATACAAAATATATAGATTTTGTAAAATGAATCTCACTATTTATGGAAGTGGAAGGTCATACACATTTATGAACATTGACAAAAATATTTGAATTAATAGAATGATAAAATTGAAAATAGTAATTCACCATCATTGATCCATTTTTATATAATACATGTCATATATATAAATTAAAATTTCTTTTATTACTATCAATGTAATGACAAAAAAAATTTGGAAAAATTTATTTGAGGTGGCAGTCCACACATACGTAGGAGGAACATTTTAGTTTTCCATTGGAATCAAATGTATGAATTTATATGTGATATTATAATTAAAAAAATAAAATCACTCAATAAAAATCATATGAAAATGATACACCAATCATTATCTACAGTAATGAGAGTGATTGATGGAAATGGAATTAAATAGGTTCACGAGTGGATTCTCCTCTATACACATAATTGATAATTTTTTTCCCATTTTGTATATGAAAGGACGGATTTAGGTAATTACATTAAAGGAATATCATATAACTATTATTGAGATATAATTTAATTATTTCAACATAAAATTTTATGTATTTTTACGATGGAAAATTAATCGGTTAGGAATGATACATCTCATTTGAGAAATATTATTATATAAGTAACAAATGCCTTTATAAGAGCAGTTCAAAATAAAACTAATTCCTCTAAGTCATGAGGTGGGAAGTAAGGATGGTATTTCTGTTGGTTTTTTCAAAACCATATTATTTTCTATTCTCAGTAACTATAATATAAAGACTTTATTTATAATTGTGGATGGAGAACACATGAAACATTTAAAAAGAAAAAATGGACAATTTTTTTAAATAACAAAAAATTCTATAGTATAGATCATTATAATGAAGTTTATAATATTAGGACAAAATATTCCACAGCATAGATTTTTTTTCATTTTTTTAATTCTTTAGTTTAACCCCCGTTGAAAATTTATTACCCACAACAATAGTAATTATTTTTATATCCTCTACTTTTTAATATAACCAAACATTTTGTTTCCCTTATTGTATAAAATTAATTATTTTTTTCCAATATTGAATTAAATTTTCCAAATCTAATCCAAAAATGATAGAATTTAGTTTAAATTTATACTTTCAATCTCGATGAACAAGTGGAATTTGAAAGAATATTTTTATATGTACATAAATTTTTGATTAAAATATTCAATATGAAATTTAAGTATGACAATCTATATTTTATAATAAAAATAAAATGGAAATAATTGTAAACATTAAAACATATTTAAAAAATGGAAATTTTAAAATAAATAATTTAATAATATAATTTTGAATAAATATCCATACTTTCACTCTTCATAATAAATTAATATTTTCCAAAAATTTAAAAAAACATCATTAAATGGTTTGTTTGACATACTGATTTAAAAGATGATTTTAATTTTGTGAAATAATATTTTTAATGTTTTGAAATTAAATTTTAGATCATCATTTTATATAAGGAAAATATTTTTGAGGGTAAATTTAAATACGATGCATGTAAATACATTACTAAAAATTAACTACAAATTAAAAATAATATTTTACATATATAAAAAAATTATATTTATTTATAAATTTATATTTATTCCTATTCATTCTGACACGATTAATTCCTTGAATATAATATTTTTAAAAAATATATATATGTTTAAATATAATATTTTTTTTGTTAAAATATTATTTTGCATGTTACACAATCTACTGAATAAATTAAATTATTTTTGAAATATTTGGATATCACATTCTATGTACAATTTCATATGAAGAATTTTCTCCTAATCTAATCAATTTATATAGATCCAATGCCTTCAAATTTTCTCATTTTCCTGATAAGTGTTAATGACTGATGAAATTCACCTTCCAACAGATAAGAAAATAGTAAAATATTTTCAAGTTCTTAAAATTAGAGAATGGAAAATATATTTTTACTGGTATTGTTATATTGATAAAAAAGATAATCTTAGGACCGAAAAAAATAAGGTGTTTTTTTTGATGATGTGCTCAACATAATATTTATTATCCTATTATAATTTATAATATCAGTATCATAAAAGCCTTTATAATTTGATGAAAATATAGAAAAATGACTCTTCATAAAATATCCTATAAATATTTCATTCTTATTAGGATAACAATTTCATTCCCTATCAGATTTGGTTTTAATATGATCCCATGAAGTTCCATAAAATTAATTAAACCAACTGAATAGTATGAGAACACATAATAAATTAATGAAACCAGAACATCATGAAAAATCATTTATAGGATATCTAAATAATAAAAACATATATACGATCTGTGACACCAGATGTTTAATCTCAGTCATTCGAGGTCATAATATATTCAAATACTTTATAATGGATCATAATGACTTTGTGAGTAATACAATAATATCCCCCATGAGATTCATTACAATGAGAAGTAAGTGAAGTGTAACTGTGTAATGGAATGATGGCCAAGATATAGTCAACCATATCTTTTTAGGATTATTACACCTTGATTTCTTTGTTCCAAAACAATATTCACATTTATTATAAAAAGGGACAATTTAATTTTAAATGAAACATACTTTACATACTATAATTTGGTATATTATTCTATATGTTAGATTATTGTATGGGTTCTCACTATTGTTTTATCATCATCCTTTCAAATAGTGACTAGATATTAACTTTATAAAAAAATATAATGACACATAATTTTTATAAATATATATCAAATCTTATTATATAAATATTAAACTCCTAACATTGTAGTCCAGTATAAAATCACATCGTTCTAGTAGCATTAGAAACACAGATCCATAAGAAAATTTAAAACGTTTCCACATAATGTCCCATTAATTTGTTAAATACAAGATCCCTTCTTAGACATATCTTGCATAAATGAATTCATCATCACATAGTGATGGGAATAAAAATATATTTTTTTATTGGATTCTTAGAAATGGTAATCAAATCAGATATAAATGTTTAATAAAATTTAATACATTCCCACGGTTACAGAAATATGAGTATTACATTTGTAAACCATAAAATTCATATCATATATAATAATATTGACCGATATAATAATTATTGGATAGGAATAACGCAAGATTTCTAAAGGAATCAAATAACATGACCAATAGTAGAAAAAAAAATCGAATAAAACTATGATTGTAGAATGCACATTACAGCTGAAAATAATTTTTTAGCATTTAATTCTATCAACAGAGACAATAATAATGGATTTGGACCACTCACTGACCCCTCATATCCATGTTTTTTTATCAGTCATTGGACTATCATATTGGAATCTTTTTCTTACTAAATAGGTTTCAATACCTCTTCTAGAATTTTTTATCTCGTAATATTTATAAATTTAGGAAATGCACTAGTGGTCACTATTACTCTTTCCCAACCAATAACATTACAAAAATATTAGTTATCGTTTTAAAAGGATCATATGAAATTAATAATATCAGTACCCAATAAAATGAAATTAGTTTCAAATTAATTTTAACATTTCATCATAGCATAAACTAATGAAAATAGAACACCATCACAACGTAATTATATCATCAGTATTAAATGTGTTTCAAATAATAATCCATAAATCGTATTATTTAAAATCTATATAATTAATGAATTTTAATGGTATAATTGTTTCATAACCATAAGAGATAATATTTACCAATTAAGGTTTTAATTATACATTACATTTTTTTGAAATATCTATTATAATTATTTTTTAAGAAAACAACCCTTTCACATAGAAATATGTTATTTTAAATCAAATAACATACAAAATGTTTTGGACACTATTTTAATTTCAAATAAAACAGATAAAAAGAAAATGAAAATTCAAATCAATTAGTGGTAATGATGTTGGATAATTACAATGATTCTATATATTTTTAAATTGTTCCTTTTGAATTTTCAATAAACACTCCAAAATACCACATTCTGAAAATGAAAAGGGGAAATATTTTAAAATTTTTTGAAAAACATTAAATCATCGGTAAATAGAAATTTCATTAAATAATAATAAAATATTATTAAAAACATTCCAGAAAGCATGTTTACAAAATAGCGATATTCCTGAAAAAGGTCATTCCAACAGTAGGGATAAATAAATTCGGTTTATCATAATTATTATTATTACAAATAATGAGTTATTAAAGGGAGGAAAAATAAATGAAATAATTTATCATCATGACATAAACTATGTATAATTTATTTAATGATATTATTTATATGTGGGAAACAAAATTTAATCATAGTGAAAAAGATCACAGACAATAATAATAAACAACGAAATCGTAACATAAAACCCTTTAGAAAAGTTTTTACTTTTATCAAATGTGATCTTTAGACCATATTATAAATATAAATTTATAATAATTCTAATGAATATAAATTTATAAACTTATAATTTTCAATATTCCCACCTCTAAAATTTCAATACACAATAATTATTAATTTCATTTTAATTTCATTATTTTGTATTGTCAACTATTTCATTTTGGCAAAAGAAATTTAGTTTTGTGGCTTTTTCCCTACATATTGATCATCATTTAATCAAATAAATAATATTAATGTTGATATAAATTTAATAAATATTCAAAACATTTATTTTTATTTTCATACATTACAATACATATATATAGAAATTAATTACATTATTATTGAATATGGTATGTCGTTTATATGCATGTTCACTATTTTCAATCCACAAAATCTGGAAATAAATAATGATAAATACATAAATTAATTTTTATCATAATTTATATATCATATATATCATACTTACTCTTGAAATATAACAATATTACAATCCACATAATGAAATAATGAATGGAAACACGTAACTTCATAGAGATTGTAGTCCACAAGAACAAAATAAGAACGTAATCATTTTCTATCGAATTTTATGTTAAGAAAATTAATTTGACAATATATTCATTGAATAATTATTTAATTATAAATATAATAAATCAGAAATACCCTCGTCCTAATAATATTAAATGAACGATGTTGATGGAAAATGAAATATATGCCTTTGTAGTGGAGTCAGTCCACATTTTTATACAATTTAAACATTCACTTCCAATGTTATGTAATTCTATATATTTTTAATTCAATAAGTAAAATTACTATTTAGTATATTGTAGATAATAAAGATATTTTTATATTAAAAAAATATTACAAATTAATAAACTAAAATAGATCTGGGATGATAATTACCTCTTACTTTTGAGTCCTCTTTTAGACCCTTTTTAAGGAAACATGGAATGGTCATATAAGAGTAATAAATACTCTAAATATTGGTTAGGGAAGATGAAATGAATTTTGGGTAGCCTCTAATTGAGAAAAAATTATTAATCAGGTTTATTGATTAGAAAGTATGGTGTCCTTTTATAAGTAGGAAATATGAAACATTTGTAATTTCATAGAAGAATATTATATAATAAAGTCATTTTATATAAACATACTCTTATCAGGTTAGATAATAAAATTTGGGATAATATGAGGTTGAAATTTTTGAAAATAATATGATTTATACATGTTAAACATGTAAATTTACCCTTATTTCTCAATTTAACACATAGTAAAATAGTGATAACCCTAATGGCGGTGTAAAAATCATATAGTTTTTACATTGGGATAAAAAATATATATATTCCCTTATAAAATAATATTAACAAAACTTTTTAAAAATATATAATAAATTTTATTAGTTTCAATTAGGTGAAATGGACGAATATAGTTTATTATTAGATTCTGAAAATGTATAGAAAAGTTGATCTTTTTTAACATTAATTTCTTATATAAAAATTAATCATACCATTAATATAATGAACTGAATATTAATTTTCAAAATATAATATATATAAAATATAATTATAACAAATATTTATTAAGAAAATTTCTCTTTATAAATATTATATAATATAATACAATTTATAATAAATAGATATATTTTTCTTTTTTTAATCATAAAAATAATGTTTCAATAAATTATAAAAAATTAATTAAATAGCAAATTTGACATGATTCTATCAAAAAAACTCCTTTTATAAATAAACATAAAAATCTATAAAATAATTTGTTATATATTTTCTCTAAATAAAACTACGTTTTATGGAAGATATATTTTTATGATGAATTTTTATAATTTTCTAAAAATATAATCGATTTACCTATGTATTATATATATATTTTTAAAATTTGTTTAATAAATTAATTTTTCTAATTTACTTTATAATTCATGATGTTGTACCACGTTTTGGTGCATATAGACTCATTATTTCATTTATAAATTTTTTTGAATAAATTAAATTTATATAAAATTGATATTTCATAATATATTTGGGGTTTTCACTAACCAGTATATAATACATAATGTAAAGACCCGTAAAAATCAAGGAAATTTTTTTCATAATTTACTTTGTAATTTTACATGAACGCAGTTTCTGATGGAACGTGATTCCGAGTCCCGGTGTGCCTGAAATCATTTTCTGAAGTTTGGCTCGGGTACATTCAGTGAACGAACGAGCGAGTTTTTTTAACTTTTGAACCGGTGCTCGGAATCTAATTCTGAGGGAACCGATGGAATCGCAGCGCCGATAATTGGTTAGAAACTCCTCTTCCGGAGTTGCGTTTTCTCAGGTGTGGTTTTTAATTTTTGGGGGTTAAGTGAAGAAAATAAAATAAAGTGGTCCGACAACATTATTTTTTTTCACTTAAAGCCACTAAAAGCCATTGAAGCTGAGTTGAAGCAGATAGGGTGGAATCCAAAATATACTACCCACTTGGTAGGATATTTTTGAGGTGGGGCCCACATGAGCCCCACCGTTTCTTTTCCTCTAAGTAACACACCTGCGAAAACTCCACTTTAATGAAAGTCAACTGGTGCGTTTCCTAAAACTCTTAATGCTCCTATTAATTGGACTGTTAAGACGTTACCATTAATTCACTGAATTAATGGTTCGTTTCTTATCTTGTTTTCAAACTGTTGTCATATTAAAAAAATAAGACCAACACCCTTTTTGTTGACGGGTTTCTTGTTGAGAGGATTTAGAGAAACTCTATCTTCATCCTCCTTCGTGAAGAACGCGAAGAATGCGAAGAACGCGAAGAACGCATCATTGCCGATGAAGAACGCCGGCCTTCGATGAAAGGTGACGAAGAACGCTGACGATTCTCCTCCTGCGTCAAATCATCGATCAACTGATTGAGGTAGGAGATTGCATATCTTTTATTTTTCCTTTTTGGATTTTATCCTCAACATGGATTTAATTCGTGAAATTAAATCAGTGTGTTTTCTTTAACCCTCGGAGATCGTCGACACGACGCCGTGTACCTCGACGACGCGACGCACATTCCGCGACGCGACGATCCTGTTCTTCCGTGACGGTCAATTCTGTGAAGAAATCTCGTTCTACAACTACTACGAGGTAGGGGTTTTATTTGAGAATAATATTTATTTCCATGGTTGTTTCCTTCTAAAACAAAGAACTCGGATCAACTAATAATCAAGTTGATCCGCATTTGTTTTTATATTTAGGACGTGAACTTTTATTCACGGGAGTTTTTTTGGGAACTAGGTTCAATTTTAATTTATTAAAATTGTGCCTTCTTATGTTTTCATTTGTTGATTATTGTTCCCAATTGTTTTCACCTTACGCAGAGGGTCCGGGACAAACAAACAGGGCCTGACAACCCTCCGCAGTTTATCGTTGATGCGTGGTTTAACGGCGTTTACGAAATGGGATCGGAATGGAAAATGGAGGCCTTCGCAGCAAAGTTTGGATCCCGGGAGAGCCCTAGGCGCAAACCGCAGGCAAAACAGACCACCGGAGCGTGTCCGATGGTCCGCGGAAGTTCTCGCCGTGCGCCTCGCCAGAACGGCGGCGCCGGCGGACTAAGGCGGCGGCTGGCAACGGCCGACCGCCAGGAAGTGGCGGCGCCCGGCGCCCCACCGGGAAAACCCGTCACAGCTGAAGCCTCGGCGGCGAGCCCCCGTCCCGCGGCCGCGTGGGACCGCGGGGAAGGGACGCGACCTTGGGCCGTGTTCAGTGACACGTAGCGGCCCCACGCGGGTCTGCAACTCTTCTTCACACGGCGGCAGCACGCACCCCGCCCGCGGCTCGGCCGTAACAGCCGAGCCAACCCGCTGGCTGGGCCGGGTTGTGCCCAGGCCGGGCCGGGCCACCCCGGCCGGGCTGGGCCACGCCGGCCGGTTCGGACCCGGACCTAGGTCGGTCCGGGCCCAGACCCCCGGTTTCAGACCTTTTAGGTCTTTTCCACATATCGTGAGATACGGGCCTCCGATCGATGTGCTGTCAGCGGCGATGTGATCATTGGATAAAGACGGTCATTTCAGTATATCACACTCAAGGTTTTGGAGTACTTTGGGTTCGTCCAGGTTGGATCGTACACGAAACCAACTGGGCCATCGGAGCGGAAACGCTCATGACCTGAGCTCCGGACGTCGGATTGACGTGCCGTTGACTTTGATGGATTCCTCTAAGTGAAACGGATCTTTTGGCTTACTCCGCCCAAGGTTTGGACGCAGGTGGTGTATGGTCGAGTTGGTTTTGCCTTAAAAACAAACCGGGCCCCTGGGACGAAAAAGTCAATAACTCTCAGACCGGACGTCCGATTGACGCGCCGTCTGCGACGTTGAGTCCCTGTTGACGATACAGAACTTGTGGATACATAAACTCTGGACAATGTTTCAGTTGAAGTATCAGCCTCTCGGCTCGTGGAGCGGACCCTCCCGAACGAGCTTGCTATGTGCAGGAACCCTAGTGCTGGCTGTGACTGCGATGACGATGACTGTGCAGAGATCCTCAATTGATTCTACAGCGACGACTACAGTACTCAGCGTTACTTTTTGGATTAGTGCTACCGATCCTGTGTGGGTCTGATCCTATGTCGGTCAGCGCTCAGCGGTCATGTGTGGGCCAGCGCCTACAGATCCTGTGTGGGTCTGATCCTGTGTGGGTCTTTGCGGGGGTTAGTTAACTATTGATCATGTGTGGGTCAGATCCTTTGTGGGTCATTGCAGGGGTTAGTTACCTATCGATCCTGTGTGGTTCAGATCCTTTGTGGGTCATTGCAGGGGTTCGTACCTATCAATCCTTTGTTGGTCCGACGGCTTAGATGAATCAGTGGAAATATCTGATCATCTTTATCGACATACAAAGAAGTATATCCTGTGTGAGCTGAATCCTGTTTACTTTCCTTTGTTGATTGTGTTGTGCTATCCTGTGTGGATTTACGTTTTGCTTTCATTTGTGGTCTGGGTTGTACTTGAGCTCTGATGTTGGAGCTGAGCGAGAATTGATGACTTAGGTATATGTATGGGCATATACGTAAGCCGTGTCGGATGTTACTTCGTGATTGTATCTTTCCTTTGTGGATTATCCTTTGTGGATTCTGGGAGACCGTCGGGGGTCTCGGGGTCCCTAATGAGTAGCTTATACTCACCCCTGCACGGGCTATGCCCGCACTACGTTGTGTTGGTTGCAGACGATGGACAGCGCCGATCGTGGTTGAGGCATGCAGAGCAGAACGGTACCTGGAGGTGGACCACTGGCGGGACGTACTCGGAGTGGACATTTGGACCCGAAGAGCTATGGTGGCTATCTGTACTCACCCTTCGTGTGGGAGTCCAGTGGACTGATCGAGGCTGCGGCTTTACTTTTCAGTTCATGTTTTCCCTTTCGAGTTGTACTTTACATTCAGTTTGGGTTTGTATTCTGGCCCATTACTTTTCCGCACTTACTGTTGTACTCAGTTTTTACTTAGTGTTTACTTCTACTGCTTTCTCTGTGGTGTTTTTTTACTTTACAAAGGCAATGCCTTCCCTTTTACCGGGATTTACGCCTTGGTGCTAGTCGCCAGCCCCTGGCCAATGGAAGGCTGGCTTGGGGTAGTCACAGCACGAGCCCCGAGGACGGGTCGTGAGAAATTGGTATAAGAGGAGTTCGGTTCTACCGCAGACTCTGATCTTTTTCTTTGTGAAGCAATAGTGTTAAGCGTATTGGGTGTGGTTATCAGTCCAGGGAGTCCAGTGTTGGTGCGGCGGCCGACGTATCCGTACACCAGGACCCTGACTTCTGATTTCCGACTTAATGCATGGAAACATTGATTGCATGTTTGTTTCATGTTTTCTTCGTGATTACTTTATGTCAGCTCACCAGGTATACTATTTTGACCGTGGCACACTTGTTTTTTTCAGGATGGCCCCACGACGGCAGCCAGCTAGGGTTCCAAGAGTTGAGCATGACAACAGCCCGCCGAGCGACGAGGCCTCGGTACATGGCCCTTTGACAGCTGAGGCCCCGGCGGTACCTCTACCCACCGAGCCACCGATGCTTCCAGCCCCAGCAACTGACGATGCACGTCGCCTTAGTGCACTGCATGAGTTACAACGCCAGCGAGCGCCCAGGTTCCGTGGGGAGACGGACCCCCAGGCACTCGAGGACTGGCTGGAGGTAGTAGTATGAGTTTTCCGGTTAGTGAGGACACCAACAGACCTCATGGTGATCCTCGCAGTGAGCCTACTGCACGCAGCAGCGGGCCGATGGTGGAGCTTGATGCTCTTGGTGAACGATGAGGCATCTCTTCTCTGGACAGACATTGAGGGCCTCTTCCACTCAGAGTTCGTCCCGGACACCCTCCGTGGGGTGCGTATCCAGGAGCTTTTTCTACTGCAGGAGGGCACCTTGACGGTCACTCAGTACTCGGCGAGATTTACTGATCTCTCACGCTATTTGATAGACATTGTACGAGACCCATTCTTCTAGGCCCGAACCTTTGAGCAGGGATTGAGACATGAGTTCAGGGCATCACTGATCTCCCTCATCATTCCGACTCAGGCAGGAGTACTTGAGCGAGCCCTTTTTATCGAGAGCTTCCTTGATGAGACTTTATCAGCAGTAAGACCTACCGCGGGGCGGCACGTAGCAGAGTCTTCTGCAGCAGGTAGTCGACGAATGACTCAGGGGTATTGGCAGACCAGACCATCACGCAGATGACCTCAGGACACTGGCTTAGTAGTGCGGGGCACACAGCGTGGAGCAAGTCTTTGGAGAGGCAGGTAGTGCTACAAATGCGGCGGGCAGGGCCACATGGCTCGTGACTGCCCGACCCATCGTGATGAGGAGCAACAGATGGTTGAGGGGCCACCTAGGCAGAGGCAGAGGGTCGGCCGTGGCGGTCCGCAGGGTGGAGGCGGACGAGGCAGAGGAGATGGCCGAGCAGTAGGTGGTGGGCGACGCTTTGAAGCTCTACCACCACCACCACCAGGAGGTCCAACCCGACCACATGGAGCTGGCGGGAAGAGACAGGCACAGCTCCAGGCAGCAGAGGCCTACAACCACGGTGTGCCCGAGATTATTCGAGTTACTATCTGTGTCTATTCCACCCTTTTTTTAGTTCTTATAGACACAGGATCGAGTCACTATTTCATAGTCGCTGCCCTTGCTCGGAGCTCGGAGATTCCGACAGAGCCGTTGCCTCGATCCTTATTGCTATAGACTCCTATGGGAGCAGACTCGATGATTACTTACTGGTGCCGGCAGTGTGAGCTTACTCTAGGAGCCGAGAGCTTCGGCTGGGATCTTCTTGTTGCGGTGTCGAGGCCATACGACGTCATCTTGGGCATGGATTTTTTTCTACATTACATGAATAGATTGACTATATTAGGCGCAATGTGCGATGTGTATGCACCGACCGGAGCAGGTTCACCTTCACCAGTGAGAAGGGAGCCTTTGTAGCATAGGATGGAATTCTGCAGAGGAGAGGACAACCCATTAATCATCAGTTGGCTAGCCTCATCCTAGGAGTAGTTGACGTGCAGAGTCCTATTTTTCCTACAGTGGTGGATCAGTATGTGGACGTCTTCCCGACGACGTTTCAGGGCTACCTCCTCGCAGAGAGGTATACTTTTATATTGACCTACACCTCGGGACAACCCCGATATCAACTCCAGCATATCGGATGTCCCCTACTGAGCTTCGAGAGCTACAGGTACAGTTGGAGGACTTGCAGGTCAAGGGGTTCATCTGATCCATTGTTTTATCCTGGGCTTCCCCGATTTTGTTCGCCAAGAAGGCGGACATGAGTTTGCGACTTTGTGTCGACTATCGTCGCCTGAACCAGGTGACAGTGAGGAACAAGTATCCGCTACCGAGGATTAATGACCTCTTCGATCAACTCAAGGGAGCACGGTGGTTCTCGAAGATAGACCTCAGGTCAGGCTATCATCAGCTTAGAGTTCAAGATGAGGACGTGCAGAAGACGGACTTCAGATGTCGGTATGGCCACTATGAGTTCTTGGTTATGCCATTCGGCATGACCAACGCTCTGGCAGTGTTCATGGGACTCATTAACAGGATCGTTCTGACATACCTCGATCGATTTTTCGTGGCCTTCATCGATGACATTTTGATATACTCGACGACTTAGGAGGAGCACACATACCACTTACGGTTTGTCCTAGACACACTCCGAGAGCACCAGCTTTATGGCAAGCTCTCGAAGTGTCAGTTCTAGATACACGAGGTCCACTTCTTGGGGCACGTCATCTCTAATGTAGGAGTTTCAGTGGATCCTGCGAAGATTGAGGCAGTGCTAGCTTGGGAGCCACCCAAGAACGTGACGGATGTGCGGAGTTTCTTGGGACTAGCTGGATACTATCGGAGATTTGTGCCAGACTTCTCCAGAGTTCCGACACCACTCTCAGCTTTGACGAAGAAGGGTAAACACTTTGTGTTGTCAGACAGATGTCAGCAGAGCTTCTAGGAGCTGAGACAGAGATTGACGAGAACCCCTATCTTGAGGTTTCCTGAGGAGGGAGTATGGTACGTAGTCTACTGCGATGCATCAGGGACCAGACTCGGATGTGTCCGGATGCAGGAATGGGCGGTGATCGCTTATGGATCACGTCAGTTGAGGCCGCATGAGGAGAACTACGCTACCCATGACCTGGAGTTAGCAGCAGTGGTATTCGCTCCGAACACTTGGCGACACTATCTGATGGGCGAGCGCTTTACAGTCTTTTCTGAACATCAGAGTCTCAGGTACATCTTCTCTCAGAAGGACCTGAACTTGAGACAGTGGTGATGGCTCGAGTTCCTCCAGGACTACTAATTTTAGATAGTCTATACTCCTGGGAAGGGGAATGTAGTAGCTGATGCTCTCAGCAGGAGGACAGGCATTCAGCTACTTGAGGAGGCGACATAGCAGCTAGCCGCTTTATTAATATCCTTCGGGGATAGAGATGGAGCATTTTTCCTTCAGTCTCTCACAGTCCCCCCTTCACTACTACAGCGGGTCAAAGAGGCACAACGTGGGGACATTGACTGTGAGACATAGCGTGCACAGATATCCTCAGGTCAGGCACCTGATTGTTTCTCCTTTGGAGCAGAGCACGACATCCTTTTCAGAGGACATACCTTGGTACCAGAATCTTTACGAGAGGAGGTGTTGAGAGAGTTTCACACTTCCCCTTTGGCGGAACATCCTGGATTGGCGAAGATGTAGCAGGGCCTCAGACGACAACACCGGTGGTCGGGCATGAAGAAGGATGTGGCAGAGTTCGTTTCTCGATGCCTCACCTTCCAGCAGGTGAAGGCAGAGCATCAGGTACAATCAGGCTTGGTACAAACCTTGGAGGTCCCTATGTGGATGTGGGATGGGATATCTATGGACTTCATGACTGGACTTCCACGCACTTCCAGAGGTCATAACTCCATTTGGGTGATTGTCGACCGACTCACCAAGTCGGCTCACTTTTTACCCATTAGAGAGAAGGGATCAATAGAGAGCTTGAGACGTCTCTACGTTCTGGAAATTGTACGGCTTCACGGTGTGCCATCATCTATTTTCTCTGATCGAGATGCTCGCTTTACTTCCCGTCTTTGGAAGGGGTTGCAGGAGGCGTTCGGGACGCAGCTACGTCTGAGAACCGCCTTTCAACCCCAGATGGATGGTCAGATGGAGAGGACCATTCAGACTCTCGAGGACATGCTCTGCGCATGTGTCCTTTACTTTGGTCGCTGCTGGGAGGACCACCTACCTTTGATAGAGTTTGCGTACAACAACAGATACCACTCCACCATCGGGATGGCACCATATAAGCCATTGTACGGCAGACCTTGCAGATCTCCTTTGTGCTGGACAGACCCTGGGGAGTTAGCCCTTGTGGGACCAGAGATAGCCCGGGCCACGACAGAGAAGGTCCAGGTCATCCAGGAGCGGATGAGGACAGCTCAGAGTCGGCAGAAGTCTTATGCTGACAGGAGTCGGAGGCCACTATAGTTCGAGGATGGCGACCATGTCTTCCTGCGTGTCTCACCTCGACGTGGATTGCGGAGATTTGGTCGAGGCGACAAGTTGTCTCCATACTTCATCGGACCATTCCAAGTCCTCAGCAAGATCGGCGAGGTGGCTTATCGCCTGGCTCTAACACCTCAGTTGCACCGGGTGCACGATGTCTTCCACGTATCTCAGCTGAAGAGATATGTGCACGACCTGATGCATATCATTGACCATGAGGAGCTAGATGTTGATGATGGAGCGACATTTGCGGAGGTCCCGGTGGAGATCGAGGATCGACCGGAGCGGGTCCTACATGGACGGTCGATTCCACTAGTGCACATAAGATGGCAGCACGGGATCCTCCAGGAGAGCACTTGGGAGCGGGAGGCTATGATGCGTTCGCAGTACTTGCTTTTGTTTCCCTAGTTTATGATGTATCTTTACGGGGACGTGAAGCCCTGAGGTGGGAGTGATTTAAAGACCCGTAAAATTCAAGGAAATTTTTTTCTTAATTTTCATTGTAATTTTACAAGAACGCAGTTTCTGACGGCACGTGATTCTGAGTCCCAGTGTGCCCGGAATCATTTTCCAAAGTTTGGCTCGGGTACATTCAGTGAACGAACGAGTGAGTTTTTCGAACTTTTGAACTGGTGCTCGAAATCGAATTCAGAGGGCACCGATGGAATCGCAGTGCTGGTAATTTCTTAGAAAGGCCTCTTCTGGAGTTTCGTTTTCTCGGGTGTGGTTTTTAATTTTTGGGGGTTAAGTGAAGAAAATAAAATAAGGTGGTGCGAAAACTTTATTTTATTTCACGTAAAGCCACTTAAAGCCACATAAGCTGAGTTGAAGCGGATAGGGTGGAATCCGAAATATCCTACCCACATGGTAGGATATTTGTGAGGTGGGGCCCACACGAGCCCCACTATTTCTTTTCCTCTAAGTAACACACCTGTGAAAACTACTCTTTAATGAAAGTTAACTGGTGAATTTCCTAAAACTCTTAACGCTCCTATTAATTGGACTGTTAAGACATTACCATTAATTCACCGAATTAATGGTTCATTTCTTAGCTTGTTTTCAAACTGTTGGCATAATAATAAAATAAGACCAACACCCTATTTGTTGATGGGTTTCTTGTTGAGAGGATTTAGAGAAACTATATCTTCATCCTTCTTCGCGAAGAACGCGAAGAACACAAAGAATGTGAAGAACACGAAGAACACATCATCGCCGACGAAGAACGCAGGCCTTCGACGAAAGGCGACGAAGAACACCGACGATTCTCCTCCCATGAAAAATCATCGATCAAATGCTTGAGGTAGGAGATTGCAGATCATTTAATTTTACTTTATGGATTTTATCATCAACATGGATTTATTTCGTGAAATTAAATCTGTGTGTTTTCATTAACCCTCAGAGATCGTCGACGCGACGCCGTGCACCACAACGACGTGACGCCCCTTCCACGACACGGTGATCCTATTCTTCCGCGACGGTCAATTCCGCGAAGAACTCTCGTTCGACGACTACTAAGAGGTAGGGGTTTTATTTGGGAATAATATTTATTTCCATGGTTGTTTCCTTTGGAAACAAAGAACCTAGATCAACTCATCATCAAGTTGATCCGCATTTGTTTTTATATGCGGGATGGGAACTTTTATTCACGGGAGTTTTTTTTTTGAACTAGGTTAAATTTTAATATATTAAAATTGTGCCTTGTTATGTTTTCATGTGTTGATTATTATTCCCAATTATAATCAGCTAACGCGGAGGGTGCGTTCCAAACAAACACGACCCGACAACCCTCTGCAGTTTTTCGTTGATACGTGGATTAGCGACGTTTAAAAAATTGGATCGTAATGGCGAATGGCGGCATTCACAGCGAAGTTCGGATACCGGGAGAGTCATAGGCGCAAACCGCAGGAAAACGGACCACCGGAGCGCGTCCGGTGGTCCGCAGAAGTTCCCGCAGGCGCGCCATGCCGGCACGGCAGCGCCAGCTGCTGGAGGCGTCGGCAGGCAGCGGCCGGCCGCTAGGGTGCGGAGACGCCCGGCGCGCCGCTGGGAAGACCCGCCGTGTCTGAATCCACGGCGGAGAGAACCGGTCCCGCGGCCACGCATGACTGCGGGGAAGGGACGCGGCTTTGCGCTGCGTCTGGTGACACGAAGCGGCCCCACGCGGGGCCGCGACTCTTCTTCATGCAGGGGCAACATGCCCCCTCCCGCGGATCGGCCGTAACAGCCGAGCCGAGCCGCCGGCCTGGTCGGGTCGTGCCCAGGGTGGGCCACGCCGGCCGGGTCGGACCCGGGTCGGGTCGCCCCGTTTCGGGCCGACCCAGGGGTGTTGGGCCGGGTCGGTCCGGGCCCAGACCCCCCGTTTTCGGACCTATTCAGTCTTTTGCTCGTATCCTGATCTACGTGCCTCCGATCGACGCTCTATCAGCGGCGATGCGATCTTTTGATCGAGATGATCGTTTTGGTATATCACACTCAAGGTTTCAGAGTACTTTGGGTTTGGCCAGGTTCGTTCGTACCCAAAACCAACCGGGCCCTCGGAGCGGAAATTCTCATAACTTGAGCTCCGGACGTCCGATTCGCGTGCTGTCGACTTTGATGGATTCCTCTATGTGAGACGGATCTTTTGGCATACTCTGCCCTAGGTTTGGACGTAGGTGGAGTATGGTCTGGCTGGTTTTTCCTTAAAAACCAACGGGGCCTCTGGGATGAAAAAGTCAATAACTCTCAGACCGGGCGTCCGATTGATGCGCTGTCTGCGACGTTGAGTTCATGTTGACAATACGGAACCTTTGGATACATCAAAACTGGACTATGTGTCAGTTGATGTATCAGCCTCTCAGCTCGTGGAGTGGACCCTCCCGAACGAGCTTTCTATGTGCATGAACCCTAGTGATGGCTGCGACTACGATGACAAAGACTGTGCAGAGATCCTTAGTGGATTCGATGAAGATAACTACAACACTTAGGGATCCTTTGTGGATCAGTGCTATCGATCCTATGTGGGTCCGATCCTGTGTGGGTCAGCGCTCAGCGGTCTTGTGTGGGCCAGTGACTACATATCCTGTGTGGTCTGATCCTTTGTGGATCTTTGTGGGAGTCAGTTACCTATCGATCATTTGTGCACCAGATCATTTTTTGGTCATTGCAGGGGTTAGTTACCTATCGATCCCTTGTGGGTCAGATCCTTTGTGGGTCATTGTAGGGGTTAGTACATATCGATCCTTTGTGTGTCCGATGGCTTAGATGAATCAGGGGAAATATCTGATCATCTTTATCGTCATACAAAGAAGTATATCCTGTGTGAGCTGAATCCTGTTTACTTTCCTTTGGGGATTGTGTGGTTATATCCTGTGTGGATTTATGTTTTTCTTTCCTGTGTGGACTGGGTTGTACTTGAGCTCGGATGTTGAAGCCGAGCGAGAATTGATGACTTAGGTATATGTATGGGCATATACCTAAGCCTTGTCGGATGTTACTTCATGATTGTATCTTTCCATTGTGGACTATCCTTTGTGGATTATGGGAGACCTTCGGGGGTCTCGGGGTCCCTACTGAGTAGTATATACTCACCCCTGCATGGGCTATTCCCCCACTACGTTGTGTTGGTTGCAGAGGACGGACAGTGCTGATCGTGGTTGAGGCATGCAGAGCAGAACGGTACCTGGAGGTGGACCACTGGTGGGACGTACTCGGAGTGGACTGTTGGACCCGAGGAGCTGTGGAGGATATATGTACTCACCCTTTATGTGAGAGTCCAGTGGAAGTATCGAGGCTACGACTTTACTTTTCAGTTGTTGTTTTCCCTTTCGAGTTGTACTTTACTTTCTATTTGGGTTTGTATTCTAGCCCATTACTTTTCCGCACTTACTGTTGTACTCAGTTTTTACTTAGTGTTTACTTCTACTGCTTTCTTGCTCTATGGTATTTTTTTACTTTAAAAATCCAATTCCTTCCCTTTTACCTGGATTTACACCTTGGTGCTAGTCTCCAGCCCCTGGCCTATGGAAGGAGGGCTTGGGGTAGTCACGGAATGGGCCCTGAGGACAGGTCGTAACACATAATGCTAGGGAATAATCAATATTGAATGACCTAAAATCCTTTGAAAATGTTACCAATAAATTTATATTATTTTTTGATCTAGTATTGTATTCCCTCGTTGAAGAAGAGGACTAAATCATTGGCATAAAAAGGGAATATTCTAAGGACAGAATATTGGTCATGTTATAGACCATAAACATACCTTGGTATTATATAGTGTAAATAGTAAAGGAAAAATACATATCTAATATAAACTAGATAATGCGGGTGAATCACGTTGATATCACGGTTGAACATGTTTCTTTCAAATAGTATTTTAACAACATCATAGAAATTAGATAGATCATCCATAATGACAATTTTAACACCTTATTTTTTCTCCCAAACATAAATATAAAAAAGAAATGATGTTAACACCCACATTAAGATAGTAATAGAATAAATTCAAACCACCTGAAACTTTTTAATTATCCACTTAATGTGTATTTGTAATGATGGGGTGAATTTTCATCTTTTTACTGAAACATGATTGCTTGTCAACCACGTTCAAGGGGAAGAATAACCAAAAAAATCATCAGCTCAACCAGATATTTTTATCTTACATTGAATATTTTATTTGGATTTTTAGGAATCTCCCTATAGTTTATAATCTCTAAAAATTTCATGATATTTTTCATTAATATGATACATCTTCAACCAACTAATGAAATCATACAGACATCTTTTTTGAGGAAATGATGTCCCTAGACCACTCAACATCAGATAAACATAATAATTTCTCACCATTATGATGAAAAATCCATGATTATTCAACAATGGTGTACACTAATAATAGGAGGGACACAATAGTATTATACCCCTCAATTATTTTAACTAAATAAACCCTTCTATGGGTGGGGGTTTGAATAAGAGTGATTCCAAATTATATCAATTTTTCCATTTTATATATTTCTGATTCACTATAGGATCTTTCCCCAATACTATTTAAAAACTATATACATCTATTTCATATATTTAAACTATAAAAATTTTCAAATGAAAAATATAATAATGTGTAGTAATTTCATGTATCAATTATATATAATGGTCTTACATGGTTCCCCAAAAAATCATTATAGGTAAATAATATAGTAATAGTGTTTGTATATACAAGAGATATAATATAAATCAGTATAGTTATTATGGATTTATGGAAGGTCATATAAATTATCCTATGTAAAATATCCCTAATTTCAAAACATTCAATACGTTTCTAATGGATTAATATTGATTATTGATATGTGGGTGTCTCTATAATATGAAAAGTTTAGCACAAAAATTTACCAATCTATAACTGATATTGATGTGATTTTATCCAAACTATATTATACTACATACATAATCAAGAATAAATTATAATTAAGAATTATTTTATTGGTTTATCTTGTGCCTTTGACATACTATGGTAGCGTCAATTTCTCCAGATGGGTATCATTCAACATAGGAGTTATTCAGATTCTTTATTCATAAAATAACATTTATATAAGTGGTTATATTATTTTCCAAAGGCCTAGTTATTCCATTAATAAAATTAGGAATAATTAAAAGAATTTATATATGGCATTAAACAAGCATCTTTGATATCAGATGTAGAGTTATGATCTTATTTAACTATTTCATAAATGGGTTGGTATATTGAGAATATTGGGAACATAAACCCATTCATTATACATATTGAATTTTTTATTTGTTTCACATTATATATATGATGTTATTCTTTGAATATTATTGTTAATATTTCATCTATAATTGGTGGATTTTCCAGTTGAATGTTATTTCCCAAAAAATATTCTGTTTTTTAAATATATAAATCCAAATGATACCCATTTATTATTCTAAAAAATATCATATGTATTATTCAAATTTTATGAATATGAATAATATATAATTCTCATAGTGAATTCCTAATCTATTTTTGATTAGTGATATTATCCCTAAATACAATATTTTTCATGAATTCATCTAGAATATTTTAATTTTAACTCATAAAAAAATATTTTAGTTACCATCAAAACATGTTTCATATTTATAAAATACTAATTAGGTAATATATATTAAATCATAATTTCTTATATTATTTACGATTCGTAATGTTACTTATGATGTTTTGCAAGAATATTGTTTTTATGTTGAAATCTCACTAATAGAATGATATCCATAATGTTATATAAAATATCACTTACTCTCTCTAAAAAGGATTTAATCTTCCAAACAGTAGGTGTATTCTTATAATGTAATCGAATAACAATTCTTAAAACCTTGGGAACTCTTATAAATTTTTAAAAAACAATTTATATGTTCATAAACACTCTTATGATATCCTATATTATATTTTAGAAGTTATCTAAAATGATTAAAAATGACCAATTGCATTTAAGATGATTTACATATCTAGAATATCATTCATACTAAACTGCATTATCCATGGAAATGATTTCTATGAAAACCAAATCATTTATTGTATAATGCACTTTATATTACAATTAATATATAAATAAGACACCAATATCGCTAATTTTTTGATATAATAGTCAATTTAATCAAGAATATAGACCATTGTTAAATAAATTATAATTTGGATAAGTGATTTTCATGGTAAAATATTTTCAGTGGTAGCTTTATCATCTTATTATATTGTATATAATATTAATCAGTTTATGTATTTTTATTTCATATTGACAATATATATATGTAAAATTATATGTCACATAATTGAAAAACCTTATGATGAAAACGAGGAATGACATCATTTATTAATTATAACAAAACCTATTTTTAAGAAGCTTATAATACCATAATTAAATAAGTCCCTCATAAAATTTTAACTTCATAGGACACCTCACTATTATAAAAAATATATTATAGTCAACATGTTGCATCAACATGGATATTATATTAAGTATAAAGACTTACAATGCATCCCCATACTGTCTCTACCTCTAATAACCCTAAACCAACCCATAATTATATTATATTCCCCTTCTTAATATTATACATGATGTGGATGAGTATTGTTACTAACTCATTGATGTATAGAATAATTTCTATAGATAATAACAATTTTAACATTATTATATATATGTGGTTCTCTCTTATAGTATATCACATGAAACATAAGTATTTGGAGACATAAAATAATTGCTGAAGACTAGATAGGTCATTTTAATAATTTATATAGAAAACATTTCAGTGACTTTGTTATAGAGTCATAATTCAATAAATTTTTAAATAATCGTATCTTTGAATTCATAGTAGTTAATATTTATTAATTTCATAAAGATATTAAATGAACTTGATTCATTAAAATATAAAAATAAATAGTTTCATCCATAAAAACGCCTAAATTAATACATATCTCATAATAAATAAAAATATACCAAATCTTATATAATTTAATCATTCTCATCCACTTATCCATGAAAATCTATTATTATAGAAAGCATCAAAATTCATATTTTTATAAACCATCCATAGATATTGACTCCATAAAACATAAATTATTTTTAATTAAAATACATTATAAAAACATTAATGTATTCATCCTCTTCAACATAAATTATAAAAAAATTCTAATAGATTACCTCTTATTTCCTATATTAACCACATTGTATTATATGGAAAATATTATTTTAATAACCATCATTTCCTTATACATTAAAAAAAATTCAGAAACATGTATTTAATATAAGTGTATTATATTGATACATCATATTTTTAAATAAAGTAAAATTGGTATTCACACTGTATCCTTTGAAAGGATGGAATGTTCACAATACAATCATGAATCCCACATTGTGAACATACATGAATGTGATATTTAAATTAAATAATTATATTCAAGTAACTCCAACAATCAAATAGAAGGATAATATATGATCAAATTTTTTTTCAAATATCAATTTATATCCTCATGTTTAATATCATCAAATACATTTTATGTCTCTCATCGAACCATTATAAAAACATAAAATGTCACTCCAGTTTCATATTCCTTCAACATTATACAAAATAAATCTATAGGAAAGAATTTATCAATGTACAAATAATAACATAAAACTACTACATTAATTACTTGTTAATATCCTATATTGTTAAAAAATATTCTTTTTAAAAATAAAAATGAAACTAACATTACACACAATCACTCATGGACTACATGAGAAAAATTACTTCAATTACAAAATACACACCATATCAATCTTATTGACCCAAAATTTCCAGTTTATATGATGTCAATAACTATTTTGTGAGATATACCATATGTCTAATCTATTGATACAATTTTATATTACAAAAACATTAATTCCAATAAAACTACATGTTCCCACATCCTTCATATGTTTCATACATTACAGGTAATAACTATATATATGTGTGTGTGTATTCTCCACCAACCCTGATAATATCAGCACTATATATAATCTAATGTTCATTATCTATATGATAAAATATTAATTATTCATATATTAAATAAATTATTATGCAGTATTGATAAATATAATATATAATTATATTAGTATATATAAAAAATAACATGATTCCATTCATGTAGCCACTTCCTCATCTAAAACTGTAATCATATTTTTTTAATCCTACTAAATATATTTTTTTATATCAATTTTAATAATACATATTGATCTATATACGCACTAAAATATTATATATTATATTTTGAAAATATATGTCAACATATTTATATTTAAAAACATTAATTATTATACATTTTCATAGTGGAACCTATAGTTTAATATCGTCTTCTTTGTGAGGACACCCACGCCAAGGATTTTATATCCAACTTAATTATTTACACAATTCAAACAATAAATATAAACCTTTAGAAAACTTATGAACAATTGTACATTCATTCAATATCAATTTGATTAATTGTTTCCCTAAAATGCCAAAAGCGTATATTTAATCGACTTCTATCATATTATCTATATAAAATATTTTTTAAAAAATAATCACTATTAGTATTAATATTACATCATACATATAACGGTTTCCATATAATTAGTCATAATTAGTTCACTAGTGTATGTTCCATCCCTTAATGAATCACTTATATACCCCCTTATAGGGTTATGTCTCCATGGAAACGATACCCTATCATTTTATTATCATTAATCATAGTGGTGAAGAAGAATCAATAAATAATGAATATATATTTCCTTTTGGAATTTATGTAAGTAAAAAACATTCAAAAATATCTTCTCTCTATAAATAATTCTCTTATTTTCACCATTGATTATATGAATATTCTATTATATTAAATTATATTATTTTCCTGATCTTTATTTCATTATATCTATCTTACACCATGAATATATATTTTTCTAATCAGAGTGTTAATTTATTAATATAAATCAGAAATTTTAACACCTTATTTTAAATATATGAAACCATAGGTTTTACCATGTCCATTCATGATCATTATTCAAATCCATTATTATGGATACTTTTGAGTTTGTGAATATCAAAATCATATACCCTTGATGTGTAAATCCATGTGTGCATAAAGGCCTAATGTCGTGAACTAGATGAAGATTGATTAAAATCCCGAGAGACATTTTTCAGTTTTATTACCGCCATGTATAACTAAAATAGATACACATCAACTTAGTGTATCCTAAAACTAAAATAATTTCTTTGAAACCTACCAATATATACATTACATTAATCATTGAACATGTTCATATTAATATATTTATACAAATACTTAACCCTATAGTTCTCATTACAATTTTTTCATCCAAAAAAAATCTTATCATTTGATACCAAATTTAGAAAACATATATTTTTATAATATTATATTTCATCATAGTATATGAATATACATTACATAAAAACATCATGTATGGGGACCTTAATGGTTTAATGCCTTTGAAAACATGGATTTACAAATAAATATTTCATAAGAGAACTACACCATCTCCCACTATATTAGACATAATTATAACCATTCACAGACATATAATATTTTAAATATTTTTTATTATCATTGAGAAAGGAAACATAAGGTTCGGTGTTAAAATAAAATTTTTATGTGTGAAAAATGGGGAAATAATTGACCACAAAAACATTTTAAAGGAATCCATATATGATAACATGAGAATAAAATTAGAAAATAATACCACATATATGAATGATTTTACTACTAGGTCATGGAACAATTGTTTGTAGTTTAAAAGAAAATATCCTTGATGAATCAGAAGTCATAAGGAATTAAAGAATAACATTTTCATAAGACATAGTTTTTGGTATAGACATAAACATCGAAAATATTTCCCTATGTATTCAATGACAATATACATGTCTATCGTATAAAATTATTTTCACTCCCACAACAATTTTAGTATTCAATGTTCAATCTAATGATTATAATAGTTCACAATGTACTTTACTGAATGGTGTTTACTCCCCATTTTAGTCCTATTTATCTCAAGAGATATCATTAATTACCCAAAAAATAAATATAGATATATGTTCCAACTATAAAATAATGAAAATCATAAAAATGTGAGACTATTATCCTAGAAAATTGATTATATCATATTCCAAGAAAAGGAAACATGTTTCATAAAAATTTCCTGACAACATAACCAAGGTATAACAGAGATTTTCTTATACTTTTAATCAATTCCCCAAATCATAAACATAATAAATAGAATGAATTTAGTAAACTTGTATTTATAATATTAGTACACCATATTGAAAATAAATAATGATTGTATCATTTGATCATATCCAAAGTAAGGAACAGGTAACCTTAAAAGATGTTATCATAGAAAGAAAATAATTTTGAATGATCACATAGAACATTTCATGCAAAAATTATCTTTTAAACTTAAAATAACTTATGAAAAATATGATGAAATATCAACAATTTAGGAATATCGATTATTTGAAAAATTAATATGAAATGTATATTGGAATCATTAATCATTTAGTGGTATTTATGGTGGAAAATATGTTTCATCCTTACACTTTAAATAAATATTTCACTCACAAAATCATTAAATTTTTTTGATTACCTCACTCAGAAAATAGAAATAAGTTTCATTTTAACCATTTTTGAATACAATAATAAAATAATAAAATAACATTATACCAATATTTTATAGTTTCAAAATAATTATTTGAAATATTTTTATAGAGCATGGATATGAATGTAAAAGGGACTCAATCGAAGAGTAAAATAAAGTTGATGTTTTTTAAAACCATTATTTCGGTATATTAGGTATATAATGAGGTGAAAAATTTAAAAATAATTAATTTCATGAAATATCCAAAAAATATTAATATTATTGATTGTTAAGTTATCTCGTAATAAAATTTCATCATGTGAATCCTAATCACATACAATCCCGATAAATAATTAGTTTGTAACTAATATTCCTTACCACATTGGTATCATATGAATTATAAGAACCATGAATGAAATTACCATATATGGTAATTTATAAAACATAATTTTCTTGATAATAATCATAATATATAATTATGAATAGTAGTAAACCCCTAAGAAAAAAATGTTTTTAATATGGGATATGTCCCATGGAAATAAAACTTACTATACCTTAAGTATCAAATTAATTAATACATAGTAAAACCCAATTTATGATAAACATATTATTTTTAAAATTACATTACAGAACCAAAATAATATATATCATCCCATTTATGATTTTATTAATATAATTAATCTCCACTTTATTAACTACTCTTTTGATTAAATCAATTTTTAATATAATAAATGATTTCATTTACATGTCCATTTTGGTTATGTAGTTTCATTATATGTACATTGATCATGTTTTCATTATATCTATAAGTATAATAATATTTCCAATATAATATTTATTTAATATATTTTTTATTATAATACATAATATATAGATTTTGTAAAAGGAATTTTACTATTTATGGAAGTGGATGGTCATACACATTTATGAACATTGACACAAATTTTTGAATTAATGGAAATATTAAATGGAAAATTCCAATTCACCATCATTTATCCGTTATTATATAATACATGTCATATATATACAATAAAATTTATTTTATTACCATCAATGTAATGATAAAGAAAATTTAGAAAAATTTATTTGAGGTGGAAGTCCACACATACATAGGAGAAACATTTTAGTTTTCCATTGGAATCGAATGTATGAATGTATATGTGATATTATAATTAAAAAATAAAATTACTCAATAAAAATCATATGAAAATGATACATCAATCATTATTTAGGGTATTGAGAGTGAGTGATGGATATGGAATTAAATAGGTTCACGAGGGGATTTTTCACTATACACATGATCGACAATTTGTTTTTCCCATTTTGTATATGAAGGGATGGATTAAGTAAATTACATTAAAAGAATATCATATAACTATTTTTGAGATATATTTTAATTATTTCAACATAATATTTTAAAATTTTATTTATTTTTATGATGGAAAAATGATCGGTTAGGAATGATACATCTCCTTTGAAAAATATTCTTATATAAGAATTAAATGCCTTTATAAGAGCAGTTTAAAATAAATCTAATTCATCCAAGTCATGGGGTGGGAAGTAAGGATGGTATTTCTGTTGGTTTATTCCAACAAATATTACTTTCTAGTCTCACTATGTATAATATGAGGAGTTTATTTATAATTGGGGTGGGGGAACACTTGAAACATTTAAAAAGAAAAAATGGACATATTTTTTAAACAATAAAAAATGATCCAATATAGATCATTATAAGGATGTATATGATATTAGGTCAAAATATTCGACACCATAGATTTTTTTAATTTTTTAATTAATTATTTAGATTAACCCATGTTGAACATTTATTACCCTCAACAATAGTAATTAATTTTAAAAGCTTTACTTTTTATTATAACAAAACATTTTGTTTCCCTTATTGTATAAAATTAATTATTTGGTTTTCCAATATGGGATAAAATTTTCCAAAACTAATTCAAAAAATGGATGAATTTGTTTTAAATTTATACTCTCAATCTCAATGAAAAAGTGGATTTTGAATGAATATTTTTTTAAATGTACATAATGTTTTAATTAAAAATTTCAATATGAAATTTAACTATGACAATTAATATTTTATTACAAAAATAAAGTAGAAATAATTTTAATCATTAAAACATATTTAAAAAATGGAAATTCTAAATTAAATAATTTAATAATATAATTTTGAATAAATATCAATACATTCACTTTTCATTATAAATTAATATTGTCAAAAAATTCAAAAAAAATCATTAAATGGTTTGTTTGGCATGTTGATTTAAAAGATGATTTTAATTTTAAGAAATAATATTTTTAATGTTTTGAAATTAAATTTTAGGTCTTCGTTGTATAAAATGAAAATATTTTTGAGGATAAATTTATATACGATGTATATAAATATATGACAAAAAATTAACTATAGATTAAAAATAATATTTTAGTTATATGAAAATTTTATATTTATTTATAAAATTATTTTTATTCATATTCATTCTGACATGATTAATTCCATGACTATAATATTTTTTTAAAAAAAATTATATGTTTAATTATATTATTTTTGTTTGTTAAAATATTATGTGGCATGTTACAAAATCTGCTGAATAAATTAAATTATTTTGGAAATATTTGGATATCACATTCTATGTCCAATTTCATATAAATAATCATCTACTAATATAATCAATTTATATAGATCCAATGTCTTCAAATTTCCTCATTTTTATGATAAGTGTTAATGATTGATCCAATTCACCTACCAACAGATATGAAAATAGTAAAATGCTTTCATGTTCTCAAAATTAGAGAATGGAAAATATCTTTTTACTTATATTGTTACATTGAAAAAAAAGATGATCCTAGGACCGAAAAAAATAAGGTAGTTTTTTCTGATGATGATCTCAACATATTATTTTTTATCCTTTTTAATTATAATATCAGTATCATATATGTCATTATAATTCTAGAAAAATATATAAAGATGATTCTTCATACAATCTCCCATAAATATTTCATTCTTATTAGGATAAAAATTTCATTGCCTATAAGATTTGGCTTTAATATGATCTCATCATGTCCCATAAAATGAATTAAACCAAATTGAATAGTATGAGAACCCATAATAAATGAATGAACCCAAATAATCATGAAAATAATTTATAGGATATCTAAATAATAAAAACATATATTAGATTTGTGACACCATATGATTAATCTCAGTTATTCGAGGTCATAATCTATTCAAATACTTCATAATAGATCATAATGACTTTGTGAGTAATACAATAATATCCCCCATGAGTTTCATTACAATGAAAAGTATGTGAAGAGTAACCATGTTATGGAATTATGACCAAGATATAGTCATCCATTTCTTTTTATGATTATTACACCTTGATTTTTTTGTTCCAAATAAATATTCACATTTATTATAATAAGGGATAATTTAATTTTAAAGGAAACATACATTACCTACTATAATTCTGTATATTATTCTATATGTTTGATTATTGTATGGGTTCTCACTATTTTTTTATCATCCTCCATTCAAATGGTGACTAGATAGTAAATTTATAAAAAAATAATGTGACATATAATTTTTATAAATATATATATAATATTATTATATAGAAATTAAACTCCGAACATTGTATTGCAGGATAAAATCACATTATTCTAGTATCATTAGAAACATAGATCCATAATAAAATTTACAATTTTTCCAAATAATGTCGCATTGATTTGTTAAATACAAAAACCCTTCATAGACATATCATGCATAAATGCATTCATCACCACCTAGTGATATGAATAAAAATATATTTTTGTGATTGGATTCTTAGTAATGGTAATCAAATGAAATATCAATATTTAATAAAATATAATATATGCCCATGGTTATAGAAATATGAGAATAACATTTTGAAACCATAAACATCATATCATATATAATAATATTGACCGATATAATAATTATTGGGTAGGAATAATGCATGATTTCTAAAGGAATCAAATAACATGACCAACAATAGAATAAGACTAGAATAAAACTATGATTGTATAATGTATTATATAATTGAAAACTATTTTTTAGTATTTAATTATATCATCCAAGATAATAATAATGGATTTGGATCACTCACTGACCCCTTATATACTTATTTTTTCTTCAGACATATGACTATCATATTGGAATTTTTCTCTTACTAAATTGGGTTCAATACCTTTTCTAGAATTTTTTATCTTGTAATATATCTAAATTTATGAAATGCACTAGTGTTCAGTATTACTCTTTCATATCCAATACCATTACAAAAATAATAGTTATCTTTTAAAAATAATTATATGAAATTAATAATATCAGTACCTAATAAAATTAAATTAGTTTCACATTAATTTTATCATTTCATCATTTCATAAACTAAGGGAAATATAATAGTTTATTGCTTAATTATCTCATGAGTAATAAACGTGTTTCAAATAATAATCCATAAATAATATTATTTAAAATCCATATAATTAATGAATTTTGATGGTATAATTGTTTCATAACCATAAGAGATAATATTTAACAAGGAAGGATTTAATTATACATTAAATTGTTTTTGAAAGATCGATTATAATGTTTTCTTAGGAAAACAACCATTTCACATAGAAATATGTAATTTTAAATCAGATAACATACAAATTTTTTTTGACATTATTTTAATTTCAAATAAAATATATAATAAGAAAATGAATATTCAAATAAATTAGTGGTAATGATGTAGGATTATTATAATGATTCTATATATTTTTTTATTTTTCTTTTTCAATTTTCAGTAAACACTCCAAAATACCACATTCTGAAAATTAAACGAAGAACTATTTTAAGAAATTATGAAAAACAATAAATCATCGATAAATAGAAATTTCATTAAATAATAATAAAATCATATTAAAAAAATTCCATAAAACTTCTTCACAAAATATAGATTTTCCTGAAAAAGGTATTTCCAATAGTTAGGATAAATAAATTCAGTTTATCTTAATAAATATTATTTATAATAATGAGTTATTAATGGGAGGAAAAATAAATGAAATAATCGATTATCATGACATAATCAAAGAATAATTTAATTAATGATATTATTTATACGTGTGAAACAAAATTTAATCATAGTGAAAAAGATCACAGACAATAATAAAAAACAACGAAATCGTAACATAAAAACCTGTAGAAATTTTTTTACTGGTTTAAAATGTGATCTAATAAACCTTATTATAAATATAAATTTATAATAATGTTAATTAATATAAATTTATAAACTTATAATTTGCAATATTCCCACCTATAAAATTTCAATACACAATAATTATTAATTCCTTGTTAATTTTAATATTTTGTATTGTCAACTATTTCATTTTGGCAAAAGAAATTCAGTTTTGTGGTTTTGTTCCCTACATATTGATCATCATTAAATCAAATAAATAATATTAATCTTGATATAAATTTCAAAAATATTCAACACATTTATATTTTGTCATACATTACAACACATATGTAGAGAAATTAATTACATTGTTAATGGATATAGTAGGTCGTTTATATGCATGTTCCCTATTTTCAATCCTCAAAAATTGAAAATAAATAATGAAAAATAAAAAATAGAATTTTTATCATAATTTATATATCATGTATATCATACTTACTCATGAAAAATAACAGTATTACAATCCACATAATGAAATAATCAATGGAAACACATCACTTCATAGAGGTTGTAGTCCACACGAACAAAATAGGAAGCTCATCATTTTCTATCAGATTTTATTTCAAGAAGATAAATTTGACAGTTTATTGATTGAATAATTAATAAATTATAAATATAATATATCAAAATTACACTCTTCATAATAATATTCAATGAACGATGATGATTGAAAATGAATTATATGCCATTGTAGTGGAGACATTCCACATGATCAGACAATTTAAACATTCACTTCCAATGTTATTTAATTCTATATATTTTTTATTCCATTAATAAAATTACTATTTAGTATATTGTAGATAATGAAGATGTTTTTATATTAAAAAAATTATTACAAATTAATAAACTAAAATATCTCAGGGATGATAATTACCTCTTACTTTTGAGTCCTCTATTATACCCTTTTTAAGGGCCCATGGAATGGTCATCTAAGAGTAATAGATACAGTAAATATTGGTTAGGGAAGATGAAAAGAATTTTAGGTATCATCAAATTGAAAAAAAATTAATAATCAGGTTTATTGATGGGAAAGGAGGGTGTCCTTTTATAAGTAGGAGAGATGAAACATTTGTAATTTCATAGAATAATATTATATAATAATGTCATTTTAAATAAATATACTCTTATAAGGATAGGGAATCAAATTTGGGATAAGATGAGGTCAATATGTGGGATAATAATTTGATTTATACATGTTGAACATGTAAATTTACCCTTATTTCTCGATTTAACACATAGTAATGTAGTTACAAGCCTAATAGTGGTGTAAATATTTTATAGTTTTTACGTTTGAATATAAAAAAAATTATTCTTTCCTTAATAAATAATATTAATAATTCTTTTTAAAAATAGATAATCAATTTTATTAGTTTAAATTAGGTGAAATGGAGGAATATAGTTTATAATTAGATTCAGAAAATGTATAGAAATGTTGATCTTTTTTAACATTAATTTCTTAAATAAAAATTAATCATAACATTAACATAATGAACTGAATATGAATTTTCAATATATAATATATATAATCACACTTATAACAAATATTTATTATGAAAATTTCTCTTTATAAACATTGTATACTACCATACAATTTTTAATAAAAAGAAATATTTTTCTTTTTTAATCATAAAATTAATGTTTCACCAAATTATAAAAAATTAAGTAAATATTAATTTTGAAATGATTCTATCAAAAAAACTATTTATAAATACAAAAATAATATCTAAAATAATTTTATATATATTTTCTCTAAATAAAACTATATTTTATTGAAGGCATATTTTTATGATGAATTTTTTTAATTTACTAAAAATGTAATCGATTAACCTATGTATTATATAAATATATTTTAAAAGTTTGTTTAACACATTAATTTTTCTAAATTACTATATAATTCTTAACATTATACCACATTTTGGTTCATTTAGACTCATTATATCATTTATCAAAAAAAAATTAATAAATTAAATTTATATAAAAACGATATTTAATAATATATTGGGGGATTTCACTAACCAATATATAATTCACTATTCTAGGGAATAAGCAATATTGAATGAACAAAAATCATTTCAAAATTTTACCAGTAATATTATATTAATTTTTGATCTATATTTTATTCCCTCGTTGAAGAGGAGGAATAAATCATTTGCATAAAAATGGAATATTCCAAGGTCAAAATAATGGCCTTGTTATAGACCATACACACTCCTTGGTTTTATATAGTGTAAATAGTAAAAGAAAAATACATATCCAATATTAACTAGATAATGTTGGTGAGACACATTGATATCATGGTCGAACATGTTTCTTTCTAATAGTATTTTAACAACATCATAGAAATTAGATAGATCTTCCATAATGTCAAATTTAACTCCTTAATTTTTTTCCAAAACATAAATATAAAAAAGAAATGATGTTAACTCCCACATTAATCCAATAATTGCATAAATTCAAACCACTAGTGACTTTTTAATTATCCCCTTAAGGTTTAAATGTAATGATGGGGTGAATTTTTATCTTTTTAATTAAACATGCTTGCTTTTCAACCACGTTCAAGGGGAAGAATAACCAAAAACATCATCACCTCAACCAGAATTTTTTTATCATCCATTGAATATTTTTTGGATAATAAGGATGCTCCGCAGAGTTTATAATCTCTAAAAAAATTCATGATATATTTCATCAATATGATACATCTTTAATGAACTAATGAAATCATACAGACATCCTTTTTGAGGAAATGATTTCCCAAGACCATAGAACATCCGATAGACATAATAATTTCTCACCATTAAGAAGAAAAATCCCTGATTATTCAATAATGGTGTACACTAATAATAAGAGGGACACAATACAACTATACCCTCAATTATTTTAACTAAATACACTCTTCTAAGGGTGGGTTTTTAAATAAGTGTGATTCCAAATTATAACCATTTTTGCATTTTATATATTTCGGATTCACTATGGGATCTTTCCCCAATACTATTTAAAAACAATATACATCTATTTCATAAATTCAAACTATATTCTTTTTCAAAATAATAATATAATAATTTTTACTTATTTCATGTATCAAATATATATAATGGTCTTACATGGTTCCACAGAAATGCATAATAGGGAAATAATATAGTAATAGTGTGTGTATATACTAGAGATATAATATACTTCAGTAGAGTTATTAGGGATTTATGGATGGTCACATAAATGATACTATGTAAAATATCAATGATTCATAAACATTCAATATGATTATAACAGATTAAAATCTATTATTGATAGGTGGGTGTCTCTATAATAGGAAAAGGATAACACCAAAATTTACCAATCTATAACTGATATTGATGTGATTTTATCCCCACTATTTTATACTACATTCTAAATCAAGTATAAATTATAATTAAGCCGTATTTTGTGGGTATATCTTGTGCCTATGACATACTATGGTAGCGTCAATTTTTTCAGATGAGAATCATTCAACATAAGAGTTATTTGGATTCTTTATTCATAAAATAACGTTTATGCATGTGGTTATATTATTTTCCTATGTCCTGTTTATTCCATTAATGAAACTAGGAATAAGTAAAAGAATTTATATATGGAATTAAAAAATCTTCTTTGATATCAGATGTAGAGTTATGTTCTTATTCAACCCTTTCTTAAATGGGTTGGTATAGTTGGAATACTGGGAACATAAACCCATTCTTTATACATATCAAATTTTTTCATAGTTTCACATTTTAGATATGATTCTCTCCCTTGAATATTATTATTAATATTTCATCTATAATTGATTGATTTTCCAGATGAATGTTTTTCCCAAAAAATATTCTATTTTTACTATATATAAATCCAAATGATACCCATTTATTATTCTAAAAAATCACATATGTATTATTCTAATTTTATGTAGATGTAAAATTTAATGTCACATTATAGAACAACCTTTGGATGAAAATGAGGAATGACATCGTCTAATAATTATAACAAAACTTGTTTTTATGAATCTAATAATACCATAATTAAATAAGTCCCTCATTGATGTTTAACTTCGTATGACACTTCACTATTATTCAAAACGTATTATAGTCAACATGTTGCATCATTATCGAGATTCTATGAAGTATAGAGCCTTACTACACATCCTCATACTGTCTCTGCCTCTAATAACCCTAAACCACCGAATAATGATATTATATTCCCCTTCTTAATCTTATACATGTTGTATATGAGTCTGAATACTAACTCATTGATGTATATAATAGTTTCTATAGATAGCAACAATTTTAACTTTATTATATATATTTGGTTCTCTCTTATAGTATATCAAACGAAACATATGGATTTGGATACATAAAATAATTTTTGGAGACTAGAAATGTCATTTTAATAATTTATATAGAAAAAATTTCAGTGACTTTGTTATAGAGTGAAAATTCAATAACTTTTCAAATAATTGTAACTTTGAATTCATAGTAGTTAATATTATTTTATTTCATATAGATATTAAATGAACATGATTCATTAAAATATAAAAAGAAATAGTTTCATCCATAACAACACCTAAATTAATTCATATCTCATAATAAATAAGAATATACCAAATCCTATATAATTTAGTCATCCTCATTCACTTGTCCATGAAAACACATTATTATAGACAGATTTAAAATCCATATTATTATAAATCAAATATAGATATTGACTCTATAAAACATAAATTATATTTAATTAAAATATATTATAAAAAATTAATGTATTCATCCTCTTCAACATAAATTATAAACAAATTATAAAAGATTACCTCTGGTGTTCTATATTACCCCCATTGGATTTTGTGGAAAATATTATTTTAATATCCATCAATTCCTTATAGACGAAAAAAAATCATAAACATGTATTTAATATAAGGGTATTATATTGATACATCTTATTTGTAAATAAAATAAAATTGGTATTCAAACTATATAATTTGAAAGGATTGAATTTTCAAAATATAATCGTGAATCCCACATTATGAACATATAGGAATTTTACTTTTAAAATAAATCAATATATTCGAATAACTCAGAGAATCAAATAGATGGATAATATATCATCATTATTTTTTCAAATATCAATTTATATCCTCATGTTTAATATCATCAAATCCTTATTATGTATCTCATCAATTCATAATTAAATCATAGAATGTCACATCCGTTTCATATTACTTCTACATTCTACAAAATAAATCTCTAGGACATAATTTATCAACGTACAAATGATAACATAAAACAACCACAGTAATTACTATTTAATATCGTAGATTTTTAAAAAATATTCATTTTTAAAAATAACAATTAAACCAGCATTACACACAATCACTCATGGACTACATGAGAAAAATTCCTTTAATTACAAAATACACACCGTATCAATCTTATTCACCCAAAATTTCCAGTTTATATGATGCCATGATCTATTTTGTGAGATATACCATATGTTTAATCAATTGATACAATTTTATATTAAAAAAACATTAATTCAAAAAAAAAACTACATGTTAACACATCCTTCATATGTTTCATACATTGAAGGTAACAACTACATATATGTGTGTGTGTATTCTCCACCAAACCTGATAATATTATCACCATATATAATCTAATGTTCTATATATATATGATAAATTATTAATTATTCATATTTTTAATAAATTATTATGCAGTATTGATAAATATATTATATAATTCTATCATTATATATAAAAAATAACATGATTCCATTCATGCAACCACTTCCTCATCTAAAACTGTAATAATATTTTTTATTGTTTAATCCTACCAAATATGTGTTTTTATATCAATCTTAATAATGAATATTGATCTGTATACCAACTAAAATATAATATATTATCTTTTCAAAATATATCTAAATATATTTTTTTTAAACCTTATTTATTATAAATTTTCAGAGTTGAACCTATTGTTTAATCTCGTCTTCTTTGTGAGGACACCCACACCATGGATTTTATATCCCACTTAATTATTCACACAATTCAAAAATATTTATAAACCTTTAAAAAACTATGAACAAGGGTACATTAATTCAATATCAATTTCATTAATTGTTTCCCTAAAATGAAAAAGAGTAAATTTAATCGACCTCAATCATATTATCTATATAAAATAATTTTTAAAAAAATATCACTATTTGTATTAATTTTACATCATTCATATAACATTTTCCATATAATTAGTCATAATTAGTTCACTAGTGTATGTTCCATCCCTTAATGAATCATATGTATACCCCCTTATAGGGTTATGTGTCCACGGAAAGGATACTAGAACTTTTTATTATCATTAATCATAGTGGTGTGGAAGAAACAATATATAATGACTATATATTTTCTTTTTGGAATTTATGTAAGTAAAAAAAATTCCAAAATATCTTGTCTCCATAAATAATTCTTTTATTTTCACCATTTATTCTATGAATATTCCATTATATTCAATTCTTTTATTTTCCTGATCATTATTTCAATATACCTATCTCACACCATGAATATATTTTTTGCTAACACCTATAGATCCTTATAATTCATCGAGCCCAATTTATTATAAATGAATCATAAAAATACATAGAGTTATCATTGTAAATACTAAATTTTTAGCATCAAATATATTGGGTAAACCCTCTAGATTTTATAATTAAATAGGTTATGTGAGATTAATTTCAAAATTAAATACTCTTATTCATACACCTATATTATTATATTCATTAATATTCTATTGATGAGTGGAAATCAATAATTTTTTAAATGAATAATGCATGATCCGTTTTCAATATTCATTATTCCGATTGAATCATCCTCAATGAATGATTTTGATATATTCAAAAAAAATGTTGTGGAACATTGATTAAATGGTCTCAAACCCTCATGGAATAGGCCTACACATGACAAAATAAAATTTACCTTTCCATACAATATTAGTAGGTTCAAAAAAAAATATAGCCTTAATGAATAGTTATGATATATAGGGAGGTTTTATAACATCCTTAGTGATAATATACTCGTATAATATTATAAATATTAGAACATTGACACATCATGTACCCTTGATGAAAATGTTGATGATGGATAAAATATATACGGTTTCTTATTTGACACTTTTAGGATATAAGGAAGTACATGACCCTATAATTAATTTCAAAGTGATCATAAATATTCTTCCTCAAATATTTGAGAGGTATAATTTTGGGTATAAGATGATCTTATAGTTTATTCTCCATCATTTTAAAAATGTGTCTCTACTATCATTGATGATCATAAGTAAGTGAATTTCCATAAATAGGATGATCAATGAAATATTTTGATTAGATACACCAGGTTTGAAATGTAATAGAAGATATATGCCTCCTTCGTAATTCACAAACATGGTTTTATTTCATAGGACAATAGTGGAATTCATATATTAGATTCCATTTTTGATAACAATATTTTATGTTTTTTAAATGACATCCTTGGATATAAATCGATATCCCAGCGAATTTAGAATTAATATAATTGCAATCTAGAAGATTAATTTAAAAATATAATCATATACAACAACATTTGGGATGTTAAATACAATAAAAGATCACCAATATTATCTCCATCAAGAAGATTATTGCACACTATAAATGAATGATATTATGATTCTATATATAGAGAAATTGATTAATTAAACCACTATAATTTACACCTTCTATTTCATGTATACTTATCTTTCCTATAACCTAATATATATTACCATCAATGATATATAGGAACATTCTAACTTGGTACCCACTGGTATATACTACTATCAATTAATTATGCATGAAATCAACAATCATTCTCTTATGATGATCAATTAATGTTTTATTGATGAATTTATGGGCATGTATCACTATTTTTGTGAATATCTTATTGATTTAAAGATATTTTTCAACCATCAATGTGAATAATCTTTTAATATGATCCTTTAAAATTTTATTTGTCAAAAACATTATGGGAATTACTTAGTGTATTGTTATATAATTTTTACATCAAAGGAATAACTATGAAATCCATTGTGAAACATGATATTCTTTGTTCATTATATATTATATAGTTAAGGGAAATCACAGGATCCTTCAATTATTTTAGGATCCTGACTAACAATCTTGGAATTTTATTTCCTTAAAAACGATGATGAAGTAGTGGGTCAAAAATCAGTGGGAAGTTGATTGTTATATAACCTATAATTTTCTATTTTAATATATGTTGACGCTTATATTATTAGTTCTAACCATAGTGGTAAAACCAACCATCCACATTATATGAACCCTTAAATGAACACTTTGGGCACTCAAGGACTATTGAAATGATGTGGGAAAAGATAAAATCCTCTACAATTTCAGTCAAATCATGTTGGGTACAGATATATGACAATAAAATATCATAAAGAACAACCATTATTTGATTTTAATAGTATAAAATCTAATTTCTTATTTGATTATTAATAGTTATTGGTATGTTACATGAACACGATAAAATATATCCTCAATCACCTAATACTAAAAATTTATTAAGAATGATGGGTGGTTATTCTACAATACCTTATAATATATTACGTTTCTATATAGGTGCTAAACTGATGGGAATAAGAATATTTTTCAACATAATCTACTATCCCAGATAATTCAATACTAAATTGAGATATCCTGAATGAGTAAATTTTATATATACATAATTTTTCTAAAACATGTAATTTGTACATTGATGATGAATATAAAATTATAAAAGAAATAGGGATAAAATACCTAAAAAACTGAGTCACATAATTGATTGGGCTCATCTCTCCATAAACAATACTTATTAACTTAATTATTCGTACATAAGAAGGACTAACCAATAATAAAATACAATATCTTCCCAAATTAATAGTTTATAGATGACTTTGAAATTAATAATGGATTATTTGAAAAATATGGGTTACTAAGTGTATTTGATCAAGTATTTCAATTATGAGTAATCCATAATAAATTATGAGTTGGTACTATTTATTAATTATATAATATGACATGTGGTTAAATTCATCAATAAGACATAATTTACCTATATATTGTGTTCATGCATTCCAAAAGATAGTTTTAGAACAGTATAACTACAAAATATGATGTTCTAGGCAAGGAAAAGATAAATATTCACATCAAACATCATCATGTGGTATCACCATTCACAAGAGATGATATAGAATAGATTAATTAAATCAATACCACCTTTATCATCATACTCTAATATTGTAACATTCTAATACTATAAAGAATTGTATTGCTACAATACAAGAAACCTGAAATGAGGAATTCTTATTTAGGATATAACGAAGAGATAACATACATGATGGTTGGAATTTAACTTCATCCATGAGTAAGACCTATATTCAATTTATTTCCTCTATAATAATGTATTAGAGGGGTCATCCTCAGATGAAATGACAGATGAGAGGATCTTACCGTAATTCCATATATCTATATAGGGAACTATATTTTTCACAATCTAATATACAAAATATTATAAAATTAATTATTATTTGATACTTCTGGACATCAATGATGAATTAATCATATATTTTAAAAACATATTCAAAAAATAAATAGGTACTTGTTAATTTTTTTAATCAACACCAATTCTATTACTATCCAAAAATTACCAATGGTCATTTCGAATATGGGAATTTATGTTAAGGGGACATATCTTCAAGATACAACTTTGTAGTTAATGTATTTCAATACTACCACAGAAATAATAACAATGTGGTATTGTAATATATATCTCATTTATGTGAGAACTAAAGAGTTTATAAACTACCCTAATTTAAATATAATAAAAAAATTCAGTTTCTGAAACATGATATTGATGGAAAATTTATTCTAATTATACAATTCTCAATTAAGAAGGGAATATCAGGAACAAAATATTAACACTAAACCCTCATATAACTATCATATAAATAAAAATAATTTTATTAATTATTTTATAAAAAAAAATTAAAATATGAATCCAAAAATTATTATAAAGGAAAAAATATCATCAAAATAAACTATTTTCGGTTTAGTTGACTTTTTACAACATAACCTAATCTATAAAACTGGTGAACACAAATTCATTTGTATATGTGATCTAGGATATTTAGAAATATAGGATATAATTCCCCCATTTCTCATTTGTATCCATAATCATAAATTATAATAAAAATTTATGTTGACCCAACCAGATGAGTATAAAATAAATGGTGTAATAATAATATTATAAAATAAAAAACATATATGACAATATAAATCATGTTAGAGGAGTTTTAAATTAGAAGGATTGATTTCCCACACTATAATATTGGTAATTTGTAATATATCAAGAAAACCCCATGATAAATAGGATTAACCTTAGATTTTGGAATGAAAATGGGAATCAATGTTTTTCATATGTAATTTACATGCTAATGCAGCTTATTCCAGGATCACAATTGATGGATATGATATCACACTATTTATTATTTCATGGTTTAAAAAAATTACTATATAGAAAATATTTCTGATTTCTTGTCATGTTTAAAAAATGTCATTAATTGTATAGTGAATGTATATTCTATCGGAATTTAGACTACCTAGTTCATGTCTATCTTATGTTCCAAAAAATACTGAACAACTATGTCCAAGTTACAAGATGATAATATATAATACATAACATCCACCATATGACCTATAGAATTAATTTATATAGTTTTATTATTGGACACATTCACTATACAGAATATCTATTTCAATGGAAGTGTTATCAGTGAATGTACTATTCCTCCATTTATATATCTATACTATGAAAAAAAAATACATTCTCCATTACATAAAAACTGTGTGAATCATGATTCCAATTATTACTTAATATGATGTAATATACATTGAATTGAATAAAAATTTATGGTCTATTGTAATTATCCCCCAATTTTCCATATCACCTAAGTCATTGATTTAACTGTTTTGGATTTCTCATTTTTGATTAATATTTATAGGAGGTTTTCTTATTTAGGATTTGAGTGTGGTCAATACAATACATCTTGTTAAAATAAATCGTTGTATGGTTAAATTACTTCAATCCTTAGTCATTATAATATAATTTTAAAATACACAATGTATTGTCCCATATTTACAATTGGAAACAATTTATGAGTGATTACTCCATATAAACCATATCATAAAAATGAATGTATGGTATGTAAAATATCAATCCAAATAGGATAGAATATAATTTTTTCAATTATTTGATGATTACGTGTCTACATTCAAGACCTAGTATCATTATCTCCATGACACATTACCAAACCTCATATTATTATCATAATTATTGGGTTATCAACATTTACAACGTGCTTTCTAAAATTTAGCTTTCACTAGGACCTTATCGGAACTTTATGATGATTTATTTAATTTATTTGTTTGGAATTCAATGGTTAGGTTGGTTTTAAAATTTCATATATAATTTTTATCATTATCCAACCAAGGGAAATATACATTACAACATCCATCACTTATTCATGTTCCATATCTAAATTGATGGTTTCCTATTATAACAGTTATGTGTTTCTTGAAATGTGTTATTTCTAGAAAATTAGTGATGAATGGATCTTCCATCATATTCCCATCAATGAATCCCAATTGTAACCCCCACATCATCCTGATGTTTGGACCACTTCATTGATAATATGTTTCTCTATATATGTTCATAAATTAGATAAAACTACATCAATTTTTGTACGAACAAGTTATATGTAAAATCCCCATATAAATGGTCTTATTGTATGAACAAAAACTATAACACACCAGATTCCTCACATCATATGGTTAAACTAAATAATATTCAATCATTCAAAAAAATACCATTTTCTATTAAGAATGATTTACTTCATATATACTTAATATGAATAGATGTATATATTGTATCAAAGCACATGTCATATAACTTACCCCAATGTAGGATCTTCATCTATGGAATAATATATTATCCCTAAACAAAGAGGTCAACTCAATTGGTATCTCTCATTAAACATAGTAGATATGGGAATAGTTATATATTCTTATGTTTTTTTGTGGTTTACAATATATATGAATCTAATAATCAATCCAAAAATATTAAAACAACATTTGGATTGACATAAGTTATTTGAGGATACATATAGATAATGGGATCTCCAATATTTATTCGAACTAGGACTATTAATAGAAAACCCCACATCAACACGATGTTCTAACACCATCATTTATTTCATGTTTCCTTTCTATTTTTCATCACTAAGATGAAGATATATAATTTTCATTAGGATCTATATCAATTTAAATATCTCCAAATAAAGAAACCCAACACATTATCACAATATATATGAAAATTGATTTCTGGTCACATTCTATTAAATTTCATAATGTATGATCCATAATGAACATTTTAAATCATCTTATATTTCTCTATTACATATATGATGAAACATCCTTATATGATATATTATCCAATGAGGGTACATTATATATATATTATTCCTATTATCTCTTTCTAGGATACAATTACACATGTTCTAAAGGACTATGGCCTCTCAATTTCACTTTTTAGATTTTGAATTTTGCTTTCCAAGGATTGTGATGATTCATGTACTTCATTCCAACAGTATATTAATAGATACATTTTAGTATATAATCCCATACAATGATTTAAAAATTACCCACCCCTATATATGAGATACAAATATGCTAGTTATATATTATTTAGAACTATATATGTATTGATTACATTTATTTCATAATACATTGTGACATAAAAACTAGATATATCAATACAAACCCATAATCATCATCCATATCTATTCCAATTATTTTTCAAAAAATTCGTTTTGATGAATAAATCGAGAATTTAATTTTCTATCCACCTCATTTATAATCCATTATATAATACACTCTTTAGAAATAGAGTTTTTTCAATCATCCAAAAACCATTTTGATCTGTCAATAATGAGTGTACATTGATCAACGAGACACTTTTTCATGGTAATGAATAACCCACCATGCACAACACTTCTAGTAATTGGTATAAGTTATCATACAATTTATGTCATATAAGCTTCAACAGCGTATAAAACATTTCATCAAACTCCATCATTAAATAGAATAAAAATAAATACACTTTACAATAAATTCCCATAAAATATATTATATTAAAAAAATATGAATTAATTATATAAATATTCATAATTACTCTATTAGAGGTGTTGTGATACTCTGAGCTAATGAAAACCATTAGAGTTGAATATCAAAACCCTGACCATTTGGATCTAGTAACTAGACCTTAAATTTTGTTCAACTACATTGATAGAACATAATGAATCATTTGGATCTTATTTCATGTTGGGTTTTTCTCTATGAAAGATTTATACACTATATACCCATTTTGGTTTTGAGAGCTATGAAAAAAAATTAAATATAAATCTCACCATAATTATTTATATTTTCATTGGGCCCTCTATAAACATTCGTTAGTTATATTTCCATTTCCAATCAACACCATCATCCATTATGTTCAAAATATAATGCATTTAAATTCATAACCTCGAATATCAATTTTTATTGATAATGATCTATAAATGAAATAGAAAATAAATTTTTTGTGCCAAAAATAAATGAAGGGAATCATTGGAAAAATTTAAGACTTCCTGCCAACTCACATTGTATCATTACATAATAATAGATATAACACCAACCTAATAATGAATTGATCATTGGTTAACCACTATATGGATTTACGTTATGAAAATGTATTCACACTAGATATATTATTCTTGGAAAAATGTAGATTGTACCTTCTTCTTTAAAATCATACATGCATGTTCATTAAATTCCCAATAATATACATTCACTATAATAACATTCATAATACACAATTTTGTAACCTCTATGTAATAAGATCCATTATTGCTCATCATTTTCTCCATAATCCCATATCATTCCTTTAATTTTAGAAAAATTAATACTCTTTAATAATACCATTGTCGAATATATTCATCAGTAATGGTCTACACATTTGAAATGTAATTTTTCAGGCCTCCTTATTCATCCCTTACATAATAGAAAATATTGGTTCCTAAAGAGGAAACCATATAATCTTGATAATACATTGAGACATTGTATTTCAAACCATTTTTTAAATGTGTTCGGTGATCATCGACAACATTTTTTTAGGAATTACCCCATTTAATAATTTAAATTTAATGAGTTCTGTTTTACGTATCCCATGAAGAATATATTAATTTTTATTGGAGTATCCCTTATGTCATGTATTCATGAAAACACCCTTTAAGGAATTTAAAAATGTATATCCACTTCTAGATCATTAAGTTTTACTTTCCATGAGACCGTAAATATCATGACACATTGGTTTGATCGGTACAACCATAAACTATATGAATCCACCAATAAGATGGATTCTACATTCATGGGTATCCAAATTCACACAAAGTTTATCATATCCCCTTATTAATGGAAAATATTATCCTTTTTCTTAATGCAAGGAAATCTAAAATTAATCCTTAGATCCAATAATCATGATTGTAAACAATATAAACCGTCAATTGAGGACCCTTACATTTGTAGTGTTGTGTTATTTATTCAAATCTTGTTATTCTTCCACTAGTTTCTATTGGTACTATAAGATAATTTATCCAAATAAATATGAAAATAATAACCACATAGGGAATTATGATAATCAAATACAAGAATTTCCCATTGTATACTACATAGTAAAAACTTGGTTTAATAGCCACAATGGGAATCCTGCTAGAAATTTATTCCCCATTTAACTAGTCATACACCTCAAATATCGAAGGATAAATTTATTGTTTAAGAAGAAAAATGTATAAATAATATAATAATGAAAAAAACTGGAATCTTGCAAAAAAAAATTGTGTAATTCATCATGTTAGGATCCCTCATATAAGGATAAGGTAATGTCTTGGCATATGAAATAGAAGATAAAATTCATATGGTGTCAAAAATTGGATCCATACAAGATTAATGTCAAACTAAATTAACACCTTAACCAATGAAAAAATTAATGTACCCCTCACGTCACACTATATTACATTAAATTACTAATGAAAAATTACTCAAAGAACACATATAGGTTCACAAGACCCTTTTGAACATCGGAATCCCCATTATGGACATTAGTCTTCATAATTTTAACTATAATTAGTAACTCCCATTTATATTAGAATAGAAAAATGCTAATGTCTAGGGTTGGGATATATTCCCCAATATGTAACAACCCCCATATTTATAGGGTTTTTAAATATATAAGGATGAAGTATTTTAACATTGAATATAGTTTTTTTATTTGGTATTTGTATTATGGGATGAATGTCGACGTTTAGAACATATCTAGTAGATTCTTTTTTGTGCTTCTCAGGTGGGGTCAGGGAAGTTGGAGGATTGGAAGTGTTATGGAATGAATTTATCCTTTTTATATTTTACATTGATTTTTATATTGATTTTTAATCTATTTCATGATTTGTAGGAGTCTATTTATAATAAACCATAATGATCACATTTTTTTAGAGTTTTACTATATAATTTTAATGTGTATTGTTTGAGAACAAAGGATGAACATAGTTTAGGAAATTCCATGAGAATCATGAAATTTTTAGACATGGTATCCTAGTTAGAACAATATTTGATATACATTGTGGATTGTATATTACTAAAGTAAGGTGAATAGACTAATTAGCATACATTTTTTAATATCATATAACTAAACCAAATGGTATCCCAATAATATAACATTTTTAAATGAACAAAATAAACCTATCATTTTTTATGCACAAACCCTTCATTTTCCTTTAACCATATGACTGGGAATTACCAACTGAATTCTCCCTCATTCATATATATGGTTTAAAATCTATAAATAATTTCTCAATTCATGGGTTACTCATTCTAAAGGATTACATGATGGTATCCAAATTTTCTATAAGTTAATATTATTAATAATTATCATTTTTTATTCTTAGTGATGTTTCTAACAATAAGTTTTTGACTTATATTATTAAATTTTTGGATAAGATCCAATGGTCAAATATTTTTTAGTTCAGTTGATTCCTATGAGTGTCAGTTAGGTGGTTCAATAACTATTCTTGAAGTTCACATGTGTTAAGTGATGTTGGGTAAATGGGAATCTTTAGGGTGGTCTTAGTGTGGCTTGATAAGTGCCTCATGGAGTTTTTATTATTCCTAATAAATTATGTACAACAAAACCAGGTATGAAATGTCTTCGTTTATAATGATATGGAATGGAAGTTATGATATATGTTTATATGTAGAGTTTGTCATTGAGATGTCTGTTATGGAATTTCTTTCATAATGTGCAGGTTAAGATATATCCTTGGGATTGTGTTGATCATTAATCATATAAATATTTATGATTGTGATCAATGTATGAGAAAGATGTGGATTATTGTGATGTCTTATATGGTGTTTGAATATATTGTTGATGGGTGATGAATTTATTATGTGGAAATAAATGTTCACCTATGGTGTGTCCTTGGATATATTTGATGACTCTCACCATTTATTGAATGATGGTTTAACTGATTTTTTTGTTGATAGGGTATCATCCATGAGATGGAATATAACAATCGTTTTGGGTGAAGGCATCCTTTCACCCTAGAATAACAAATTTATTTCTATTTATAACCACTGGATGAGGTTTTAAGATCATCATTTTTTAAGATTCATTGCTCCCAAATTATGGAAGGAAGGGTATCCTTATTATTTTTGGAATCACAGACTATTGGACTAAAAAATATCAAAGAATGTAGAATTCTATGGAACCTCTATGGTGTATTAAGGATGATCCTTTTCGATTTTAATAATATTTGGATGAAGACGTGATTATATTGGAATGTTAATAGATGATGTAATGGTTTTGATAGAAATATGAGGGTGCCTATGGTATATTAGACAACAAACATATTATTCATATACGAAATAGAAGTATGGAGTAAAAGACATAATAACTAATGATGATAAAATGATGGTTAATATTAATGATAGATGTATAAATGCTACTTATCTATAGTTGTTCCAACACTATTATATGTGTGTATTCAACACATGGACATCATTGGAGGTGGTCTACTTAGGTGGTCTCGCACCATTCATAAACCATACAGAATTTGTACAGAATTTTTGGATTTGATTTTATTAATGATTTTTAATACTAAAATATTGTTATTCGAGATATCTAGATGGTGACTGAATATATGCATGGTATTTTTAAGGGTCAGTTATTTCCATATTTTTTTATTTGTGGATATAGTTTTTGAATATTTTTACTCATTCATATATGATTATTACATATATAAGCTTGTTTTCTTATATATATATTTGTAATGAAATTACTATGTTATTTTAGTCATAAGAATTATATTTGGGATATTTATCTCCATTTATTAATTTATCTTTTTTGAGTTAGACCATCAAAAATATTAATATTATTATTACTATCAACATTATTATCATCAATTGTTATTTTATTTTCAATATTTCATAATAGATCCTCAATACATGTTGGAATCTATTAATGTATATATGAAGGATATAATTTATAATGGAAGGAATGTATTGTTTTAGTAGGGTCACTGATTTCCTTCAAATCCATTGGGTGGAATAATACTATACAATTCCATAGAGGTTCGTGGTATTAGAAGTTAATAGGGGTTAATATTTTTAGTGTGTCAAAAATAGAAAATGTAGATTTTTATACATTGATTCTTTCCAAAATTCATGTTATTCCACCCATGAATGTTACACTTTTTTTGATGAATATGTGGATCCTATATAGAAATGATATATGTGGTTCCCAAACATGATATAGGTATACTACGGGCCACAAATCTAGATGAGACATTATTGTAGTGAGATTTGGAATTTTAAGGGATAGTGAGTCATAATTCCTGTTATAAATTTCATAATTTATTATATCTAGAAAATTTTGTATTTTTTTATTATGTTATTTAAACCATGGGAATAATAATAGATGAAACCTATTTGAAAATCAAGAGGGATGGGATGATGATCTACTATATATTTCACTATATGAGGCCACTGAGTTTTTGGGTGTTCATGATCTATTTGTAGTGGGTATTTATGGAAGTAAAACTGCATCTTGAAGAGGTGGTCGGGTTCTAGTAGGACATAAATCATAGAGAAACAGTGTAATGTTTATTTAGATTATTGACTAAGGTTCTTGAGGAGTTGATATATCTGGTGAATATAATACAAGAGATAGTTTTTTTAAGCATCATTCATTGAATATAGAGAGAATGGAAATTGAAAATAGTGTACTAAATTGATTATGTGTAGAAGATATTTTATTAGATTTAGAAATAAAAATGGTTTATGGTGAGGTTAGATGCTCACTTTCTTGAAGTATATAAAAAAATTATGTTGTTTATGTATAGTGGGGATATAGGGGGATTATATAGAATGATTTTATGGAGTTGTATTATGAAAAATTTCATCCCAAGACATTGTGGGATGATTGATCTCAGGTATTCATGAACATTAAATAATGATTGGATTCAATTATGAATTATTATAGGATGGTCAGATATCTATTGGGATTTTTAGAAACATTGGTAGTGAATATGATATCCATTCTTCGTTGTTATGATGATAACTTATGCCATGCTATCATGCTGAAGGTAAAACTCATTGCTATAATTTTCTTAGGGTGGCATTGAATCAAGCACTAATTGACAAGAATAATCAGAGGGGCAGATCCATATGTAATCATACAACTATGAAGAGTGTGATATATATTAGAGATAAAGGTATGTAAAGGATAAGATCAAGAGGATACATGAATAGGATTTAGGGGTATTTGTGTAATTATTCAAACAAAAAAATGGGTCATCAATGTTAAATTTTTGCATCAAAAGATTCATGATGTTCATTCTCAATGTAATTGGAATCCAATGGAGTAAGAGACCTGTAGCATGATTTATAATTTGTATAGTTTTTGTAATTGGAATTTATAGGTAGATATGTTTCATCGACTTGGATAGACAAAAAAATTATCGTAGGAACAAAAGCAGTATAGAGCTATGGTGTTCCTTATACGACCTCACAATTGGAAGTAGTATTTTGAGTGATGCACATAAGTGGGGATAATGATCAATGTGGTGTAGAAATCCATATGGATGGTATGAATCAAAAAATCAATCATTATTTTAGATTTATTGTCATGATACGTCTTACATAGAGAAGGTTGGATAGAAGAAAAAATATCGAGGTACACTATGAGCATGTGGTTATGGTTATATGATTTGTATGATATTTGATTATATAGGTGGTGCATGTATGAATGTGAATTAAAGAAATTTAAGTTAATATATTAGTTTTATATATGATTCATGGTATATATGTGAATAATTTTAATAAGTTATAATAGTAATAATTTGATGTTATATATGATGATATAGGTATGTAAGTATTATGCCAAATTATGGTGGTATTTACGAATGATACACGATGACATTGGCCATACATTATGATGTTAGCCGATATTATGAATTTCTAATGATACAAAATTAGATATGTGTATCATGTATTATACTATAAGGGTGTGTCTATGGGAGTGACGAGAGATTAAAATTCATGTTGATAGGTGTCTATATGTATATATTCATTGTAAAGATACAATATAGTTCTGATAATGTTTTATCATAAAATATTTGGTCCATGTTATACAAGGTTGGATGATTACATTTTTTTGGAATTTCTAAAAATGTTATTTACCTATCTATTTATAATTGGAATTTTATGAGAGGATTAGGACTCATAATATGAATTAAATGTCAGCTCAATGTATGGGAATATAGATAGAAATATTCTCAAGATCGGAGTGGGTAATTATATGGACAAGATAGCTTAGAGAATATATATTCTATTGTAGTGATAATTTGATAACACACACACACACACACACATATATATATATATATATATATTGGATTTTGAATATTAGAGGAATGAGTAATTTTATCTTAGAGTAGGGGATTCATTGAGAATTAGAAATCATTCTTGAATATAGAGGATTTAAAGATATCATTGATATTTCCATGGTGGATCATGGGGGATATAGATCTTTTCTGAAATTGTTTTGGGTGTTTAATTACAAAAAATTGTTTCTGTGGATATTTTATTCATATCACATAGATTGATGGGAACATTTTTTGGGAAATCTGTTGTATATCCTTTCATGGGAAAATTACAATTTATTTTACACATCTACAGTTATAGTGAATGCATATTTCTTCATTTGATATAATTTATACAAAATTTGTTTGGAAAAACATAATATTTTAAATAAAATACATAGTTACATGGTTGACATATAGATTGGTAATTCATGATTCCAATAATTATGGGTTTTTTATTTCATAAATAGTGGGATCTACATGGTTGGATCAATGTTTATAAAATGTTATAATTTTTTTTACAGTCTACCCATTCACATAGAATTTGTAAAACTACAAAGGTGGGCATTTTAGTATTAATACAAAATGACCTTATTTACATTATATGTTATATAAGGAATTCATATACAAATTCGACGACATTTTACATTATCTACAAGTTTATTTATTGTGTTGTTATTACCAATAGGGTCTTTGATGGAAGATAAACGGTTCGTAAGGGGTTATTATTATGATTTATCATTTCTTGTCTTTTTTCCATCGACGGAGTTCAAAAAAAAAAGAGTTCATTTGAAATTTATAAATGTTTATAAATTGGTTTTAGTTTCGATGAAAGTTAAATATTATGAGTCCAATATATTATTTGACTATATTGTTCAGGTTTTATACATGTGTTATGTGATCATTGGTTAATTAGTGTGTCTATGTTAGTCTGAGTGATGATGTTTTTGCGAATCATATTGTTGTAATTATTAATTGAAGATAATAGTGTCTAGTTTAATGATATTAATTGTGTTCTTGATCCTAGTATGGCCTTACTGATATGATACGTCATTCTTGGAGTTTTTTTGTGTGATGAAGAATGTTATATAATTTAATTTCATGATTCAGAATATGATATATTTATGATAGAAACATGTTTGGAATTTTACATGTGATAGTGGGTGATTTTTTATCATGGGATGTGTGATGTAATGACTCATCGGGATGAATTTGATAGCATTGCCCATTACCGTGTGTGATAGATATGGCATACATGTTACATTGGTTGACCATAGATGGTGTGTTTAAGTTTGTTCATGATTCCATTCACTATTTATTTTCTAATTTCTCTATATGGAAATGTTTATAGTGACCATATCCTTTAATACATATCATTAAATTATTATGATCCTATTAAATAATCTTATTTCAAGCCATGGATTGAAAATTCAAGTGTATTGGAAGATAAGGTACATAAAACATAAAACATAAAACAAGGAACAAAATATAAAATTTCTTTTTTATGCTTCATAAAGAGCTACTAACTACCATTATGGTCATACAACTTCATTGGATACCCTGGGGATAACAATAACCAAGAGATGAGCTAAAATCACATTAATGAAATAAACATAAGAATAAATCTTTAGCACATGGTTTAGAAGGCATGACATACTTATATAAAACTCATGGAACATATTGAATCATAACATATAAATAAGAGATAATATAAGAATAGATTCATAGTAATGTGGTAGAAAAATAAAACATGATTTTATCATGATTCAAGGCTCATTTTACCTGGAGGATTAGTAGTAAAGCTAACCCACCAAGACCGTTGCACATTGTTCCACGAGTCAGGCTAAATTCCAAGACAACTGCAAAAAACTTCTCATAGTACTCAACATTACCCAATTAATTGGATTTATATATTGGTTTATCCATCTATACATGTTCATGAATATTCTTACAATATATATAATCATACATTATCAATCGTAAAAAAACACAAGGGTGCCCATGGAATGAAATGTGCATCATAATCATGTCATAATAAACAATATATGAGAGTATCATACATGTGTCCATGGAATAAAGGAATTAAAAAATACATGGACATAAATAAGGGAAAATAGTCATGTATAATTTTATGTTATATAAAAAATATGTGGAAACATGTAATAAGAGTATTTAAAAAATTTTACCATTAAAAACTTTTATTGCAGTTTTATAGAAAATACTAAGGAGACTATGATATAGAAAAGTGAATAATATTATATATAAAAACTAAATTGAACTATGAATGATTTAATAAAAAAATTGGGATTTAATAAAAACAATTCTTTCATAAAAGAAATGATATAGTGAACTTGAAATTGGATAAGAATTCAGGAAGTTCCCTTAAAATGAGTTTTCTTATCTTGAAGTATTGAAAATGGAACCACTTAAAACATGTATATCCATGAAATAGAATAATTAATTGATATTTATACATGAGTTTGGAGAATATAGTTTTTATTTATAAAATTTACATAAAAATCAGACAACTTAATTAGGGAAAAAATAATGATAGAGCAACCCGAAGGAATAAAGGATGTTTAGGTAAAATCCCTTAACTTATGTCTTATTGTGTCCTTCATGTGGTCTTAATGTCCTCAGTAAAAACATAAATTCATCAATTAATATTTAAATAAACTATTATTAATGTAATTGATTTATTATAACCATGTTATGCTCATTCATGGCCTTTTTGATGGGTTATGATGTTCAATTTCATTGTTTGTTTCATTGGTTTTTAGTATTGCTTTACTTATATGAATGTATGTATAAACATGTAAGACTATAATGGTTGTCCATAATTGGAGTTATAAGTTACTAGTTAAAATAAATTAGTTTAATTTTTAATTAAATTTATTTGGTTATTTTTAGTGAAGATGAATCATTATAATAAACATTATTTATAACTGTTTTGGTTAATATGTAATTTTATATCACATAAAACACATTGTTTTATAAATTAATATGAATTACAAAAGATTCCAACACCATAAATTATAAATATTACATTTATTTTTGACTCTTTCAACCATGAAAAAATACCATGACTTGAATTTAATATGGTAAAGGAAATTGAAAACCCTTCGTCCTTGAATGTGATAAATTAACACATATTGTATTATGTTTTCATTTCTAGTATAAAATATGGGTAAATAATATCTGATGATGAATTATTTCGTTATCAATAAAAAATTACATTACATTAATGGTAGTGGAGTTATCATAACATTATGAGGAATGTTTGTAAGGAAAAAATATATAAAGGAACTCGAGATAAAATAAACAAAATGAATAGGGGAATTTACCTCATGAATATATCTTCCAAGATAACTTATTTTGGGGAGAGGGTTTGGTCTTTTGAATATACCAATGGCTATTGTACATGAGATAGGTTCATAGAGAGTCATTTGTTATGAATTTGGATTAGGAACAAGGATTTAGATGATTGAATATAAGAGGCAACGAGGGGTGGTATATATAGTGGGGGAGAGGAGGGGTTTCCCCTTAATTTTAGTAATTAGTTTAATATTTTTTCTCCAGACTATGATTAGTCATGATATTTGTGACCAAAAATAGTAAAGAGTGAATACTAATTTTATATAATTTCCTTACCTAAACCACATATTAGAGGATGGAATAATTATTAATGTATTTAGCATTTATCATATATAATCATATTTTAGAATTCACCAATAATTATTGTACTTCCAGAAAAATCTATAAAATTCATATCAACCATTTTTTATGTTTATAATTCAAAAATAGATTTCATTTTATGGATGTATTTATGGAAATTTGTGACAATTAATTTTTAATTAAAATAATAATTTAAATGAAAGATGCAAATTATAAAAATAAAACTTCCTTTCTATCAATTTGAAAATTAATAATGGTATGTTAAAATTATCCTATAATAATAAGTCATCAAAATACACGTTTACTAATATATTTTATAAAAATATATTTTATTTAAAATTATAAAATTTGTCATAAAATTTTGATTAATTATACACGACTCACAAAAATACCTACATTATGATATGATTATATCAAATTATAACTAATACGATGTATAAAATTTATTCATAAATTCATTAGTATGTTTACTTATTCACATGGATGATTATTATTAATAAGGCTCATATTAAAATTCATAAGGGTTACATTACTATTAATAAAATTTAGTTACTATTCACCATGAGAGTATGTTTTTCTTATCAGACTCCAAACACATTTACCTATCAAAACTGTGTATGTTAGATTTTCCACATTCAAATCACAGAGTTGACAATATTATGTTTAAAGGTCACATAGTACTTATTAGTTCATTATGTTGTTATTTCATGTGATTGTACTATATGAAAATATTATAAGGAGTGAATTTCCATTTTTTAAATGGTGGGAAATTGCATTCTTCCCCACACCCCATATGAAATTTTGCCCTTGAAATTTCATTTTACCTTCTTAGTCATATATTAGTGTGGGTACTTTTCCTTCATTTCCACCTCCAGTTCCCATTTTTCATCATGGTATGTATGGGTTTTCCATTTTACATTGAATAGATGAGTAGTCTTGTTGTGTAGAACATTATCTCTACAATACAATAAAAAAATGGTTTCTCCTTGTAAGAAAGATCATTTTCAATCTGTACAACCCTAGAAGAAAGTACATGTGAAGGATCTTTTATGTATTTCCATAAAAGGGATACCTGGAAGGAATCGTAAACATTGTACATAATATGTGGAAGTGATAGTGAAAATGCCACATCTACAACACGATCCACAATATAGAAGGGTCTTATTTAAATGGTATATAGATTTTCATCAATCCCAAATATCATGAACTTCATCACAAAAAAATATCAGTGGGATACCATATCAAAAAATATAAACTGAAGTTTTTTTTTGATGATTTTATTCATAGATGATTGGTTGAATTTGGGATTTCATAATGTGTTGATTAATTATTTTTACATTCCCCACCATTTCATTGACCATTTAATGTCAGAGTAGCTAACGCTCACCAACATCATCACAGCATTCCATTATTCTTCACCTTTTCTCATAAAGTGCTTCATATGGTTCACATTAGATGCTGGAGGGGAAACAATTGTTGTAGGGGAAATAAATTAGTGGAATATGTTTGTCCCATCAACTTTTCATGTTCATAGACCATGATCTCAACATATCATCCATTTTATTAATTGTTCTATTATATTGGCCATCAGTTTGAGTATTATATATTGTACCAAAGTTTAGTTTAGTGTGTATTGAATGTTCTAGACTTTCCAAAACATTGAGGTGAATCTTGGATCTCTATCGGATATAATAGATAGTGGTTTTCCATATATACTTACCAAAACTTCAATATATATCCATTCTTATTGATAAAATGAGAAGTCCTCATGAATTTTTTTATAGTGAGTTGTCTTCGTAAGGAATCCACATTGACCCACATAGAACTGTTTCTTTTATATGTCTTTGGAAGTCCAATGATAATGTTCCGGGTGATGTTATCCCACTTCCATGTTTGTATGGGTACTTTTTTCATCATCCACTTACACTTATATCTTTTATCCTGCACATGTTTTCATATGAGTCACTTCGATGTATATTCATCAATATGTTTCTTCATATTTTCCTAAAAAATGATCCCCCATAGAACTCAATATATCTTTGTTCTCCATGGGTTAATAAGGAAGAATTCTCTATGTTAGTTATTAAAAATCTCCTTCCTTATCTCCATACTAGATTGTACATATAATTGTTACCCAAATATAAAGACATCTTCCTCATCAACCATGAACTCAATGGATTTACAATTTCTAATTACATCCACACTTTTGAGAATTTCCCAATCTTTTCTTTGAGCATCCTTAATTTTACCATAGAGGGGTGGTTGAGAAAGAATTTGAGATATGATTGATGATTTTCATCCATTAATGATTGCCATTTCAATACAATAAAAATATATGAATCTTGGATCCTTTTCAATTATCACCATTGATAATGATGGAGGATCCTTTCTTCTTAGAGAATCTACCACATTATTTTCCTTACCAGGGCGGTAGAGGGTTCAGTAGTCGTAATTCATGATAGTCTATAACCATACATGCTCCATCATATTAATCTCCATCTATGTAAATATATATTTTAGACTCAAGTGATATGTATATATCTCACACTTCTCCCAATAGTGATAATGCCACCAAATTTTCATTGCAATGATCTTTACTTCCGACTCAAAATAATGCATGGGATAGTTTTGATCATTTATTTTCAACTACCATGAGGTATAGGATATCAATTTTTCATCTTTCATCACCAAATAGCATATTTCCTTCTTTGAAGAATCTATATAAACTATAAATATTTCTCCACTTGTGGGGAGTGTGATTACTGGCAATGTTATAAGCCTAATTTGGAGATCCTTAAAGCTTTCATCACCTTCTTGAGACTATAAAAACCTCACCCCATTCTTTATTAGAAAGGTGATTTAGTTTACAAATAATTATAAGTTCTTATCAAAAAGTCTATAATACCCCGCACGGACTTGATGGATTTGGATCTCAGTAACATATGTTGGCCTGGTCCACTCTTCGATTTTCATATTCTTATAAGGGTCCATAGATATCACATTACATGTGATAACATACACCATGAATGATACATCATCCATCGAGAATCCACATTTACAATAAATTTAATAACGATTCTCCATTCACAACGTCATCACCATAGTATTCAAATACTCCTCCTTTCACTCCTTGCTGTTGGAGTATATTAGTATATCATTGATATAGACTTCCAAAAATTTGTCGATGTAATACCTAAAGACACTATTTAATATATCCATGAATATTTATCAATCATTAGTTTGTATTAATGTAATCAATCTAAATAGATAGTGTCCATTCATTTTTTGAACTGCAGTTTTGGGAATATCTTCCTTCCACGACATTAATTGGTGATATCCTGACCAAAGGACCACCCAAATGAAATAACATGGCCTATGAAGCAGATCAAACAATTAATTTATCTGATGGAGGGGACTTTTTTCTTTATATTGATTTTATTACGCTTATGATAATCAATGAAGAGTCTCATTGATCAATCATTCTTCAAGAGGAAGAGGACTGACACACCTCGCTGGTGAAGTACTCAGGAATTTAAAACCCTTCTCCAAATTATCCTTTTACACCATCATTATCACTTCCAACTCTATGGTCACCATTCCATAATGTTTCTTTAATATTGGTAGGGATCCCTGAATATGTTCAATTGAGAACTCTACCTCTTGATCATGATGATGATTAGTTAATTCTTAGAGGAATATAGATGTGAAATCCCTCACGCTGGGCATATCTTTGAGTAGTATCATATCCCCTATCTCAATCATTTGTTCTAGTAATCATTTCTCATAAATTAGTAATATCAACACATGATACAATGATTATAAATTACATTCATCTTCTTACTTACACATTTAATAAATATGGGGATGCATTGGGATGTGAAGAGTGACCACCAATTCTAAATAGTTTATGTTGGAATTTTTTAAATATAGAAAAATCTAGCCCAAGATACCATCGACCATCACTAAAGGAAGTTCAATAAGATAAATTTGGAGGTTATTCATAATAAAATTTACAAGGGAGGTGTTATAAACCATGGATGTAATTATTTCCCCATTCACTATTTTCATAGATAAATTAGCCTCCAAATATTGAGATGGTGGTTGAATAGTTATAATAAAATGAATGATATGAAATTATTCGTAGAACAAGAATAAATTAGTACATTATATATTCCTGAATTAATAACAATCATAATTATCACCACATTATTTTACAGCTTAACCACAGTAGTAGTGATAGAATAATCCCTTCCTTCGTCAATAGGATGTTTTTTGTGTATTTTTAACAACAAATCAAAGCTTAAGGTAATTGTTTTCAAAATTCCCATTAACCTTGTAGTTGTTACACTATACAATAAACTAATCACTGATCTGAACCATACTCTATTCCTCCACAATAGTGAGATTCTTTACCTCCTTTTGATTGTTCTTAGAATGTTGTCCCAATATTTCACATTTAAAGCAATTCGTGGTTCCCTTTAGACAGTTACCAAGAATCTTCTTCCCATTTTTTTATAAAGGAGATGTTTGATCTTCCTTGTATCATTGGATTTATTTCCCAATCGACCCCTATTAGATTCCATTTTCCTATTTGTTCTATAAGGACCATGAGACCACTGAGATTTTCTAATCTCCACTTCCATCATTAGTGAACAAAAAAATCTCTTTATAACTATCGATGTCACTAATCACCAATGATTTTCATAGATGTTGCTTTAGTCCACCAAAGAAGAAATCCACCTTGATTTATGGGTTCATGACAATGATTTATGTGTATCTTGCAATGCTTATGATGTTTTCTTCATACATTATGATGGAATCATCTTCTGTCTTCTTATGTTTGAGGAACTATCCTTCTATCAAGAGATAGAGGGTTTAGTGTAAACATTTATTGAAAAATATTGTCATGAATTCCTCCCAATCCATAGAATCAATTTTTTCTTCTGACTTCATATTCATAATCATTTACCACCACTGAACAACTTCCCTATAAAAATGATGGACCACCAACTTTAAATTCTATCATTATGACCACTAAATGATAGAAAATATTTTTTCAATAGAGTTAATCAATAGTTTTTCAATTAGGGGATCATAAGATCCACTAAGAAAATGGAGTTCATTTCCCAATGATTCAAGTTCAACATTATCTTACCTTGGAGGAGGAGATAATTCCACGTGATTCAAGTTATTATTAATAACATGATCCAACTAATCATTTACATTCATGATGTTTGGAGCACCCATTCCAATCATATTTGGAATATGACTAAAGAAATCATCAAATTCCCTATCACATTAGTTTTTGGTAAATGTTCTTCTATTTCCATCCATTAACTAAGAAACTGTAAGTATTATTTGTGTTAATTAATAAATATCTATTAAGCATAAAAAGAAATATTGAAAATCAAAGTATAAACATTTAACTAAAAATATTTACTATCTTTCGATTCCATAGGATTAAATTTATATTATCCATGAATTTTTTCCTAACATATATTCTTATGGGCATTTTTTGTTCTCTTAATTTAGGTTCATACAAATCTAATATATTTATCAAAACATGTCCCTTGGGAATTTTGAACCGAGAGTTCACCAAGACACAATTTCATGCACTAGCTCCCATTTTTTCTAGCTCAATGTAGTGTTTTGGGTTATTACCCCTAGACACTTCTGTGCCAAAGAGACCATTATCTCTTTGTATCCAAATAGGGACGTATTTTCGTGAAGAACAACTTACTCTGTACTCAAAAAATCTTGGGTTTATTTCTTATAATTAGTCCAATTCCAAAGGTTCTTACTAAATTTCTCTATTCCAAATCTCCAAAAATAACTTGACCCTTGGCTTTTACATATATAATTACATGATTTTAATCATAGTAAAACATAATATTATAATTCAAGGTTATAATATATAGAGTATTGGTAGACTAGGCACATAAAACCTAAATGAAGGAACTAAATGTAAATAATTTTAATTTATTCTTCACTTATAGATACTAACGTCAATTATGCTCGTAAATATTCTTAGGATAACATTGGGATAACATGAACAATTATATGATCTAAAATCATAGTTAGGGAATAAATATAAGAATAAATATTTACCACATTGGTTAGAATTCATGACATTATGATATAAAAAGTCATGGAACACAAGGAATAATTACAAAAGAATGTGGGTTCATAAAAAATGGATTCATATTAATGGTTAGGGAACAAAAAAATGAATTTAGAATGATTTAGGGCTCATTTCACATATGAGAGATCAGGTCAAGGTTTATCACCAAGACCGCGGAACATGGTATCACGAGTCAAGGATAGCCGCAAAGACCAGTGCACATAATGTGTCATAAGACTAAACATTATGCAATGCATTGTATCCTTTTCTAAGGGAACCCATCATGAAATGTTCATGAATATTCATTGAATATTTATAATCATAAACTATCAATCATACATAAATATAATGGAACCCATGGAATGATTTTCAAATCATAATCATTTCATAAAGCATGCTATATTTTCATATCATAAATGTGTCGAAGAAAGAAAAGTATTTAAAAATATATTGAAACTAATAATGAAAAATAGGTTTGCATCAAGATAAGTGATTTCAATCTTAATTGGCAATATCTAAGAAAGGTATTTATGATATTTTACCATTAAATCATTTTAGTGGTATTTAATGGAAAATAATGAAGAGCATTTAAAATAGAAAAGGCCATAATATTTTATATAAAAAAGATAAACAAGATGTATTTAATAATAACAAGTCTCATTTAATAAAATATTGTTTTATAAAATATATTATTGAGTTCACACAATATTTGGTAAGAATTCAAGAAGTTCCCTTGAAATGGGATTGTTTTTCAGGATGTATTGAGGAGGAAACCACTTGAAAACATGTATGTCCCTGAAAGAGAATAATAAATGGATCCTGATAAAAATGTTTTGAGGATGTAAAAAACATTTAAAATATCTGAATAAAAATTACAGAAACCTTAATTTGGGTGAAATGAACGATAGAGAAACCTGAATGAATAATTGAGGTTCGGGTAAAATACCTTAACTTATGTCCAATGTTGTCCATCACTTGATATTAACTTACTAGATGATAAAATTAGATACATTAATTTTTATATTTAGAACTTATTATTTTTGTAGTTGATTTAGTATTACCTTAATAAGGCCATTCAGTTCTATTTTGATCAGTTAACAGGATAAATTTCATTGTTTGTTTCATTGGTTTTCATGATTGATTTACATATAAAGATGTAATGATAAACATGTAACTAGAGAATTGTTTCCTAGAATTGGAGTTATATTTTATTACTAATCATCCATTATATTACATGGTTATAATGTTCTTTAGGTTATTTGGTTCAATGATGAATCAATATATTAATCTTTAATGATAAATGTATTAGTTAATTGGAATGTTTTTTTTTCACATTGAACACATTTTTCATTATAAATTAATATCATCGGTAAAAATAATTCCAAAGAATTTTAATTTGAAATAATACATATATTATTGTTTTTTTCAACCATAAAAATGTTTTGGTGACCAAAATTGAAGCTCATAATATAATTTGACAACTCGTTACCCTTGAAGGTGATAAACTAACACATCTGAGATGGTGTATTCATCTCTTCTATAAATCCAGTGGAAATGAGTGTTCATTATGAATTATTGCATTATAATGTCATTATTCCATTATATTTATGGTATCTAACTTATCAGAACAATTGGAGGAATGAATGTGAGGAAAGAAGAATATAAAAGGATCATGAAATAAAATAAAATAAACGAAACAAGTAATTTATCTATTGAATATATCATCATTGGGAAAACAATTTGGTATAGGTTGAGGTATTTTGAAGAGACCTAGGGCTGTTGGACATGAGAAAGGGGATTAAGAATTTATTTGAGATGAATTTAGACATGTAACAAAGGTTGATAGTATTTATGAGAAGAGGTAAAGTGGGTGGTATTTATAGTGGAGGAGAGGAGGGGGTTTCAATTAGTTTAATTCATAGTTTAATATTCCATCTCATGAATATGAGATTTATTTACTATTATCACCAAAACAGTATATATTTCATTTGAGTAAAATTTCATTGTTGTACATCATCCATACCTATGGTGATGGCATCATAAATCATTTATTTATACTTTATCATAAATTAATGTATTTTACAATTCAATAAAATTTCAAATAATTAAGAAAAAATTCCAAATATTCACCCCAAATAATATTCAATTTGTATAATTGAAAAACTATGTCTATTATATGAAACTAATTTCCTAAATATGCGAAATTTAGTATTAATTAAAATCATAATTTACATGAATGATACAAATTTTAAAATGATATCTTCCTTTTAATCAACTTGAAAAAATAATTGCGGCCTCTTAAAATTATAATTTAATGATATGTCAAAAAAATTAGTATTTATGATGATATTTTTTAAAAATAAATGTTATTTTAAATTAATTAATTTATCATAAAATTGAAATTAAATAATCATGACTCACAAAAATACCAACACCGTGATATAATTATATTATATTGTCACTTATAAGATATATATATTTTAATTATACTTTCATTGGTTAGGTTACTTATTCACATGGATGATTTTAAATTCATAAGGGTCATATTAATATTCATAAGGTTAAAATTACTATTCATAAGGGTATGTTACTAATCTCAAAAATAATATGATTATCTTATTGTACTCCAAATAACTTACTTATCACAAATGTGTTTGTCAGATTTTGGAAATTCCTATCACAGAATTGATAATATTATTTTAAAAGTTAACATAGTAATTAGTAGTTCAATGTGTTTAGAATTAATGAGATTATACTATTTGAAATAATTATAAGAAGGGAATTTCCCTTGTTTAATCATAGGTAATTATGATTTTCAATTAGTTTGTGACCCATGATGATTTATTTACAACTCATTATTAGTGGGGGCCAAATGAAATTAAGAGAGATAAGGGAATGGTTTTTAAATTTGTATGATCGTGGTTCTACTTATAGAAGAATACAATTGGTGGTTGTTGATAAAGACAAATGGGGACTGAGGATCATCCTGTCTATTGGACATATTTCACTCAGATTATGGAATGATGGGTACTATAATGAATTTGGAATAAATGGATATGGAGATGGTAATTTCAAATAATAATGAATTAACTATGAATTGTAATGTGTGTAGTGAATATTTTTATTGAGGCATCACATTAACATGGATGATTATGTGATTTTTATGTACAACGATCATGTTTGTTATGATCTTGATGTGAAGGAAAATGTAATACATGACATTAAAAAATTCCAAGGAATTGTTAAAGTTAATTGTAGTCCAAGGATACTAAAAAAACACATTTGGATGATGAGAACATGTAGATAATGTTCTTTCATATATGTCTTAATGTATATTATTTATGTTTCTTCATCTAACTGTTTATGAATTGTTGTATCTTAGTGAATCCATTAGTGTTGTTCTTCTAACTCGTAATCTTACATTCCAAGGGGAATCCCGAAAGTGTCAATACATTAAAAATATTAGTTAGAAAGGTCATTATTTTTATGTTAGAAAACATGATGATATGTATTTAATCTAGTGTATGGAATGATGAAGAATTTTATTTAAGGACTAAGTGTTTATTCAGTTACAAACTGAAGTATATTTTTTAATATTATTTATTATAAATATAAATTAATCCCATAGGTATTCATGTATACCCTAGTAGGATTTTAATGACATATGAATAATATATGAAGTACATTATTAGTATTTTGCCTCATTATTTCCACTGAATAATATATAACATGATGAGTATTAGTTATAACATTCACATTTTTCTCCATCATCATCATAATATGATATTATAGTATATGAACTATCAAAAGTAGACCCCCTACCAGAACAAATCCTTTAAAATATGGGGAGGCACGCATATATCTACTATAACTCTTATATGGTAATTGTGGAGTGATATGAGTTAGTTAATTTTAAAAAAATCATTCCAATACTAGTCTATGTGTAATCATCTATGAAAAAATAATATCTTATATATGAGTGATCTAAATATAGCCACTGTTTTTGTTATATATGCTGCAATATCGAGTCTCAATATGTCCATATGTGTAAAAATCGAAGTATGATAGAAAATTCCAGGATCCATGTCCTCATAGGATTCACTATAGCATATGGTGATTATATATGTGCCTCTAAATATAGGTAGCCTATAATTTCCCAATTATTCATTCCAATAATATGCCAAATTTCTTTATATTTTATGAATGAATAATAAAATTATGAATTAGGATTTACATTAATTAACTCTATAACAAGTTCAGGGAGAATATAAAATCATTATAATACTCTTAATTTTTTCATATATCACCCAATACTAGTGATTATATAACACAAATAGATGATAAAAGTTTGAAAAATATATAGTCATTTACTGGTAGGTATAATGAAAGGAGAATTTAAAAAATGATGTCTCTTTTTATTTCATAAACAAAAAAATGTAAAATTCTATACCAATAGAAATGGGTAGTAGGATAGTATATATTGACACATGAATTACATTAATTTATCTTCTGTTCTCATAGATTTGAAATACAATATTTTCCATATATTCACCCTTAATGGCATAAATGTTGCACAAATCATCCATAGTATTAGTAAGGTCCGAATCTATATTCTTTTCATCCATTACAAACCAATGATTTTATAAAAAATATAAACATACCATATTTATTTTTTGAAAATTGTAATTTATGGAAAATGTGTTTTGATCACCAAGGTGTAATATACTCACACATTCATTACATAGTGAGTGATCTATTGAGGTATTTCAGAACTATGTTTATTTGATCATGCCAAAAATTCAGCATAATTGACAGAAATATGGGTTATCTAAACTTAACCACACTGACTGAAAATATCTTTAACATACTCATTTATTAATTATTTATTTAACCCATTATATATTGGAAACTATTACAGTTAGTGAAGTTGATTTTTCTTTCATTCATAAATCATTGACAAGGTTATTTTTATCCAACATTCATATTTCCCCAATAAATTATTATTTTTGTTATTTTATATGTCTAGGAAATCATATCACCTATCATATTTCATCTCTAAGATTTATATATAGTATGAAATTATCTCATATGTAGAAAATGTTTGATCATTCCTGTCTACCATCTTTGGGATAGAAATAGTCTCATCTTCTATGTTCTATAGTTGTAGTATTATAAAGATGAAAAAAATATTCATTAAGAACCTTGATATGTGATTAGTATAATAAAAGTGTTATAATATTTATATATTTACAAGTGGGTTTTAAATTCAATCGAATCTGTTATAAACAATCACCGCTTTTTTATGATACATTGGACTCCTCAATTGGAGGAACTTCATTTGTTAGAGACACATGTACATCCTCTCTATCAAGTGTTCCATAATTATCCATTGAAGGTGCCTCATCCATTAATAAGGTCTATTATATAAACATTTTCGGAGGGGGTTCAATTTATATTATACCAGAACCATTCATGGGGTTCTAAAATGCTACAATGTTGAGGGGTTTGGTGGATTGTCAATTATATATATATGATAGGTGGGACATCAAAGGAATGCACACCCAATTTGGGTAGGTTGAATGTGACAACCATAACCAACCATAACCATATTTTTTTCCCGATGAAATGGGAAAAGATTTTTATGATATCCCATTGATGAATCAATTAAATACTTTTTTAATAGGAAAATGAATGTATACTCAAAATATAATTTCGCATATAAAGTAATGAAGTAATTAGAAAATAAGGGAGGAAATGGGCCCATCTAGCTATTTCATGATATACATAAAAACATATAAGGATGATTGGGAATATATTTCTTTAAATTGTTATATTTGTTTCATAGAATTAATGAGTAAACTTTTCCCCATCATTAATATAATTTTAGGATTGTGCTACAAATGATATCTTTTATACTCAACAATATTAAATGATCCATCTTCTCATCCATAAGAGTTTGACATTGGGGAGGGTTTTTTTGTTGTTCTTAATAAGAAAGTAAAATTTACTTTATTTTGATGCGGGGGAGTTTCCCATGAGCTTACTCATTTACATCCTTTATGTCTGCCTCACAAGAGACTTCTCAGAGAAGTAGGATTATGATTAAAGAATCCCGATATAAATATTTTGATATTTATTAATTTTTATGATGTGGATTTAGTCGAACGTTATCATCCATCTAATGTATAAATGTTATTTGATAAAATTAAAGATTTTTGTCTCCATTTTATCATCATTGGATGTGTATCTATTATCATACTCTTGGGAGAATAACCTGTATGTGAGAATTGGAATAATGGATGCATTTAATCCATTGACCACATCTCCCTTTCCATAGATAACATACCCTCTTCTTCCATGGAATATAATACCATTCTACCATTTAGGGGGACTCCCATGGTCTAATATCTAGACATTATGGTTTAATTTTCCATAATTATTCTCTCTGCTAAGATAAATAAATATTTTGAAAAGGGTATTAATTGTTATAGAAAAATTTATTCATGTGTAGTTATTGATATAGATTATTATGATTAATGAATTCATCTTATTCTACATTATATGATTTTTTATCACACAATAAGTGTTTTTATAGTTTTCTATCTCTTAGAATCTATTAGAAGAAGTAGAAAATATGCTGTCGAACAAATAACATGTCCACTACTCTAATGGATTTCCATGGAACAGTAAGGTCAATCTCATGGTTGTCGTCTGGAGGATCCATTTATTTTCTATGATCATTTAAATATTTTATTTTTCTATAAGGTTTTATTCCTTTTAATAATTTATCATTATACTAGTTTTATCATTAAAAATATTTCCCATGGATTAAAGGATGTTCTGTGATCCATTGACAAGGACTACATGTCTTTTTGGTTTTTATATAAGTAGTATAAGGCACATAGTCATAGCATAGTTTGGATAACCATGCACCATAAACACGTGTCTCATAAGAGGTTGATCATGGTTTGATAAATTATGATAATGAATCTTATATAACATGAAAACCCTAAAATTTATTATAGTTAAACAATGGATGATTTAATTAAATAATTTATAATTGGTCACTGAAATCATATGAGGAGTAGTGATGGAAGTAATTATAAGAACGTGTATTGTGAAAGGATTCATCAATAGTGTGTCCAAAATGTGCACCATAATAAAAATCAAGAAATTATCATCTATAACTATATAATTTTAATAAAAATTCTATTATTCTACATAAATTTTTCAAAAACAAATGGTGACATGGAGTTCCCTCTTAATTATCTTCTGATTTTGTTGATATTTTTTATTCCACATCTGATTACATTACAATAAATTCCATTAGAACACCAATTGTATGAATAATATCACATTAGTTTCACTGTATAAAATCCATTACCTTCCAAATGAATTACTCTATTCTTAATTATTATAACTTATTTTGATTAATTTTTCTATTTTTCCATTTCCCTTATTCAATATCAACTTCTGAGGTCAGTAATGTGTGAAGACTTTTATACAGGGCTATGTTAGGTGGTAAAATATTTTTCCTTAAAAAATTATGTCTCTAGCTTGTGTTGTTATTTATGCATGCCAAAAATTCTATATTCCTATCCAAAAATGTATCATTTTTTAACTAATTTAATAGAGAAATATTTATATATTCTTCTATATTTTTTACATTAATGTTCATTAATATCCTCCCCTCAAGCCTCTCCTTAGGTTTTGGCTTATTATATTACCTTGACAACCATTGATCATATTATCCATAATACCCATTAGGTTTGATTTTCCTGTTTCATATTTTTATAATGACCAAAATTAATGTATTGAATTAAAAATTTAATGGATTAATAACATTACTGTATGATAAATTTTTATTTTATATATTTTGTACTATTATAAAAATTCAACAAAATTTTTATATGGACATCCTTGAGAATGATGTATATTCTATACTAGTAATTCCACATATGGTCTCATAAGATTAAAATAGTTTCATTAATGTTGATTACAATATTTAAAAACAATTAGTTGGTAAATGTATTCAATTTTTGAACTCTATAGCACGACATCAATTATACAAAAATAAACTACAAAAAAATTATAATTAATTTTCCAAACTCATATGATTTATTATTATATCCATTGACATAGAATATCATAGATTATATTCATTGATTTAATTGACATATATTATGATATTACCTTGAAAATTATCCATAGGAACACATAAAAATTATTGGGGTGTACTTCCATGGGCTATCCCTTTGATTACACTAAAAACCGAATACCTTAAAAGATATATTAATCACAATTAATGGGAGTAACATAATAATTTCATCAATTCCATTTGTGATATTTGGATTTATAATAATTTTGATTTGGGATTCCATGGATATATTCCACAAATCCCAAATTGAATTAACAGATCTCCTGATATGTGAAATCTTTAATAAGCATATGATGGTATATTAGGAAAGCATTCCATGAGGAAGTGGAGTTGACATGTATTATAATATATATTACTTCTACATATATTTCAAAACATCTTATTGTTAAAATTTATATACAAATAATAGATTATTATTTGATAAAAAATTTTCCAAAACATTTTTTTATTGAGAAGCCATTATCAAGATACCATTTCAAATCCCGATAGACACTGTGCAATCATGTAAAGAAAAGATAACACGTATCTCTATATTTTACACCCTATTTTGGTATTGAAGAATGAGTGAATATGACTAAGATAGTTATTGGGATGCTCATTAATATTTCTACATTTTTTATTTTTTTATTCTCGAATATAATGGATCTTATATCATATTGAATATCATGTATTACCTTTATTATATTTTTATCACATGAAATATTATTTATTTGTTAGTATTTATTTCATTATGTGTAATTTCAATTTTAATATGATTCATTTCATATACATTACTATTTGAACATTATTTTATTTCCATTATGTTGGACTCTAATAAAGGCGATATTACATTCCAACCATATCACCATAAAACCATGCATCTAGTCAATAGTCCCTAGGATAAAGGGAGGTCTGATTGAGTCCATTTGGCTAAACCAGATGGTAACATAACCTAAAATCGACATGCATATATCAAAATGATTTATCAAATAGATCTTCCTTCATTTATTTTTAGTGCTAGTTTACAAGAGATTATGAATTTTTTGAACATGGAAAAACATATCATGGGAGTAGGTAACACATGTGCTTGGCTAATTCCATATTTCCAAGGATGGGATATTCTAATTGATATTCAATCTATTAAAAGTTCACTATTTTGATAGTTAGTTGTTTAACATACATTATGATTATGTGTTTTTGGCATTTGTAACCTTTTTCAGGAACATTAAGGGAACATTATGTCATTCATCACCATTGGAACGTATGAATTTATATGTCAATTATATTCCATTATATGTATATATCATAAAATGTTATACATGAGTATTATTGATTTTTTATTGACTAAAATGTATGTAAATAATAAATTTTCAATAAGGAAATATAGAAAAAATTTGGTTACTTAAAGTCTCTACATCAAACTAATTGTGTTTTCCCATATATCAGGATAATTACACCATAAAAAACAAATTTTTAAACGGTTTATTCTATTTTTCATTGGTTATATTTGATAAAACCTTTATAATTTTAATTCAAAAGGACTATCAATTATATATCAAATTATTGTACATATATCTAAGTAATGTAAATATATATATCTTAACCATCATATTATATTTTAATAATATATGTAAATGGTTGTATTCGGATAAATGTAATACCAATATTAAAATATAATATTCATGACTTCCTAAAATTGCAATCAAAATTTTTATTATTGGGAAATTTTTATGTATCGTGGAAATAAATAATAATTATCTTATATCGAAATAAAATGTTTCCATTAAGTAAGGATACAATTTAATATAGAAATATTTTTTTTCTATATATCATATATTTGAATCGTATATATATGAAATATTTTTATTTAAGGCGTGAAATCTTATATTTATAAATGAAATTATAATATGGTAGTTGGGTAAGTTTATCTCTTGTACTGAGTCCAGAAATTTTATGATTATAGTTGGGATATTGTATCTTTGTAGTTAGAAATTGCTTCTATATTATTATCATATCTACATATTATTCATCATTATACCTTTTTTTGGGTGTTTGAATTTCACCATAGATATATTACCCTACAATGACATCAGGTGGAGTGTCAGCATGGTAATGATAGTGATTCTCCTATGTTGGTGAGATCAGAACCACATATATTTCTAGCTATAACACCTCTCATAATACAATATATTTTTACTATATAATGATTAAAAATTATATATGGTTAGGAATTATTCATCTACTATAGTCTATTATGGGATCCCCATTACCATCAACAACTATGTTAGAGTTTCCTACAGAATTATAGTAGTAACACCCACATACATTCTTAGAGAATGGTTGTCTCTGGGCATGAATTTTTTTGTTAAAGGATATATATTTGATATTAAATAATATTATGATTCATTTAGAACTTTTACTGACGCTCATAGATTATATGATTCATGGATATAACAAATGATATTTGTATGTTATCAAATAGTTAGATCAGTATCTTATAGTGTTCTAGATAGATTTCTTGAAAAATATATACCACTACTATTTCTTGGAAATGGTTAGAGACGACCAAGAAATGTTGTTCACATAACTTGAATTGGATACTGTGTCTTTCCAAAATTACTCTTCTATTCAAATGTAGATCTAACAATTTTCACCCACTCAATATAATGATGTGATGTCTAGGAGGTACATTTTTTGGATGTTATTATGAATGAAATTTGATATCAAATGAGCTTCTTCTAACTGAAAATCACAAAACCACTCAAATTTTTATTAAAAAAATTAATTTTTTGAGTGAATTAGTGACGATTGTACATAATATCGTTATAGAAAACAAATTAAATACAATTTTTTTAAGGTTATAAAATGTTATATCATAATGACCATTATGAATAGTATTGGTTCATAAAATAGATATCAAACAGTGATCATATTATTTATATATTTAATGGGTTATGATAATATAGAATATATACACATGAAATAGGAAATTGGATAATATATATTTATCATACCCTAAAAAATCATTTTATTTCCACTTTATAATGAGATTTCACCACTATTAATTGACCTTGATCTTTCCTAAGATGAGACTCAATAACAAATGCATGAGTGAAACTGTTGATGATAGAATTTCATGTTTATGGAGATAAAAAACAAAAGATGTTTCACTAAACCACCCCATGAAAATAACACAATAATGAACCATACCCATATGGTGTTTTTTGGTGTAATAATGGGAATTGTATCAGAACTATAATAGTATTAATATTTAATTTTATATAAAATAATTATCATAATTATCAGTAATTATTATTATTACTATTTTAAGGGTTATATAATTAGTTGTAATAAATTAGATGAATCTAAACTTTTATTTTTAGTCAATGTTTAGTTTTAATAATGATTCAATATTTTATTAAAAAAAATTAAATAAATTACATATTAATATATATTATTAATAAAGTATTTTTATAATATCAAAAAAATAATTAAAATTTATGAATTCAAAAATAAATTTTGAAATTTCAAAATATTAGTATTTATTCAATAAATGTGGATTTTTTACATAAATGTGTAAATACAAAATCATAGACATGTGTTAGGGAAAAAATATTTTCATTCAATTATGCATGTCAAAACTATCCAAAAGTGATTTATTCAAATTTTTGGAGATAATAATATTGTTTGGTCAATATTATAAAAAATAAAAATATAACATGTCTACATTTAAATCATAATGAACCAAAAGTGATGTAATATATAATATTAAGGGAACATATTAAAAATATATATATAATATATTTAAAATATTGTTTTTAGGTAAATAATTATATTTTAAATACCTATATAAATCCTTCAAATCTGATATTATAAATTGTTGTTTAAAAACAAATTATTTTTTAACACGGAACATTTTAACATCACTAATTGTGATATTTTACTGATATTGGTTACATAACACATAATATAAAAAAACTCTGTATGAAACCATGGGATGGTTTTTGTTTTTTAATACATTATTTTATAGAGTCAAAAACCTATGTTTAGGATATATTAAAGTACTCTGATGTATCTTCCCCTATTATCCCTTTCATAAGCACTTTTATTTTCAATTTAAACCAATATATAGTAAATATAATCTACACATCTATCTTTATATCCCTCCCCTGACACCCATAATCTCATTATTATCCTCCCAGGATTTTTGAAACACCCTTTAAGTAAAAGGTATCATCATATTCACCTATTGAATTATGAAAAAAAAATTGTTTCCCTTTTTAATTCCAAAATTTCCTTGTTAGATTATGTTTTAACATATACAACTATATTCTATTATAATTTTCATTTGATTATATACATCATTAAATTTTATTAAGATCACAAAATATTCTTTGAGTAACACCAATATATTACGATCTTATCATTTCACATTCAGTTTCTATAATTTATATTGTTAATACTCATCTTCACTTCAACTCATGGGTATTCATCAAGATTTTATGATCATTTATTTATATGTATATTCCATTTATATATCACTTAATCTATAAAAGAGAGATTTTATATGTATTATGATTATTTTATTAGTGGTATTTGTTGAATTCTTATTGATTTACAATATATAAAAGTCATGGGGGTGATATAATTAATATATCCCTCCAATGCAGTGGGTATTTATTAAATCTCCTGATATTGTGTTTATGGTTTATTTAATGTTATTCAATGAAAAAATTGTTTTTTTGTATTGGTTATCCTTGACATATGTTTACGATACTATATTTTTTGTTGTTAATACATTATCATGTTTTATTGTACATTATCATTATGTATAATGATTTAATTTTTATATTTATTTTATGAACATTTATGACCTACTTAAAGAAGTATTGAATAAAATGTTATATGTTAGTAATGTTATTAATATATTATTCCTTTAATGTGATATCTATATCACAACTTTCTTTTATATGTCAATAGGTTATCTCATGTTGTTTTAATAGAGATGTGGAATTGTTGGGCTTATTATGTTTCTTATAAATAATGTTGTTGTATCCATGTATCAAGTTATAATGATATTTACCTATTTTCCCATATACATAATGATTTAAAATATTATTGGATTTTTTTGTTTTTTCTTTGTGAAATAATACATGAATTATTGTGTATTAGTGATTTGGGCTCATAAAGTTGTTATTCGAGCAAAATTTAATAATATGTTTGATTGTGATTTAAAATTTGTGTGAAAATACACGGTGATAAAACTAAAAATATAGAAACATAGACTTTTTTTCATAAATATTGTAATTGGTTTCTATGAAAATACATCTATTTTTAGATACATCAGATAGTTGTGTACCTATAATATCTATACCTCGTTAAAATAAAACAAAAAAAATAGTGTATTGATATCATGTCAATTTGGGATTGGTTCAAGATAATGGGGATTAATACATTCTGGGTTTGACACTCCAGGGGTACATGCTTTGTTAAATTCAAATTATTTGTTCAAAATATTATTATGTGAATAAATTACAAAAGATTACATGTTTGGAAATAGATTATTGATATGATATAATAATGCATAAAAAATATTATAATAACGAATATATATCAATTATGATTTATACATTGAATGTTCATGGTTTCCCATTTTTGAAATTAAAAGATAAAAAATAATCATCCGTTATTTTCACAATATTCTATTCAATGGATGGAATATAGCAATCTGAGTCAACACCCAATGTGTGTTTAATGAGATGATTTCCCAAATGCAATGCTGATATTGATGTGAGAGTGAATTGGGAATTTTGTGACTATAAATTTTTATCTTAATACTATGTTGAATAAAAAATAACAAAGAGGAATTCCTAATACCCCATATGATAGATAATGTATCAATTGAGACATTTATGGAAAAGAACCACTGATATTTAGTGGTCTATTAGATTTAGTAATTGCAGAATAACAGAAATTTTTATTGAAAATATCTTCTATATTCAATGATTCACTAAGAAATAGATGGTCATGATGTGTTTTTATCATATAGTAAGAGAATATGATCAATGGTTATAATTTAAAAAAAAAATAAAAATCTCGAGGAAATGATTTGAGCGATACATTTGAATGAAGTTTGGACATTGATGTATGATAAATATGATCATATCCCTATCCGACCAAATCTCCAGAGTGATTTCATTTCCATTAATAAAATTGATAAAGAAATTATTAGGGCATGTGAAGAATAAAACACTACACATTCATGATATTCCTATAGCATTATTACTTCCGAAAGTTTTAAATTTGATAACTTCAATAGTGGTATAAATCCATGTATTTGGATGTATTGAGATTTTGAATACATTTATAACATTGAGTAAATTATATGATCTGTCCCCAATATAGAAATATATATAAACTAATATAATTGGTCTCGTGGTGATAGGAATAATAAATATTTCTTTAATTATGATGTTGTGATTTATAAATGTAAAAGTGGTAAGAAATTTCAATATCCAACTTTTTAATTGGGAGTAAAAAATAATCCCAACAATTTCCCAATGGGGGTGAGGAAATTCATTAAGCTATATAATGAATAGATCGCAACTAGCGATTTTGGTTGGGATAAACACACCATTGTTATTGAATAATATAATACACAGGTGAACCTTCTTCCCATATACATTTCATTAACATCCTTACTATTTCTACTACTTATATTTATGATTTTTTACTTCGATAAAGTGGGTATCGTCACCACAATATGATTCTACACATACATAATAATAGATGTCAGTATATGGTGAATTAGTAGGAGTGCTTCAGTTCATATAATAGATAATATTGGGATATTATCTGTTAATATTACAAGGGAAATTACAATGTGGAGATATTAGATTCCTTTAATGTAAGCCCATAGATATATGAGATCTATAAAAATATGATAGTTTTCATACTTAAGTAAATATGAGATATCTAAAGATATATTATATGTCAATGAATGCTTCTATCGGGCTTGATGATATATCAACATCGTGTTATTTTATATTTTTCCAAGGACTCTCAACCAATGATGGCTGATGTCACAATTATTATTGAATGGACTATGTCATCCAAAATTCATCAATTTAGGACCCTGTCAATATTATAAATCAATTTGGTATAATTTTAGTTTTAGGTTTTATAAATGTTTTTCATATCCCACCACCCTCTACCAAGGAAATGTTCAATACAAACATCGGTAATGATAACTATTATTATTCTCAAAGGGTTTGAGGATATCTATAAATGGGTGTGTATAATATATAAACCAGTTACTTCAATTGAGTATAAATATTGATCATGGGATTTGTGGTTTAATATTACATCATTAAAAATGATGTTTCTATACCATATTATTTCACTATATTCTTACATCTATAACATGAACCATCATTTGATGTTGTAAGAAAAATAATTAATGTGAGAACTTGTATATTATATAATCCTAAGTATTGGTAGCACATTCATCAAAGGTCATACTAACAAAATAACATTGACCATAAATCATTGACATGCTTTGTGATCGCAATGTTCATCACCAATAATCTTCCTGGTGGGAATATCACTAGGGAATGGGATAGAATATGAGTTTAATTTTTGGACATTTCGGGTGAATTTTTCACTAACGATAATAGTATAATTTTAAAAATACATTCAAATAATCATATTAATTAATAAATTATGATGTGTAAATTTTTATAGATCATGTACACATTGATGTGATCTAAAATCAATTACAATATTACTTGAAACAGTCTAAAAATATGAAAATGATACATCCAACTATAGAAACAATACATTAACTATTTTTTTAGTTGCCAAATAGACCCCACATGACCTATATTAAACCCCCAACCATTATTGAATCAATATTAAATTTTATTATATCATCATTTTTGTGGTATTCCCAGACTGGTAGTAGATATCCACTCAACCACATCATAAAAAATAATGTTAGTTGAGTATGTTGATGGATAATTTTATTAGAATTACAAATATGCAATTTATATTATAATTTCATTATATCAAAATATTATTTTTATAGGAACTTATTTCTTCATTTAAGGTCACTCCATTACAAATTTATAACATTTCACATATTTTTGATCTGATTATTGTAACATTATCCAAAAATAATTATGTAATTGTTAAATTGATGAGGGTATTTCCACATGATACCCATGAATTCAAAAAGTAATTATGTTTCCAATGAGGTAACATAACAAAAATATCCCAAAATCGTTATTGAAAGAAAAAATAATCATATATAGAGAATTTGTCCCTATGATACATTTTATACATCCTATAATGTGATAACCAATACAACAGTCATTAGATAGAGAATGTATGTTTATGGGATATAATCGATCAACAACCCTTTTATAAAGATCATGTTCATATAAATATACTCATGTGATATCCTCATGAATTCAAAATAAGATTTCATTGTAAACTCATCCTTTAAATAAACATATGTTTGGTGAACCAAGTATGCTCACATCATTTAAGTCATTAATTTACCTCAAAGGCATATATCATAATAACTATTCCATATAATAAGGTGACAATTGATGGACCGATCAAAGATATTCATGGGGAAGTGAGCATATAGTTTCATTATGTTGTGTTATTTATCATGGGTTTCTCTAATGTGGTGAATCTTACATGCGATGTTGGATTCCCTAATTAATATTAATAAAACTATTGAGGAAATTTCCCCCTAAAAAAATTCATATAATTATAAATCTAAGAGTATGATGGATTGTAAAATAATCTTTGTATGATAAAGTATAGAAGAATCCAATTAAGTTATTGTAATATTTATTCAAATGATAATCACTATTGTTGGTGATTTTGTATAATTCCCATTATTAGTGCCATATTTCTCATGCACTACAAAATGTTAATATTTATAACATCCTCAGCTATCTCGTTGATTCTTACTGAATGTTCAATATTTTATAGAATATACAACGTGTAGTCCATCTTGATAATCTATTGGAAATATCCAATATACCATTGAAATAAATCCACAATTTGAAAATTACATCATTGAAATGGAATAATAAGACCAAATATAATTTCAAAAAAAATAATGATGAACATTTATTTCCTATGTCGTATCACCTAGATATATACTAACATGACACTTAACCAATATGATAACGTTCTTGAATATTACCACAAAAACATATCATAAGTAACTAATCACATGTGAAGAATCCACAAGGTTCCCAAATGTGAAAAAATAATTGTAATTAGAGAATATAAATATTTTACGGATATTTTTCCACCCCAAAATAGAATTTAATACAAGAGAAATAATAGGGTGTGTAAATTCATAGTTCACTCAATTATTTTAACCATATGAAAGTGAATTTCCATAGATATTTAAAAATAATTTTTTTATCATTTTTTCATGTGATATTGTGAGTTATAGACTCATGTGACAACACACATAATTCATATATGAGTTATAAAATTTTTGCCATCACACATGTCCTAATTAACAGAAAACAATGTTCATTAATTAGGACAAATGTATATATTCTAGTTCCATGTTTGTCCTATCAACACATATTCCTCTATTTTAATACCCATCTTTTTAATTGTTAGATTTACCACAAAATTATGCCCATTTTTCAATTATATTTAAATTTGTGGGAACTAATTTAATGGTTATAATATACGAAAAATGATGGAACACCCAATATGGATAATTTAACAATCCTATTATAAATCAAATTACTTCTCCCATAACATTGAGTATAAAATAAATGTAGCTCACCCTTACCTCACTAGGTCAACTCAACACTCCTCAAATTAAGAAATCTAAATTCTAATTATTTTTTTAATATTACACATTTTTAAACTTACATACATTTAGCAAAACCATTATATATTATAAAATTATCATTTAAAAGAATTCTCCTATCAAAATTTATTATAATATCCAACCTACTTTTAGGTCACCTAATTTTCATAAAACCGACTAAAATTAAAATGAAATTTAGTGTTGTTATGATTCTTAATGGTTGAACAAAATAAAAGTATTGTTATGGGAAAATTCTAATATTTTACTCAAATAATAAGGTGATGGAACCCACTATAGATGGTACACCAGGAAAAAACATTCTTAGGATACACACATAGGTCATCTGAATACGGTAAACTATCACCAATGCGTTTTCACTATTATAACTAGAATTACCTAGCTCATCCTATATTCATATTCACCAAACCTTAAGTCAGGGGAAATACTAAACCCTCTTTTCCATATTATAGAGAAAAATAATCCAGGACACTATACTATAATGAACCCCTTCCAGGTCTTCTCAATATGGAGACACATCACCCAGAAGTTCTACTATATTGAAATGAGTATCCTACCTTCATAAATGGGTGATCCTCATCCCATATACATAACTATAGAACCATTACCTCTACCATATGTCATGGGTACATCATCACAGATGTCTCCAAAATATGAACCATTTTCGTACATGTCTCATAACTGGGTTCCAGTTTCACTATAATCTCTAACATAAGTAACTATATATATATATATATATATGTTTTCTCATTGAACTCTCAAAATATCTGATCATGTTATTTATACATTCATTCTCATAGTTGATAAAATCTTTCAATGAAAAAAATTATATCTCTCTTATACTCCCTAAATGCTAGGTCCCCTACTATATTCATAAACATGCAATCCCTTGATAATGATGATTCATTTCAAATAATATTTGAGTGACGAACAATGAACTAGGCTTCCGATGATTTCTAACTCATTCTATATTCTTAATTATCTATATAACTATGTTGAAATTTTTAAACCATTAATTTTTTTGGGTGGTGATAAAGGGAACCTACAAGATTTAATCCTTAAAATATGACCATCACATATGTATCCTACATGGAATAAAGTCATTAGGTATTATATTTAATGGTTTTTGAAAAACATATGTCTCTATTCTTAGAATAAGGCATGAGAACTTTCTCATGATGGAATATTATACATCATTCCACTATCCTTACCATGACCATTTAACATACGGACGTTGGAAATACATTTATTTTCCCGATACTATTGATAGGCTTTAATCCTTAACTCATTAATGATATTAGACCTAAGATATGTAAGAGGTTTATTCAAATTTGGGGAACCCATGAGTAAGCCTCAAACGTCCATCACATGGATCAATCCATTTTAAATATCTCATCATGTTTTGTACATTAATAACAATAAAAACATCCAAAATATCTATATTCCAAAGGATATGAAATACATAGGGTGTTATAAATGTAATTCCCAATCTAACCCTTGTTAAGAACCATTTACATAGACGTCCTTAATGTTTGACATTAATCTACATGGTAATATCCTTTCATATGACCATAAAATATTAAACTCTATGAAGATATGGAATTATTATATCAATTATAATAATATATGAGACCACTTATAGGTAAATGAACGTCTCCCCTTGGCCATATTTACAAGACAAAAAATAATCGTTAATGCACCATGTTTCACAACAATAAAATGTATATTGTGTACTACTATGTGTAACCAAACATCATGGATTTTAATTATATTAATAGGGATATTTAGGAATACCCTATCTATGGATCCTTGCAAAATTAAAAATATTTTTCACCTCCCAAGATAGTGATAAATTTTAAAGATAAATAATATTTATATTTAAACCATAGATTAATAAATTAGTAAAAGAAATAAAGATAACCAATAATACATACAAACATTCACATTAATTAATTTTTACAATCAAATCCCTATCATGATTGTTTAAATCCAAAATTATGAATTGAAAATGATTCATAATCATGTGATAACACCATTGAAGAGTACCATTGATGGAAAATAAGCAAATAAATGACTTGATGAGAAAAACAACACATTATCTTGATTGATGTGAGTTTTATGCATTACTGGTCAAGGCAAAAAACTTTTTACATTCATATGAAAGTATAACATAAGATAAAAATGTTCCCCAGATTCTTCTATGCCTGAAATATAATAACTCATGTGAAATAAGGATCCTTTTAATAACACATAATGGTGAATTTGATATGTTACCATATTGGGAACTATGATCCCATTGGAAACAAAGAGATTGTAAAGTGTTGTATTAATAATAAATTATATAATCATGTTATATAAATATATGTTAGTGGTTTTTTATTAAACTTCATGTATGATATAAAATAGCTATGATAATTTCATATTTATACTCAATCATCATTAAATAACAAAAAACATCAACGAGACCTATATCGTATACATGATTTAATTGATGTATAATGAACAACATTCAACCATATCAATGATTTTCCCCCAAAATTCATTATTGATTTCCCATAATATACAATACCTACAATTGATAGAAAAACCCACCATATTCAATTTCTCCTTAATCATCATTTGATACATTATATCCTCATGAAAGTGTAATTCAACAAATTTATATTAAGTGTGATTAATAAATTCCTATGATTGGGGAATATATGATGAATTAAAAGTAATTAATTTTATAATTATACATATAAATTCCACTTATTAGATACATAGTCATAATAATAAAATTGTAAATGTGTTAGGAAAACATTACAATTTTTTTATTTTATGTATGAGGTAATTGGATTTTTATGATGGTATGTTAATGGATAAGAGGAAAGAAAAAATTTGAATGGAAAAAAAAGAAAATATATTTATAAAAAATTCTAAAGAGAAGTGTTTCTTTAGATCCTAGTATTAAAATTAAGGTATGTGATAAACTATAGTAAACCCTTCATAAACATAACATATATTCCCCACATTCAATGATTAATGGGAATGAAATTCACTAATAATTGTACCTACACCTATAGTCCATGTCCTGTTAGATTCTAAGATATTTAGAAAATTATTCCTATTTTTTATCACAACTAGACAAATTTTTAGATTATTGATCATATAATATTACTCTACATGACATCGGTACCCCCATCACTACATAATTCTATGTAATTGGTTGTAATTTCCATTAATGATTATCATATTCAATAATCCCAACTTGATATCTTTTATGGGCTCTATATAGAATTACAAGAACACTAAATAGTGAATTATATGGAATTTATTTAATTTTTTTTGTCTATAAGTCATTTTATACAGGTTAAATATGAAGTTAATCTATTTTCAATGAAGGTAATTTTTCAGATATTAGATCCCAAAATCCAATGAAGTATAAAATATATATGAGGAACCAAAATTTTGGTAATTTATTCAAAAAATTCAATAAACATCTAATTATTTATAGGAATATATAACACAAACTCCATCAAATAGTGGGGTTATTGTATGCATTTAATTATAGGAGGGTCTAATGAATAACATTCTTCTTATTAATTTTCATGATGAATTTTATAATTAAAGAAATTTATTTCAATGGAATATTCTATTGATTTATGAAAAAAATTTACATCATTAACATTGAATTGATATATATAAGAAAATATTCATGAAAATAAAAAACATAATTAATTTTAAAAGAATAAATAAAAATCTTTTTATTTGACTATATTATAATGTTATTTCTAAAAAATAGAAGTAATATTATATCTATTTTATATTCATTCAATGAGTTGTTTTTAAGAATCAAATTAAAATTATTAAGATTTATTATAATACATTGGAGAATTTTTTCATTACTCAATTCCATAGTTCATTCATATAATAGGAAAAAATATTCCAAAATTTATAATTTATTTTTTAAAATAAATAATTTTGTTAATATATAATGATAATTTATGCCTTTATTTAATTTTGAACCCCTTATTCCATTGGGTATTTCTTATATTTAAACCTCCATTAATCCTATAGAATCAGTGGGAATCATGACATGTATACTATAATAAATTCATATTTTTCCTTCAAACCATTTTCATTACAAATATTACATGATTAATAATTAGATAAATATTTGAAAATTATTTTTACTCATAGGGTTCGATAGAAAAAAAATTTATATAAAATTTAATTTTATATGAAAATTCATTACAATTATTTGTGATTATATGAATCTGTTAATATTAGTTATAATTGTAATGTATCATAATAATAATAAAAAATTAAATCTATTTTGGGAATGAGAATATTTCAAAAATTCAAGAATTTTTCCCCTATAGAGTAACGAAATAAATAAATGTTAAAATGTGTATATAGATTATTTCTCCTGTAAATAGAATGAAAATAGTGTATTTAAATTTTTATATTAATAACAAAACATTTTAGGTAAATAAATAAGCATAATATTTATTCATTATTCTGTTTTTTAATATTTATCCACTAATTATTAACCATAGAACAACCCATTCAAAAGATATATTAATTTGTGGGGTATGATTTTAAAATCAGAGTTATATATATAGTAAAATTTTATATATATAGTGTATAATTTTTAATGTGAATAAATCTAATAAAGAGACCTTTAATTCAGTTTCCTAGGTCTGCTTCCCAGATCATTTACCAAACATGATATTCAAATGACAGTACTCATGACTTACCATATGGACATGGCCACTAACTAGTAGTTAGAGTTTATGGTTATATGATTGATAGAATATTCCCTCATGATCATAGTGGTGAAGAAATGAATAAAATAATCATCATTAGAAAAAATAATGAGTATATTGAATCATTAAAAAATAATAATAAATGTATATATATAACTAATAGAAACATCATTATAAACAATAAATAGAAATATATCACTATCATATACAAAATTATTTCATCATGGTATACAAAATGGTTGAATACAAATGTGGAACATTGAAACAAGCATACATAGTACAATCTATAAAAAATTATTCATAGTGACAAAAAGGATATTTCTCATAGAATCATAAGAACAATTTATTCAATTTATCAAATCCAACACCCGAGAAAAAAAAGTCACTGCTGGATAATGAGTGCTTCCCTTATCCAAACATTCATCGTTGAAGTGTTTCTAAGTACCAATAGATATTCAAAATTTTGTTTGATTAAAACTCATTAGGACAAAAAAATATTACTATATATTCAATGAATAAAAATTGAATTGGGATCATTTATAATAAATGAACATAAGAAATATAAATAAACTATGTTTTTTAAGGAACATCATTAGATATCTGTATGACTAAACCTCCCTTATAATAAATTCTAATGTATTTAAAAATGTAACCGTGTGATAATAATAATAATAATAATTATTATTATTATTTATGTTTTGTGGTGTATATATTGAAACCATGAACATATAAGGTCAATACAACCCATATTATCTACTAGATAAGTTTAGTACAGGGTATGATTGTATTCTAGGGTTAGACCCTCAACATTTCAATCATATCTTAAAAAATATATTGATTTCTTAAATAAAGTCAGATGTGTCATAAATCTTGTCCTGTTTAGATCCCAATCACATAATCAATGTTAGTCTATGTCTATAATTCATCAAAATGATTCTATATAGGAACAAATTAGAATAAAAAATAAATATTAAATTAATTTATGATTCCGTGGAGCTATGTTAGGGATTCAATAAATATAATATTTGGAAAATGACTACTAGGGGTATAAACTCCTGGACAATGCATCCAATAATTATGTGGTTTCCTTTTTTTAGGAATGTAACCCCCAATGTTATAATAAAATATATTCCCAAGTAAAACTATCCAATAACTATATTTTAAGATGATAAGAAAGTCCAAGTGATGTATAATCCAATTAAAATTTCATTTAATATCATTTATTTATTAGTATTGTTATCCATTTTATAAGGAAAATGTAATAAATTCAAACAACTTACTAGAAAGATAATTAAATTTATAGATGGTTATAATTCACATTTAATTTGGGTCATATAACATAACCCTTCCATTATAAGTCCATATGATTCATTTTTATAGAATAATTTATTATATTTATAAATTTTAATAGTAAACTCAATGTTAGACCACATTGGTATTTGATTTTTTAACATAGTCATGTATGAATTTATATGGAATATAATTATCACACCAAAAGGGGTGGAGGTAGTAGAGGTTGAGATCATAGAACAAAGTCATGGGTCTAAAGGAGTATAACACCACTATCAAAATTGTAAATAAAGAAAACAATTTGGGGATATTCATGAAAATTATAGCACTAGAAACATTGAAGGATGGTATAAACAACATATCTTATCAGAAAATATATGAGAGAATGTAGATTATATCATTCTAGGACACCATATTTGAATCAGCATTAGATTCAATGTGGAATGGGTGAGATTGAGGATTTAAAAAATTCTGTGAAACGTATGTAATATTAATATGAAAAGAAATATTATTTCAAAAAAAATGGATAAATGTATAATGTATTTAACATTACAAAACAAATTATCGATACAAGTACAACTGGATAAACATTGAGTAAAAAATATTCTAGGAAAAGGTGTGAGAAAAAATATTTTATTAATGGACAAGGGAGATTTTTTAACGAGAAAGAAGAAATCATGCATGAAATTGATTGACATAATGAGGAATTATAATAAATATAATGTTGGGAAATCCTTTATTTTTCACTTTTATTGATATTATGGTTTTTCACATGATAGGAAAAAATATGCACTAACTACATTCCATCACAGTCTACGGTTTTACCCACCACATATTGGATATGATCATTGTTTGAAACACCATGAGAAACCCACGTGGCTCCTATGAAATTTTTAAAACCACATTAGGGGGTTTTGAATCCAAAAAGTAAATGTTTGAAAAAAAGTGTGTCCCTTATTGGGATACATGATATTTGGTGCATAATAACCACTAATTATACAAGTCATTTGTTTCTTCTAAAAACCAAAGATACATGAACTAAATAAGACTGTGATAATAATGGTCACTTCTATAAACCAATAAGAACAATTATAGAGGAAAAAGTAATTTTTATAATGAAATTTAAAATGACTGAACCTCTCTAACCTATGGATACATTACAATACAACTTGTCTCAGTGTTTCCCTTTATAGGGTGGTATATTACAATATGAGAAATATTATATCCCCTGAAAATATATTTTGGCCCCATATCCCTGGTCAACTGTTGAATATATTTTTTCTGTCATCACACAAATATATAAGAACTAACATATCATAGGGAAAGATAAATATATGGTCCAAAAAACAATATATTGTTCTCAAAATTCATGTCAACATCCATAACTACATTATCAATCTAGAAATCATGAGATGGGTCAGAATATTAATGGAAACGATATGAAACATAGAATAATTGAATCGTGTACTAATGCCTCAGAGTTAATGATCACTAATACAATACCGACCTAGCTCTATCCCAAATTCCAAACCTTCAACGAACCAATGTTCTACATTCCAATATATTATAAATAATCATTGACCTAGTGTTGTCTAGACACTCTAGAAGGATTAATCCTAGACCATGGATTTTAGAGGATATCAATAGTGATATGTTTAAGAATCATTCCAAGAATGAACAATAATATCACTCTTCTTGCAAATTTATATATTCATTGTTTCCTCTTGAATGAGATGAAATCCATGTGTTACTTCTTCTAATGTATCTAACATGAATATGGTGATGTGAAAAATCATACTGTATAGTTCCTCAAATGGGGAAATATGTATATTATCGTGAGTGGTGATATTGTATTATAATTTAGATAAAAGTATGAGATTCCTATTATAACCATAAAAACAAATGATTTGTGATCAAATAATAACCCCAAACAATAGTATCATATGATCGTATAGGATGTATGTCTGTGGGTAATATGTTGAACATATAAGTACATTAAAACCTAGTTACATCTGCATATAATTCCATAATATCCTTTTTAAGTAATATTACATATATGATATAATTTTATGTGGAACTATTTGAGGTTTTCAATATCACAGAAAAATAGCCTCCTGATATATTCCATTGAATAGGTAACACTGATATGTAATAAGTGAGAAATTATTATTAACATGTATATGATAATCTAAACTATATAACATCTATGAGGTGACCATGATAATCCCATGATGAAATCCATATTGATGTTACCGAATTTCAAAATTTTGACTAAGTAATGTCAATAAATTCCACATTGACCATTGGTGTTCTTCCTTCATCTATTGAATGGTGAAACATTGGATAAAAAACATTATAATCTATTTTATCACACTCAAACACCATTATTGGTGGAATATGTCATGAAACATATTTGTTAGATATGGATTTAGTACCCAATAATAGGTATTTTACCCTAAATGTATTTACTCTCATTTTTATATAGGCACGTAGAATAATCCATGAATGTATATAACCTAGTTTTAAATAATCACACATTATGGCTATTGGTCCTCACCTAATGAACTATCCTGTAATACATGAACCTCCAAAAATAAATTCATCAACATCATCACTCTATAGAAATGTGTAGTGGTCTCAACCATAGATTTAATAATAGGTAAGCAGTGTTTCTCTTGAATCACATGATTCATCTCAATAAACATGTCTACCAATACCCACACACTGTTATAATTATGAAGTTCTTGTATATGTGTATTAATTATTAGATAATTTTCCACTCTTTTTTATTTCATTGGCATATAAGGATGATAAAGACCTATTTATAGTATGTATTAAAAAATAACTTTATATGAATTGTTTTATACTGATTAATGATGTATGTAATATTTTTATGTCCCACTTACAAAATGAATTTATCTCCCAAATAATAATTCCTTCAATAACCAAAGTCATGAACAATTAAAGAAACAAGTGATCATGCAATATGTAATTACAAACATGAGGTGTTAACTGGAGATGCCTTTCAATAATTAATTGATATGATTAAATCATAGAATCTCCATTCCCAATACCTAATCCATATCAATAAATTTAATTTCCAATTACTGGTTAAGTATGAGTAGAATAAGTATATAAATTAAACTTTATTTCATGCCCGGATTATCTTTATCATATTATTATATCCATTATAATATGTCACCCAAATTTTTTAAGAGTATAAGGGGTAAATGTTATGAGAAATATTGGATGAAATATTTTTAATATCCAATTATCCCTAATAATTCTCAACAATTTAAATATGTTCTTGAAATGTTCCTATGAATTTTTAACTCTCACCTTTTCCTTGTTAGTAGATATACCTATTTCCATTATCATATCTCTAAGGAAGTGTAATTTATCAATCATAATGTGTAATATTGTTATCATAGATAAATAATGTTTCACTCTTAGAATAATCAAGATGATATACAGATGTTTAGTTTATTTATGTTGAGGTTTTTCGTGCTCTAGTATGTCATCCATGAAGACATTCCCAAATAAATCCAGATATCGATCGAAACCCTATTAGAGAATATCCATGAAAACAAATTTTGATTTCATGAGACTACAAATCAAGACTAAATACTATTACAATCCATATATTAAAATGATATTTATGTTGTTCTATATCAAAAATGATGGCATCTTTAACACAAACATTTAATTGGGAAGGACATATATCTTTGTAGATAGTTTAAAATGATATCTATATGAGTCAGTGGAAAATCCTTCCAAAATATTATATGGCTCAAATGTAGATAACTAGCACACAACATTAGTGTCTCCTCTATCGTCATGGAATGATGTATATGTGAACCTAATGATTATTTATTGGGAAATATAAATTCTTTGGAATACATGTACCCTAACTATATATTGAGCTAATAAATATCAATAATATCCATAACATATAAAAATGTGATACTATTGTTTCTCTAAACACTAGATCAATAGTAAACTCCACCTCTATGTTAGGAGGTTGCATGGAAAACCCATCATTGAATTCCTATTTGAAACAGTCCAATAAAAGAGGTAAATAAGTAAATCATATCCCTTAATCATAAATAGAGAACTCACAATCAATTATATTACTCCCTCAAGACCATAATGCTCAGTTTAATCTCAAGTTTCCAAGAGGATGCATTCTCCCTTGTAAAAATATATTCTACCCCCACATGAGGAAAATGAAAATCCCTAGTGATAAAAATTGAAATAACCAGAAATTCATAATAATTTGTTATACATAAAAATGATATTTTATCCCAACATATATTTAAAAAATAATCATTATTATAAGGTAGTGAAATTTCTCCAAGATAACTCCTAGAATAATAATAAATGTTTATATTGGATCCCTAGTGGCGTGTCATGAGTCATAACTCTATATAAATATACAATTAAATGTCGAATGATCTAAAATATATAAATATACATAATGAAGATGGATTTTATTTTTTAGATGAATTAGAAACTAATGTTTAGGATAATAAAACCATATCATAGAATTGAGATGGGATTGTACAATTATCTTTATGGGTAACATATATTTAATATATCTATTGAGATCCACAGTCCCAAGTAAACACTCAATAATCTATGTCTTCCCACTCTGTTGGAGATGAATATCTAAGGAATAAATTAATTAAAATCTTTAACATCATCTGTTGGGTCATCTTGTAGTTCTACAACAACCATCACAGAATGAATCCAATTGTCCCACACCAAAGGAAAATGTTAGTGTAGATCAGCTATCAATAGACACATGATTAAATGATCAAATGAAACTCTGATGATGACCCATTGGGATGAATTCTCCAAAATTATCTATGTCTCTCGTACATTGGTACTTCATATTCCCTTTCCTCCCAGACATGTGGCATACAAAATTACTATAGTTGTAGTTACTCTAGATTCCTACATCTTTATAAGAAGGCTCTAAGAGATACTTTTGGCAACTACATTAATTTCTACCCTATCTAAATGTTGACCCACTCTAGCCCAGAACTAAATATTCCCTGAGGTTCCACTTAGTGATGATATAATTGTTGATTATCATATAAATGGAATCAGAAAGAAAATGATAAAATGTGATTCGATGGAATACATAATACCATTTTCGAATTTCTTTGAAAAGGACATCACATCAAAATTGTAAGAAGGAGAAAATAATCGATATTTGTAAAAATATCAGATTAGTCAATTGATGAATATGTATCTGAGTCAATTATCAAAAATTCGATAGATTGATCAACCATAATCATCGAAGAAATAGATTATTATAAGCGCATGATTCTGTATATCTTCAATCCAATAACAAATAATGATGATGTTGGGTAAAAACATCACACCATTTCTTGGAAAATAATATAAAAATTTATTTTGCGATGTCCACCATCATTTCAAGGGTTTTTTATAAATTATTAATTCTCATAAAAATATATTATATCTTTTATTTAGTTTTTTATGACCACCCTCCATTAAAATGGTATAAGGGTAATACTTGAGGAACACTGAACTAAAAACATACATAGTAATTGAATGGAACAAGGTTTCCTATCTATAATACACAAATTATAGAAACAATTATTTAACATGCCTACTGATTTCCATTAATGAAACATATTGTGACCTAGGATTAAGCTAAATGGATATTAAATCATGTTAGCTGACTATTCAGAACATAGAAAATGTGTATTCCTTAGGAACAAAATAACATACTATGTTTAGGAACATGAAACACATTCTTCTAGTTTTGTAAAAGATCACCAAGATCTTCCTTAATGATCATCCACTTTATTAATCATATATAATCTTTCCCCCGTATCCATGGTAATAGAATCATAAGATAGGGGTTTCCTTAAATACTCAAAAAGGTTAAATAAATTAGATACATAATAATAACATGAAAATAAGGATATTATAATGTTATCATAAAATTAAAATATCATACCCTAAATATGAATGATCTTAATCATCATAATTTAAAAAAATATTGGCTGTTCATAAGTCATCAATCATAATGGAGATAAATCATCATAAATCAATAATTAAGTACAATATCATGTCATAGAAGTGTTCTACAATAATAACAATAGAAAATCCTTTCATGTATCAAGGATTACTAACAAGGCCATCAATATAGTTATTGACCATAGACCAATTTACCTTTTTTGGATCAGGACAAACCTAATTCCAAAATTGAATTTGGAAACAGTGATTCCCTTTTTGGATTAGGACACACATATTTCCCATTTTTGATCAGGACCTATATGTTTACCATTTTAGATCATCCCACACTTGGTTACTATTATAAATCATTCTCATATACTTTTTTCCCATAATTATATCTTAAAATATCAATATTTAACTAATTAATTATAGGGTGATATAGGTCACAAACTCCACATAACAAATCATACAATCATTGTACACCAATTAATAAATATTTCATCATATAATGTATTTTAGAAAGTTTTGGTTTTCATGATCATCATATCATACAATTAGAAAATAAATTTTTGTCCTAAAAATATAATCTTATCATTATTTGTGAAAAATAGATAGGTTTAATAATCATTTCATCAACTAATAACCCATGAAATGAAAAAAAATTAATATTAGTATGACATGTTAATTAGAAATGTGTCTCATAAGAATATATCCCATGAAACAGAAATAGAATTCATAAACAAATAACCTGAGAAAGGGAAATTTTTATAACAAACATATAACTAGTGAAATAGAAATTGGATTTGTAAACATCGTGTTATCATAATGTAAAAAATTCATAGAACGAATATGAATGGAACACATTGATCATATCATCGATAAGGCATGCAATATAGAAATTTAATTCATCATTGATGTAATGTAGTTTTTATGAAATATTTTAAAATCATTAATTGAGGAAAATAACAAGTCTTCAGTGAAAAAATGCATTAAAAGTGTTATTTTTTAGAAAATATAATTGAACACATATAAAGGATGTTTTAAAACATTTTGTAAGACTATTACAATAAAAATATGTAAATAATGTTTGAAAAATTTTATGAAACCATTTTATTTAGAAAATTTTAATAGCAGAATCAAAGAAATTAATAACATTTCCTTTAAAAACATATACATAAACCAAGAACATTTGAAAAAAAAATTCCCTTGAAAACAAATATATAAAGCCTGATGAAAATTTGAAATTATTTAATGAATATTTAAAACATCTATAACACCTTTTTATTTGAAAATCGTAGAATGATGGTGAAATAATTTTGAAATAAATTTTTTTTCAAACCCAAAAAAAAAGCTTCTTGAAACTTTTTGAATATGATTTCCTTGAAAAAATAGTAAATAATCATGAAAGAAATTGTAAAAACATTTTCATTAAATAATTATTTCAAAAAAATAAGTTTCTAGAATATTATGAGAATTTTCTTCGAAATAAATATTTTAAATTCAAAAATTAATAATAAATGAAAAAGATTTTCCTGATATAGGATAAATCCATACATTCCTAAAATTCAATTTTCACCATATTTATTTAAAAAAGTGACATGATATGAAAATGAAATGAAGATTAATTTTCATAAATAATTTTATATGGTATAAATTTTTTAACAAATTTAATTTAATTATTATTTAATAATATTTTCCATTTTTAAACAATTTATGAATATATAGTTTTGAAAGAAAAATCATTTCACTCTGAAGAGAGGGGTAGTATTATAAGTTCTTAAGAATAGCATATCAATGATATTAAGAAAAAAAGAGTATAAAATGGTATAATTACATGATGATATCCTGAATAACTAGAGGTGAATATAAGTCATGGAATTTATTAAGAGATTCATTACATGATTTCATCAATGGAATCATAATCATAAAGAATCCAAATAAAAAATTAGATTTTAGCAGTAATGTGTCCCCATATTAATAACTTCAAATCATAATCACCGTGATATTAAAAAATTATATAAAGATTAAAATATCATTCAATGAAGTTCATTTATGATATAATTTATCAAAGTGAAGTATATAACCATTTTAGAAAAATGTAGCTGTATAATATGAAATGTACCTCAAAAAAGAAAAATGAGACCAAATTAGTTTAAAATTTTTGAAACATTTGAACATTAAAACTATAGAAATATTGATCATCAAATTTATTTGTAAAAACCCAAGAAATTACGTTGAATCCAAATTTTATACATTCATGGGTAGTATACACCCCATGACAATATAAGTGGTGAATATCAAATAAGTTTCACTAAGGTAAAAGTGAGACATAAAAACTCTAACCAATAGTGCAAAAATTATTCAAACACATTCAAAACTATTATATAATTTTTATAATTTTATTATACATCTATCATAGAAAAATATTTTTATATATCATAAAATATAATATTTTTTGGACTTTATTTTTCCCTTTTATTTATAAATAAGTGTTAATGTAATGTTTTAGGTGATAACCTCTTTTTCTTTTATATATGTTTTTACATTTAATTATTTATCATTAAACATGTAAAATTATCAAATTATTTATATAATTTCAATTCATGTTGCCACAATGGCTTTACGTAGTGAATTCTAGGTTGCTACAAAGGTGTATCTTGGATCAAGGCATAATAACAATAGTAATCAGAAAAATATAAAGTTATTGAGAATTGCGGGATAACCTATGTAGCATATGGTTCGAAAATAAGTGCAATGGATTACTCTTATGAATAAATGGATAAATTTTGATTTTGATTGTGGGGCCTCTAGCATTCCATTACCCTCAGGATGCGAGTTATATTGTAAACACATCATAGATTTTTGAAATGTTGTTTTTGTAATTATATTGAAATTGGAAATTCATTTAAAACAATATTATGGATGATGATCTTCATTATCTAACGTGTTTTTCATAAAAAATTATCAAAATTTTGGATTTAATAATATAATGAAATTTATTCCAATTATCTAAAATAGAAAACCAAAAATGTACCATGAAAACTTCACTCATATTAGATTATATTCCATAATCATGTTAATTTACTCAAACATATTGTTTCACGTGCTATAGGGAAGAAACCCAAGTGGACACTGTGTATTTAAAAAGTTAAATCAAGGAAAGTACCATTATGTGTTGTTATATATAACCAAATAATTTTACATAATTTTTGGATAATGATATCCACTGGGTGGTTTTGTCCCGCCTTTTTAAAATATGTTGTAAGGTAAGACCTCTAAATTTTTTTATTAACAGCTTTTAGGAGTGACTTAGCCCAGTTTCAGGACCATTTTTGTATTTCTTGATTTTAAAACATAATGTAAATATCATATATAAATTAATTATACAAATATTTATAATAATACATAATACATATAAATATGAACTTGTATATATTGTTCACAGATATGGTAGTTCGTACGTATGCTTGAATGTTTTTTTTCAATTGGATGTTTTATTAAGAAAAAAATAAATTCCATATATATACTAATATTCTATAATTCTTATATTATTATAAATTAACATATCATATATTATTTTTCCAAACCCCTGAATAATACATTCAATGTATAGTTAGAATAAATGAAATCTTTTTGAGGAGGTGGAAGTCCATATGTCCAAAAACGAATATATCATATTTCAAAATAAGTTAATGAATAAAAGTATATCTCACATAATAATTAAAATAACATAAATAAATAATAAATATCCTTAATAAAATATTAAAAAAGAAATTCCATCATCGTTTCCAATGATGAAAGGTTGAAATGTAAGACTAAATGATAATGATTCATGAGTCAGTGGTCCTATATACAAATGATTGATGACTGTGTATCCAATTTATTAGAATTTTGTGTCAGTTTAGGGTGAACCATTATCCAAAATACAAATATGTTTATTATTTTTAATAAGTTAATTATATAAAAATATAATATGTTAATTTTAGGGGTTGGATAATGAAATTAAAAATAATGTAATTGTTGTAGGTTGTTAACTCTCAATTTGGTAACTCATATTTATATTCTCCAAAGGTTTTAATATTTTTCATTATTGAAAAATGTTGGATTCTTGGATTATGGGAATGATTTTGGAATCTTATTGGGGTATGGTTTGGATGATCCAATGTAATTTATATTTTTGAGGATGTTAGGGGTGAGTGACATTTTATAGTGGAAAACGATTGGTATTCCTACAAATATAAAAAGGGAAAAAATATTGGGATATCACTCTTACATCATGTGTTTAAAATAAATTCCCTTTTTGGGAAAAGGTTGATATTGTATAAATACACTAATAACATATAATTTTTACATGATTCTATTATTTTTTCCATTAAATTTATGTTTAACAATTTAGTAAACTCTTTTTTATTTTAATAGCTACAATTAATATTAATTACATTCACTAATAATATTACTGACTAATTAATTTGAATATATGAGAAACTATAAATTATTCATATTCAAAATAATGAATCCTACCGAATTCCAAAGATAGATGTGGTAAAAATTATGGTGAAATAATCCTATAGACAGGATGAAACATTAGTTTTTTAATGTGAAAATATTCAAAAGATTGAATTGTTTCTATATCAAATTTCAATGAAAAAATGATTCCATTATTCCAAATTTTCATCATTTATATACAATTGATCAATTTTTTAAAAACCAATTTAAAAAATAATTTATCTATAGATCTTATTTATATTAAGATTAAAATTTAAATAATAATTCATAGATTTTAATATTATTCAAAAAATTATTTTTCTTGAAAAAATAAAAATAATTATCACAAATTAATCATCAATATTCCATTTCCAAGGATGATGTATATTTTTGAAAATAAAAATTATAATTGTTTTCTAAAATATATTTAAAATGGGATCTTTATTAAGAGGTAGTAAAATTGCCTTTTTGGAAAAAATAATTTTTTTTATAAATTTTGATTTATTCTAATATATAGTTTAGAAAAAATATTAATTTTTTATAATTGAAATATATATATATATATATATCATTTAAATATTTTATCAAAATTTGTTTAATTAATTTATTATTGTAAAACATGTTTTATTTCATAAAATTAACTTTTTAGAAAACCAATTCATATATTTTCAAAATTATTTGACTTTAATTCCTAGTTAATTGGTCCCAAAAAAAAGTTCTTATTTACATGTGTCAAGAGTATTTTTTTAATAATATTCATAACCACCATCCCAATGGCTAGGTTAAAAATATAATATTTTAATAATATTATTTACATTAAATTTCTGTTTTTTAAAATTGTGTCTTGTGTGTCAGGTATGTTATCAATGAAACATGGATCTATGTCTAACAAGAAGACAATCATAGTGTTACTTGTTTTGGAATATAATATATGTGTTACTTGTAATAAAATATCAACAATGTGTTACATAAAATGTATGAATAAAATGGTTCTTTCAAATAAATAATGCTATCTTTAGTGTTTCTTGAAATGAAAAATATTCCAATAATTAAAATAATGAAATAAATATATTTAATTTTTATCACTATTTTACATTAAACCTCTCTTAAAATAGAATTATTACGTGAGGGTAATTTTGGGTTTTAGTTTTTTAATAAAATAAAGTTCCTTCAATAGGAATTCACATCATAATAATGAATACCAAGACTCCCATTTAAAAGGGATGTTTAGAGACCTTATGGTTACCCAATGTAACAATTAACTGGGTTTCCACATTGGATGACATAGGTGGGTTGTGAAAACATAGACATAGATGAAAATAATAAATAATCACAGATAATGATACATATCACTAATCACAAGATAGTGGGTGATCCAGAGTATTTAAACAATCACAGACCCATAAATTGAACCAGAGTTAAAATATATACATACATGATTTCTAGAAAACCACACAATTTGTTGTGCATAGATCAATTTCATCTTCTTCTCTTATTCAAATAAATTATGTTGAATTTTTCTTTTTTTTATATAATATCTTAACATGATAAGTCATTCCATCTATCTTTATTCATCATTATACTATAATAGTTAGTACAAGTTATCCAATATTTATAAATACTAATATGGAGAGATAATATATTAATTTCAAAAACATCATGAATGATAAAAAAATTATCCTAATAGATAAGTTTATAATATTTATAAAATTTGAAAATATGATTCATTAGAATTAAGGTCACTAAATTTTTTATAAAGAGTTTATCATTGACCAACTATATAATGTATCTCATGATTTTTACTTACCTTATATGCGAATAACTACATCATGTTTTCTATTGAAACATGGAAATATACAGAATTTCTATAAATAATTATTGAAGACATGTGTGTTTACTTATTCTATTGTGTATTGTATATTTTCCTTAAATCTATTTTTTTAAACATCATAAGTTATAGTTTAATAGAATATTTAAAAAAAATACTTAATTAGTTACAAGGTAATCATTTCATTCCAATTTAATTATTCATATGTAACATTTTTTACACAAACATCATTATATTACCATTAAGAATATATTATGGGTTATATTTTCCTCAATCATATGTTTTCTATAAAAATAAACATTATATTAAATCAATTCTCTATTTATCCAAAACCATTCAATATATCCTTTTAAATCCTCAGTAAATAACATATAACAATAATAAATATATATTTCTCTATTTTTATAACATAATAATTAAATTCTAAAAAAACTAAACTTCAATAATATAAAATTTGTATAATAACATTACTCAGGTTTCATCATCACACACCATAATATCCCATTACTATAATATTAAATATAAATATTTTAGTATGGTTCCTCTACCCCAATATAATATCGATTTTTAATTTTTTTAAAAAATATTGTTATAACATCCCAAAGAGTTAAAAAGTAATTTGTTGTCTCATAATATTTAGAAACAAACAAAATAATACTAAAACCTTTCTAATTCCCATTATGAAATTTCCACTTATGAATTTGAGTTGCATAATTCCCATAATTTCAAAATCTATGAAAATGAATAATATAAATGTATTTTATAGTTCAATCCAGTGAATAAAACCATTTATCATAGGGTTAGAAGTACTAATCATATATGAAAACTACATAATGATGAAAAATACTATTGAGCATACCTAAATCATGAATCCTATTTTTAAATATGTGAATCCTTAGACTTTTTATTTGGAAAATCCATATATATATATCCTTATAAATACCCATAGGGATTTTACTATCTTTTTCTTAGTGCATTTCCTAATGGTTGACTAAAAACATTATTTTATACCAATTATAGAGGACATGGCTTAACATACATGTATATTACATAATTTTAGATTAATATTCAGAACATTACAAAAGTACATTCCAAGGGACTGTAATATATTATTGTCATAGGAATCATGGAACACAATTTTCTAGTTTTGTAAATGATATTCTGAAATTCACTTATTTGTATTCTGATTTAGTATTACAACATAAAATCAGTCTTCCAAACATAGTGAATTAAAACATTAAAACGGTGGGTGCTTAGATTCACAGTAATGGTAAATAAAGTAGATACATAAGCATAACATGAACATAAGTCTATGAGAACATGAGCACAACATTTGAATATCATACCCTAAATATCAAATATATTAATCATATGAAATTGTATAATGATTGGATGTTCATATGAAATTAATCATAAGGGTGATAAATCATCATAAATTAATCATAAAAAATAATCACATTTAATATTAGTGTGGAACCACTAAATATAGATACATATTTTTTGTATCAAGGTTATCTAAGATGACCATAATCATAGTGTATTTGGAATCATAATTTTCCCATAATTTGGAATAGGACACAACTATTTACCTTTTTGGATTTGGAAACACTTATTTCCCCATTTTTATCTAGAAATAGATGTTTCCCATTTTGGATAAGGATACACAATTTTCATATTGTGTACTAGGACAAACCAATTTCCCATTGACAATATTTCACGTAAACTAGTTTCTGATCACTAACTCATAAGATATAAATCATTATACAATGAATTGGAGGGACATAATTGTCACACTAATCACATAATAAATACATGTATAGATGTTCCATAATAAAATAAAACATTAATCATATCATAACCCATAAAACATATTGGATTCCCAAATATCATTTCATAACCCATGAAATTAAATGGGTCTCACCAACATGTAATCTATTATTAACCTATAGAAAAGAGATAGGTTTTATAATTATTTCATTAGAGAATAACCCATCAAATAAATCAGGTTCCATTAAATTTAAATATATGAAATGTAAATGGTCATAATAATAATATAACAGATGAAAAGGGAAGTGGCTTATATAAACATATATCTTTTCAAAGTGAACAAGATTTCATTAATATATTACCTGTGAAATTCAATCATTTTTCATAAAATTATTCTGGGAAAACATAAAATAATAAGAGAAAGAATATGAATTGAACAATTAGGAAATATCACCAACATGGCTTCCTTAACACAAATTTATGTCATTGTATAGGAAACATATTTTTTAGAAATCTTTTAAAATTATTTCATTAGGAAAATTTCACATCCCAATTGATTAAAATACATAAAACTTTTTTAATGAATTCATTAAATTAAGTATTGAAAACATAAAAAGAAAGATTCAAAATGTTTTGAAAACATTCTTTTATGAAAAATTTTAAAATATTTTGAAAACCCTTTTAAGAACCATTTTATATTAAATCCTAGATTGGAAGAACCAAATAATTTTGAAAAAAAATCATGAAAATTTATAAAAGGTGAAGGAAATAAATTTCAAAATATTTTCACATGAAAACATATAAATGAATTTTCAGTACATTTTGAAATCATTTAATGTTGAAAATATATGTAATAGACTTTATAACATTTTTATGATTCTTTTTCATGAATGTTTATAAAATAATGTTGAATAAATTTTATAAAATAGTTTATGTAAAAACATATAATAAATGGTTGAAAACCTTTTTAGAAATATTTTTATTTAAAATGAATTTTAAAAAATGATTCTCCATAATATTAAGATAATAATTTTTTAAAAAAATTATTATTTCAAATATTAAATGTAAACTTTATATAATGGATGTCCATGATGGTGGTCAAATTAGTACTTGTATAACTTTTCCTTTTCACCGTAAAATGTTTAGAAAAGTGCCTTAATAAAAAACATAATAAGAAAAAATTAAAAAAAATAATGTTATAGTTATGAAATGTGTTAAAATGACATTTATGCATCATATGAAAATATTATAACCATTTTTATGACATTTTTAGAAAATAGTATTTTGAGATATAATGGATTTTGGACCACCAAAAGAGATAACGACATGTATTTGTAAAATAATACTCTTAATGATATTATGCACAAAATGTGAGAAAATGGCACCATTACTTCAATATATAATTACAAACCATTTTATAAATAAATTATGAATATTAATTAATAGGTGGATAATAAAATATCATCAATGAAAATATATTAATCCGCAAACCCAATAATGATGAGATTTTAGAAATAAATGTTTACCATGATGATATTGTTTAATCAAAATTCCCATGAAGCAAACATTATATAAAGAATAAAATTAAATAATGATAAAGATATTAACTATCTAACATGTCAAAGGGTAGTATATAATTTACATATAAGTATATAAATGCTTATCATGGCTTACCTTTCAAAGAAGGCACACTGAGGCCAATTTAGATTACTCATTGATAACGTTTTCACTATAAACCTCAATGAAGATTGATCATAAAATATATATTTAAATACACAAAAATTTTATTATATAAATCATATAATACATTCATGGTGATTGTATACAACAATAAAATGAAATGACTGATGAAAATGACATAATTCTAAGAGAAATAAAAGTGACATTGCAAAATAGGTAACTATATTATTGAAATTATTTATACACATTTAAAATAATATATATAAACTACTAGTTTATTATTAATCTAAAAAATAAAAATATTATATAATTTAATGCCATATATTATTTTATTAGGAATTTATATTACCCTATAGTTAATAATTTCATGTTAATGTTACGTTTCTAGTATTATATGCATTATTTTTCATATACATTTTGAAATTTGTATTCATGATCCTCTTACCTAGGTCATAGTTTTCATATTACCCAAATGTAATAAGTGATATAAATATATAATAAATTAATTTAACAAATATTTATAATAATCTGTATATTGTTGAACTATGAAATGGAATACACCATTCACAGAGAAGGTTTGTCATATGTATGCCAAAATATTATTTCTATTTTATTATCATAAGGAATGAAATAAAATAAATGATTATAAATATTTCAGTGACATTATAATAATTATTTATTATATATCAAACAATAATAATAAACCCATCTATAATAGATTCTATGTAACTTGTGATAGAATCACATATCTTTAAGGAGACGATAGTCCACTCATCTACAAACGAAGATATAATATTTCAAAATAATAGAAAAATGAAATTATTTTATATATAATAACTCAATAAGAATAAATAAATCACATATATCAAATATATCACATAAAAATTGAAATTAAATAATTATTTCCAACCTTTAATGATAGAAATGAAAAAAAGACATGAGTTTGCGAGGCTATGGTCATCCATACACATTAATGATGAATGTGGGACCCATTTGATGAAAGTGTGTTTGAGTGTATGTATAACCATTAACATAAAAACATTTAATTATATTAATTATACTTTTATTATTTTATATTTTTTTAATATATATATTTAATTGGGTGGGGAATTAATATAATACAAAATACCTTGTGAAAAATGTTACCTATACATTTGGTAACTACTCTTGGATTTCACCTAATTGGTTACATGGTTGGATTTATTCCAAAATGGATGCTTCTAGGATGATGGGTGAGAATATAATAGCTTATTTGGTCCATGTTTGGATGAGAAAAAGGGAATCACAGTTGTAAGGAAGTAATGTTGGTGAGGGTCCATTTACAATGGAGGAGTGGGATTCATGTATATATATATTGTTAATCACTATTGAAAGGTGTCACTTACATCAATTGTCCCTAATAATTTTCCATTTTCAAGATTATGGTTTATATGGTTTTAATGTGTCCATAATATTGAATTTTTTATTTTTATATAGTTTTTTCCTTTTATGATTAATTTTAGGAACTAAATAGTCTTGTTTTATCCTTAATTGTTGTAATTATTTTTAATTGTTTTCCACAATATTTTTTTAAAAACATTATGATAAAATTATTTAAAATTATTAATTATAATATGTTCATATATGGAATACGTGGTTAAATATTCTTATAATAGAAGTTTCAAATATTAATTTAATATAATCTAACGCATTTGGTGAAACAATGAGTTCTTAAAATTAAAATCTCCAAAAGACAGAATTATTTTTATATCCATATTCAATGATAAATTGATTTTTATGGACTAAATTTTATTAATATAGGTTATATTTATCTAAATTAACTTTTAAAAATATTTATAATATAATTTATGTATATTATTAAAATATTCAAAAATGTTGTTTTCAATTAAATTTTTGTATTATTCAATATTCATCAAAAATTAAATTTTTTTATAAAAAAGAATAAACATAAACCTAATTAAAAATTGAGATATATATATATATATATATATATATATATATCCAAAAATATAATTATATTTTGGCTAATAAAAATTATAACTTTTTAAAAATTATATTTAAAATTGGAATTTTACTCAAAGTTAGTAAAATCATCTTTTTGATAATAAATCATTTTATTCTTAAAATTTTATTTCTTTTCATATATTTTATAGAATACCCATAAGAATAATATTTAATAATTCAACAAATATAAAATATATTTACAAATATATATAAATAAATATATATATTTCATTGATTTTTTTTCGAGAGTGGAAAAAATAATTTTTTTAATAGAAAACATGTTTGATTTAATAAATAATGTTTTCCATCAAATGATTTTCAATATTCTAAAAATATTTTTTTTCAATTTCATGTTAATGGGTTACAATATATTTATTATTATATACTTTGGAAAACCATATTTAATTAATCTCATTTATAAAAACCATTCGAATTGCTATGTCACAACTATATTATTTTAATAATATTATTAATTTTACATTACTGGTTTGTGAAACAAGTTTTAGCATTGCATTCAAGTCATTGAAAGAACTCAGTATTATGTGTAAAAAAATCTAATATAGTGTTATGTGTACATAAATTTAATCAATGATTTTTTTTTAGTGTAATCCCTAGTCAGTGATGTGTACAGTGTAAGAATAACATGGTGCTTTCATAAAACACATGAAATGTTCATTGTTGCATGGAATAAAAATTTATAAAACAATAATTTAATTTAAAAAATACTTCACAATATAATGTGGTATTATAAAATATATAGTGGTGTTGTTTGTGGATTTACTGGTTGTAATTTGGGTTTCTCAGGTAAAATGACCTTCAAATAATGGTTGTCTCTATCAACCGGGCACTTGACTCAGGGTAGCCATTGTGGCATACTTTTTAAATGTGATATAAGTTCCTTTGAACACAATTAGATATTAAAAAATTAAAAAAATAGAATTGTACATGTACAAATACATTCTATATAAGTGTCAATACAAAGAATTTATTTCTCTTTATGAAATATATATAGGTAATAGAAAATTCAATTAAGAAATGTGATTGACAGTCCTAGTAACCAATACTATTGTATGGTTTGGATAAAGGCCTTATATCTCACAATAGAGGTTCTAGTAGATGAAAGATCATTTAAATTTCTTATAAGAAATCACTATTTTTTGACATTGGATTACACATTTAACAACATCCAATTAAACTATAAATTATAATTCAACAGTTTGTATAAATATAATGTACTATTTTGAAACATATTTAATCCCCTTGTTATAATTTCATAAGATGTATATGTTGAAATTGGTAAGACATGTGAGTGAAACTGGACTTGTGTGGCTTTTTAATTATGGGTCATATTATTCCATATTTATAAAGGCCCATATAGCTTAGTATCTGAAATTATAATCCATTTAATTGGATCTGTTGACATTCCAGAACATCTGGCCAATGGATCCTAGCCCAACTATATCATAGTATTATTGTTTAGGTTCCACCATAAGGCTATATAAGAAATAACCATATAAGATCATGAAGAAATTTTAATCGAAAATATATTTATCAATTTTAATGTATGTAACATTAGAAAATTTACAAATGTGTAATAAAATCACTAAAACATGATATCATCAATTGATATAGTATAATAAATGGGGAATATAATATACTTGAGTTGTGAATTCTCAGGTTCCTTTTAAGATGCATGATATAATACTTCATTTACTTACATTCCAACTATAAAATAAACTCATAATAACAATAATAACTAAATTAATCACGTATTTCTCCAAATAGTGATATATATATATCAATAATGTGATACAAATTGAAAATCAAGTCCCATCCCCATATATAATTATTTTTCCCTATACATGTGTGTGCTACTCCCATGATGTGGTTCCTTACCAAATTCATTTACAATACTGATCACATGTTTTAAATCCAAATACCATATTTTCAAAATAAAAAAGAATAAGAATTAATTTTTGGTGGCTTGTGTCCAAGTCACTAATTATTACATAACCTAATATCCAACTATTTTCTTAAACAACAACCATTAATCCTTAAATTGTGGTCTTCTAGTGAGTTTATAAGGTTGTATAGTGGGTAGACTATACCACCATGGTCATAGTATAACTGTTGTGAATAAATACGTTATTAATTTTGAAAATAGAAAATAGAACATAATTGAATGAAATAAAAAACTAGATAAATATATAACTGATTAAAAAAACATAGTCAACAAATATATCCATATCAATATCATATAATATAGGATGTTTTGATTCAATGAAAATGGGAATTTAAATTTGGAATATGTTAGTTGGAAAAAAAGTATTTGTATTTAAACATTTGATAAAATAACAAAATATGTCTCCCCTAGAATCATGACCACATGAAAATTACTATAATCCCATTACCCATCCTAGAAAAATCATCTTTCATCCAAATCATAGATATTTCCCTTGTCCCTCCCAACATCCATGATGTCTATCCAGGTAATAATCAATGGACCAAACTGCGTGTGAGTAAAAATCAGTAGGCCACCACCAATGGAATATTAAAATTATTAAAGAACTCAATATTTTATGAAACTAGGTACAACTATACTAAATTATTTACCAAAAAATATATAATCCATTTCAACAGAGGTTCCTCATTATATTCCAAAATTAACATTCCTACTTCATCCTAAATAGGAATTTCTATTAACATGTGACCATCCGATATAAATAATAATAATAATAATAATAACCAATGTCCCAAATTGTGTAAATGATTTTCATGACCTAAGACGTCTTAAGAAACTCATAGTACCAACTATTGTTGAATATAGAGGGTATGAGTATAATCTACAGATGGACCTTATGCATTTCACTCATATAATAACCATTCTATCGTTCTCTAATTGTATGGTCCATGAATCATCAAGATAGTCATAATTATTGCCCCTGGAGTTAATCAGATGTTTACTTTGGATATAAAACATTAAACATAATCAAATGAGTCAGTAAAATGTATTCTAAAATTGGAGAAAGATTTTAGATTTTCTTACGTAGCTACGATCAATATGATATAAATATATTTCATGGACCATATCAAAGTGGGACACCTTCTATTAGAGAATGAAAAAATGAATCGAGTTATTTCATTTAGGTATTGAAGGAACCCCAATATTTGAATATAAGTAATTCTCATGGAATGTCATCATAGACCGATATATAAAGGATATAATATATGTCAGGTGAAGAATAATATATTTTTAACTAATTTTATATTCATTTATTCCTATGTATAATTCACTATTTTGATTAAAAAATGTTAAACATTCATTAATTTTTTTATTCCATTTAATCCCATTTAAATATGGTAATAATTTTAAATTTATTACAGATCAAGTGAGATGGAGCATCAATTAACATTCCATAAAATTAATTTACCAATACAATAAAATAAATTTACCCATTTAAATCATAAGAATTATTTCAGCCACTCTTTAAGAGTTGGATTGAAAATATATGTATATAGGAAATTTTATTTTATAAAATTTTCACAACCATAGTGACGGAACATGATGATATATATATCCTCTGAAAATATTGTGTTTAAATAGTAGTAAATCGTCAATGATTAAACATTTTATTTGATGGAAAACATATTTTGAGGGCGACGTAAGGAATTTCTAGTACAAAAAAACATCATAAACATTATATCATTTACGGAAAAGAAGGAAAAAACCTTCTATATATTGGCAGATGACTCTTCATCTGATATTAACCAAATAATTGATAGTGAATAGGATCAATCCAGGAATTATTATAATTATATGAAAATACAACAAATTAAGAGAAATAGAAATAGTGTTTCAAATGTTGAGCTAAATTAAGAAATGATAGAAGAATGTATAAGAGCATACTAATATAGATCCAACATGATAAATTGCGAGTGAAATAGTTTTCTGATGAACGATATAGAATAAATCTTATTATAATGGACATAGGAGCTCTCTATAGGTGGATTTAGATGTTCAGTCTGAGAGGGAGATTAAAATCGAGTATGTAAGATAAATTAATGTTGTGAACAAATTGAAATTTCACCTCTTGTAAATGGGTTCACGATTATGATATAAAGTTGGACAAACCTTGTGAAAACTATGTTCTAAAACTATACATGGTTTCATCCTCTAACATGGGAATGACACACAGTTAAAAAAGTCATTTATACCTCTTGCAGATCCATTATTATTTTTAATATCACCCTTACATGGTCATGTGGCCTATCATGTATGGATTTACAAAACACATACCACTTGTAAATGGTCTCATATTTTTTGGAGTACATTTCTTATAAACCATATTATAATAATTCTGCTCACAAGTTTTCAATAAAAACCTGAGCATTAGTATATAATCAAAGCACCCATGTGGTCCCGAACCCTTCCTTAAAACTATAATGATTTTCATATATATATATAACTAGTTTACTAATAGTTGGATTATTTTCTTGGATTCTCTTTACACAAATGATCACTTTGTTACTCATGTTTATAGAGAGGCAAATGTGTTGACAGATGGGATTGCTAATTATGGTGTGAATGGTAATGATTATCTTGGGATGGATCATGTGCCAAATGACCTCCTTCTTCTCTATAGGAAAGATCTTTTTAAATCTTCTTCTTTCAGAATTGTGTATGTTTTCCTTTCTACTAATATAGGGGTCTTTCTTTTCTTAGCAGGACCTCAGTTTGTTTTAAAAAATATATATATAAACTAAAATTTATTTCATATGTACCTCTCAAAAAAATTTATTAATTTCCATTGAGTGTTTTTTGAATATATATTATAGTGTGATAAGATGTAAATTGAGAATGTATATTATAGGAATGTTTGAGAGTTGTTGGAGGAAGGGAAGAAATTATGGATTTTGATGTAAATTATAATGATTTATTAAGTGTATTAAGGGGATGTATATCCATAATTTCATTAATTTACATAATATTTTTATCATATTTCAATTTTTTATTTTGAATTTATTTTATTATTATAATTTTTTATTGATATAATTGTTGAAATTTTTTCTTAATGTAATGAATAAGTATATGATTTCTGGAAAATAAAAAATAATTTATATATTTGTTGTCTTGTTGTTATTTTTCTATGAAGATTCATTTATTACCCAAATAAAATATAGTTTCTTATATTTTATTGGTAATTTGAATTAATTAAATAAATTTTATATATTTTTATAAAACAGATTTAAACAATCTAAATACCTAATGTCGAAATAAAAAAAATACTAGTTATTCTAAATATTTTTAACATAATGAATGATGTCAAGATAGAGAGTATTTCTAAGGAAAAAGGAAGAAAACCCATAAAAACATACACTTCAATAATAAAACCATGAAATTATTCTTAGATCAATTCCTCGGGTTATTAGAAGACATATACATATATATATATATATATATATATATCAATAAATAAATATAAATGAATTCCAAAAATATATAGTTTTTACTAATTATAAATAATTATTATTAATTAGAACTATAATTTTGTAATGATATTATTGTTTCTCTAGAACATGTAATTTGTCCTTCAATTTTTTTATGGGATAGGAAAACCGCTATTTTTTAAATTATATTTATAAATATTAGTTTTTTTGTGTAGTATAACACATATAGACCATTGATATTTTAGATATTTCATTTATTCCTAACATAGTTTGCATTTTAGGGCCTTATCATGGTCAAATTATAAATTCATGTCAATATGTTGGGATTTCATTTATTTATTTTTGAATCATTATTTCAGGGATTTTAATTCAATGGAATTATTTATTTCATTAATATTAATTCTTAATATGGCTTGTCCATCAATGTTTTAATATATATTTGACCATAAGCCTCAAATGTTTTAAGAAGTCAAGAGTTGAAGGGTTATAATTAAATATTATATATACAATTCATCCCAAAATATGTTATTTTATTTAGGAATAATATTGAGAGTTCTTTTTATCTAATTTTAATATATTTATTATACAAATAGATTTTTAATGACAAATTTATAAGATGGTTGAGTTTATGAAATTGTAATCAACACATTGGATTTATCATTATATTTTAAAATTTAATATTATTCATTTACATAGATAAAAATATTATGTTAATTTAATTATAATAAATGGATTTGATCATATTGAAATCAATTAAAATTAATTCACATTAAAAGAATTAATTTTATTTAATTATCAAATATTGATATAATCTATTTATAAAACTATCCATTATAAAAAAATATTAATTGTTTATTTATTTTTTAATAGTATTTTATCAATGAATAAATTTATTTTGAACACACAAGCATATATTCATAAAAATTTTAGAAATGGTAAAAAAATTAGTGAAAATAATCATTTTTTATTTACTCAATTAATTTCACATGGGATCATTCATATACTAAATCTGTAATAGAAATTAATTGTTTCATTTTAAGAAGTGTAAATAATTTCTCAAAATAATATTTCCCATTAGGTAATAATAAATTTTTTACCTATAACTAGTGTATCATTTCAATAAATTTAAATTTAAAAATTTATAATTATTTACATTGAAAAAAATAATATGACAATAAAATATTTTATTATTCCCTAATAATAAAAATTAAAACATCAACACTTAATCAATATGTACGTATAATTTATGTATAAAAATTTATATGTAACAATTATTAATGATGATAATTAAAATTTAAAAAAATTATTCAGAGAATAATGATGATTTTATGTAGATTTTTATTTATAATAGAGCATTCTCACAATGATATTATTTAAACATTAATTTCAAAATATATTATTTGAAAAAAAATCACATGAGTATTCCAACATTCATATGATCATATCTACAGTTAATTAGATGCATAATAAATATCCTTATAATGAATGACAATTTAAATCATATAAATAAATGAATGAATTGTAATAACACAATTTTTATCAAAAAATATGGTTCCATTAAATTTATATCATAAACTTTTCATAGTCAAATAGAAGTTCCTAATATGGTTATTAAAGAATTATGAGAAATAATATTGGGTTTGGGGCCATGTTTCATAATTTTCGGAGGTATAGGCTATCATGTATGATTAGTAGCTAATGTGTGGCCCAAAAATGAGAACTAGTAATTAGGGGATCATAATTAGTGAAATCGTGATTTTTTTATTTATAAAACCTTCAATGTATCACCCCAAAACTGTGTGAATAATTAAATATTCATGCCTTAATGTGATTATTATTGCTTCACTAAATTACAACATTGGAGGTTGTATTTCAAAACTCAAACCTCTCATTGTGGTTGTGTTTATATTCCAGTGACACATATAAATTTTCAACATGAAATTAATTCACTGATGAAGTGTTTTGATCTATCCCTTTCCAACATGTTCACTAAAAAGAATTAAATAGACATATGTTGAATGGTAAAAACCACGGTTACTCTGATCAGTTATAAATAATGTATATAAAATATAAATTTTGCAGTCATTTTAATTGAAAAGTATTAAATTATTTAGTGAAAAGTAGTTTACACAATGGTGTATTATTATTAATTTCCAGTTATATGATATCAATTTATGAATAGATTTATTATATTGAAATCATAACATCCCATTGCCTTGATTTCCATATCATGATTCTATTATTACATCATCACAGCATTTTCTAATGGAAATTAAGACCCAGTTTATATATAATGAAATCATGGATATGATGATCCTTATTCTCTATAAAATAATAAATTTATTTAGTCATTTTATATTCTTTTAATGAAGGTAGTATAAGAATGGGTTCATATGTTGATTTTGTGTCGATGTGGGTTTTATTATTTTCATTAATTTATTTTTTTACATGTATAATATTTCATTATATATTCCTTTTCATGATAGTGTTTTACATTATTGGTTGCTTCATATAGAGTTTTAAAAACACCCACTTTAGGCATAATATTTTTAATATATGTAACAACATTATATTTTTAGGAAATATTTTCTTTAAATAAGATTAATTCATTAATATGTTTTAGTCCACACAATTGAGAGTTAAAATGAAACAATGAGACTAAATTACTATAAAATGGATATTATTACTTAGAAATTTTTTTAGCAGGATTATGTATAACTAACTTAGGAAAATTTATGGTGAATTCAATGGTTTCTAATTATTTATGGAATATATAACCCTATTAAATGTAATGAATTTTTTATTATTAAATGAAGTGAATTACAATTACTAAATTAAAAAATGAAATATTTATGTGTAATAAATTTAATTAAATATTTTTATATTCATCAAATATATATTTTATCATAGGACATGAATAAAAAATATTTTAGGTATAAAACATAAATTTTAACAAGAGTAATTTTATCACCTTTTACTGGAGAACCATTTTTAAATTTACATTTTGACATATTTAATTTTAATACATTTGAAAATTCGTCTCTTAATATGAATCGGGATATAAAAAATATCTTTAGAATAATTTTTTATATTTTTCTGATAACTTTCATGTTTGGATGAATAGTAAAAATATACAAAATTTTAATTGAAAAAAACATTTTTTCACCAAAATAATTTATATAGTTAAGATATAATATTTAGTTATATAATTTATAAATATAATTATATTTTATCAATTAATATAATGTAGGTCATTTTAAATAATTCTATATTTAATTTAGATGTAAAAATATTTCAATATTTTTCAATGTTTTAACTTTTAAAACCCATTTTCTAATTCCAGTAATTGGTTTAATTTTAATTTAATTACTAAAAAATATTTTTTCTAAAATTTTAAAATTATGTACCTATTTTGAATCATTAGGATTAAATTTTTTAAATATCATTATTTTTTGGGAAGTATGAATAGTAACATCTATAATTTTTCATTAACACTTAAAAGGGTAAATAAGATAATTTAGGAGGAAATAGTATTATAAAATTACCCTAAAAAATGTCCTAATATAATTTGATGAGTTTGTTTTTATATAAATAATACTTAGGTATAAATGGTGTCCTTCGGAAGGTAGAGGGATGGGATTAGGATATTTAATTGTTTTTATTCAACAAAAAGATAAATATGACTTACTCAAAATTTTATAATTACATTGTTTTTCATGTAGTATAATAAAAACAATAAATTTGTTTATAAATACAAAATTTTAATCAGTTTTTTATTTAACATGGTAATTTATCATTATTTTTTAGAAAATATGTAACTACATTAATGGTTTAACGTTAATGATGTAGAAAATAAGTAATTTATGAGATATCTATGAAATAATTTTTATTTAGAATTTAATAATTATTAAAAAACAAAAAACCATGGCCAAATATTGTTAGTAGATTCTATGTCGACAATTATCATCCAAGTGTCATGTTATTGGCCATTTGGAACCATATATAAATGATTTTGACACTTATAGCATTTAATTTATATTGATGTTATAGTTGACACATTAATGTTTTACTAAATATAACATTTTTAATCTAGGATTTTCCATAAGATACTTTCCATTATATGTATTATTATGAAAATTATAGGATTTATCTTCATCATATTATTTTATTTTCAATTTTTATTCCAAATATAAATAGATTAAATAATTACATAATTTAAATGATGAAATTATTTAATTAAGGAAGATAACAAATAAATGTTTTTTAAAATATTAAAATAATTATAATCTGGTATAATTAATATATTCAACTAATTTTATAGAATACCTTATCATATTATTAATATAATTGAATATTCTTTTTAAGTTAACTGGTTATGTATATATTTTTTATATTCAATGAATTAAATAGTTTAAAAATTGACATTATTGATTGTTTATAAAAATAATGATTTATAAAATTATTTATAAATCATAAATTATTTTTAAAAATATTTAATATTACTTTTATGGTATAAAATTTTATATTTTATTTATTTATGAACTAATTTAAATCTAATAATTTAATATTTTACCATTTTAATTTTGAAAAAGATGTTACCTTAGTTATAATTAAATAGAATAACTAAGTGCTAATTAAAATTATAAGGTTTAAATTGTAATAAGAACATGTCTAGAGATTATTTATTTATGATTTGAAAATATTATATCATCTCATTATTGAATTTAGGACATTTTTTTATATTTTTTATGTGCTTGGAATTTATTATAATTTAATAAATTGGGATATTCCAAAATTTCCCCTCACCTCAATATCCAAATGGCACCTCCTCCATCATTTCAAGATAAATCCTCTTGAATTTAAACTAGAATATACCCTAGAAATTTCCATTATAAACTTCATTATATTCATTCTCGAGTTTTTGGTATTCTCTAAAGGCCAACTCGAGTACTTTAAGAAGAGATTTAGAGGGATCACATTGAAAAAGATGTAATCCCCTCTGCAGAATCTTTAAAACATATTTCTTTTTATACATATTTATAATTATTTGTATCCAAAATAATATAACAACCTTAATCACTTATATACATATATTTTATTATGATTTTTTAACAACCTTGTTACACCTTCTATGCATCCGATGAAAATTGAAATCATCATGCATGGGTACGTTGGGCTTAACGTCTCCACAATGTGGTGTAATATGTTTTTCACAATCACCTTAAAAGGATGGGTTTAATGAAGTAAATAATAACTATATTTCATTATTATATCATTATATAGATTCTGGAAGAAAATATATATCATCCACATCCATACCATTTCACAATTCTGAGAATGATATCATCGCTCGTGTGTACGTATGACCCACCATCTCCATGATGATGTGTCATTAATTCTACATGATATCCATAAAATCATTATTATATAAATTTATACAATGAATAACTCTTTTATATATTATTTTAATACAAATTTTTACGGATGTAACTATTATCGAAGAAGGGGAACTTTAACATTTTTTACCAGTCATGCATAAGATAATGAATCAATTAATACCATTAAAACGAGTAATAATGAAATGATATTATCAAATTAATAATAATATGATCAAAAAAGAAATTAGAAAAAATTTATATGATTCTATAATATGTCAATTAAATTGTTTAAATCATTATACTAGAGGTTTGGATACATACAAAGGATATTTGAAGTATTGTAATTGATAATATTAAAATCTAATTATTATCCGAGATTGTTTATATGTATGTATTTAATGTGATATATTAATCATCCACATTCATTTTATAGTATATATAAATTAAAAAATATTATTTATATCCATTTAAAAATTTTTAAAGTCAATTTTATCCATTAGGGAATTTTTATTTTATGATATTAAAGGAATCATTTGTCATTTTTGATACGGGTTACTTTTTGAATTTCTAAAAGAAGTTGAAGATGCATGTTTTATTCTATCTTATAAGGTTTGAACATATTTTTAAATTTTCATAACTTCTTATTTAAATGAATATTCCTTAATAATATTTCAATTTAATTTTCAATTTAATTTTTTTAATTAATATTGCATTGAATTTTGATAAATGAAAACTTTTTTGAAGAGGAATGTATACATTCCTCAATAATTAAGTCCACAGTTCTACAAAAATTATTTCACAACTAAATAGAATTATTTTGATAGGGTTACGTTTTAGGTATACTATCCTTATTGTTCCTACTATTTGATTTTATTTATGATGGAATTGTTTTTATAAAATCCATTTATTTTACAAGGATTATGTTGTGGTGGAATGATTTTTAAAGACACCAATTTTATTACTTGGGTTAAAATTATTGATTTATGTTTTAATGTAAAACATAAGAATGTTTTAATTTTGAGATGTGTGAGACATATATCCCTATAATTCATTTGGAAAATATTTATATCTAATTATATGGATAATGGTGGAAAATGAAAATATATTGGGTCAAAAATTCAGGAATGAATGAGGAGTAAACACAGTTCAGAAATGGACATCATCTACTATGATGGTATTGTAAATGATCTATGACTAATATTAAATTAGTTTCTATGCTCATATATATGCATAAAGATTCTATGTTTTATGTCAAATATTTTGGTAAAACATTCATTTTATTTTATGAACATTTATGACTTATCCCATAAAAATATATAATAATCATTCCCATATAGGATAATATTTTCAAATTTTTTCTTCCTATGTCTTTTGATTATTATATGTTTGATATCTCCTTTGTTTACCCTTACGGAACATCTAATCTCACCCAATATTATGTATATGTACCTCGGGTCTTGAAGAAGGGTATTAATTATGATATGTCAAAATAGGGAATAATTATGTTGAAATAAATAAGAGACCCTGTAGATGTCTTAGGAAATAATTTTTTATGTTTCCTAGTTTCTAATGAAACTAAATGTATATGTTCCTATTATGGTTTTGTTATTTTTGTAATGAATATTATTCCACACTGATGTAATATATTTTTATGTAAAGAATGGTTTTTTATAATTAGTATTAGAGAAATGGTATAGTTTAACAGTGTAAAAAATGGCAAGGAATCCTTTATAATAACCCTAAGGATAATTTGTAGAATATGTTACAATAAAAACGATTTAAAAATGATAATAAATAACCAAGGATAAAACACATAGTATTCTAAATTGAAATTTTATTCTTGATTATGATTTTTCCAGTCATGATTAGTGTAGATCACACTATGATTCTTTTTTTAGTCAATGGATAAAACCCAATGTAACCATGACATTGTTGAATGCATTGGGAAATGATATAATATTCCATATAAGAAACCACAGGTTATGGAATATGGAACAAAAAATCATATAGATATTCTCACCCAACATTCTCAAGCTATGAATCATTCTTGATATTTAAACAAGGAAAGGAGGGAACAATATACTATTATGTCCTTCATGTGGTATCATCCACACTATTTTCATGGTTCTTCTGATCCACTTGTGGGTGAAAATAGATCAGTACAACTGAAAAAGTTAGTTTTATTACTCTGATATTTAGAATATGATAAATTCATCATAGCATTATATCATGGGTATGGTGAAACAAGTCAATGGTGGATCCTTATCAATAATACAAGGAAAATATATGAAATTTAATCCATGGAATGGGTTGAGTTAAAAAACATATTTCTCAATATGCACATTACATATATTATATGAAATGTAAAGAATAAGTTATTTATTGAGTTAAATAAAAATGATGAAGTATATTTTGGTACATATGTAAAAATGTGTACAAGACCATGATGATACGATTATAGAATCATTATCACACATGGGAGAAATATTGATCGATTCATTAGAGGCGTCAACCCATGTCTCAAAATGTAATTATCCTAGGATACTTCAATATCACTATAGAAACCATTCGATTTTCTCTCAAGGATGAGATTGGGATTGAAGTAACCCATTAGTTTTATTGGTTTGATAAGAATTGAAAAAAAGAGTTTAATAGAAAATATAAAGACCACATTAAAAGGAAGATCAATTTTACCTTATGATCAATGTGTTTAAGGAATCATAATAGAAATTGTATTATAGGGACTAAAAAATGTTTTCACTGTAGGAGAGAAGGTCAGTTGATAGTTGAATTCCGACGTAATTGGAAAAATATGTCTAATTTTATCAATATAATTTTTTTTAAAAATAATAAACCTCATACACCTCAATGTTATACATGCATTGAAATGGGGCATTATGCAGTCCAATTCCCAAATCAAAGGGTTATTGATGACGAAATAAATAGGAAAACTATTATTTTAAATGTAAAAGGGATGTCACATGTGAATAATGTCAGCGATGTGGAATATCATAATTAAGTGGTGAAACGAACACTTCTTATCCACTCTAAATTAGAAAATTCATTTTTTATTCTGGATCCACCTAGTTTTTTATATATAATGAATTTTATAATCATTTCATTATATTACCTTCAAAAATAGATGTTGTGTTTTCCATGAAATATCCTAATGGAATAATGGTCACTTCAAAATTTTATATTTATTCTCTAGTATATTATTTTTGAGAAACTGCGTCATCTAAATAATGTGATATATCATTTAGTGTAACTTTTTGTGATTCATGGGATGGATTGGATTTATCTATATTAATATAATATCATTTAAAAAGGAAGGTAAGTCATATTTCATTTCCAAATCATTCTATAACCATATTTCACTGTCAGGATGAGTATTATCATGTACTCGAAATTTCTTCCAACTTCTGGCTATTTGTTCCTATAAAGAAATTTTATCTAACTAAAATGGTTTCGGAGAAAACCACAATAAAGAATACTCTTATTGTACAAGTTTTTTATAATTCCTTTACTATATAATTTGATGCTCTTTCACTAAATCAGGATGCTGATTTTTCCATAGAACTCATACAGGTTGATATTCATATTTCAATGACACCTTATATAATGCCCCCAATTGAGTGGAAAATTTTTAAGAATAAAATATAATACATTATTGGGAAGGGATTCATAAACCCTAGTGTATCACAATTGGGTGAAGTAATTATATTTGTTAATAAAAAATATGTATCAATGTGACTCAACATCAATTATTAATAACATAACTACATCACATTCAAGAAACAATTTCATAATTCTTCCATTGATTACATATTAGAAAAAATTATATGTACCTCAATACTTTAATATGATTTATATTGATAGAGAATGTAATCAAATATGGGTTAATATGTTGGATATAAAATATATGAAATTTTGTACTAGTTATAGAGACTATGAATTTATAGTGTTGCCTTTTGGTTTTAATAAGGTCGATGATGACTTCAAGGATCTTATGAATAGTGAATTTAGAGAGTACCGTGATCAATTTTTAGTATTCTTAATAGATGATATTATTCTTTATTCAATGTTAATGGAAAATCATGATGATCACTTGAGAATTGTATTAAATATGTTGAGAATGGACAATCATTACAAAAAATTTTCATTCAGTTCAATTTGTCTTAAAAAAGATTCATTTTACCTTCACAACAACACAAGAGAGGGGTTATTTGTGGATCTTCAAAAATAGATATTATTGAAAGGAGGAATAGATAGACATATGGTTATAGTTATACATAAATATTGTAGTTTGTATATATATTATATATTATATTCTTGAATTATATTTAAGGACTATATAATACACTCACCCAGATGTCATGGAAAATAGTTATGTTCATGTGGACAATGAATTGTGAATATAATTTCAAATAGTTAAAATGTATGTTAGAAAGAAACCCTATAATCACAGAACCATGTAGTGATGAAAGGGTTGTGGTCTATAGTGATTCATCGAATAAGGGTATAAGATGTGTTCATGAGAAAAAATATTTGTTGAAATCTTATGCCTCACTTTAATTAAAAATCCGCGGTCAAAATTTCCAAAATTCCTGGTTTTGAGTTTACCATAATAAATTTTTCACAAAATATATGGATTCATGTTCATTCTGGAAAATGCTGTGATATTTATATGGATAAAAAATTTGAATTGAATTTTCAGGCAAAAGTATATTAATATGTTACAAAGAAGATCGTTGGAGTTGACGAAATATTACAATTTCTCTATATTCTACCACCATGGGAAAGAAAACAAGGTTGTAAATGCTTTCAGTCAAAAGAACCATGATGTCTTATCTATGATGAGGATCATAAACTATCTAATATTTATGGAATTGTGATGGTTTTATCTTGAAATATTAAATGAAGGGTATAAATGTTGTCTTTTTCAAATTAAATTTCAACCATATACACATTGGATTATTATGTAGAAACATAAAGAAGATTTAGAGATACAAAAGTGGGTGAGAAATGTTCCTTAATTAAACCTCGCATTTTTTTTAATAGTAAGGATTAGAAACTGGGTTTTTATTCCTCCCATACCTGAATTCTAGAAGGAGGTATTGAAGGAGGATCATAGATGTTCATTAACTAGTTATTCTAGAATCACAATTATGTTCGTGGGCCTGAAATATAATTTTAGGTGGGATGTAATGGAATGAGATTCTTATAAATATGTATTTCATTTCATGGGTTGTTACCATTTTAAGGTTAAGAGTCATAAGTATAAAGGGATGTTACATCCATTACCCATACTAGAATGGTAATGAAAAAACATCACTACAGACTTTGTCATCATACTTACCAAAACATCTAACAGTTATATTGGTACATGGGTCATAGTAGATATTCTTATGAAGTCAACTGACTTATGTTCTATTAAAGAGTATTTATATCTTGATTAACATTCCATTATATATATAATGGAAGTGATAATATTGCATGGAGTAACAATTTCCATTATATAGGATCAGGATCCAAGGATTATGTTGATGTTTTGGGATAGGCTTCAGCATGCTATCGATACAAATTTGTCTTTTTAGAACTAGTTATAATCCTCCCAAGATGGTAATATTGAGAGGAAAATTCAAACTATAGAATATATGTTGAGATGTTTCACTATGGAATTGAAAGGTGGTTGGGATCATGACATACCTTTGGTAGAATTTTCGAACAATGATTGATTTCAAACTAAACTTTTAAGGGATCATTATGAAGATCTCTATGGACTGACATGTGGAAATCCAACATTATGGGATGATGTAGATGAAATAATGTTATTCGGACATGATCTGGTTGATGAAATGTTTGAAAATGCCAGATCTATTCAAAACACATAATAAAATCATAGTGTTGAAAAAATATTTATGCAGATAACTGAGGAAAACAACTAGTGCATAAAGTAGGTGATAATGTGTTTCTTAGAATATACCCATGAAAGATAGTTACGAGATATATAAATAAGGGAATATTGAGTAGTTGGTATATCAGTAATTTTAAAATTCAAGACTGTGTTGGGAAGGTAGATTACTGATTGATGTTTCCATCGACTCTCTCCCATGTTCATGATGGATTCCATGTATATCTCCCAAAAAATTACATACCTAATAGTTCTCATATTCTAAAAATAGATTTCATACCACAAGAGAATGATCATTCATATCCTGAAGAACCAATATAGATATTTGATTATAGTGGAATGGTTCTAGAAAATTAGACCACTCGTTGAGTTAATGTATTAGGACAGAGTAACCAATTTGAGTATGATACTTGTGAACATGAAAATGTTTTCAGTAAGAAGTTGTATCGATGTGATTACATTCATTGGAGAAATTTTGTTTAAGGGTGTAGAATTTTTCAGCGGGATATGTCATGAAATATTATCTTTATATAATTTTAGTTCCTCAATAGCATACATTGCACACAATCATGAGTTTAATAAAAACGAAAATATTACATTTATAAAAAAATTTCATTATGAACTATCTATTAAATTAGAAGGAAAATTATACCAAATTAGGAAAATGTATGGTGAATTCATTGGCTAATAATTGTTATGAAAATAATAAACCAATTAAATTTTAAAGAACTATTTTTATATTTATTTATAAATTAACTAAAGTAAATTTATTAAATTAAAGTAATAATATATATATCACTCTTATATGTTTAATTAAATTTTATTATTCATTTAGTATATATTTCCATCATTGGATATGAATTAACCATATTTTACTTATAAAATGGTATATTTTCTAAAAGGGTAATTTTAACACCTTTTAGTGGGGAACACTTTTAGATTTCTATTTTTACATAAAAAAAATTTATATGAAAAATTAAACCTCTTATTTGGAAAATATATATAAAAATATTCTCTAGGTGAATTTTTTATATTCTTCTGATACCTTTCAGGTTTTGATGAATTGTAAAATTATAATAAATTTTAATTGAACACAAATCTTTTCATCGGAATAATTTATATGGATGAATTATTATTTCAATTAATTTTAATTTATTAATTTGTCATATTTTTATGAGATAAAATAATTTTCTTCATTGGAAATAATTTAACAATGAATTTAAATGTAAAAAACATTTTAATCTATTGGAATTGTATGAATTTTTATACTTATTTTCTCATTCTGAAAATGGGATTAATTGTAATATAATAACTGCCACTTCAGAGTTTTAAATTTTGAAAAATTGTTTCCACATTTGCAATTAGTTGGTCCAAATTATGTATATTAAATTAATTAATATATGGGCATTATTATTAGAAAGATAGGTAAATTTTTATAAATACAATAAAAGGGTAAATCATGTATTTTAGGGTAGAATTAGTATTATAAAATTACCCTTATAGATTTCCTAATATGATTTGATGACTTTTTTCTACATAAATATTCTTTGGGTTAAAATGGTATCATTTGGAAGCCAATTGGATTATATTTGGACATTCAATCAATTTTTTTATGAAAAGATAAATATTTCTTACTCAATATTTTTTAATTATCAATTTTTATATAAGTGTATATAAAAGATAATTTTTACTTCAAAAAATCAATTGTAATATAAAATGTTTTATATTATCCTGAAAATTTATTTTTAATTTATAGGAAATTAATAATTACATCAAAGGAAAATACTTCTATAATGGATAAATTATTTTATTGATGATTAATATGAAAAATAATATTTATTAAATTGATAATTACTACTAAAAACCAAAAACAGTTGACCAAATATTTTTGGCCCACTATATTGCATCAATAACCATATATTGATCGACTAATTTTCCATTTAGATATATATGGAAATTATTATAACACATAATATTTTATTTAAACTGATGTTAAGTTTGTCACATTAATGTTTTAAAAAATATAATATAATAAATAAAATATTATCAAGAATATATATTAAACTATAATTATTTCACTAAAATATAGAGAATTTACATTCATCAAATTATTTTTTGTTAAATTGTTGTTCAAAAAATAATTATATTAAAAAATGTCACAACACTAATGTAATAACTATTTTATTAATGCAAATAACTAATTAATGATACTATAATATTGAAAATAAATATAATTCAGGATAATTATCATATCCAACTAATTAAAAAGATTACCTTGACTAATTAGTCATAAAATAAACCATTTTTTCAATATTACATTGTTGTGTTTATATTTTTAATAATCAATGAATACCATAGTTTCAAAAATGACAGTATTCATTTTTTATCAAACTATGGTATTATTATATTATATAAAAATAATAAATTATTATTAAAAATATATTATAATTAGGAAATGGGCTAAACTTTTCTGAGTTATTTATTTATGTTCTAATTAAAATAAAAAAATTAAATATTTCACCCTTTTAATATTGAAATATTTGTTACAATATTAATAATAACAAATAATAACTATATGTTAATTAAAAAGATAAGGTTTAAATTGACATTATAACATGTATAAAATATATTGGTTGACTGTATTACAATATTTTTTCCTCTCATATTATAATCTAGGACGTATTTCTGGTTTTTTGGTGGTTTATATTATTATATATTAATATTTGTGGTGTTTCTAAAAGCACCCCTCGCCTCAATAATATAATTTGAAATTATCTCTCATTTCTACACAACTCATAGAGATTTCATGTTCGGGTTTACCCTTACCTTTTCAATTATTTTCTTCCATAGTGAAATTATAGAGGTTTTTTCTTCTCTAATTCCTAAATATAGTTCTTTATGCTAATATTTGGAAGGAGCACGTTGAAGAAGTTGTAATATCCTCTACTGATTATCTCTAACTTATTTATTCATATAGATAATTTCCCTAAGTTTTATCCATTCAATTGTAATAACTCCTATATCACATATATACTTACTTTTTTTATTATTATGGTACAACCATATTATACCATATATCCCTGCAATGAAAAATGAAATCAGCAAATGTTCGTACATACAACATACCTTCTCTACACTATGGGGTAATCTATTTTCCACCACCAACTATCATGGGTTGGTATAATGATGGAATGAATACAAATATGTGATTAATAAAACATTATATTTATTATGTTACAAAATATATATAATACACATCCAAACCATTTCACAATCATGGGAATGATATCGTCACTCATGCGTATGTACGACCAACTATCTCCATGATGTTATGTGATTAATTCAACATGATACCCATTAAATCATGATTATATAAATGCATATAATGAATAAATATGGTATATATAATATAAATACATTTTTTGAAAGATATAAACTATTACATAAGAATGAGAACATGAGTTTTTTCGAAAAAATCATCCATAAGAAAATGAAGCCACTAATACCCGAATAACGAGTAATAATAAAATTTTATTACGATATGTATGATAATATGAAAATATTTGATTTCATAAAAATGAAAATGATTCTGGAAAATTTCAATATAATTATTTAAATCATTATATAGGTGGTTCAAATAATTAACAATTAAATCATACCTACAGTAAGGGGCAATTTTTTAATCTCATTATTATGTGAGATTGTATATATATATATATATATATTGGGGTATATTTACCATATATGTACATTTTTGATAGATATGTACTTGAATATATTCTTTCTAATGATCCACATTTGTTTAATTTCAATTTTATCCATTGTTGAATTTCTATAAAATCATTCAAAAATAATGTTTTTTAAATTTTTGATATGAGGTGATTTTTGACATTCTGACAAACGTACAAAAAGGGTGTTTTCTTTTCACTTATATGTAAGGAAAATAATTTTATTATTTCATAATTCCATATTTACATGAATATTCCTTCACAATATTTGATGATTATTTAAAAATACATTCGTTTTCATTAAATTTTGAGTTATTTTTAGAAAAAAGAAATTTATAATAAAGGACATTGTCCGAAAAAATAATTTCAAGTGTTTTTTTATAATTATAATCCATATAAGATAGACTTTTATATAAATGGATGTGTTTAATATATAGTTTCAATATTTTTCTAATGAAATGATTGAGTTTTTTATGGAATGTTATAAATGAAATATATTTGTTTTATAAGGATTAGGTTATGGTGTAATGATGCTTAAAGAAACCCATTTTATTCTGTATGTTATGATGAATGATTTATGTTTTTTCTCACATTTTAGAATTATTTAATTATATGATGGGTGAGCCCTATATATCCCTACAATAAAATTGGTAAATATCATTACCTCATATTATAGACAGGTCTAGAATGGGAATGGATATTGGTTCAGTAATAAAGGGATGAAAAGAGTAGGGGCCACTTTTCAAAAATAAAATTTATCCACTTTGATGATCTTGGGGTGATCCTTGAATAATATTAAATAATTCCTTATTTTAAAGTGTATACAAAAAAACCCTTTGGTTTAGTTTGGACGTATATTAATATTTTCAATGTTTTTTATGAAAATTTATAATTTATCATATGGAACGATATCATGATATTTAATATGCTAGATAATATATTCAAATGTTATGTTCTTATGTATTATGATTATGATATGTTTGATATATCTATTAATTTCCATTATTATATATGTTTTCCCACCCATTCCTATCTTTATTTTATCTGGGTCATGAAGAATTGTATTAAGTAAGATATGATTAAAATATGTCTACACATGAATAAATAATCGTGATATAATTTAAATGCCTTATATACTAGTTCTTTATGAATCCCATTATATATAGACACTAAACCAATATTATCCTCACATGTAATTATTATGTTTTTAATGAATAATCTTCTATTTTTATGTAATATTAATTTATTTAAATTACATGGTGCTGTAATATAGAACAATTCATAGATTTGGGTATGGAAAAAGCGAATTTCACAATAGTTGAAGCTGGATATTTTTATATAATACTCTATAGTATGGGATAAAATAACTGAGTTAGTGATCATGCTAATATTAATGAATTATATTGGAATTTATTAAAATTGAAGTCTCTGAGGTATATCTCTTTCAATGTTCCCATTAATCCCCTATTTGTATAGACTCATGAAATCATCATTTTTTATTTGATACTTTATACTAGATATTAATAATAATTTTATATACATTTATAGGATTTAAATTTTTTTTTCAATGTTAACTTTCTTCTATATTTCTATTAAATATACATATCATCCCATTTTCTAATAATATTTTAATATCCCAATCACCCCACCATTCACCATCATTATTAATTGGTATCCTCTAATGAGTGGAAAGATATTATTATGGTTGTTTGGCAAACTGGGTTTGGAAAATTATTAGTTGACAGTGTCCTGGATTTTGAAAATTGGTATTAGTGCTCTTTATATTGCATGTTATTACTATTTTAAATGTTATAAATGAGACTAGGATGTGTCTAATTATTCTAATGAGTCTGTTAAAAAGATTAGATAGATCACTTATATAGGAAAATCCACATTTTTAGATATGAGCCTTTTTCATCTATGTTTATCTGGATATTGTTGTATTTATTTTACCATAGAGTGATACAGATGATTTTTATATTTTCTTATAAATCATTATTTTTAGACATGTCCCAATACAGAAAGGAAGCAGTGATCAAGAATCATTATAGGTGATTGAGCATTCATATTCTATTAAAATTATTTACTTATATATTTCATTATTTGATTTCATATTACATAATATATGAACTATGGGTAATATATCTATTATTTTACTATAATTTCTACTGAATGAAATATATTAATAAATTTTTAATTAAATAATCATCATTAACATTATTTTTTCCCACCTAGATTTTATGTTTGTATCTACTAACTAATTATGAAAATTTTGAGCAATGAACCATTGGTAGGAAGGTCTGAAACAGTATCAGTTGAAATTAAATGGATTATAATTTTAATTTATAAGGAGTATATTTCTTAAAAAATTTGAAATGGGAATCATTATATTAAAACTATAATAAAAAGGATAGTTTCACTTATATCTTTTTTTGATTGCAACTTATAAATCGTTGGACTTATAGATTAGATATTACACTTCATATAATTTGATATTATGGTTAATGTGATGACCCATAACCATTATCAAATATATTTTTATGTAGTTATGTTAGTTATATATTGAATTTATAAAGTATTATACCCCAATATTTTCCTTTTCAATGTCTTATTAATATATATATTATTTTGAGGTTTGTTTCTAGAATTGTAGAATAATACATCCGCAAAACCGTCAGGTTATCATTAGGAATGTATATATGAAAATGCCTCAGAGGTGGTGAAGAATTAGACACAATTATTACAACATGATATGATTCTAATGGAACCAAATATTGTACAATATCGAGGAAAAACATTTAGTTTCTAGAAATTATTATATTCATTATACATGACATGCATGTAGCCTCATGGAAAACCCATTGTATGATAGTGGCACGACCCCCTCCACACAAACTATACCCCTCCTGGGCCAGAAATGTGAGAAGGAAGATAATGAACCCCGAGTCCTGCCTCCAGTAGGTCCCGGGTTGGCGACTAGCACAGAGGGTATAGTAAACACACAAATGGGAGGCATTACCCTATAAGAGAACACATGCGGAAGAGAGAGATAAGATATACAATAATCAACTCCAACTCAGAACTGAAATATAAAAGAAAACCAAGTACATATATAAAATTTCATGAAAAATTACTACAACAGAAAGGGAAACTAAAAGTACCCAAAAGAATGTAAAACGGAAGCCACCAGAAGCCCAAACAACTCCTCCAACTACAGGATAGTAGTAACCAGCATGATCTCCAACCTGCTCTAAGTGACCTAAAAATAGTTTATGTATACATAGGGTGATTATAACAGTATACTCAGTAGGATCCTCCCCAAGTCTCTCGTACAAATGTAAAGAAAGCATGCTAAAGTCGAGTGAACAACAAGTGAAACTATCTCGTCCCCTAAACAGGTATACTGTGTTCCCAAACTCACCATGGCTACTCTCACCAAGTAAAGCATATAAAAATATAGAATATAGTAATGAATTTCAAGGGTACACGGCTATTACTTCCCAACTGGTTTACCGCTTGGCCCCAAAGACATACATCTTGTGCATCTCTCTCCAATGGCTTGCTCGCAGACACCTGGGCTAAGCTCCACAATCTTCACCTCGTGCACCACAAAGGCTTTCCTGCAGACACCTGGGCGAAGCACCACACCATCCTCACAACCAAAAGTTACCAGGTAAGTTTTGAGAGCCACCACAGCCCACATAACGTGTATCATACATCAGGTATTATACCTCAAGCCATTATATCCCATTCACAAAGTATGGATACTCAAGCCATCACAGCCTATAAACGTTACACGAATAGTAGTCCATAGGATACTATGTCCATAATATATGTGTGTGAAATAACCACAAGCCATTACAACCCTCTACACACATATATTGGGAAACTAACTATTGTACCTGTTGGAACATGTATCTACCAAGAGAAAGGAGCGGGGCCAAAGGGGGTAGTCAGCCATTCGTACTCCCACCAGAATGTTGTGGAAAACACCCCCAGGGCTCAGAACCCCAAGGGTGACAGTTTCCCTAACCGATAGGGTGGAGTAGCTTATAGAAAAACAAAAAGTACAGAATATATATATTACTCACATTCACACTGTGGGATTTACCTATTCTTAGATACAACTACAGCTAACATCTCTCAGAATCCCGGATGCTACTTCTAAGACCAGGTATCCAATAAGCACACAATCATTTGAAGTGCTTTATTAGATTAATCCATTCTCATTTTATCAGTTCCATTGTATGTTAATTTTTTCTTTAAACATTAATTAACCATGAACAATTCCACATTAAACTGAATTGCATCACATTCAAAATCAACTTCTCTTTTTAATATTCACATCACCTTTAAATTCCAGTATCTCCATCCCCATGGATTATCACCATTTAATCAAACTTTCATTACATAATGACTTTCCCATATTCCCAGGAATTAAAGAAAGGTATCCTATGCTACTAAACACAAAGGGGGCTCAACATGGTGAGTAGATATACTACCCATCGAGTCTTTGCTGCCTATAGCAAGAGCATAGACCCATTCTCCCTCGAGAGGCGAAACACGGAAAGCACATGGCATACCTCATGTGTCTTCACCTCCTTGGGATGGAGGGTAATCAAGACCATCTTCCTTGAGCAGTGGGGAAAAGTAAAGCAGATAAACAACCAAACAAAACCACCAACATCTAGCCATCACATCCATCCCATAGCATCATCCTTGGTGTCCTCCCTGGCACCCACATGCATAAGATGATGCATCTTGCCAACCTAGGCGACAATTTTTGCCACAACCACATGTCCCCATGCCTCCACATATCACAACAGCCATCCAGGATCACATCACAGAACAAGCATCAAGAGAACACAAAATCACATCAATGGTCTCTTGACCATTTTACAATCAAGAGGGTAACTCAAAACCCTTTAAGAAATTCTCACACAATCTGTTCTTTAATACATATTGAATTAGCAGATTTTTTATTCATAGGTTCTAATTACGGGAGACCTATTCAAAAATCTATCACAATTAAATAAACATGCTTACTACCCTAATTTGATTAACCTCAAATTAGAACAACTACAACAATGACAATAACCAGAGTCATTTACATGCCTCTTTATCTTTTCCCAATTAATTAACTATTAATTTTGGCTTTACGTTCATTATAAATTTCAATAAAGAACGAACAACTAATCAAAGAAATCATAGATATCACTCTATCTAGACAAAACATGAGTCAAACCGTTATCATGGTACAAAGAAACAACATGCGATCAACCAATTCTTTTAATTCGGTTCAAGTATTTAATTAGGTCAATTTCATTGGGATCCAAAAGGCTAAATCATTCTTATTCTATGATTTCACTTATATAATTAGAGAACCCATGAATCCCCAGCCTTGAAGAGTTCTTCACATCCTTTTTCCACACAATGGGTCACAATCCTCCTCTCACGACAGTTTCATCCACTGGAGGATACCACAGGCCGACAGTACCAACCAACCCCAAGAAAAACCCATTCGAATCTTGGAAATTACATGGTAAAATATGGAAGTGAGAAACATTATAAGATTATCCCCAGAATAATGATGATAAAAAATACCTTATATGGAAGATTGAACGACACATCTCGGTTGCATCCATAATAGAGTGGAACCAATCGGAGGATTAGGGTTTGTTTGTGATACTCCTATGGGAATGATTAAAAGGTTCTAGTGTCTCTTAGCCAAGAACGAAGAGGAAGAACAAGGGAAAATGATATATGGTTCCTTTGTGAAGATTTAACGAGGCAACGGTTTAAGATCCGGTTAATTCTCCATTAAAAACGAATCTCATTCACCCACACAGTTTGACCATGTAAAAACATCCTGAGCTATAGGGAAAATTAATATAGGATTTATGTACTTTTAATCAGCTTAAGAGTCCTTAAAAATAAGGATTTAAATGTAATTTACATCAATGGAAACGTCAAATGGGGAAAACTGTAGGAAGCTGGAAACACTGTTCACATACTCAAAATTTGGCAAAGGCAAGTCTACCGATCTGGAAACCCTATACAAGTATACCGATCTGGAAACACTGTACAGGTCTACCGATAGAAGGTCACTGATAAAACCTCACCGATAGAAATAGTGTTCAAGTCTATCGATAGAATTCCACCGATAGAACCTCACTGATAGAAACACTTTTCAAATCTACAGATAGAGGTCCACCGATAGAAGCTCACCGATAGAAACACTGTTCAAGTCTATCGGTAGAAGGTAACCGATAGAACCTCACCGATAGAAACACTGTTCAAATCTACTGATAGAATTCCACCAATAGAACCTCACAGATAAAAACACTCTTCAAGTATACCGATAGAAACACTATTCAAGTCTACCGATAGAAAGTACTGATAGAACCTCAACAATAGATACACTGTTCAAGTCTACTGAATGAAACACTGTTCAATTCTACTGATAGATGTTCACTTATATAACCTCCACAACAGAAACACTTTTCAAGTCTACGGATAGAAGTCCACTAATAGAAGCTCACCGATAGAAAAACTGTTCATTGAACCTCAGCGATAGAAAAATTGTTCACTTACTTATAATGTTGATAAAATTGGAGACATTGTTCAAAGAACCGGTAATTTTGCAAAGTGTTGGTGATAAGTCACCTTGACCTCCCGGGACACCTCCAACACCACATTTTCACAATGTAATGGACTTGAGAGGTCTGGGAAATTACATTAGATACCTCTCAAAACATTCTCGTCCTCGAGAATTCAAAACCATCCTAAAGAGAGAGAAAACAAACGGGGCCCGAACAACCACCCATCAAGATACCTCTCTAAAGAGATTAAGCCACAAAAGGGACAAAAGAAGGTCATAAATAAAACATGAAATGTCTAACCACAAAGGATACATAATTACATGACAATAATAAAATATTAAACAACTCTGGGTACTGAGCACGTATCTATGACTCATGCACCCAGGTACTCTCCTCTATGCCACTTTGTCGCCAAAAGACACGAACTAAGGGGATAGAACACCCACACAACACCTTATCCTTGCGGTCTTAGATCTCAACAAGTCTCTTCTCGAATGTTGCATCATCATCAATATCGATCTCTCCCTAATCGATAACATGAGAATCATCATGAAGATAAGGATGGAGATGTGAAACATGGAAAACATCATGTATCCGACTCATCTGAGGGGGAAGTGCTACTCAATAAGCCACATCTCCAACATGAGCTAACACCTCGAAATCCCCAAAAAACTGGCGAGAAAGCTTACTTCCACGACCAAACCTTCACGGCCCATGATGGGGAGTCACCTTCAGAAACACATGATCCCCAACATTAAACTATAAGTGTCTAATTATTCAATCAGCATATGATTTCTGATGATCTTGTGCTGTCTTCATCCTCTCACAAATCACCTGAACCATCTCTGTTGTATTCTACACTAGATTCGATCCGAGAATTGCTGACTCTCCAACCCCAGTCCAGCACAACAGAGAACGACAAGGCCGACCATACAAGGCTTCAAATAGAACCACACCAATGGTGGACTGAAAACTATTATTGTAAGAAAACTCCACCAAGGGTCGGTGCCTCATCCATGAACCTCCAAATTCAAGAACACAAGAGAGAAACATTTCTTCAAGAGCTTGGATGGTTCACTCTGTTTGACCATCTGTTTGAGGATTAAAAGCAGTGCTAAGGCATAGGTGAGAACCAAAAGCATGTTGGAGACCCCACCACACCCTGGAGGTAAAACATGGTTCTCAATCAGAAATGATCGTCTTAGGGACTCCATGAAGTCTCACCACCTCCTCTAGATACTACCTCGACAAAACATCCACTGAGCTCGGCTCCTTTACCACTATGAAGTGGGCCGATTTTGTTAAACGATCCACTACCACCATATAGAATCATTACGTGACTTTAGACTCAGTGCATCAGCTACAACATTCACTTTTCTAGGTGTATACGATACTTCAAAGTCGTATTCATGAAATAACTCCATCCACCAACACTGCTGCAAGTTCATGTAATGTTGGGAGAAAACATACCTCAAACTCTTATGATCGGTGAAAACCCCAAAGTGCTCACCAATGAGGTAATGTCTCCAAATCATCAGAGAAAACACCAGGGCTGCCAAATCAAGATCATGGGTGGCATAGTTGCGTTCATGGGGACGCAACTGCAGAGACCCATAAGAATCATCTGACCTCTGCTGCATGTGAACACAACCTAGTCCCAGATGTGAATCATCATATAAAACATCAAACTAGAATCCCTCCACTGGAAGAAAGAGGACTGGGGCACTTACCAACTTCTCCTTTAGATACCCAAAAGCTGCCTGACACTGATTAGTCCATATGAACGCTTGATCTATCTTGGTCAAAGCTGTCAGAGGAGTTGAAACTCCAGATAAATTGGCTACAAACCTCCTATAATAGCCTACGAGATGAAGGAAACTTCGCACCTATGACATAGTCTTGGGGACTTCCCAAGACACCAGTTCTTCTATTTTCGACGGATCCATAGCTACTACCTGTTGGGACACAACATGCCCTAAGAAATGAACTTCTTGAGCCCAAAACTCACACTTCGACAATTTCCAAAACAACTGATGTTGGCGAAGAACTCCCAAAACGGCTCGTAGATTCTCTGCATGCTCCTCTTCAGATGTGGAGTACACAAGGATGTCGTTGATGAAAACCACAAAAAACTTCTCTAGGAATTCACGGAACACAACATTCATCAACCCCATGAAAACAGCTGGAGCATTCGTCACGCCGAATGGCATTACAACAAACTCATAATGCCCATGACGACAACAGAAAGTAGTCTTCGGGATATCCTCATCCTTTACACGCATCTGATGATATCATGACCACAAGTCGATCTTTGAGAACCAAATTGCACCCTATAGTTGATCGAATAAGTCATAAATCCATAGGAGAGGATAGTGGTTCTTTATTGTCACATTGTGTAATCGACAATAATCGACGCACAACTGCAAACTGCCGTCAGCCGTTTTCACAAACAGAACTAGTGCACCCCACGGTGACACACTTGGAGGATCAAAATCGCACTACAACAGACCATCAAGCTGAATACGTAGCTCTCGTAACTCAGAAGGGCCCATCCAATACGGATACATAGAGATAAGAGACGCTCATGGCTGTAGCTCGATCCCAAACTCGATCTTTCGTCGAGGGGGTAGGATACAACCACTTCCCGAAAGACGTCAGGGTACTCTTCTACGACCCTAGGAAACGCAAACTGATGAACCTCTAAAGAACACAAAAACATCTCAGCCATCATGGATGATAATGATGGAACTCATCTATGACCCATCCGAGGATCTAGCTCACCAACAAACACCACTTTCTCTCCATATGCATCAATGAAAATGACCTTCTTCCTGTAGTAATCCACAGTAGCCTGCACCGAATACAACCAATCCATGTCGAGGATGACATCATATGGTTTTATTTGTAAACATAAGAAATATCCCCAAGAGCGGTGTTTCCCCAAAACTAGCTCACAGTCTCTACATACTTCAAACAAGTCATCTCGACCTCCAACTGGCATTGTCAACGCCAAGGGCACTGGAAGCCTCTCTAGATCAAGTCCCAAAGCATGGAAAGGGTGGGTGATATGAAGGAGTGTGTTGCTCCTAAATCAAACAAGGCTGTAAAGATCTGGAAATTTCAAGGAATTTTTTTTTTCTTAATTTTCTTTGGAATTTTACAAGAACGCAGTTTCTGATGGCGCTTGATTCCGATGCCCAGTGTGCCCGGAATTAATTTCCGAAGTTTGGCTCGGGTACGTTCAGTGAACGAGCGAGCGGGAATTTCTATCTTTTGAACTGGTGCCCAGAATCGAATTCCGAGGGCACCGATGGAACCGCAGTGCCGGTAATTTCTTAAGAACGCCATTTCCGGAGTAGCGTTTATCCGAAAAGAAGATGATAAAAATTGTGGAAGTTTAATTTATAACTTATCTACAATTTTTATTTTCTTGTTATGTAGATTAAGTGTTATGTTACAACACTTGACCCTCTCTTAAGTGGTTTTAACCTATGTAAGGGAGTTAGGGGTGGGACCCACTTGGAGTTAACCACCCATGGAAAGATTTAAGGTGAGGTGGGGCCCACACGAACCCCACCCCATCACTTTTCCCAAAACCCCCTAACTCCCTCTTTATTTTGAAACTCCTCACCTCCCTCTTTATTTTGAAACTCCATCTCTCCCTCTCTCCTTCATAACTCATGCCAACTAGCACTTAAATTAAGTTATTGAAACTCTTAATCAATTAAGTGTTTGAATTTTGAACTTACAATGCATGGCATGATTAAAATAAAATAAGGGGAAACCTTGTTTTATTTGGAGGTTGAATTGTGGTGGGAGGATTTTTGAGAAAGAGCCTTTGTGTGATAGAAGAAGGAAGCTCCTTTTTCGTTGAAGAACGTCCTCCTCTCCGTGAAGAACGGTTCTTCTCCGATGAAGAACATCGATCCCTCAACTTAGAACGACTCGGTGATCACGGTTCTTCATCCTCTTTTTCCTCCACGGCAAGGGAGAAGACACCGACGTAGGGAACTCTCCAACGACAACGCGCCTTCCTTCTTCATCTCCTTAACAAGTGAGGAGACGTCGTTTCCTCCTCGGACGTACCCCAACATCCATGGAATCGACGTCCGATCTCCGCGACGTCGTTCTCCGCGACGCCGTTCTCCGCGATGCCCGACATGCGACGTCAAATATCAAGGTAGGGGTTTGTTGTTGCTTTATTTAATTATTTTCCGTTCTTGGTTCTAGCATGACAAACTTGAGGATGAACGATTAAGTGTTAGCGTCTAACAAGCGGGGGACTGGACCGCACAAACACGGCCGAAACCCCCTCCTTTGTTCTTGAATGTTTCTTGCGGATGAAACGAGATAGCGTGGTGCTGTCGCACCACGCGGGAATCACACGGAAATTATTGCGCGGCACCGTCGCGCCGCGCAGTGGAAAGAATTATCATGAACGTGACGCTGTCGCGCCGCGGCCGGAGCGGGGCCGCGGTGGAGGGGTGCGGTGCCATCGCACCGCGCCGGATGACGAAGGCCGCGGCGGGTTCCGGGCCGCGGCGGATCGTGATGACCGGCGGCCAGCCGGTGCCGGAAGATGGAAGAGGATCGGGCCTTGCCGGTCCTGTTGACAAGAAGCCGGCCAGCCAGGTCGGGCCGGCCGGTTTGGTGGAAATCGGGGGAATTTAATTCCCCCTGGCAGTTATTTGGCCCCCCATTATAAGGGGGGCCGGTTTCACAAAGGGGGGCAGGCGGCCCCCCGTTTCCAGCAAGCTCGGCCTTTGGCCGAGCTGGCAGCGCGCCGGGCGCGCTGGCTTTCGCCGAACCGGCGTCCCTGGCCGGTTCGCCGGGCCGCGCCGGGCTGTTCCGGGCCGGGTCGACCCCGTCCGGGGCGGGTCGACTCGGTTCGGGCCATCCGGGGGATCTCGGGCCGGGACGGCGCGAGCCCGAAACCCCTGTTACCGAGCGGTTTGGTCAAATGCCAGTATCTTGGGCTACAAGCCTCCAAACGACTCGCCGTCAACGGCAACGCGGTCCTTGGATCGAGACGGTCGTTTCGGTATACTATACTCAAGCTGCACCTTCCTTTTGGGAGCCTACGTGGTTAAAACTCCATAGTTAAGCGTGCTTGGCCTAGAGTAGTGATCAGGATGGGTGACCTCCTAGGAAGTTTCCCAGGGTGGGTGTGAGACGGAAAGGCCAATAAATAACACACTGGGCGTCCGATTGACGCACCGTCTGTTTCGTTGAATTCCTCTAAGTGAGATGGATCTTTTGGCTTACTCCGCTCGAGGTTTGGATGCCGACGGAGTGCGGTCGGGTTGGATCCCACCGAAATCCAACCGGGCCCCTAGAACAAAAAAGACAATAACTCTCAGACCGGGCGTCCGATTGACGCGCCGTATGTTGCGTTGAGTTCCTGTTGACGATACGGAACTTTTGGCATCCTCCGCCCGAGTTTTGGATGCAGATGGATAGTGGCCAGGTTGGATCGCACCGAAATCCAACCGGGCCCCTGGAACGGAAAAACCGATATCTTTCTGACAGAACGTCCGATTGACGAACTGTCAGCGGCGTTGGTGATCTCGTTGAGAAACGGTCCCTATGAGTATACCCTATGAGAGTTCGGGGTACAGTTGAGATACGGTCGGGTTTGGTTCGCTCACGAAACCAACCGGGCCCCTGGGACGAAAAGGCTAATAACTCACATACCGGGCGTCTGATTGACGCGCCGTCTGTTGTGTTGAGTCCCCTATGACGAGGCGGTCCTTTGAGATACTTCTTTGTGGGAATTTTTGATACTGGGAGTATCGACCTGTAACTCGTGGAGCGGACCCTCCCAGTGACGAGCATGCGGAGTACGGAGACCGTGTAGCTGGCTGAGACCTGACGACTGCTTGACCGACTCGACTTGGAGTGAGTCAACTAGCCCAGTGGACGGAGCACTACTTTCTGAGGTGCAGAAACATGGCGGACGGAGCACTACCTGTGTGACAGTGCAGACCCGCGGTACTCGTCCGGAGAGTACCTCAGCAGGCTACTAGGGGGTGTGCACTACTGTGTTGGGGTGACATACCTCGGCAGGAAGCACTACTGTGTCTTGGTGGCTGACCCGCGGTACTCGACAGGAGAAGTACTTCAGCATTCTTAGGTTAGTGAGAAGTACCTTGGAGTCGTGATAGGACCACTGTACACTCCAGAGACGGAGCTCTTCAACAGTTACGGTTTCGATAATGAAAATCCTGGTTTGAGCTGAGACTTTTGACCTTGTGTTTACCTCATGATTGAGATGGGTCACTTGATAACTTAGGTATATGTATGAGCATATACCTAGGTAGTAGATATCCATTGATTTCACAATCCTTGTGTTTCCTCATTATTGAGATGAGTTACTTGATAACTTAGGTATATGTATGGGATATACCTAAGTAGAGGTTATCTTTTGAGATCTTCTATGTGGTTATCCTTGTTGGTTTTAGTGAGACCTTGAGGGTCTCGGGGTCCCTACTGAGTATCGTTATACTCACCCCTGCACGGGTTATGCCCGCACCTCGTTGTGTTGGTTGCAGACGACGGCCAGTACTGACAGAGGCCGAGTGTTCGAGGACTGGACGATACCTGGAGGTGGACTATACGACGAGACGGTACCTAGAGGTGGATGTGACGACGAGGCGGTACCCAGAGGTGGACCACTGGGCGGGACATACTCGGAGCAGACGTCGGGACCCGAGGAGCAGAGGAGCTGTCTGAACCCACCCTTCAGGTGAGATTTCCAGTGGACAGCTCGGCGTAGCAGCTTTACTTTACAGTTGGGCTTGTATTTCCGGCCCCTTTTTACTTTCCGCACTTACTGTTGTACTCAGTTTTTACTTAGTGTTTACTTCTTCTGCTTGTACTCTGTGTGATTGTTTACTTTACAAAGGCAATGCCTTCCCTTTTTACCGGGATTTACGCCTTGGTGCTAGTCGCCAGCCCCTGGCCTATGGATGGCGGGCTTGGGGTAGTCACGACACGGGCCCCGATGACGGGTCGTGACAAATTGGTATCAGAGGAGTTCGGTTCTACCACAGAACTTATAAATCTGATGTTTCTTCCTGTGAAGCAATAGTGTTAAGGGTACCGAGTGTGGTTTTCAGTTCAGGGAGTCCAGTGTGGGTGCGGGCGGCCGACGTATCCATACACCAGGACCCTGACAACTGATTTCCGACATTGTGCATGAAAACACTGATTGCGTGTGTGTTTCTAGAAGTTTTTAAATGTCAGCTCAAACCAGGTCAGCTCACCAGGTATAATCGTTTGACCGTGTTACGTTGCTTCTTTCAGGATGCCTTTTCACGAACGACCATCTAGAGCCCAGAGGGGTGTGCGTACTGACAGCCTGTCGAGCGACGAGGCTTCGGTACAGGGCCCTCTTGCAGTTGAGGCACCAACGGAGGCACCAGCGATACTACCATACGTTGGGCCACCGATGCCACCAGCCCTAGAAGTAGGCGATGCACGCCACTTGAGTGCGCTGCACGAGTTCCAGTGCCAGAGGCCACCCAGGTTCCGGGGAGAGACAGACACGCAGGCAGCTGAGGATTGGCTGGAGGTGGTGGTGGGAGTCTTCAGGCTAGTGGGGACGCCGGCAGACTTCACGGTGATCTTTGCTGCCAGCCTCCTTCAGGCAGCAGCAGGCAAGTGGTGGAGCCACTTGTTTCAGTTTTGCGACGGGATGACCTTCGCATGGGAAGACTTCGAGGCCTTCTTCAGGTGGAGTTTGTGCCAGTAGCTCTACACCCCGAGCGTGTACAAGAGATTTTTCCTTTGCTGTGTTTTTTTTCGATCAGTAGCCGAGTCATATGTGCGCAGTAGACAGATGATGCAGAGGTCTAGGAGGACCAGACTAGCAGTTGGACGATCTCGGGTTTTAGGACCGGTGGTGCGGGGCACCCGCGGTGGGGTCAGAGCCAGGCATGCCAGAAACGGACAATGTTACTCCTGCGACGGGAAGGGTCACCTGGCACGTGACTGTCCGACTCCTCGTACGATTGATCAGCGGGTGTTGGAGGAGCCACCGAGACAGAAGCAGCGGTGAGTGCTTGAGCAACAGCCGAGCAGTGGACAAGGCAGTAGAGCTCCGAGAGTAGGTCGACAGGAGAGGAACTAGTGGATACGTCGCTTGTACTTCTAGTTCCATTTTGCTATTGTATTCGTGTCTTGTACTATGAGCTGCAATAATAAAAAGACACTTATCTTTGTTTGCTTTACTGTCCTTTTGTTTGGTTGATACTGAGTGGTCCGGGTTAAACTGTTGACTTGACCCTCACTTTCGAGATTTCAACTGGAGGGGACCTAGTGACCTCACACTAATGTCGACAGTGTGACTCGACCCTTGGAGGTGAGAGTGACAGTTGTATCTCTTGGTAGTTACGTCGAGGCCTTACGACGTCTTCCATGGCATGAATGCATCATTCATGTTGGAATTGACTGTATTAGGCAACGAATGTGGTTCATCCAGGGGATGAGACCGGATTTCTCTTATCAACAAAGAAGAAATAATAGCAGCTCTTGTGGGACTAAAGGAGGTCCAGGACATCCAAGAGAGGATGAAGACTGCCCAGTACAGTAAGGAACAGGAAACCGGTGCCAGTCTTAGAGACTCGGGCATGTTAAAGAAGAGGAAGCTTAAAGGAGAGACGAGTCTACGAAGCAGCAGACCTGGAGGCAGAGCTAGGAGAGCAGCATGAGGTGGTGTACATCCTAACTTTGTACAACCACCGGCCTTAGTTATTCCTGCCAAATTCAGGGAGCTGGAGGGCGGAGGAAGAGTGCGGCTGCATGCGGTCAAGGAGTGTGACCCAATGGCTCTAGAAATGATTCAAGGCATAGTCTGTGTCCACTACTGGCTGCTTTAGTAACGGACATCGATGTGAATCATTCCTTGATTTCACAAATCTTGTTCCAGACCTAGAGTTTCCGGTAAGCTGTGGACTTGACCCTCACGTCTGGAGATACCTTGGGAGGAGACTCGATAATCAGACTTACGCCGATGGTGTGGTCAGACCCTCGAGGCGAGAGTTTCGGTTGGAATCTCTTGGTGGCAGCGTCGAGGCTTTACGACGTTAGTTTGAGTATGGAATGGGCAATAACTGTTCATACTCAGATTGACAGTTTTAGGCAAACATCGGGATGGGTTTTCCTTGGTCGGCGGAAAAGGAAACCCCAGACAGCGCAGGGTAACTCTTGCACAGGAGGGTGCGACCGATCACTCTTGAGTCGGTCAACCTTACCCTCATGACAACAGCCTTTCGAGTTCCAGTTCTAATAGAAAATGGAGTCCTCTGGAGTTCGAGGATGACGATCACGTCCTTATACGGGTCTCACCTCGACGAGGTTTACGGAGATGTGGCCAAGGCGGCAAGTTATCTCCGGGGTTCAGTGGACCTTCTTAGGTCCCCAGCTGGCTAGGCGGGGTGGTTTACTACTTGACCCATTCACCGCAGTTGAACCAGGTGCACGACGACTTCCACGTATCTCAACTGAGGAGATACGTGCTCGACCCTTCGCATACCATCGACCATGAGGAGTTGGACAATGGCGATGGGGTGTCTTTCACGGAGATTCCAGTGGGGATCTAGGATCGACAGGAGCAGATCCTAGGTGGACGATCGATTCCTCGGGTGCACTTTCTTTGGCAGTACGAAACCTCTAGGTGAGCACATAGGAGCGGAAGGCTCAGATGCGTGCTCGGTACTGCTTTTGTGACCCTAGTTTGTGTTGAAGCTTTACGGGGACGTAAAGCCCTGAGGGGGGAGTAATGTAAAGATCCGGAAATTTCAAGGAATTTTTTTTTCTTAATTTTCTTTGGAATTTTACAAGAATGCAGTTTCTGAAGGCTCCTAATTCTGAGGCCCGGTGTGCCCGGAATTAATTTCCGAAGTTTGGCTCGGGTACGTTCAGTGAACGAGCGAGCGGGAATTTATATCTTTTGAACTGGTGCCCAGAATCGAATTCTGAGGCCACTGATGGAACCGCAGTGCCGGTAATTTCTTAAGAACGCCATTTCCGGAGTATCTTTTATCCGAGAGAAGATGATAAAAATTGTGGAAGTTTAATTTATAACTTATCTACAATTTTTATTTTCTTGTTAAGTAGATTCAGTGTTATGTTACAACACATGACCCTCTCTTAAGTGGTTTTAACCTATGTAAGGGAGTTAGGGGAGGGACCCACATGGAGTTAACCACCCATGGAAGGATTTAAGGTGAGGTGGGGCCCACACGAACCCCACCCCTTCACTTTTCCCATAACCCCCTAACTCCCTCTTTATTTTGAAACTCCTCACCTCCATCTTTATTTTGAAACTCCTTCTCTCCCTCTCTCCCTCATAACTCATTCCAACTAGCACTTAAATTAAGTTATTGAAACTCTTAATCAATTAAGTGTTAGAATTTTGAACTTACAATGCATGGCATGATTAAAATAAAATAAGGGGAAACCTTGTTTTATTTGGAGGTTGAATTGTGGTGGGAGGATTTTTGAGAAAGAGCCTTTGTGTGATAGAAGAAGGAAGCTCCTTTTTCGTTGAAGAACGTCCTCCTCTCCGTGAAGAATGGTTCTTCTCCGATGAAGAACATCGATCCCTCAACTTAGAACGACTCGGTGATCACGGTTCTTCATCCTCTTTTTCCTCCACGGCAAGGGAGAAGACACCGACGTAGGGAACTCTCCAACGACAAAGCGCCTTCCTTCTTCATCTCCGCAACAAATGAGGAGACGTCGTTTCCTCCTCGGACGTACCCCAACATCAATGGAATCGACGTCCGATCTCCGCGATGTCGTTCTCCGCGACGCCGTTCTCCGCGACGCCCGACATGCGACGTCAAATATCCATGTAGGGGTTTGTTGTTGCTTTATTTAATTATTTTTCGTTCTTGGTTCTAGAATGACAAACTTGAGGATGAACGATTAAGTGTTATCGTCTAACGAGAGGGGGACCGGACCGCACAAACACGGCCGAAACCCCCTCCTTTGTTCTTGAATATTTCTTACGGATGAAACGAGATAGCGTGGTGTCATCGCACCACGGGGGAATCACACAGAAATTATTGCGCGGCGCCGTCGCGCCACGCCGTGGAAAGAATTATCATGAACGCGACGCCGTCACGCCACGTCAAAGGAAACCGAAGACGCCGCGGCCGGAGCGGGGCCGCGACGGATGGGCGCGGTGCCTTCTCACCGCGCCGGATGACGAAGGCCGCGGCCGGTTCCGGGCCGCGGTGGATCGTGATGACCGGCGGCCAGCCAGGCCTCCGGTGCCGGAAGATGGAAGAGGACCGGCCCTTGCCGGTCCTGTTGACAAGAAGTCGGCCGGCCAGGTCGGGCCGGCCGGGTTGGTGGAAATCGGGGGAATTTAATTCCCCCTGGCAGTTATTTGGCCCCCCATTATGAGGGGGGCCGGTTTCACAAAGGGGGGCCAGGCGGCCCCCTGTTTCCAACAAGCTCAGCCTTCGGCCGAGCCGGCAGCGCGCCCAGCGCGCTGCCTTGCGCCGAACCGGCGCGCCTGGCAGGTTCGCCGGGCCGCGCCGGGCCAAGCCGCACCGGGCCGGGCCGGGCCGGGTCGACCACGTCCGGGGCGGGTCGACCCGGTTCGGGCCATCCGGGGGGTCTCGGGCCGGGACGGCCCGGCCCGAAACCCCCGTTACCGAGCTGTTTGGTCAAATGCCCATATCTTGGGCTACGGGCCTCCAAACGACTCGCCGTCAATGGCAACGCAATCCTTGGTTCGAGAAGGTCGTTTCGGTATACTATACTCAATGTGCACCTTCCTTTTCGGGAGCCTACGTGGTTAAAACTCCATAGTTAAGCGTGCTTGGCCTAGAGTAGTGATCATGATGGGTGACCTCCTAGGAAGTTTTCCAGGGTGGGTGTGAGACGAAAAGGCCAATAAATAACAGACTGGGCGTCCGATTGACGCGCCGTCTGTTTCGTTGAATTCCTCTAAGTGAGATGGATCTTTTGACTTACTCCGCTCGAGGTTTGGATGCCGACGGAGTGCGGTCGGGTTGGATCGCACTGAAATCCAACCGGGCCCCTGGAACAAAAAGGCCAATAACTCCCAGATCGGGCGTCCGATTGACGCGTCGTCTGTTGCATTGAGTTCCTGTTGACGATACGGAGCTTTTGGCATCCTCCGCCTGAGTTTTGGATGCAGATGGATAGTGGCCGGGTTGGATCGCACCGAAATCCAACCGGGCCCCTAGAACGGAAAAGATGATATCTTTCTGACAGAACGTCTGTTTGACGAACTGTCAGCGGCGTTGGTGATCTCGTTGAGAAATGGTCCCTATAAGTATACCCTATGAGAGTTCAGGGTACAGTTGAGATACGGCCGAGTTTGGTTCGCTCACGAAACCAACCAGGCCCCTGGGACGAAAAGGCTAATAACTCACAGACCGGGCGTCCGATTGACGCGCCGTCTATTGTGTTGAGACCCCTATGACGAGGCGGTCCTTTGAGATACTTCTTTACGGGACTTTGTGATACTGGGAGTATCGACCTGTAGCTCGTGGAGCGGACCCTCCCAGTGACGAGCGTGCGGAGTACGGAGACCGTGTAACTGGCTGAGACCTGACGACTGCTTGACCGACTCGACTTGGAGTGAGTCGACTCGCCCAGTGGACGGAGCACTACATTCTGAGGTGCAGACCCATGGCGGACGAGGCACTACCTGTGTGATAGTGCAGACCTGTGGTACTCGTCCGGAGAGTACCTCAGCAGGCTACTAGGGGGTGTTCACTACTGTGTTTGGGTGACATACCTCGGAGGGAAGCACTACTGTGTCTGGGTGGCTGACCTGCGGTACACGACAGGAGGAGTAATTCAGCAGTATTAGGTTAGTGAGCAGTACCTTGGAGTCGTGATAGGACCACTGTGAACTCCAGAGACGGAGCTCTTTAGCAGTTACGGTTTCGATAATGAAAATCCTGGTTTGAGATGAGACTTTTGACCTTGTGTTTACCTCATGATTGAGATGGGTCACTTGATAACTTAGGTATATGTATGTGCATATACCTGGTTAGTAGTTATCCATTGATTTCACAATCCTTGTGTTTCCTCATGATTGAGATGGGTTATTTGATAACTTATGTATATGTATGGGCATATACCTAAGTAGAGGTTATCTGTTGAGATCTTCTATGTGGTTACCCTTGTTGGTTTTAGTGAGACCTTGAGGGTATCGGGGTCCCTACGGAGTATCGTTATACTCAACCCTGCACGGGCTCTGCCCGCACCTCGTTGTGTTGGTTGCAGACGACGGCCAGTACTGACAGAGGCCAAGTGTTCGAGGACTGGACAATACCTGGAGGTGGACTATAAGACGAGACGGAACCCAGAGGTGGATGTGATGACGAGGTGGTACCCGGAGGTGGACCACTGGGCGGGACATACTCGGAGCGGACGGCGGGACCCGAGGAGCAGAGGAGCTGTCTGTACCCACCCTTCAGGTGGGATTTCCAGTGGACAGCTCGGCGTAGCAGCTTTACTTTACAGTTGGGCTTGTATTTCCGGCCCCTTTTTACTTTCCGCACTTACTGTTGTACTCAGTTTTTACTTAGTGTTTACTTCTTCCGCTTGTACATAGTGTGATTGTTTACTTTACAAAGGCAATGCCTTCCCTTTTTACCCAGATTTACTCCTTGGTGCTAGTCGCCAGCCCCTAGCCTATGGAAGGTGGGCGTGGGGTAGTCACGACACGGGCCCCGATTACGGGTCGTGACAAAGGCATACACCTATATAGAAAACAAGCAAAGGGTACTCGAACGACATCTGGCTCGCCTGGGGCTGGCAACGCTAGAGTATGAAGCTGACCATGACCTCCTAAACGGAATCACTGACCTTGATGAAAACCACCACCATGGCCGCACTCTACACTTTGAGGATAGGGAGTTCCATGGGGTTGTCCTCTGCCTGATCCATCTACCCTCTGGTTATCTAAAGATGGTGCAACCTACTGCTGCTTCCTCGGCTGGAACTGCCTCAACGGAGTAACCTGGATCGGAGCGCCCGGTGCACGATGGTTGCTCTGAAAATTCGAGAACTCCCACAGATGGTGACCACGACCACCACAAGAAAAACAAGCACCTGATCTCTTGGAATAGGCCAGATAGTTGCTACCTCTGGAAAAACGAGATGGGAAAGGGCTGAGACCTACCCCCAGGTGAATGAAAACTCTTCTTCCCTGAAAACCGGGATCCCCGGACCACAACTTTTCTTCGTGAGGAAATATGAAAATTCCCCTCTCATGACGATCCGGTCTTAGCCAGAGTCCTCTCAACAACCTCTACCCTCACCAGCACCTCAAGATATGTTTTTAACATAAATGGGGTGACATGTCGGTGGATCTCTGGATGCAAAGCCTCCTCAAAATGCCTCGATCTAGCCTCCTCATCTGGTAATAGGTCTGAAGCATATCGTAGAAGGTTCCTGAAACTGATTCCAAACGCTCGTTCACTGGAGCTCCCCGGTCAAAGGGTATGAAGCTCCTGGCGACTGGATGCCTTCACAGTGAAAGAAATAAACTCCACTCTAAACCTGTCTCGAAACTCCTCCCATGAGATCGTTGACTCCTCACGATCCCCGAGGAAAAAGAACTACCACTACCACGCTGCTCCGCGCAGCATCATCACATCCAAGGACACCCAGTGTTCCTTCCAAGCATGAATCGAATTGAAGCCTATCTCGACCACCTCCAACCAGTCTTCTGTGAATGTATTTGAAACAGAGTCCTTGAAAATCTGTAGACTATGGCACCAAAAATCTCGTAGTGACTTCCTCCAAGTGTCATCGTCGTCAACCTCTACCCGGCGGCGATCTGCTGGAACATCCTGCTGGACATCTTATATGAAAACCTGATGAGGACGTTGACACGGAGCCATACCAGTAAAATAAAAAAATTTAGAGTTCATAAGCATGGTATTTTGAAGACTCAACATTAATTATTTAATTTTTTTCTTTTATTAATTTTAGGTTAACCTATCGCAAGTTCTACCCATTCAAACACAGGCACAAGGAAGAATGATGCATGATCCTTTCCTAGGTCTCTACACTGCAACCAGTATCACTTTTTTTAGTAGCCATTGTAAACATAAAGGTATGTGCATCAGATCATAGGGGGCCCTAAACGCCTATGTCTTAGATGGTCTCCAGTGTTTACCTCACTTTCTAAACTTGAATTCCACTGTTTCCCTAACAACCCATGCAACCTCACGTGTGCCTAAATCCAAACACCATCCTATCCCTAAACTAGACCTCTGATACCACTCTATGATGACCCCCTCTCCACAAAGTGTACCCCTCCTGTGCTGGCAATGTGAGAAGGAAGATAATGAACCCCAAGTCCTGCCTCCAGTAGGCCCCAGTTTGGTGACTAGCACTGAGGGTATAGTAAACACACACATGGAAGGCATTACCCTCTAAGAGAACACATGCAGAATAGAGAGATAAGATAGAAACAAATCAACTCCAACTAAGAACTGAAATATAAAAGAAACCCAAGTACATTTATGAAATGTCATGCAAAATTACTACAACTGAAAGGGAAAATTTAAAGTACCCAAAAGAAAGTAAAATGACAGCGACCACGAGCCCGAACAACTCCTCCAACCACAAGCTAGTAGTAACCAGCTTGATCTCCAACCTGCTTCAAGAGACCTGAAAAATTGTTTATATATACATAGGGTGAGTATAACAGTATACTAAGTAGGATCCTCCATAAGCCTCTCATGCAAAAGTAAAGAAAGCATGCTAAAGCCCAGTGCACAACAAGTGAAACTAACTTATCACCTAAACAGGTATACTAAGATCGAAACCACACCATGGATTCTCTCAAAAAGCAACGCATACATGAATATAGAATATAGTAAAGAATATCAATGGTAACCCACTACTACTTCCCCATTGGTTTTCCGATTTGCCCCAACGACATACGTCATGTGCATCTCTCTCCAAAGGCTTTCCCGCAAACACCTGGGCTATGCTCCACAATCTGCACCTCGTGCACCACAAATGGTTGCGGGTAGACACCTGGTCGAAGCACCACACCATCATCACAACCAAATATTACCAGGTATGTTCCGGGAGCCACCACATCCAGCATAACGTGTATCATACATCTGGTATTATGGCTCAAGCCATTATAGCCCATACACTGAGTTGGGATCTTCAAGCCATCACAGCCTATACACGTTACACCTATAGTAGTCCATATTATAATATATCCAGAATATAGGTGTGTGAAATAACCACATGCCATTACAGCCCACTACACACTTATATGGGGAAAATAACTGTTGTGCCTATTGGAACATGTATCTACCAATAGGAGAGAGCGGGGCCAAAGAGGATAGTCAACCATTCATCCTCCCACCAGAATGTTGGGGAAAACACCCCCCTCAGGCTCAGAATCCCCGGGGTGGCAGTTTCCATTACCGACAGGGTGGAGTAGCTTATCGAAACACAAAATGTACAGAATATATATATATTACTCACATCCACACTATGGGCATTACCTAGTCTTAGATACAACTGCAGCTAACTTCTCTAAGACTCCAGGCTGCTACTTTTAAGACTAGGTATCCTATAAGCACACAAACATTTGAAGAGATTTATTAGATTACTCCATTCTCATTTTATCAGTTCCACTATATGTTAATTAATTCTTTAAAGATTAATTAACCATGAAAAATTCCATATTAAACTGAATTGGCATCACATTAAAAATCAACTTCTCCTTATAAGATTCACATCACCTTTAAATTCCAGAATCTCCATCCCCATGGATTATCACCATTTAATTAATCTTTCATTATAGAATTACTTTCCCATACTCCCAGGCATTCTAGAAAGGCATATTATGCTTCTAAACATAAATGGGTCTCAACATGATGAGTAGATATACTACCCGTCGAGTCATTGTCGCCTATAGCAAGAGCAAAGACCCATTCTTCCTCGAGAGGATAAACACAGAAACCACATGGCATACCTCCTGTGTGTTGGCCTCCATTGGAAGGAGGGTAAGCAAGAACAGATACCTTTAGAAGTGGGGAAATGTAAACTAGATAAACAACCAAACAAAACCACCAACATCTAGCCATCAAATCCTTCACATACCATCAACCTTGGTGTCCTCCCCGACACCAAAATGCATAAGCTGATGCATCTCGCCACCCTAGCTGTCATCCACTACCACAAACATAGGTCCCCATGCCTCCACGTATCACAACATCCATCTAGGCTCACATCACATCACAAGAATCAAGATAAAACAACATCACATAAATGGGTTCTTGACCCTTTAACAATCAAGAGGGTAACTCAGAACCCTTTAAGTAATTTTCACACAATCTGTTATTTAATAAATATTGAATTATAAGATTTGTTATCCGTAGGTTCCAATTATGGGAGACCTATCAGAAAGATATATCAATTAAATAACCATGTTTACTGCCCTAATTTGATTAACCTCAAATTAGAACAACTACAACAACGACAACAACCAGATTAATTTACATGCCTCTTTATCTTTAGCCAATTAATTCAAAATTAATTTTGGATTTAGGTTCATTATCAATTTCCATCAAGAGAAAACAAATAATAAAATAAATCATAGATATCACTCTATCTAGCAGAACATAAGGCAAACTGTTATCATGGTACAAAGAAACAACATGCAATCAACCAATTATTTTAATCTAGTTCAAGTATTTAATTATGTCAATTTCATTGTGATCTAAAGGGATAAATCATTCTAATTCTACGATTGCACATATATAATTAGAGAAGCCACAAATCCCCTACATCGAAGTGTTATTTACATCATTTATCCACACAACGGGTCACAATCCTCCTCTCACGACAACTGCATCCACCGTAGGGTGCCACGGTACAACAGTACCAACCAACCCCAAGAAAAACCCATTAGAATCTTGGAAATTACATGTTATAATATGGAAGGGAGAATCATTATAAGATGATCCCCAAAGGAACGATGATAAAACATACCTTATAGAGAGTATTGAAAGACACATCTTGGTTGCATCCAAAATAGAGCGGAACCAATCAGTGGATTAGGGTTTGATTTTGAAACCCCTACCGGAATGATTGTAAGATTCTAGTTTCTCTTAGCCGAGAACAAAGAGGAAGAACAAGGGAGAATGATATCTGGTTCCTTTGTGAAGATTAAACAAGGCAACGGTTTAAGACCCGTTTAATTCTCCATTAAAAACGGATCGCATTAACACATGTGGTTTGACAATGTAAAAACATCCCAAGCTATAGGGATAATTAATATAGGATTTATGGAATTTTAGTCGGCTTAAGAGTCCTTAATAATGAGGCTTTTAATGTATTTTACATCAAAGAAAACGTCAAATAGGGAAAAAATGTAAGAAAATGGAAACACTGTTGACATACTCAAAATTTGGAAAAGGCAAGTCTACCGATCTGGAAACACTGTACATGTCTACCGATCTAGAAACACTATACAGGTCTACTGATAGAAGGACACCGATAGAACCTCACTGATAGAAACATTGTTCAAGTCTACCGATAGAATTCCACCGATAGAACCTCAATGATAGAAACACTGTTCAAATCTACCGATAGAAGTCCACTGATAGAAACTCACCGATAGAAACATTGTTCAAGTCTACCAATAGAAGGTCACTGATAGAACCTCGACATTAGAAAAACTGTTCAAGTCTATTGATAGGAGTCCACTGATATAACTTCATGTATAAAAACACTGTTCAAGTCTACAGATAGAAACAATGTTCACATCTATCAATAGAAGGTCACCGATAGAACCTCACCGATAGAAACACTGTTCAAGTCTACCGATTGAAACACTTTTCATGTCTACCGATAGAAGTTCACCGATAGAACCTCACCGATAGAAACACTATTCACTGATCCTCGCTGATAGAAACACTGTTCACATACCTATAATGTTCATAAAACTAGAAACACTATTCACAGAACTGGAAATTTGGCAAAGTGTTGGGGATAAGTCACCTTGACCTCATGGAACACCTCCAACACCATATTTTTACAAAGTAATGGACCGGAGAGGTACGGGCCATTATTGATAGATTTGGTGTGAGAAATCTAGCCACAAAATTCACCCACTATATTAGTGTATAGCTTCCCCAAGGAAATTAAATCATTGATGTATGATATATTTTACAACTTCTAGAAAATAGATAAAAATACATAAGTGAGGTAAAATCTCCCAACATACATTCACCCTGATTATTCCATGTACTAGTGGGACATTATTTTCTTGGAATATCATCCTAGATACATAGAATAATGGGGATTGTAAAATGAATTCTATTATTATTTAACTTTAGAAACATTTATAGTTGAATGATATAGGGTTTGATTTACTTTAATAAGTATTCCATGTTCATTGTGAACTATTTATGTATCTTTATCCAACATTAACATTTCTTAGTAACTCATGCTGGTAAGTAGTTCAACCAAGCAAGTAATTTTGGGTGTTTTCATCAGTAATCCATCAGTAAATTGGTGAATGTTTTATAGTTGATGACTATCCCTATGAGGGTAAGCTAGGATATCATCTTTGAGTGCAATCTGATTGAAAGTGATGTTGTGAGGAGTGGTGGTTTTGTTCCATGAAATTTTTATTGTTCATCTTGTGGTGTGAATCATAAATTTAATAATTCACATTAAGGAAGAAGAAGTTAATGTGTATGACCAGATATCTAGGTGATATGTCATTAGTGTACATAGATAGGATAGATAAGTCATATATATACGTAGTTGAGTATTGATCCTTTGTCTAAATGTAGAATCATTAGTAATTATTTTGGACTTTCCCATCTCTGACCAGTTAGAAAAAATATTCACTAGGACCTCATTATAGATTGGGATCAGTAAATACACCTCAAGAGTGGATATAGAGTACTGTATCCAATTATCGAAGGGAACAATGGAATGTTCGAGGAAGGAAATGTTCTAATATGATGCTCTCATAAGAGTATACCTACATAGGATATAAATGCAGTTGAATAATGTTTCGAAATATGAAATATATATGTTTTATATCCTACACCGTAGATTTATTTCATTCTGTATCTTTCTTAATGAATGTTCAATGTACCACAAATATTAGTGTGTTTATAATTTGACATTGGTTCACAAGATTCTATTTTATCTGTTGATATCATAGTAATTATTTGAATCAAAATTTTTTCCATATATGAGGTGATGTCCCTTGATATTATTTTCATAATTTTTTCAATGAACTTTTTCTAGTAGAGGAGGATTCCCCCTGATATATCATTTTATCATTTCTTATCAAACGATTTTTAACCCATTACGAGGATCATTGATTTCATTCTCAAGATGGAATAAATAGTGAATTGTTAATCCTATGTTGATTGTTATTATCATAGAGTTTCATTATATTTACCAAAGGGAGGAAAATATACCCTTGAAGGTGAATATGATATCAAGGGATGATGAGCTACAACTGGTAAACATTGGATATGTGGATTATAAAGCTATATTATATGTCATTTCCTTGATGGGAATGGAGTACATAAGGATTAATATTCTCTAGTGGTAGATTGTTTCTGACCTGTCATTCATGAATACATTTCTAGATTATCAACTATGAGAGTGATATAGTTTAACATATAGAAGATTCTATGGGAATCACTAGTATCCATTACTCTTTACAGGATATCTCTTATTGAGCTTGAGGTTCCCAATAAACATTTTCTTGAACTGGAAGGAAAAAAGGATTATAAGACCCATTAATACACATTGGGGGAAAACTATCCTTTTTCTAAGTAAGTGGATAGTAACTGTATACTTTTTTTATATAATAAGTTTTTCAATCTGCATATAGTGGGGAATTTGGATCGCTTACCTCATATAGATGATATTTATAGTGATCACAGAGGAGCTTCAATTACCTAAAAAGAATTATTTTTTGTTACTATATCATATAGAATGAGTTAGTGCCTTATATATAGTGGATAAAATTCCATAGTGGATATGACTATTAAGTTTATATTTTCTTGTAATTATGTAAAAAAAGATATATCTCTATTTATATTCTTATGGAAAAGAGTATTTCACTTGTAAATATATTTTTTTCTGTTATATTTCATTGATAAATTATTAATATATAATGAAACTAAAAAAGTTATTGAAAATCACATTCATATCAATTAGTATAAATTGTTAGGGTACTATATTTTTTCTAATCTCAGAATATGAAATTTTTGGATTTATACAATTAACTACATGGGTCATATAATATCAATTGTATGAGTATTTATGGAATCGAAGAAGGTGGGATCCCAAATTTTTAAGAGTTTATCTTGAATGAAATTAATATTTAGATCTTTTTGGATAAATGATTAATATATAAATTTTAATTAGGATTTATCATCACTTTCAAAAAAAAGTATGAGATTTTTTGTAGAATAGTGTTTTCCTTCCTAGGTATTGTGGTAGTAAAAAATCCTTTCATGAAATGAATGTATGATTGGCCTAAACATGAAGACTAATTTATAATAATCCAACTAGGGGCTCTATAATTTTGTATTATTTATCATGGATTTTGTTGGGATATTTTATATGAAAGTGGAATGCCATGTGGTGCATAGGTCTCACTGATTGAGGGAACATGAGTGAAATTACCAGACACATGAAATATAGATATAATTAGTTGTCCTTACCATACATTAATGAATAAATTATTTTCTAGGAGTGTAGTTATATTTATTATATGGACTAGAAGAAACTAAAATACATATTATTACCACATGATTTCAACATTACATAGTGTATATGAGTTTAATATGTCCAATCCACCGTTTTTTATCTTTATTATTTTTATTGAAATCTCAATTTAGAGTTTGATGATTTGAGTCCAATGTCTTATATTAAATATATCAATAGTTATATTATTGAGTGGATTTTGATGGATAAGATATCTAAAATGAATATTATGGTTTAGGTTATCTAAAAGAATCAATTTTTCATTGATTAAGTTATGACATCATCACATTTTTATCAATAAAATATGGTATAACATTCTAATCGCAATGTCCCAGTCCCATGGGTGGCTAATTTTAATAGGGACTTACTTAAAAATTATAAACAATAATAGAATTGAATCTTTTTTATATATAGAATTATTTGGTTACCATCTTACATATGAAGAAGATAATTAAAGAATATCATACCTTAAAATGGATATTACATCATGAACTTTTTAAGTTGTTCAATGAAATATTTTGATAGTATAGCCGTTAACGGATGAAAATTGATATATATGGTTTTGTTAATGGCCCATAAATTGTATAAATGTGATGTATGAATGATATAATCCATCTTTCCTTTTATATAAATTACTCATTCCACAATGGATGTGTGATAGTATCACTATGGAATTATTGATAGGATTAACAAAAAATTCACATGTCTATAACTATTTAAGATGTATCATGTACATGTTAATGATGGTTTCACATTTCATGAATATTAGGGAGACCATATTAGTATATTAATTATATATAACTTACATCTTAGTGGTTATTCACCTACATATTGTTCAAAAATTAATCACATAAAACAGGGATGCCTGGTTCAAATTGTTTTTCTAGAAAGGGATGCATAAGGCATTAGGTTCCCATGTACTACATAATATAAACAATTACCCATAAACCAATTTTCAAACTGATAATACTATTTTACTGTTAATATATTTTCATAGAGCCTGTATCCATGATTTTTGAGGCTCTTGGGATAATTACAATCAACATATTGAATTCTGCTATCTTTATACCTTCCATGTTAGGATACTAATTGTTCCATACAAGACACTAAACTATAGTCCATTCCATTCACCATCTTACTAGATAGAATAAAGGGAGGATTCATTATTTGGACCAAATATCATTTTGGAGACATCATATTATTTTTATCAAACACCAAAGCGTATTGATAAAAAAAAAGTATAGGTAGTGGAAATATGATTATTTTTATGTCCTATAATATTATTTTTATGTTGGATAATACTGATACCTTTATTTTTCCAGTGGAGTAAGTCGTATATTGAAGGATTAGTAATATAGGATGGTTCCATATTTGGATGGGAATTTTTGGAAAGTGGATAAATTCATAACAAAATTATATAATATATTTATTCTTAAATGTTTTAAATCCATCCATGACCTCTTCTACATTTTGTATATTCTCCATTATCATTCTAAACTATCTCCTATTTAGGAACTAGATTATGTTTAGTTGGATGTTTATTCTTATATTTATGAGTATCCATATCTTATATTCAATCACATAATTAATGGTATTCAAGGAATGTGAGTTCAACCAGTTTTGGTACTATAGAAGAAAAATTGTTTATGGGAATAGACTGGGTAGAGAGAGGCTAAGATATGTGCTCATTGGATGGAATTATTTTTAGATGAATCTCAAAAACCATATCAAGAGAATCATGTGAAAGTGTTTTTGTATAAATAGAATGGTTTATGATTGATTTTTTTATCATAATTTAGGCATATATTAAATTTCATTACTAATAATTGTTTTACTCTAATGGGTTTTCCTAAGAAGGTTTAGGGGCTAGAGGAGAGTTCATTCATGGTTCAATCAATGGATTAGATGAATTTTGGGGAATATGATAAGGTTAAAGGTTGGTTATTGGTTTTAATAACCGATAATCTCAAATATATGAACCATTAAAGGGAGGATAATATTTAGTGAAACTTTTTACTAGAGGATAAATTTATATGTGAGACCTATTGAAAATTTTATAGGTAAATGGAATAGTCTACATATAGTTTTACTAAATTTCAACAAGAACCTAGCAAGGTGGGAGACCATTGGATGTACTAAATCATAATCTAAGAATGTTGTTTCTATCCGTTCAACTTGTCGATGTGATGTGTGGCCTCCCATAGATAGGATAACATATGGTAAAAACATGTTTTTGTTAACTGTGTCTCCAAACCATATACCACTTAAAAATGGGTTATATTCTAATATCCCCTAGTTTTCAATAAAACATAATACCTCTTTCCCATATAGTTTTCCATTGAATCACATCACATGGTAAGATCCCCTCCGCCACATCTCATTCATCTATATATATTCACCATCTGTGGTCAGATATTATTGTTGTTTTTCTTGATGGATCATCAAAAACATGAGTAATACTATGTTGCATTATTGTTTTAATTTCATTTACTACAATCAAGGTTTTACCCTTTCAAGATAATATATATTTTTTTGGTCATTTATGGTTTAATATTTTATGTTTTTCTCTCCAACAACATATGATGATACTGGTTGAGGAGTCCACTTCTGGTATAAGTTTGGCAGTAAAGTTACATTCAAATATTATCTAGATGTTTTTAATGGACATTATTGTTCTTTTATCATGATCTTATCCTCATCGATATTAAAATATGTAATTAATAAAAAAATTATTCATGAAATTAGTTATCCATTTTGATAATGAACCTTATAAATATAACCTCACATCTCGGCCCCCTATAAACTATTTCCCATATGCTCATGAACACTATAAATTTTTTACAGGAAATTAATCCACATTTTCGGTGTTTTAGAATGTACCTTTCTAACATGTTTTTATTGAAAATTATTGACATATATTTGTAGTGGAAATAACCATTGAATATGTGATAACTTATAAAGGTACTAACTGACTGGTGAATGGAATGACCGTGTCAGAGGACCCTTGTTAAATGATACAGTGGAAGGTAGTATACCCCTTGTACCATTATTACAAATTATAAATTTTATGAATACATTTTATGAGTAAATTTTCTAATTTGGATATACTAACATAGAATACCCAAGGTTATAATATCACTTAGATATTGTTACGTCATGCCAACCATCAAAGTAGGACGTTATGTTCCATTTAATAAAAATGTATTTTATGTGCAAGGAATTATATGTTATTTAACGGAATTAATTAACATGATACTCTTTATTGGAACTTGGAAATAAAAAAATTAAATTCTATCTAACTATTTCAGAATTAATTGAAAAATAGAATTATTTTTCATATTTGGTATTAATTTCAAAAAAAATCAATTTTATTAATTTAAAAATAATGTACATGATGATCCATTTTCCTAGTTTTTTTTTTTGCATGATGTTCTATATTGTTAATTTATATATTTTGTACATGATTGTTTTTTTATGAACTAATAATTTTTCAGGACATTCTTGTTAAGTCCAAATAGTGATGTTTTTAATATGTTTCCCTTGTGGAACTCAACCAATCATGGGTTTTTTATTTCATTTACTACTTTTTTATTATTGCCAATAAATCTATTAATTAAAAATTGAAATACATGTCTGTAATAAATTCCATGGTTGCTGGAAAACAAAGATTTAATGACTCCCTATCCATGAAAACTACATTTAACCAAATATAATTCTTGGATGAAGTTTGGGACAATTGGAATCCCCCAGATATCAATGATTATATTTTTTTTTCTTTACTAGTATGGAGTAGCATTTCAAATGATTGAGCTACTATAGGTGATTGTTTTTGAGTTAAATTGTTTTATTTTAATATTTTTTATTCCATGAACTATTATATGTTACATTTTATGTACCCTTATCTCACAATATTTTTATATAATTATTATATCATCATTATTTACAAGTTAAAACATGTTGAATATTAGTTTCTCTATTTATATTCATATGGATGGTTTACATCAACCATTTCCAATATGATATTTCCACTACAATTCAATAATATATCACTAGATTCTACTTTGAAAATGTTTTTATAGTCACCCAACCATACCTCCTTAGAACACCACTACTTATTGATACCTTCAATGACCCTAGGTGGCCAGGTGTCCAACTAGGTTCAGTTATATACGAGTAGAATAGGTGATGGACTATATATAATGTATATTGCATACCAGAACAATGAAATATTCCAAGAAAACCTATATAAAATTACATTGATTAATTTATAATAATCAGTTTTATTTATTATGATACTTCTCAAGTACAAAAAAATCGAATATGAAACTCTATAACATTCAACAAACAGATAACATTGTTCCATAGAATTTTTTGATGAATTCACTAAGATATCTAAATCGATAGATATTTTGGGTCTCCTCATAACATAAAGAAATTATAAATCTGTAATTTAGGTTGTCAATTATTATCTAGGTTCTAATAAAATATTTAAATATTATTCCATAAATGAATAATTTGAAAAAATTTTAAAATAGATTACTAAATTTTTGCCCTTGTGGAATCACTACAGCAACTCAATGACCCCTCATTCGAACATAATTAAATAATAAAATCAATATTTTAATTTATAACATTATCAGGTACATGTTATATGAAATATAAGGTTCCTTAGAAAACCAAATTATAATATAGATTAAAGAAATTTACAAAATGAGGCATGATTAGTCCTCTTATAAATCCCTAAATTATACCTATCCATGAAATTTTGGAACATCATAGTCTTAAAAAATGAATATTTGAAAACCATTGGGATATATGTAAAAAATATATATAATATACACATGTGTTGCCAATTACATCTCATACTTGAGTATGATAACTTATTGTCCAACAAAAAAGTAAATATTGATTGTCATTCTTGACGTAAAATTAATAATACAAGTTTTGTTTCCTCCTGTAATAGAACCAAATCCAATTTATATGTATCAAAATATCTTTTATGTGATAAATATAATGAAAATTTTCTGTCATTCACAATAAATGTTATTTTTATATGTGATAATCCACACAATATAGTCTCTTCCAATAGAAAATTAATAACATATATGTGTATAGTATTTCATTATAATATTTTTTTGTTTTTATATACCCAAATTAAAAACGATTTATATAATCTTTTATAAAATAATGAGTCTTATATTATATGATATACATTTATATTACCAACAACGACACAATCATATTCCATTGGAACATATCAAAATATTTTTATTTAACAAACATTCACACCTTATCATGTATCCCATGATATCATTGGCCCATTAGTACACATATCCCATGAGGCCCATTAGATATATTACTGAATATCATAGGTTCACATCATATTAGAGTACATTGGATTAAATCTAATAATAAATTATGGTTCACATCATATAATATACACATAAAATACAAAAAACCACCCCAAATAAGGTAAATTTGGCCTTATTGTACATGTCATAACTAGTGATAAAATTTAGTTGGTATCACAAATATTATTGAAAAGTAAAAACTAGTTTTGTTCAAAAAAATTAATTTTTTTTCAAAAAAATAAATCTAGAAACAAATACTATATTTTCATCACAAATAAGGATTACAACAAAATCTTAGAAGAATCATACCACAAACACCACATAGCTCGGAGAAATCAATGAAAACATTGTTTCATTTTTAAATTTAAAATAACAATATCTTGACATGAAAATCCTTATACATAAATACCTTTATCCCATTTCACATATATTTTATTTTATTTAAATCATAAAATGTTGCATAAATGAACGGATAATCATATAATTTTCTTATAAAATAATATTATAACATTCCATCAAACCATATTGATTGTAATTGATACACATTAATCATTGTTTAATAATATATATATATTTCCTATTGATTTTCCTTTATCTAGTTCATCCCTTTTGAATCAATTTTCCCATTAAAATCACTATCTATTATATATCTTTTTGTCAGAAAATTCTATATTTAAACTATAATAATTAAAATTATATTATTCTATGGGATAAAAGGGTATAAGGAATGTTCTATTAACATTTAAATATTATCTTATATCCAATTCTGATAATTTTCATGAAAAAAATGTGATAATTTATTTACTCAACCAACTTTGTACAAAAATGAAACCACATAAATTATTAATACATGACCAAAACCTCCCTATCATATCGAACGAAGATAATATATATAAAACCCCAATAATTCATCTATAACATGTTTAGTGTGATAAATTGTAATTAACATATGAAACATATAATGGTTTATACAAGGTATTTGTGATAAAAACTTACATTCATAGATAAATCTTTAATTATACAACTGAAAAATATTCAATTAAAATAAGGAAGGAAGATAGGGGTTGTATGTAGATGCCTAAATTTTGTATTCTATAAAACAACACCAAAATTATGGGATATAAAAAATCCTTTAGTAATATTATCATTTCCCCATTATTTATATAAAATATTTCAAGGCACAACCAAATCACTAGATATTTCCATTAAAAATCTCATGACACAAAAAATGTTGATTTACAAATAGTATAACTCAGATTGAAATAATGTAGAAAAATACAATTATATATAAACACCATTTATAAATATATTCTTAAACAATCTGTGTAGGGGGTTAGTTTCTACACTTATAGATCCATCAATATGATTAATCACCTAAAACTTATGGATGTTACATTCAACTCATTCCATTCGATTGAGTTCCAACCTACATATAAATTTGTTTTAATTTTCATATGTTATTTGTAATAGAGTGGATTGTTTTAATATCCCTTACCATCATATATTCCACCTACCAATCAATTAATATACCATAAAATTTAAATTTAATATTATTTTTCAACATAGAAATACAAGTCTTCATCCTTGTAACATTATACCTTATTTTTCAAATAACACCTTATTATCATTAATTTGTTAATAAATATAGTTAAAATCATTATCTTGTTAAATATATAAATTATATACCTTACTTTTTTTAGATTTTGAAAGCATTAGTTCATAAATATTTCTTGAGGTCTCTCAAACATTAAAGAATCAAAAGGTATCTTACAATACATTTTTTGTTACTGCATTTCATATCCTAATTAAATAACATCAAAGTAATAAGATTTCATCATATTCACTTCTTTAAACATTCTTTACAAAATATCAAATTTTAAGTCCTTCACAAACATATAAACATTATAAATATTCTACTATATTTCTATATATCCTTTTAAATTTTTATAGTTATAAATTTATTATACTGTTTCTATAATAATGAATATAAATTAAAATTTTGGTAAAAAAATTATTTATATGATATTTTATGGAAAAGTTATTATTAATTTTTAAATTTAAAGAGTGTTAATATCATCAAAATTTATCATCAACACATATAGAATAAATAATGGAAAATATGGAAGAAAAATTAATTAAAAAATTAATTAATTGATTCTGATAAAATTGGAGAATTTTCTAAAATTCGAATAATATAAAATGATAAATAAATCTAATTATTATGTCACTAGTAATAGTAAAATATATAATAAAAATATTTTATATTTTAAAATTTAAATATTAATTGATATTCCAAAAAATTAAATTATACATTGAATCTTTTTAATAATTCTTAATAAATTTTAAATAACATAATGATGTTAATATGTGAGAATCATTAATATGTACATATGTCAATAAGTGAGGCATATTTTAGAAAAAATTAATCCAGTTACCTATTATATTATTGATTATGAGTTCTATTAGTTATATTTAATTTCAATATCTATATCCTTGAGTAATTCTCACATATGTTATATTATGGTGATGATAAAAAGACCAATATGAATGATGAAAAGAAAGATTCTCCACAAGACTGTTAGAAATGGTTTATTATCCTGTTTATGAAACAAAAAAAAATCCATGGATAGATATAGAGTTTTTATTATAATGAATCGATATCCATTGATGATTGTTGTTAGATAAACTGTATAAAATATGTATTTTTTGTAAATGAAATGTTTTAATATAAGTGAAAATGGAAATTTTTATTGGATTCTTAATAGATTTATGGATGGGTTACAATATATCTATTAATTATCATTCAAAAATATATTACATTGAATAAATATTTAATTGGATAATAGTTTAATGAAACAAATATGTTTTTAGGTTCTAGAATATAATATCAAATTGATGAAAGGAAAAATAACAATTAGAATATTTTATTTTTGGAAGATATAATTTAATTAATGATAATGAGAATGTTGAAGATGTTAATTAAGAAGAAACATTTGTTGAATATTTTAATTAATTAGAATCATATTGGATGGATCAATCTATTTTTATCCATATGGAGTATCATTGAGAATGGAAAAAAACATTCTAAGGAAAACCATGATGAATTTTTAATGATATGTCTTTAATAATTACCATGTTATAGATTTTGTGAATATAGAAAACATTATATTGATTTAACACCAATTATTAATTATTAAAATATTTGATTTGTAATATGAAATTTATTAACAAAATTATCTTTTATATATACACAATATATTTACGTATCGAGAAGTTATTTTTGTATCTTACATAAAACATAAAAGAGTAAAAACATATTAAAGTATAAAAAATGAATATGTATGATTCCATCTATACTAGTAATAAAAATTAATATAATAAAATCATATGTTAATATTTAACCGTAATAATTAGTGTGGAAAAAATTTACCATTGTCATGAATTAAGTATTTATACGTATGACAAATAATTCAAAAGTAATAGAATGTTATACAAAAAATCATCAATTTATTGAGACTAAATGTTTAATGTTAGAGTAAAATAGATGAAATTTAATGGTTTTATATGTGAATACGTAAATTTGTCTATAAGATGATAGGATGATATTGGAAAACAAATATATATACAAGTGATATTAAATGGTAATGTTTTTCATATATAAAGGTCGTCTTAGTGAAAAATATATATATATAACTATCATTTTAATGATATTTACTATCCATTCATTGGAGATTTATTGTCCATTATTCAATATTTAAGAACACATAAATTTTCAATATAATAAAAAATATGAATTTTTGGATGTTATGATGGTGTTTTAAGAGATTGTGTTTTGGATGAAGAATAAATTTTGATAATACACTTTTGACCCTAATGATTAAATAACATGGTTTTATAAGATATATGATTTACTATATGATTAATAATCAAGGAAAATATAGGATAATACTATCAAATATAAGAGAATCTATTTCTTAATGTGATGTAATCCACAACAATTGTTTTAAATGTTATTATAGAAACAGAGAATATTGATAACATTTAGATTTTTCTAAAGTTTCACTATTCTAAAATTTCATGTATAATAGTAGATAAAATGAATATATATTTTATTTAGTTCGAATGATAATAAATTATTTATAATTTCATGTTATTTAATAGACTAAATGATAATATCACAATAAAAAGATTTGAGGTGTATTGAATATAAAAAAATAAATAATATATTAATTTGATTTAGAATATAAAATTTATATGATTAATATATAGTAATAAAAATTATAAATATAAATAGATATTAATACTTATGAATATTCATAACATCAATGAGGGGGAATATAATGATAATTTGATAATATTCTCCTATTATTTGAAAAATATTTTAAAAAAATAGGTGTGGTAGGAGGAGACCATCCCAAGGATATCTCTGTATCATAAAATAATTAGGAGGGAATAATAACCAAACATGGATAAAAAGGTAATGACACCTATCCTATATTATTATTATTATATCAAAGATGAATGTATATAAGTAATATAATATTTTTTTATAGAGTGGAAAAAGGATACACTACAACAATTTGTCAGCTATGTCAATAGTTTAGATGGATACGGTTAAACCGTTACATATGATCATTGATTTCTTGAAAATTTACAAGTTCAATATAGTTTTTAATATCAACCCTTATTAATATATTAAATATCTATTTCATGATGATACTATAATGCATGTAGTTTTATTTTAATATACAATAAATGTTAGAAACTCTTCTTTAGTTAGAAGAAATTTCAATTATTATGATGTGAAATCTTATAAAACGAATAAGATATTATTTTATTGTCAAATGAAAGGAAAAAATACAAACTGGAGAAATATAATATTATCAAAAACATGAGAGACAAGAATATTGGTATTATCCAGTATAAGAAACATGTTGAGAGATAATAATTTATTTTTTGTATATAATAACTTTGTATTCACATGTATAAAGGATTATATATATTTTTCATAAACCCAATTAAAATTCAGAAGTAATTGGATAACCATAATAAAATAAACATACTAAAATATAACATATACTATGCTATAGAGAATTTATTCCATTAATGTGGTCTTAATGGTTTGAGGAGTACCATAATAACTTATATGTGAATCCAAACTAATGACATAGATTTGAGAATTTGTGGTAATAATTAAACAAGATGATATATTTGTAGAAATGTTTTATGAATTATCCTTTCTATCAAGAGAATGCACGATCCTATAGGGGAGTAACAAGTAGTATTAGTTATCTTGATTGTTTTATATGATTAGATCTATTATCAAACATAGTAGTTATATCAAAAATATATAATTTTTTCATTTTAATCAGATTCAAAATTTATATTAATGAAATATATGGTTCCCATTATTTTATATAACATCCTAAAGGATTCCTTATTAACATTGAATAATAATTATAAAATATGAAAGAATAAACTAAAAAATATTAAAGGTGATAGGGGGTATGAATATAATTTATGGAATTTAAGGTTGTATATGATTTATAAAATTTATTGATACTGATCTTGATAATTATTCATGAAAACATTGTTAAATTTTTTATTATTATTAACCAGTTTAATATATCTATATTTTAGATAATGAATACACCAAGAGTGTTATAACAAATTTTATCGCCCATATATTTATGTTTAACCATGAACTATATGATGACATCACAAACACAATAGTATATGGAAAATTATATCTAAATTAAATATTATAACTGTGTAAAAAAGTTAAAATCACATATAAAATTATTCAATGACATAGAGAATTCATGAATGATCGGGAGAAAAAAATTCAACATGGGTTATGATATTTTTATATATAACCAAAGGATAAATATGAAGTTATTATATTAGGTTAGGAAAATATCCAAATATTTTAAGATACCAAGTTGTATGTAATTTATTTAACTAATTCTATAATAATGGTTTAATAAAAAAATAATATTGATCATAACGATTCCTCATAATTCAGGATAAAAATAAAAAAGGATATTATTGGGTAATGGAAGATTGGATATAAATAAAAAATTATAATATAATGTTATAAATATCTCCAATATTAAATTACATGGTATTGAAGTCCAATAGAAAACTATGAAATTACGATAATTTTATTATTTACAATATGAAATGAAATAACTAGAATCCATGAAATATCCAATTACGGGTATTTTGTATAAATGTAATCTATCTTTTGGAAATAATATCTTGAGATCATATCGTGATAAATCTATTCCAAACATAAACCAAACAATCCCAAATATTTTGGAAAGACATGTAAAAATATCGAAGTGAAAAATTATACTAGAATATATATTAGAACAAAATATGAAGATTTTTTCACCCCTAATGCATTTATAGATTCTTTTTCAAAAAGAAAAATAATTATTTTCATTATATAGAAAACTATTATATTTGAATAAACCTATATCATTATATATAAAGACTGAAATGATGAAAAAAAATCTAAAAATGAAAAAAATGATTATATATAAATGTATTAAATATGTTGAAAAATTATATTGAAATCATAAAAAATGTTGATATTAAGAAGAATATTTTTTTCAAAATATTAATTATTTATTACATGGTTTTAATGAAGGAAGAAAAAAAATTAAAAAACATTATTGTGAAGGGGCATTGTAACCAACCATGGGGTATTAACAAAATAAATATAATAAAAAAACAAATCTCATGATGACAAAGAAGAATTTAAATCTAAATACAGGAATATACATCTATAATAGGAGAATATTGTATATCAAATACCGTTGAATACCATTAGTGAAATTAAACATTAATTGAATCAGTTGAGGTAAATTAATAGGAAAATTCTACCGTAAATGAAATAAGTGGTTTATGATAGTGTAAGACATCATTGCAAAGCCATGTGTTTGTGATTTTAATTATGAAAATAATTGTAAACACCCAGAAATTGCATATAATTTTTTTTGAAAATTATTTGGGATTATTACGAGTCAGTAAAAATTGGCGGCACTTGATTATAAGGCTTGGTGTGCATGGAAAATATTTTTTGAACATTTATGAGGTACATTCAGTAAACATGGGATAGTGGGGGCATTTTATATCTTTTCAATCAGTGCTCATATTAAAAATATGAGGGCGTCGTCGAATCCACAACATTGTGATTCGCATAAGGGAGGACTAACTTTTAATGTTCTGGGTCAGGTGAAAAAGTATTTTTTTTTGACATTTTAAAAGAGTAATATATAAACATAAAATTGATATTTTATTTTACTACCAATGGATGAGATGTGGGGGAGAGACCACTGAGTTTTCAAGAAATTTAATTGCTAGAATCATTGTTTTGTAACCACACTATTGAGATTAAGGGGTTAATTCATTAATCAATCTCATTTATCTGTGGTTGCTTTAATCAAGGATCCCCTCTATTTAAATGGGGCTCGGTCTTGGGATTTTGATATAGATTAGAGGATCCTCTGACGAAGTACTATATTGTCTTCCTCCAATAAAGAATGGAGGCTCAAATGACATCATTTGGGGAATCGATCTGGGTTCGATGAACATTGGCAGATTCATCAGGCATGGATTCTTCATCCACAACCCCATTGTCACATCTGATTTTGGGAGAGGGGTTGTTATTAATTTCAATTAATTTATCTTTATTCAATCCATTGTTCTCAAAAATCATGAAGGATGTTGATCAAAAAAATGATTTGATCTGTGATTTGTGTAAAATTGAGGGAGGTTATTGCGTGAGTATTTAACAGGTTTAAATTTAACATTGTGATGAATTTGTTATTACCCTCTCTTTATATGATGCTAAACGCGGTGGGTGCAGGTCAAACAAACAAGTCCCAAACCCTCTACTACTAACTAAACTCAAAGAAACGTTGCAAAGACAAGTCATTAAACAATAAAAGTGAGTATCCAAAACAACTACAACCGAACAATAACTAACTCCAAAAGGGGTGACCAAAAACCAAGTCAACAACCATCACCTGATGGAGGGATACCACTGTCCGACCATCACCACAAACGCCAAGTCAGAAGAACAAGCTAACAACTCGGACCACCGCTCTCAAAACCGTTGCCTTTCCCTTCCTCATACATAATTAGATCTACTTACAACCAAGGGTGTAATTATGTTGTGAGAAATCTCTCAATAGGTTGGCACCTGATAAATGATTCTGCATGTAATGGTTTGGTGACCAAAATAGTTTGCATGTTTAAATTATAGAAAATAAATAAATTCCATAACAATTAAATGAAAACAATTTTAATGAACGATGGTTTTAAATATGGAACAAGGATTTTTTAACTAAAAGGAAATGAAAACTTTTTTACCGTTTTACACCACAGAAGTCACACACAAAACCAGTGATGAGTATATAATCACACAGGAGCTGCAAAAGTGGGATAATCCCTAAAGGGACTAAAGCCATGTGGGGCCCAAGAACATCACGTATCAATGTACAAAAGAATCCTTATCATACACCCCCATGCAAGAGCCACTAGTAGGGATACACCTCCATAACCTTGTGGTCTCCAGTCATCATCCAAGTTTTAGTTGGTGTTCTAAGCATCAATCCAGCTAAGTGAAACTAGGACGGGGCCACTCTCAAATCACTAGTACACTAGTCTATTTTTCCCACCTAGTACCCAGACATCCCCTATTGTGCTCAAAATTCAAAGTCCACCCTACTCATCAAGGTCAAGACACAACACACCTGGATGTCAACTATGTCAAAAACCATACAGCTAGGATGTCAACTATGTTAACCGTAACACTTACAAATTATATTTAAATGAATAACAAATAACAATTAATGGTATTAAAAACAACAAAGATCCTCAGAAACAGAACACAATGTGCAAGAACTATACAGTCCAACAAACTACACAATTCCATGAACCAAACTAAAATTATCAAGCATTTGAAAAATTGGTTTTATAGTTTTCATGAAAATATAACACCACAATCATCAGTGCCAAAACTCACTCGCACGTAAAATAAGACTGTAACAAGAATCAAATTTCAACTGCTTCATTTTTTCAAAAACCAAAGGCACAACATAGTAAAAACAAGAAAACCTAAACATGATGCTGATAAAAATAAAACACCAAATTCTACCTAACAAAAGAAACAACTCATAGCAGCAATAAACTAAAAGTCATATTAATTTAATTAAACCAGCAGACTAATTGATCAGATAAATGAATCATTACAAACCACTTACATTAAAGTATATATGAAAAAAGAAATACAACGCAACACTCCCACTGCGCAATGGTCGCACCCCATGGATCCGTCAAAAAGGTCCTAAAGCAGTAGTCCCAGAAACCTCAATGACAACACAGAAAAACATTAGCAGTCCATAAAAAACATCAGTAATGAAATAATTTAATTAATATTTAAATAAATTCATATATAATTAAATTAATTAATTAACAATTAAAAATATTTAATTAAATAAATTGACTAACAACAAAAAAATTAATAATAATCAAATAATTTTTTTTCACAAAAAACTAATTCAATAAAATAATTAAAAATTAAACAAATCAAAAATTATTAAATAAATTTAAACCAAAAACCTAACCATGAGAATCGTATGAATGACGATGGAGGGGCGGCGTGGCGGCTGTCCGGCAGGCATGAGAGGAGGTGTGTGGTGGTTGTCTGATGTGCGTGAGTGGGGGTGCGGGGAGGCTATCCAAGATAGAGGTTGGACGGTGTAAGGTGGAGAAGGGGGAGCCAGCTAGTTGGTCTAAATAGAGGATAAGGGAGGCTGGGCGGCCTACTAGGAGAGGGGTAGAGGGAGGTGGCCGAACAGGGAAGGGAAAAGGGGAAGAGGCAGGGGTGACTGAGCGAGGAAGATAATAGGGGAAGAGGGAGAGACGGCCGAGCGGGGAAGTGAAGAGGGGAAGATGGAGGGGCAGCCGATGGAGGGAGGTGTAGAATGGGAGGCATGTGGGAGGAAGGAGGAGGGGAAATCGGAGTGCGGAAGATGGAGGGAGGAGGATAATGGGAGGCGTGCGGGAGGAATGAGGTGGGGAAATGGGATCACGTCGGATTGAGGGAGGTGGAGAAGGGGAGACGTCTTAGAGGAAGAGAAGCGAGCGAGATGAGGAGAAAGTAGGGAGTGAAGGAGAAGAATAAGTAGAGGAGAGAAACGTGGGGGAGAAGAAAGGGTAGGAAAAAAAGAAAAAAGAAATAAAGGGGGTGGCGGCTAGGGTAGGGATTTGAAGGGGAGAAAAAATTAAAAAATAAATAAAAGTGGTAATGTAAATTAATAAATAAATACAAAAAAGGAAATTGAATAAAAATAGAAAGGAAATAAAATAAAATAAAATAAATAGGGATTACTAAGAATAATAATACAAATAATATAATATTAATATTACAATAATAACCAAGAAACCCATAATAAATTTTATTCAGTTATTTTACATCTGCGCATCGGTCACTGCACGCCGAGTGAGGTAAAGCCAATGCGCTCTCATCGTCACCATGATAGAAAACCAATATCTGGTTCAGCCCGCACTACAACCAACCAACGAAATAAAACATGAAATTAACTCATGTAATTAAAAATTAAAACTAATGTCATACCTTAGTCGATGTCTGGGAATGACAATTCCATGTTTCGTGACCAAAATCCATGTAGGGCGAGTCCGTACTGCCCATAGTGAATAGTATCATGGTGTTGTGATTGCGTCCCTTAGAATTATCTATTTAGTGTTGATGTGTGATATTTTGGGTATCATAGGAATAATTTTGGAACTATTCCCTACAATTATTCTTGGTATAATTAGGGAGATGAAGATCCCCTTACTCCCATGTATAGGATTCTTAACTGGGCCTATATATATATACATATCTTACATTAGTACCCACTCTTTGGGTATTAATACTCTCTAATCTAGGGAGGTGAAGACATGTGGGGCAGCCATGTGATTTTATTTTTTAGATTATCAGGGTATTATGAGTCCAATATCCTACTAAATGTATTGTAGACTCGATGATAAGTTCATTTATCATCATGTTGTGATCATTTTATTTGTATGATTTCATTTTCACCCACATTTGGGTCCATCCATACTCTCTTACTATGTAAAATAAAATGAAATACTTTCGGATTCATTTTAAACTCTTACAACTCCACCTTCACCGTTCTCAGTGCATTAAACTATGTATTTATGTATGTACACAAATCTAAATGGGATTCTCCCAACACATGTCACATTTTTTAGAGATGGAAAATAGGTTGATCATAATGTCATAGAAGCTTGGGAATGTGAGAATATTGGTCAATGTATGGTTTTTTAGCATGGTTACTAGAAGAAGGTATATCTCAACTCTTTTATATTCCAGGTTTTAGTCATATTGGGACACTTTTTTTTATTAGGCATGTATTTTGTCACATCATTTTAGATTACACTACTTTCATTTGTACTGTTTTGAGTTCCTTGTATATCTGGTTTATTTATTGCAGATTGGTATCTTTTAATGCTTTCTACATGTACTTTTTTCATGAAGTTGTTTGTTTTTGTGTATAGGTATTTATGAAATGACATCCCCATGTTATTTGTGCATTCAGAACTGATCTCCACCCAATATAAAATGGTGTCTGGCTTGGAGTAGTTGTGTCTCGAGACCAGGATTGGGTTGGGTCTTGATAAAACCATAAAATGAATGATGATTTCATTACTAATTTCATGTATGTGTGTTTGGTTATTGTTTTAACACTTAAAATAATACATCATAGTATATTTATCATAGAGTGAATATTAAATAATAATAAACTATGAATAATTGATGGTATGGAGAATGAAATAAAATAGATGTTCTCATTTTAGAATGTTTCCCATTCTTTATGAAACTTCATTTGGTTTGCACCATGAAATATATTTTGATTTATTTTTGGAAAATGTTTAGATTCTTGGATGGGAGGAGGTATTTTGAATTCTTATATTTGTTTTTTTGGATGATTAAAATTTCTATAGATTGTGATGATGTGAGGACATTCAGTGTCTTTCTATAGTGGATGTAGAGTGGGATTCATGTAAATAAAAACTGTTTAACAACATTAGGGTTATCAATTACATAATTTTCATCCAAAAATAAAATAATGTAGTAGTTGTAATTTATGGTCAATAAACACTTAAAAAAAGTAATCATTTTTTCTATTTTGTTGATTTGTCATTTTTTCACTCATTTTTATCATTATAGTGGTTATTTTTGTAGCTTGTATAAATATATTTACCTATGTAATTTTTTTTATTTATATATAATTAAAAAATATTATTTAGAGAATATATAACTATATATATTAAATATTATCAAAAGTTCAGTAAATAAAAATCATATGTGTTTGTAAAATTAATTGTAATACAATCACATGCCATCCACAAAACCATATTTTAACTATTATCAAATAAATATAATTTTATTTCTTTTTAAAAAAATTTACTATAAGAAATTAAACTTACCTTATTAGACTATAAATGTTATTTTTATTAATAATAAGTATTTTTACCCAAAATATATTTATGAAAATGAAAAAAAATTAAATCTATTGCTGTCTACGTGGTGTGAAAACAAGTTTTTAAAGACAAAATGGTCAAAACATTAATACATTTTATATATACATTCATTATAATAATTATTAAAGTTACTTTAACTATATTAATATATTTATACTATAAAAAATTAATCATTATATCAAAAAAATTCAGGATAATGTATTTAGTTGAAATTGATTTTTTTAAATATAATTTGATTTTATTTAATATACATTAAAAATTGAAATATCATAGAGGAATTCCAAAAATTCATCCTAGATAATAGTTATGTTCCTATTTAAAAAACAAGGGTTATTTTGTTAAATAATATATCAAACTTTTATGAAAATTAATTTTGAAATAGTTTCTCAATTAACTATAGAAACAATAGCCTTTAGAAAAATATTTATTTTTATGCATAAAATCTGGTCTGTTCATATCATATTCCTATATAATATATTAGATTAAATTTTGAGAATTTTGTTGAATATATAAAATAATAATTTGATTAGTATCTTTCACTACTTGATATTAATTTAGTTTATTATGATAAAATTACATTCTAGCCATAAAAATCGTTTTTTTAAAAACACCCACAATATTCAATTGGTTTTTATATTTATTTATTATTAACAAGTAGTTAATTTATTCATTTTATAAACACTTGAATAATATATTTTCATAATTTATATTATCTCATTAATTCATGTAATTATAATTCTTAGGTGATAAAATTCATGTTAAATTATAATACCAATAATATATCATTTTCATGTAAGACATGAGATTTGGTAAGGTATAAGTCATTAAAAATACTCGATGATGTGTCTAATGAAAAAAATCATCTTTTTTTGTTCTTGTTTCATGATAAAGTATGTATTTAATGTCAGAAAATTAATTAAATATTGTAAATTAATTTTAATTAATATATTTTGTATAACATTAATGTGTTACATTCTACCCCCTTAAAGTAAATTTCCCCCTTGAAATTAGTCTATGTAATAAAATGAAAAAAATTACATGAATTCTATTACGAGACCCACATCCTAATTTTTTTTATATAAATACATTTAAAAATGAATGTAGAAAACATAATGGTCTCTGTATGATATTCATAACTAGGATTCCACATAAGTATAACATTTTTGAAAAATAAAATGGTGGATTTTGACGAAAAAATAATTCTCTGAGACTAATAGGGAGTGATTGAGAACACGATAAATTGTATTTTAATCATATAAAACAGAATTAAAATATGTGTGGAATATTTTATTGACATTTTGAGGTCTTAACCATAAAAATTAAATATTCTAGCTATTTCAAAATTATAAATAACATTACATTAAAAAAATATCTATTTGTTTTATAGTTTCATTGAATACAGACAGAATATTATAAACTAATCTCATAAATTACAAGTGGTCAAATTTTATCATTAACCTTTTTTACACCCAAACGAAAAATTTTATAATAAAAAAAAGATTTTTTCATGATATTACATTGAAATTTTAATCTTTTGGACATCCTTTCCCATATACTTACTTCTTCCATGTTGAAAAAATTTTAAAACATAATAAGAGAATAAAATTGTCTGAAAGGTATAAACATGAAACCATTAGTTCAATGATGATTAGATAAAACATTTAATTTTTTTGAGAAAAAGATATAAATTTTTCTCATTATTAGAACACACGTTTTATTCTCAAATACATCATTTCAAACCAATATAAATTAATTTACAAAATATATTGTTGTATTAGATAATTATCTACATAAAATAATTTAAAATTAATTCAATTTAAATAAAAATATGAAGACAAAAAAAAATATTATTATTTATTATATTAGAGATCTCTGATAGTTATCAACCTTTATATAAGTTGTATGAGATTCACTCATGAGAAATAAGGTTTTTAACCCATCATATAATCTATATCGGGATCACGCAGTTCTGATTTTTTACAATACAGATCAACCCTTTGTATAAGTTATACTAGGATCATCCATTAGCTATAATCATGCTCAAACCATCATATATGTTTTATCAGGAATGATGGTTTCAAAATTTATGAAACATTTCCATATCATGAATAAAAATAATTCTTTATAAAACCCTTTAACAAATCATTGAATATTATAAGGAAAAAAACATCATAAAAAAACCTTTTAATGTGAAAATCCATTTTTAATACCAGAAAAAAAATTTCAATAAATTTTTTTTCCAATTCCCAAATATCCAAAAAAACTGAATCATTTTCATTTTATAAAACAAGTATACATACACAAGAATCTAGAAATTAAATAGTAGTAATAATGGTGAAAAATATTTTTTTGTTGTGTTCATTATGGATAGAACATTCTTTTTTTTCTGTTTATCAAAAAGTTCAATATAAAAAATATATTAATATTCCCTTTTAAAAAATTTAAATGAAATTAAAATCTAGAAAAAAATATCATCTAAAATTATTTAAAATTCATATAAATTGACATATAATACTATTTCAAAAACATTGATATAGTTAAAAATAAATTAGAAATTACATCTTCAATCATTTAATAAGAGATTTTTAAATCACAGTGTCCCATAAAACAAAAAATTATTTGATTCATTAACCCTATGAAAAAAAAACATTTAATAAAACATTACATAAATTGATTATAAATAAATTCAAAATATTATATGTCAAAATATGTTGAATATAAACCATATTACAGAAGAATATTGTAAGACCTAAACAAAATGCCATAAAAATGGATATTGAGATGACATCCCCTATAAATATCATATCATTGTAATAGAAATTAATATTATAACAACATAAAAAATAGTGAATGATTAATAAAAATGAATGTAAATTAGGTAAATAAATCCATTACCTTACACATCCTATCATTTTTCTGTACTTTAAAATGTATTATATTGTTTTAAAAAATGTGAGTAATGTCTATATAGAACTATGTTCATATTTATAATATTTAATGTGATGATTTTATAAAATATAACTATAAAATATTGATATTTTTTTAATATATAATTTATAATTAATTAAATTCACTAATTGATTGGGTTCCACATTATATAAATCTTATCCTGCATCACATGTCATACCATGTTTATCTTGTGTTTCATTGTACATAGAATAAATTTGTTGACGTATGTTAAATAATAGCATGATTCTTACTGCGAAAAAATATAGGACTTCTATTATTATGATTTTCATAACCCAGACAATTGAATAAAGTTAATGGAAGAGATTAAATTAATTATGAAATACTAGTTTACACATGTCAATATTATGAATTCAATGTTTACTAATGTATTATATATGAAAATATTGATCCATTGAATATAAATAATTTATTATCAAATTTAATGGATGAATTATCCTTTCTTATATTAATTAATATTTATCAATTTGATAATAATTTTATATTAAAATGGTCTAAATTTCCTATTGTATACCCAAAAAATAGTGAGTTTGTATGAAATCGTATGATTCAAATGATACAATGTTATATCGAAAAATAATATAATTTTAATATTATTTTATTAAGAGGTAGTTATCACATAGTCATTTTATCATCAAGAATGAATAGGATTAACTATTTTAGGTTTACACATGTTTTATAATTATATTTACTTTATTCCAATAAATTTTATATGATTAAAATAAAAAATAATCAAATTTTAACAATAAAAAGCTCTGTATTTATAATTGGAAATCATAATACCTTTTAATGGTGAACCCATAAAAAATAAAAAAAAACTCATAAAAAATTTGTATAAGAATAAATAAATTTATTTTATGATATATAAATATCCAAAAATTTATTGGGATAATTACTGGAATTTTTTTTAGAACTTAATATGGTGATTATCATTGAATAATACTTAATATTAGTTCATAACATCTTTTTCATCAAAACTATTAATATTTTAATATTTTATTTTAATAGTTTTTACATTTTAATAATATCATATATATATCTTTTAATAAAAGTTATTTCATTTCAAAATAATTCACATTGATTTTATATAAGAATACATATAAATCATTTGTATAATTTCACCTTAAAAACCTATTTCAGTGTCTCATATATTGAATATATTTTATATGAATTTCCCATTTTTTTGAATTTGAAATAATTTATTTCATATTAGGAATTCTTATATTTTATTACGTAAAAAAATTTCATTTTTTTAAATAAAAAATTCAATTTAATTAAATTTTATTGTAGAGGTAAAGACACAAAATCCACATAATAACGTACTAAACAAAAAACTGAAGATCTCAAATCACATATACACATTTCTAAAAGCCATTGGATTTTCTTATTTCAACACTATTCTCCATTAGATCTAATGCTTACCGTTATTGGATACACTTTCATGTGGAAATTTTTTTGTGGAATTACTTTTTAATTATTTTATAGAATGCCACTCCCTCTCCACTATAAAAGGCACTTGACCTTCCCATTTCATTCACCTCTCATTCCTATTTGGGTATTCCAACACCTAAAGACTATTCTATGAAAATCTCTCCCATAAACCTAGAGGCCACAAATTGGGCATATATCTAAGAAATAATTATTTTTTTCAAATAGAAATGGAGTTACAATAATAAGATGATAGTGTAGACAAATGTTACATGTCATACCAAATTTATGTGATTTACATCTCACTTTTTACATCTAAGAGATCATTGGAATATCAACCACATATTAATTTTATGGGGTGAATATAAATCCTTCATTGATATATTATATTAGGAACTATTTTATCTTAATGGTATTTAAATGTTTTATTATATAATTATTACATTTCAATTTTCATATTCATATGTTCCATCTTATGTATGGGATTTTGTCTCAATATCCTATCATTGAGACATTTCCCAATTATATGGACATTTATTATTTTATAAATTTTATATACAGATCTACTAACATTATATACCCATTTTAATAATATTATCATGTTATTTAGTGTTTTGTTAAATGTTTTCTTTCAGGTGGATTATTATTTAAATGTTTAAATTTTTATTGGATATAATAAATGGTTAAATATTTATTTTAAAAATATTTTCTCCATTTAAATATTCATGAAATTATTTATCATGTCAACTTATATTGATAAAAAAGATATATAAAGGAAATTTTTTGTATACTTTTTAATGTCATTAAATGATTTCCAAATTGATGTTTTTTACATGTTTTATAAAAAATGTTTTGAAAATATATAAATGGAATGTTTCATTCCTAATTTACATGGAAAAAATAATTTTATACCATGATTTCCATTATTTTATTTACATATTTAATTAGAATATCTCAACATTCCAAAACTAAAAAATATATATACTATTTTGTATGTTTTATAATCGGTAATGGATTATCAATGAAAATGGTGTTTTGTATAAAAAAAGGTTCTAAATTGAAAATGGTGTTTCTATTTAAAACTAGGTTAACTATGGGTATAAATAAATTAATATAAATTTATTCCAATATTATTTTACTCTTGAAATAGTACAAGAGAATTATATGAAACTAGTGAGGTAAATACATCTTATATGAACGGTTGTTCCCTGTTATAGCTAATGAATGAGACCCATACAGATTATATGATGGGATGATACATATTACAGATAATGGTAAATATATGATCCCAATATATCTTAAACTAATTGTTGATCCACATTATATCAAACATGGGATACATATATAGCTTATATGAATGGTTATCTCTATTATTTTTTAATAAAGTCATTTGTAATGATAATACTAATAGTGTTTCTTATGTTTATTCCAACTAAAAAAGGGATTGAAAAGGGTTTTATATATATGATGATCTATGTCATAGAAATTCTATTAATTTCTTGAAATTAGTTTTCATATACTTCCATGTGTAAAATGTGTGTTAATTAATCATTTTAAATCATCTTATTTCATTTTCAAAAATTATGTTGAAGATAAAGGTAAATGTTATATGAGTTATGAAAATATTAGAATACTAACAATTTCCTTAATTTCATATACATTACTAATATTTGGTCGTCACCCCATGTTTTTAAAATTTATTCATATATTTTAATGATCAGTATTGCGAAAGAATAATTCATTTGGGTAGTCATGTATATTTTCCATTTGAATAAATTAGTAATTATTTATTATTATTTATATTATGGGAAAATGGGTTCTGGTTAGAAGTTTCCATTTTAAATTTTTTGTTCTATAATGTTTGAGTTATAACGTAATTTTAAAAACCTATAAACCTAAAAACATATTCAATTTGACATAAAGTAAAATTTATAACAAAATTCTAGATTGTGTAATGTTTATATATGACTCCATATAGTTGAAATGAAAATTAAATTTTTAGGAAACTATATAGGTTATGATATAGTTAATAGAACTCCCTTTGAATATTTTACATTAGGTTAATTTGAAATGATATAAAATTTCATGATTTCAATTTTTCTTAATCTAAATGATGTCTTTTTATGTTTGTTTTATATAGATGAAATAGGAATTATATTTTGAGAGGGAGAATAGAGGTAAATATTCATCGAAAATAGAATTCATTGATTGTTGGAAATGTAAAAGGGTTGTTTGTTATATTATAGATCACATTACAAAATCTGTAAATAGTGGTGGAATCCAAGATATATAAGAACCTAATATAACTTGAAAAAACATTTCATTTATATAGAATTTTATGAGGAATAAACCCCCATTATTAAATGGATTATGTGACCCATTAGTAACTGTTTGATTTATCAATTCATACGATATGATATTTGATTCATGAGATGTTCAGATTGGCAAAAGGTAGCCATATCTGATTATCCATTAGAAGGTGAAGGTGATAAATAGTGGTCATTAATTAAAAATACCAAGGAGAAAGATGATCTTGATGACAGAGAATGAGAAAATTTTTTGAATCTCTACCTTGAGAAGTATTTCCTTAATATAATTTGTCTTAGGATGGAGGAAAAATCATTGTAATTAATGTGAAATTATGACGATTCAATTTCTGTTTATGATGAAAACATAAAAAAATTGGCCAGGTATATTGAAAATTTTATACGAGAGACTGACCATACAATTAATAAATTTTATTTATTATTGAATGAAATTAAATGAAGATATTTATCCACACAATAATTTTAATGATATAAAAAAGTTTCACTCTATGTAGAGAAAGTTGAAATGGTGTATTATAACATATTCATTCCATGTGATAAAAATAGTAAGAAACAAACACGGTGGATGGAAATGGACAACAAACCAACTATGAATTATAGAGGATGGACTATAATATATTTTAAATTTGTTAAATTACATTTTGGGTAAATTATGTAAGGATTTGGAAAGTGTTACCTAGGTCATTTTTTTGGACAAAAGGTTTGTATCTTTAAGGAAAGGAGTCCTAAAAAATCCCATAATGTGATTCCATATATATCGTCAATATTAATAATTTGTAGCTACAATTATTTGGTCAATTAAGTTAATTTTTAACTAATGAAACTTTCTTATAGTGAAAATCATCATGATTAGAAGAAAAAAGTGATGCTGAAATAATTTTATAAAACTAAAACAGATGTTTGGACATCTGATGATGTGATGGAAGATCTATGAAGTTATATGTTTTTCAAATGCTTATCATAATCCAATTATTATTATATATCATATTATAATAAGGTAAATTTCTTATGAGACATTTATTGATATTCAATAGATGTATGGGGCATATAATTAATATTTTTTGAGGAATAATAACTCAGTTTCTGTCGATTAATTTTAAATTATGTTGGTGAACATTAGGATTGTATATCAATATAATGGTTTAGTTTAACGAGTAGGTATTACCACTAAACATAAGTTATTAAATCATTATCTAATAATGGTAATGTTTTATTGATATTTATATGTGTCATCCATGTTGGATTTGGTTATTATATAAAGGTAATATGTACATCAATCTATTGTTTAGGGGACTTCGTGATTTTTGAGAAGTTTCTTCTCGTTCTTTAAGAATGAATATTCAATTTTGTTTCAAATTATATAGTAAACTTCAATTTTTATTGGATGTTGATAAAAGTATGAATAATTAGTTATCATAAAGCATATTTCCTTCATCATTATGTATTGATGGTGAATGAAACTGTCATCTTTATTAAAAGGATATTGAAATAAAATTTGATCTTATTAACCAAATTTATGATGATATCAATGTCATTTTCCACAGCAATTGGGAATATAGTATTCATTCCATTGACTGCCTCTTGACCATGATCTCTAACAATATCAATACACCCCTGTGAATTTTATTTCTCTTTAAAATTAATTTTTTAATTTCACACCAATGATCACCTTATATGGAACCCCAGTTATGAGTATCTATTAGTGACATTAATTTTTTCCACATTCTCCTTTTGGGAATATTATTTTACAATCCTTTATATTTTGTGGGAATTAAAAATAAAACTCAGGAAATTTTATCCATTTTATATCCAAGACGAATTATTTGGGAGAAATTCATTTAAATGGTGGTAGGATATAACATCCAAAAATTTTATGACATATATTGTTTCAAATAAATGTACATTATTTAATTGATTATATTACATGTTATATATTGTATATATTATTTCACATTCTATAACTTGTTTAAATTTCATTTCATCCTACATTGATTTCCTTTGATGACTTCAATTTCACAACTTGAGACAAACTAGAAAAAAATATTATATTAATATTATTATGATAGTAATCAATTATATATAAGAATAATGTTTATGAACAAGAATAAATAAATTATGAAATTATATTTTACACATTTTTATAAGATTAAATAATTGGTTACCAATTAATTATAAATTATAATAATGACCAATTGAATATAAATTTTGTAATATACCAAGTAGTGATTAAATATTAAATTTATATTTGTATTAATATTTATGCATTAGAAAGTGGTTTTTACTAAATGTTGAATATACGTTATATATATGAATTATAATTCAATTATAACTTTATCAGATATCCTACGTTTCAAGCTAGACCGAGTCCTACAGGAAAATTATATATTGATAATATTATTATTTTATTTGGTAGTTAGCGCGTAGTGATTTTATGGGTTATAATGAATTAGAATAACTGTATTATGATCACAAAGTATTACTAAATGTTTTTAACATTATTCAGTAGTTTTTATAAGATAAGAATAATAATAAATCAACAATTAAGCATAAAAATATCCATATTTATTAAATATAGTTTTACAGTTTTTATTGAAAAAAAAATTAAAATAAAATTTATGACAAATTATAATTTCTATATAAAAAATTAAAAATATTTTTTAAGTAACATATATCAAAATTTAAATTAGTTGGTTTTTGAATATATTTTTTTTCTATATTCATATTTTGAATAATAATGAATTGAAATGAATTTTTTTTCAAAATCGTATTTTTGTAAAAAAATATTATTGTAGTTAAATTATTTTTTAATTATTTCAAATTAAAATTAGATCATTTTTTATATTTGACCAATTTAGGTAATTAGAGAGAATTTACAATGAATATATATAATAACATAGTAAATAAATAAACAGTTATACATTAAAATGTGACTTTATCATCCAATCTACGTGATTAAATTTAAATTAATTTCTTCCCATTCTCTGATTGAAATTTTAAAAATGTATTCCATAACTAGAGTGTCTAGAATTTATAATTATTTATAATTTATACTTAATTTTATTCCAATAATATTACTTAATTTAATTATAATTAATTTAAGTTATTAAGAGTAAAATTAGCTTAACCGGGGACTTAACCATTAAATAATGTGAAAAAATGTCCTAGAATGATTTCCAAAATCCATTGGATGCTCCTATTTATACATTATAATTCCATTTATCAAATTTTGACAACTATTAGATCGACATAAAATTGCAAAACATGGATGAAATTGTGTATTCATAAATTGACTAGATTTCCCCCCCCCCTCAAATACAAAATGGAATCGTGCCTTCCCATTACATCGCAACTCTCAAGCCCATTTCGATCATCCAAATACTACTCAAATAATCTCCCAAAATAACTTTCCTTACACTAGATGACTCGATTTATGAATAAATAAAAGTAAAAAAAAAACACTTTTGGTGCAAATCCAAAAGAGGTTACCTGAAAAAAAGGGATGGTAAATACACATTTGACAAGTCAGACTAAAGGTAAGTGATTTTCATATCAATTTTTACATCAGTTAGATAAATGTAATATTCACCTATCAATTATATTAATTGGTGTATCTTCTTTTCATTTATATATATTATATCATGAATTTTTTATCTTTATTGTAATTAAATGTTTCCTTTTTTATTATAAATTTTAGGTCATCCAATTCTTATGTTTCAATAATTGTAATGAATATCAGCATAAACTCTTTTGATTGTGACATTTCATTATTACATGATAAATTAATTATTTATAATCTATATATAAATAATATAAGATATTATATATCTATATTATAACCATTCTCATGCTATTTAGTGTTTTTATAATGTTCAATGTCTTATGGAATACATTAAATATTTAATGATTAAATTCAAAATTATTTTGTCCATGTCAATATTCATGGTGTTATATTAAAAATTTATTTATTTGGATATATAAAAATTATTAAAAAAATTATTTTTATATTCATTTTTTCATTAAAATTTTGAAAAATTTAATATTTAAATATGTTTTGATTGAATCCTTTTGTTAATTGAAAAATGAAATTATCAATTATTTGTATACAAGGTGACAATGAATTTTTTCTGATATATTCATTTTTTATAATTATGTTAAATTTCAAGAGTATCTGGTTATTAAAAAACCATATCCTTAGGGTATTTTATAATTTAAAATATGTTTTCATGTAAAGGGTGTTTTTGTATTGAAAATGGATTCCTGAAGGAAAATGATATTTTTATTTGAAAGTGTTTTTTAGATTGGCTAAAAGTGGTGTTATAAAATGGTTTTATAATGTAATAATTTTATTCATGATATGGTAGTTTAGATAAATATGAAAAGTATGATCATGATAGGGATTATATGATGTTATCAATCCCCTTATAGCCCACGATTGAGCCCAATATAGGTTATACAAAAGAATCATCCTAATTATAGATCATGGGAAATGGGTGATCAAAATATATCTTATATAAATGTTTGAAACCCATTATAGCTCACATATGATACCTATATATATTAGTGGAAGGGGATCCCAATTATTGACATCCAATTTTTTTGTGATGATAATTTTTGAAATTTTACACATGGTTATTAAATAGAGAAGGGTTTTGAAATGGTTATATGTATATGGTCCTCTAATTCACCGAGAAGGATTAATTTTGGACTATGGTTTATTATGATTATACTAGAATTAATATTGTGTTTTTAATTCATGTTAAAATGATTTATTTAATTTTATAAATGTAATTTTAATAAAAAGGTCATTATTATATAAGTTTGATTTTTCAAACGAACTAATGGTTTCCTTTTATTCTATCTCACAAAAAGAAAATTTGTTCTCTTCCCATGCTTGAAAAATGACTTCATATGTCTTTAGGATGGGTATGTGAATGGAATAAGAAATTTTAGATGTCATGTATATTTTCTATGCAAATAATTCATGAATTTTTTAAAATATTTGTATTATTTGAAAATGTTAACTTATTGAATGTGTCCACATTATATGTTTTGGTTTTGCTATGATTGAGCAATATCATAATTCTAAAAAACTCCAAAAATAAAAAGATCCTCAATTTGAGTTAAAATAAAATTATTGAGTTAAGTTAACAAAATATAGTGTTTAATGATGAGTTATTGTAGTTATGGCCTATTGATTAAAAATATTTCACTGTTTTCTATGTTTCAGGTGTGTTTATTTTATGGATTCATGCTTCGTTTACTTGTGTATAAATATAGATGTTCAATAAAAATGTTATTAGAACTCAATAAATGTCATGTAATATTATTATTGAATGTAAAAAAATTTGATTATTCCCATATTTAATTTTTATTCCATACATGATGAAAATTTATCATATAAACATTATTGATAAATGTTTATAATATTTTAGTCATTTTTCTAAGCATCATGAACAAGTTTTGTTTTATTTAATATTATGTTAATATATTAGTTCCATATGATGAAATAGGATACAATATACCTATTAAAAGATGATTTTTTCATTAATAATAGTTTTATGAACAACCATGATGGAATTAATTTAAAACAAACATAATCATTATTGATGGGGACAATTCACTGACATGACATGGACAACATATTTATTTATTTCAATATGGGGGATGAGAAATAAAATTTAAATGAAATATTCCACTATAAACATAATACATATATATATATATATATATGATTCTAGAGTTATCATAAATTTAAGTACGAAGGATGTAAAATAATTTATAGAAAAAAATATTATGTGAGGAGCATTTAGAATGTTACATCTTGAATATCACCTAATAGAGAGACCCTTTAAGATCATATATATGTAATTTTTTTGACATAATTATAAAAATTACATGGGTATAGTGAGGAATATATTTTTTGTCAGAAATATGACAAAAATCATGCCTTCTGAGTCAAAATGCGGTGGTTAGGGGTGGAATTTATACTTTAGGAGAGGTAGGTTTAACTGATTAAAATTATGAATATTTAATATTTATAACCATCCATATTAAGGTGGAATTTAATTTTATTTCATGGGATGGAAATTAATATTTTATTATCTTTTTATTGTTAATAAAAACCTCAAATGACCATTTAATGTGTTATATTATATATATTTTATGCCTTTACATTTTTAACATTATCCTGTTTCATATTACCCTATACATTGGTAAAAAATTTATTTACCATGGTGACTTTTATAACACCTAAAAATTGATTTTAATATAATCAATAATATGGAAATTTGAATTACATATATAGAAACTATTTTAAAAAATTTAATCTATATAATTGGAAAAAAAATATTAATAATTAATAGAGTAGTCATAATGAAAAATTGGGTATTTAAAGTGAAATGTTCAAAAGATTGAAATGTATTTGTTCCGAATCTCCATGATATTTTAATTCCAATGACCTAAATTGGATTCATTGATATATCATATAACTAAATATTCTCAAAAAACAATTTCTAATAAAATTAACTATATAAATAAATTATATGAAACAAATTTTTTCAAAAAATATTTGGTATTTTTCACTATTTAGAAAAAAATATAACTTCATAGAAAGATACTAAAAACCCAACTGAATATAATATTTTTATTAATAATTAAAAAAATAATTTTATTTGTCTATAAATTTTATAATAGGTTCAAAATTGAAATTTAACATTGGTGCTCCATTAAATGGATGAAAAATTGTCTATTTAAAAATATATCTCCCTTTATGAAAAACATTCGATCTATTCATATCTTAAGAATGTAAATAATATCAGATAAATTTAAAAACATTTAATTATATATATAATATAAGTATAAAAAATATCATTTAATAATATATTTTAAATTAATTATGATTATATTTTTCAAATTTTTCCATAATAACAATTTTTATAAAAACACTCTGATTATATTCAATAGTTTTTCTATTTTTTTGCAATTTGTAAGAAATGAAATTATTTTATTAACATGTTCATAATATATTTTAATAATTAATATTATAACATTTATCCTTTCTATTCCAATTGATATGATATTACATCCAATTTTAAATAATAGTTTTTTTTCATTTTTGTAAGCATGATGTGGAATATCTTTTATGATATTGACAATAACATTTACTTTTAAATTATAGAATAGTTACATTCTTTCACCACCTTAAATAAATATTTCCCTTAAAATTAGAACTCATGATTGAAAATTTAATTGATTTACATCACAAAATAACTTTTTTGAAATCCCACATCTGAAAAAGGATCAATAAAACATCAATTTTAAAACAAGGGAAAGTGTGAAGGTCAACTGAGATGACACATACATGGTTTCCATGTAAGAAAATAGGAAAATCAAAGAGAAAATATATTTTCCATGGAATGATATAGTGTGATATTTATCATTTTTATAATAATGTTAATAATAAAAAACTATAAATCATTGATGGTTTCAATGTTCACCAGTATCTTAAAAACTAAAAATAAACAGATAACATTTAAAATAATAATAATTTTCCAAATGTTAAGGAATTTATTTTCTATATAATAAATTATTGAATATAATTACATGATATATTTATATTTTATAATCAAAATTGAATCCTCATAATATTCATATTATTTGGATGTACATCCCTAAAATAACAAAAATCATTAAAGTTCATATAAACCATAATGGTTTAAATTTACTTCAAACCCCATGAACCAATGTAATGTATTACTTCTAATAAAAATAATGCATAATATTAATGTAAACCAAATGAAAAATCTCCTAGAAATTAATTTTAATACATTTATTATATCATCACTTAAAACCTTAGAAAGAGTTTCAAAAACATTATTCTTATGGAAATAATTTAGAAAAAAACCATTCTTCATTCATCTTCCATCACATCAAAATATGTATCATCCTCCACTAAAATAATTGAAAAAAAAATTCAATACCTTTTTGTTTCTTATCATGATGATATCCACCATGAAAATGTACCATAAAAAAACATTAGAAAAATTCCCCAACTCGTTGCAACTAAAACATATTACTTTCTAATAAATATATATCATATCATTCTTGGATTGTTTAGAATTCTTCAATTACTAGTCAAAAAACTTGAGACCAAACTGACCACATCGTATCAATTTCGCTATCCGGACACACAATACCCAAAATGTATTTTACCACACCATGAACATTTTTTAGGCTTATATCCATAATACATAATTGTTTCATTATCAATTTTCATCCCCCTTTACAATTTCATAGTCTTTTCATCATATGAAACATATGTGTCAATAATCTACACCTAAACATTCTCGGAACGACATAATAATTAATCATTACATTAAATTATTTTAGATCCAATTGTATTAATTATAAAATTTTTCATTCTTTTTAAAATCTATTATTTTTTCTATTACTTAATAAAAAAATTGTCACATACATGAAAAATCTTGTCATTTTTTCATATGATTTATTAGAGTCATCATATTTTTTTCTTCGACTCTAGGAATTATTAGTCCATTCAATGTCTAAAACCCTAATAGAAATATTTATAATGGAATTTTTTTAAATTTGTAACATTTCATATCATCGAGTTCATATATCACTATGATATCCTTAACTATATTCCACCATCGATCAACATTACCTTTTTGAGGAATCAATTTAAGAGTTACATTTTCATATTCTGAACATCCCATGAATTCAAATTCTTTTTCTTGGGCATTGGTCAATCATTATAACAACATTAGAAAAAAGGATCTGTAAAATGAAGGGAATGAAATCTCATTAAGGGATCAACTATTGACATGTTATTTCATAGTAAAATAGGTTCTAATTTATCATGGATCCTACAACCATTTTTATTTTTTGTAACAATACTCATACATAGGAAAAATATTCTATAATGATTCAAATAATCCAAGGACGTTTATTTCTAAGGATGTTATCCTCTCGACTCCTTACCACAATAGTAGACTTGTTTTATCTAAAAATACATTATAAATATATATATATATATATATTAGATGAATCTACAAGGTTTTCGTAAAACAATTCATCATTAAAATTTAACCAAAATGATAAATCTTTTTAAATGAGTGATTTTAACACTACCCAAACATATAAATTGGTCTAAAATATCCTAGAATACAATCTATAGGTCTGAACCATAAAAATTATTTATTATAGTTATATTAAAAATATAAATGACATTATTTTCTAAATTAAATTTTATCTTTAGTGTTTTAGATTATTAAATAAAACTCAAATAATGTAATCTTTTACATTACATGAACACCTTTCCCCATTATATATTTTTTTCACCAAAAACACATTCTAAAATAAAATATGGTTTTTACACAATAAATCATATCAATTTTCATATTTTCCACTTACATGTCCCTAGTAATAATTTCACCAAAAAAATTTATAAAATGGGATGAGAACAAAAAACTCAATGAGGGAAATAATAACAAATAAAACCATTGCTCCAGTGAAAATCAATAAAATACTTTTATTATTATTTGAGAAAATGAATCATCAAATATTCACAAGAATCACACAAACATGATTTTATTTGTTAATTCCTTTAAAAAACATAATAAATAAATGTAAATCATAATTAGTTAACTTAGAGAATCTTCAAAAAATAATTTTGAAACCCATTCAATTTATATAAACAAATGGATGAGGTATGATATTCTTAATACCAGTGAATTAGAGATATTTAATGGGGATCATCCTTTGAATAAGATAAACCGGGCTCACCCATGAGCTATAATGTGGCTCAAAACAATTTATAAGATATATCTTGCTCACCCATATCTCCTGAGCTTTAATGAGTCTCATCCATTCATATAAGCTTTATTGGCACACAAGTGAGTTATAATGTGTTTCAAAACTTTGAAGAAAATATATCAAGATCACATTTTTCCAATATAATGATCATGTACCATCTCATGAATAAAAAAATTCATCATAAAATACTTTGACAGATTATTTTATCTCAAGGTGAAGAAGACTTTTGTATAAAAATACCGTATTTACTTGAAACCCCATTTCCAATAACAATCCAGTGTTTTATTTGAAAAACATTTTTCGATTCCAAATACCAAAAAAGATTATTTTTATTTATGAATTATTTTAAATTTGAAAAATTAGATAAAAATTACATTATTTTACTAATGGCATAAAATTTTTTATTGACTTGATCATTAAGGATGTATCATATTTTTCTTCATATTTTTCAGTATAAATCATGTAAAAAAATATTAACATTAAAATTAATTGAAAATACAAATAAAATTTCAATTTTATTTATTTATTTTTAATATAAATGAACATATATATAATTTAAAAAAACAAGGATGAAACTGTTTTTGAAATTAAATCATAAAAAATTTAATAAGGGATTTTTAAATAAATATTTCACATACAAATTTGAATTATTATGATCATATACCCTAATAAGGAATGAATTTTAACAACACATTAAATAATATGATTAATAATAAATTCATCATGTTGTAATAAAAATGTGTCTGAATATATACCTGATAAATGATGTTGGGTGTATAATATCCAAAAATACCTCTATGAAAGGAGATTAAAACGAGTTCTTTTATAAAAATCATATTATATAATTTGGAACCAATCAAATGAATAAAATATTTGTATCCACTATAAATCCAGATAAAAAAGATAAAATTCAATATAATAGATTAATAATTCATTTCAAATATATGATTATAATTACATAAAAAATAAGTAATAGTTTAACACATATAATACAAATTTGGTTATAAAATACCTTACCTCTTGAATCCCATTAGTGGTGCATATATTTACATCTTGTATAATGTTTTTAATAATGTTATTAACTAAATACATAACTATATATAAATTTATAATACCATATTTAATTATTTTTTAAAATGTTAATACACATCCATTAATAATTTTTCAATATCACCATGGCTTTATGTGATTTTTTTCATGGTGTCATGATTGTTTCATTTTTTTATAATTATGGATGTTTACATAAAATGGGATTAAAACACAATATGTATAATGGAATAGTATTTATGAACCTTCATAATTATTAATGGTCCCATATAATTTTTTTGTACTATATGATGTTTCATTAGATAAAACATAAATGATAAATGTTGTTTTTTTCATATTTTTCTAAACATCATGAACTAGATTAGTATTATTTATAATTATATTTTTATATTTGTTCAAAAAAATTAAATAGGTTCTAAAATAGTTACTAAATCATTTTTTATCAATAGTTATTGTTTTACAACCAAACAAAATGGTGGTAATGTCAAACGTACAATATAATTATTCACATAGTTGGTTAACCTACATAACTTGGATAATAGATTAATTTCTTTTCTCTAGTTGATATGTAAATGAATTTGATATGAGTTTTTCCTTTATAAACATAATACTCTATTGTTAATTTGATTATGGAATTATCAATTATTTATGGATGAATTAGGTGTGAAGATAGATGAAAAGGAAAATAAATTAAGAGAGGTACTTTGAGAAAATTACCTCATCCACATCACCTCTATGAGAGACCATTGAAAAAGTTTAGTTGGTATTATAGTGAGGATATCATATATAATATATATGGAGAGTGAGTAGTAAATTTATGGGAATATTTTTTTATGAAATTCAAGGATTTTTAGTAGAAATTCGGTTGTGATGGTTGGTATTTGTACATGAGGAGTTGTTAGTTTAAGTTATTAAAATAATGAATATATATATATAAAGAAAAAACATTGATATGGAATAATTTTTTTTGAAATTATATGAAAAATAAATTTTATAATATAGTTATAGTTATGTTACCCAACAAAAAACCATTAAATATTTCCATTTAATTGTATTTTAAACCATTACCTTTTTACTATTAACCAAATTCATTTTTGACCTATACCGTAGTAGGTAAAATTTATACCATGGAAAAAAATTAGGATTAAAAATGAATTTTAACTTAAAAACTAATTTGGAACATATGATTCTAAATATGATATCAATATTACTAAATAAAAATCACATTATTTGGATGGTTATATTTAATGATAATTCAATAAACTTAATGAAAAAGAATGTTTTTAAATTGAAGTGTAAAAAAAATTAAAATATTTGTATATCTAATATCATTTTAAAATTGATCATAATGACTTAAATTGATAATATTGAAGTATAATTTCACTATGATTACGTCAATACAAAACTAAAATATAATTTTACTATATAAATAAATTATATTGAAAATATGTTTTTCGAAAAATTTTGGAGTTTTCACTATTTAACAAAAATAATTCATAATACAAAAGTATTGAAATATCACTGTAATATAATTTTCGTAATAAAAATTAAAATAAAAATAAAAATAAATTTATAAATTATTCAAATTATATATTTAAAATACATACTCCATCAACAGGTGGAAAAATTATCTTTAAAAATTATATAGCTTTTTAAAGGTAAAATTAAATTTATTTTAATTTTATGCATTTAAAATTAGTTTAATGAATATGATATCATATAATTTTATTTATATCATATAAATTTTCATTATATATTTCATTGATATTGAATAGTTAAATTTTATAAGATAAAATTTCATTTTTGGTATAAAATGGGTTTTTGTAAAAAGATACCTTTTATATGCAATTTCATTCTTTTGCTTTATAATAAATTGGAAACTGATTAATACCATTTACAAATATGTTGAAACTATATTTTCATAGTTTATATAATCTCATTTGGCCATGAACCCATCTCCACAATGTCTTCCCCTCTTGGGCTGCTAATGGGTGTTGAGTAATAGAGACCCCCCAAGTCCCACCTCCAATTGGCCCTGTGTTAGAGATAGGCACCAAAGGTATAATAAAAATGCAGATGAGAGGAATTAACCTTTAAGATTAAAAAGGAATAGATATATAATATAGAAACCAAACAAATCCTACTCAATCTATAATATAAAATAAATCCCATGTACATAAATTTAATGCCATGCATGAACTACTAAAACTAAAAACAAATATAGAAAATACCAACAAAAATTAATCATGAAAGTTACCACGATACACCAAAATCTCATACATCCAAAATCTAGAAATAACAAGCCGGATATCCAAACTAATCCAACTGACATGAATATATATATATAGGGATTGTATAACAATATACATAGAATTATCCTCCCTTAATCCTCTCATGAAAGAGGTAAAGAAATAATTCTTAAGCATAGTGAATAATAGTTAGTATAACTCATCACCTAAACAAGAATACTACATTCCTCGCCCCACCATTATTACTCAATCAACGTATTTCAAGCTAGATAATATAATATAATAAAAAAATATCAAGGGTACCCTGATATTGCTTGCCCAATGGTTTACCACTTTTCCCCAACATCACACGTCTTGAGAATATCTCTCCAAAAATACAAGTCTGAAAACACCTTAGAGAATCCCCACAATATGAAAATCCTAAAACAAACCACCACATCCAGAAAATGTAATGTAACCATGTAGTATTTTAAATCCACCATAGGCCACATAACATGTATCATACATCGAGTATTATACCTCAAGACATCATATCCCATATATAGACTTAGTATTCTCAAGCCATCCAAACCTATAAATGTTATACCAATAGTAGTCTATAGGGTACTATATCCAGAAATCATGTCTGTGAAATAACCATAGTCCAATACAACCCTCTAAATAGATATATGGGAAAAACTAACTATCGGGCATGCGGGCATATGCAACTTCTAAGAGAATAGAGTTGGGCCATAGGAGGTAGTCAGTTTTCTATTCTCACATTGGGATGTTAGGGGAAAAACATCCAACATGACTCATAATATCTTGGGGGAAGATATCCCTGGCATAATAGGTGGAGTAGATAATATAAGAATAAAAACTAAATCATATAATATAGCTCACATCCACAATAAGGGAATATCCTAGTCTCTCACAACTAGAGATAACAACTCTTAGAATTCTGGATGCCACAACCAATACGAGATATACTATGAGAACACATCCATTTAAATAGCGACATTAAATTATATAATTCACTATCATCAGTTTCGATTGACATTAATTAATTAGTAATCATTAATTAACCATTATAAATTCCCACATTACGTTATATTATCATCTCAACAAATATTCATGGCCTGCAATCATAAGAAAACTCTATCAACTAATTATTAGAATTATATCCTCATAATAACATCCCATCATTATCCAACCCCAAGAGTTAATAAAAAATTCATTTATTAACTAAATTACATTCCATATTACCAGGTATACTAGGAAAACATTTTGAGATACCAAACACAAATTTCTCAACATGGTGAGTTTATTATGTAACCGTTGAATATTTTCCATCTAATAGGATCATAGGCTCATCCAGCAGTGAAAATATAACCACATAAAGTACATTGTATACACATTACATAATCACCTCTCTTGGATTGTGGGAAACCAAAACCATCTACCTCATGTAGTGGGTAAAGGAAAGTACATTAATCAACATATGGACTTAGTAAAACCAACTAATTAAATCAATCATACAATATATAAATCAACGTGTATGCCCATATTCAACCTATCTCATCATCCCTATTGTCCTCTCCAAAAACTATATGCATATTCTGATGCATCTCACCACTGCAGACATCATCAAATTACACAATAACCACTCATATCTACCCCCTATATCATAACAACCGTTCAATAATTTCAATCCTAGGCTCACACCACATTTGGGCCTCCCCTCCCCACATAACAAAATACCCCTCTAAGATTAGATATCCCAAAATCCCATCACATAACAACTAGTATGAAAAACCATAGATAGGGGAACACTTCCTTAAACAATTAATCTAACCGAAACAAGCATTGAGCCTTCACAACACCAAAGCACAACATATATGTCCTTTATAAGGAAAAAAGAAACTTCATCCCTTTGGGATGTTATCTTTAATCACACAACAATTTCTTATTCCATCCTAAATTAAATGATTTATTAATAATAGTTCAAAACTATAGGAAACCTATGAAACAAGATATCTAAATCTATAAAAAACAAATTAAACAATTTATGTAAATGTTATTAATTATTTTAACAATAAAAATCATAATGCTTCATGTTTATTAAAAAATTAAATTAAAAATGTAGGCTTGTATAAATTTTATTGTCATCAAATTATGAATACCACAACTATATTTTTTTTAACATTTATTAATAGTCGTTTTCCAATCAATCTTAACTTAATTCAATGTATAAGTTCTTAAACAATTTATATCAACAACAACATGTTAATATAAGAAAATAATAGATATAACACTATCTATATAATCTAGAGTAACACTATTATCATGAAATAATGAAGAAACATTGATATGTGATAGATAAAAATATTTTAATCTATTTGATGTATTTTATTACGATAATTTCAATGGAATACAATGGGATAAATCACGCTAACTCTAAAGTTGCACATAAATAAATATATAAGAAACAAATCCCCTTCATCAAAAGCTTGTTGACTTTATTCACATGAGAAAAAATCACAAAATGGATCAATGATCACCTCACCTGAAATATCATCATCCACTAGGGGATGTCGTAACACCACCACACAAACAACATCCAAGAGAAACCTAATTAGAACCTTGTGTAACTAAATTCCATGGAACAATGATAATAATTAGATGATTCATTGATCCATATTAAAGAATCAATTATAAATAGAAGGTAAATACTCCTTGGATCAGGCTGTGAAGCCACAGATTGGAGATGAAACTCAAGGATCGATTACCATCGAGGGGATCACCAAAAAATTGAAGAGGGGACTACAATTTCTTCTTGGATGACATAGAGATAAAGAAGCTTCAGCCTTAGGGATTAACAAGTAGAGCAGCTGGAATGTTTTAAAACATTACAATAATAGTGGATGACAAAATGTGTAATTTCATTTGACATTGTGTAATGAATCAATTTCAGTTTCCACCAACAAACATGTTTCATTTCGGAATTTTTTATTTAAACACTGAAATGTTAAATATAGTGAATCCTGCATTTAGATCGTCAAATTCATTTACATGACATGAATCTCACATTCACATTACAAAAGTTCCTTTATCACGGTTCTCATCACCAGAACTCTTATAGACTTCCACTAATCCTCATATAATCTCTTTAATCCAAATAAACAAACAAAGGGTTGTTCCACAACAATACGGTCCCTTAAATAAGATAACTATCAAAACATTATCTTCTTTAGGAATACAAAACCTACCAAGATAGGAAATAAAAAATGGGAACATATGAACATACACCCTATAAGATACTTCATTATGATCTTTCTATCAAAGGATCTCAACCACCACACTAGAGAAATACCGCAAAACCCTATAACAACTAAAATCATATACAAAATAACCTACAGGGGGAGATACCACTCATAAGGTTAGAATACATATTAAGAAAATGGAAAAAGCCATCTCATAACCAAGGATGGTCTAATACCACCAGAATTAAAAAAATTACAAGAAAATATCCAAACAACATATATCTTGGGTTACATAGTTCATATTTGTGACTCACATTTTTAGGCACTATCCTTAAATCTATCACACTACCACAAGACACAAACCATGGGGATAAAATGTCCTTGAAACACATTCTCCTCGTTTTCGTGGATATCTCTATGATTCTCTCCAATGTATCACCCTTTTAAACATCAATCTCGCTATAATTGAGTATGTGAATGTCATTATAAAGATAATGAATGAGTTGTGTCAATAGAAAAATATCATGTGTCTGTCTCAATTATAAGAGAAGTTGTACCATATTCTCAATGTCTCCAATACTAGACAACACCTCAAAAGGCCCAACAAACCTCTGTCAAAGCTTACTCCCATGGCCAAACCATCCCTACCCATGATGGGGTGTCACTTTTAGAAACACAGGATACACGTCCTCAAATTTTTGAGGTATCCTTATACTATCTACACAGGATTTTTTTATGAACATATGCTAAATTCATCCTCTCACAAATCACATAAACAATCACTATTGTATTCTATACAAGATGCGTCTGGAAAATTCTTTAATATCAAAACCAAGTATAACACAACAGAAAAGGGAATGGTTAGAGATATAAGGCCTGAAATAGATCCACAATAATTTTTTAGTGAAAACTATTGTTGTGAGAAAGAACTAAAAAGGGAAATTACATCATCCATAAACCTCCAAAATCGATGACATAAGATCACTACATGTATTCAAGTGTCTGGATGGTTCTCCCTATGTGACCCTATCTCTATGGATTAAAATCAATGATATGGAATATATAATAACTAGAATCATGTTGGAGACCTATCCCCAATTGGGATGAAAAAAATGATCAGTATCGAAAATTATTTTTTATGCCTCTATGCAGTCTCACCACCTCATCCAAATATTATCTCAGGAATACCACAACTGAGATCAAATTGTTGATTGCTATAAATCATTCCAATTTCATCAAAAAATTCACAAACATCATTATTACATCATTTCCTACAAGATGTTGATGTAAACTAGTAAAAAAGTCCATTGATATTTCCCCTATATACATTGAGGGAAATATAATATATTTGGAAAAAAACAGGAACATGATGCTCAGTCTTCACCATTAGGCAGACACAATAACGATACAGAGACACTCTAACTACATGCTTTAACCCAGGACATAAAAACAGACCTATCATATCTTAGTATATCTTTTTCAAGACATGATTTAGTGAAAAAGAAGGTTTATGAAACTATATGAGGACCATCTAAGTCATCACTAGAGGAAAAAAATTATACCTTTAAACAACACTTGGTGTAGTTCATCCTCAGACCAACCACTTGGGTTCTCTCCATAAAACATCCATAACTCTCTATACCTCCACTTTAGGATTCCCAAACTGGGATTTCTCAAGATACAAAACCATAGTGGAATATACTATAGTCTAAAAAAGATAAAATATAACCATTACTACTCCCATATCTATACGCATTGTTGAATGTTCTTCTAACACACTATAGTAATCACATGATTCCCATAGTACATCAGTACATAACATCCATCCCATGGAATCCACTACAAAATTTCCATTTCTAGGTGCATATGAAATAAAAAATTTCAATTCCTAAAAAAAACCATCTGCTAACGCTGAAACATGTTCAATTCATGTTCGTAAAAAACAAAACTCAGGATCATATGATTGGTGAAGACCAAATGACACTCATTTATGATGTAATGACTCTAAAACATCAGGGAAAAACCACTACCAAAAACTAAAGATCATGAGTGGAATAACAACACTCATAGGGAAATTACTACCATGAAAGATAATAAATGACTGGACTAAGATTCATTAATACACTGACCAACCAAAGACACAATGATTCAAAGAAAACATAAAACAAAATGCCTTCTATTTAGAGACAAAGTACTAGATCACTGAAAAAAAATTTCGTTCAAATACTCAAAAGTTGAATGAACCTCATCAGTCCATATTAATTCCCCTTCATTTCTAGTCAACACTGTCATAGGAGTCACAACCTGAGAAATATATTCTATGTGACTCCTGTTTCAACCTCAAATACTATGGAAACATTGAGGCTCTTCCACCACCTTTTTTGATTCCGATTACAAAATTTTTTAATCATAGATGTATCTACAACTACACATTACTGGGAGACTACATGAATAATGAAACATAATTCTCGAGTTAAAAACCCAAACTTTTCAAACATCCCAAACATCATCTCTTGGAAAAGAACTCCCAATATGGAACATAGTTACTCTGTATGCACCTCAATAAACATTGAGAACAAAATGATGGTGTCAATGAAAATGAACATTAAAATAGCTTGATACTCCTAGAACAAAAAATTCATCAGGCCCATAAATATAGCTGTAAAATTCTCTACATCGAATGACATCGCAATAAAATACTAATTACCATGATGAAAGTGGGAAAAGGACTTTAGTATATCGTCATCCATTAAATGAATATGATGATATCCTAAAATCATGTAGATCATCTAGAACAAACCTGAACCCCTCATTATATTAAATAAATAATCAATATGAGGAAGAAGATTGTGATTAATTAAAGAATCTTTCTTCAAGAGAAAATAATCGATACTTAGTTGATAACTGAGTTCACCCTTATTTACAAACAGAACTGATGAACCCCATATTGAAACACACATCTAAAAAAATGAACTACATCCGACCATGAATCTATATATGTATCTCTTTAAAAATAGAATTTTCCATACTATATAGAGACATTTAAATTGGAAACATTCATTGTTGTTACTCCATCCCAACGATGATCTCTCGTTGAGGGGGAATACTATAACCTCCTCTAGAAAGACTTCATGTTACACTTCTATGATCATGGGAAACAATAACTATAAAATATACAATGAACTTAGAATTTTATTATCCATAAAGGATTATAATGAAAAAACAATCCACTGACACATCTTAGGGTCTCACGTTCTAAGAATCACTATTGACTCTACCTCAGCACAGAATAACAAATATTGAATCCTAATGAACTCCATTATAGAATCACGGAATAAAACCAATACATGTTGGGGATGATGTCATATTATTTTATCTGTTAATTTAGAAAATAATCCCATGAGTATTGTTTCACCAGCACCAAATTGTGTTCTATATATAATAAAAAATGTATTCTAAAACTCTATCTAGAGTAGTCAAAGTCAAGGTTAATATAAGTATCTCTACCTCATGTACAAATTCGTGGAAAAGGTAATGTGATATGGAGGAATTAATCCCTATTAGATCAAAAAAGTAATGAAACCAAGTAGAAAACAATTAAAGGGTACCATGAATGACATCTAGCTCAACTGGAACTAGCAATTCTAAAGAATGAAGATGACGATGAAATTTTTTACAACTTCTCTGATGCTAATAATGAGAACCTATACATCAATTCTCTACTAATTGAGCATAGGGAGAATCCTATTATTGTCCTCTACTTGCCCAATATGTTGTCTATAGATACCAAAATGGAGCAGTCTCATGCTGCTGACTTGGAAGGAACTACCTCAATAGAGGAGATATAAGTGGAACAACCCATGCACGTTGATAGGTAAAGAAGGTTAGGATGTCTCTCTACTAATGATCTCAGCCTCTAAAATGAAAACATGGTTCTGATACCTTGGAATAGGTTTAAGAGAAACTAGACATGAAAAAAAAATTAAAATGAGGGATGAGACCTACCCCCAACTGATTAGAAGCACTTCTGTCCTGATAATTGGGATCCTTGGAAAACTGCACTACATCCTGAAGAATACTTATGTTTCCCCTATAATGGTGATATGGTTTTGGTTAACGTCCTCTCAATGAAAATTCTATTTCCAGAATCGCGATATAAATATTAAATATAAATATGTTGACCTGGTACTATATCTCTAGATAAAAAGGAATATCAAAATGAATTTCCATATCCTCCTCATCCAACAACAATTGCACAGAATACGGTTGAAGGTTCCTTAAATAGATTCCAAACTCCCACACATTTGAAATCCCCTACTGAAGGGTATGTTTCTCTAAGAGACTAGTCGCCTCTATGGTCAATGAAATAAAAATGACTCTAAACTAGTCTTTGAACTCCTCTAACAGTACTGCCTACTCCTCGCGATCTCTAGGGAATAAGAACCACCATTATCTTGCTTCACCACAAAGCATAATCAAACCCAACGAAAACTAGTGTTATTTCAGAGAACCAAATGAACTAAACAATATATCATCATCCTCCAACCAGTCTTCCCTGAAATCATCTAAAACAAAAAAATTATACCATTATATATTTTATTGTTGAAACACCCGGAGTTTCCTCCTCCATGTTTCATCATTTTCTACCTCTACCCTATTGTGATTTTCTATCCCAACCTACTGATCATCTTCTGTAAAATCCTGAAAAGGACATCAACTAGTATAAATGCCTATAGAAGAAAAAAACTATTATAGATCCTAACCTATACTATATATGAATATATAATCAACTAATTGTTTTCTTTTATTTATTTTTTGGTAAACCAATACTATGGTCTCTCCATTTGATGACAAATACAAAGTTGAATGATTTGTGATCCCTTCCAAGGTTTCTACCCTAAAACAAGTATAATTTTTTTTCCATAAGTTTAATGGTTCATGAATCAGACAAATGTGTGGAATTAAATACTTTTACCTCAGTCGATCACCTATTTTTACATTTATTTCGAAACATATCTAACACATTTTCACAACCAACTCATGCAACCTCACCTGTTTTAAACTCCAAACATCATCCTATTAAAAACTAGAACTAGGATGCCAATATTTCATAACTGATTCCCAACAAATTGTACTCTTTGTAGGTATATGATTTGAAAATAGTTATATCTACCCTTGGGTACCACCTCAGGTTGTCCCCAGGATAGCTACTAGCACTGAGGGTATAATGAACAATTAGATGGGAGGAATTTCCCCCTAAGAGAATCCTTTGTGGAAGACAGAGATAAAACCATGACCAATTAAATCCTTATTAGAATAAAATAAAAAATACAACCCTAAGCACACAATTTTTTTGTCATACATGAACAATAACATTTGAGTTATTAAAATTCTTTTAACAAAAGTATGTAAGGATGATAGTGACCATGAAGCCCAATAGCTCTTGTGACCATAGTCTAGTAGAAACTTTCCTGATCTCCATCCATCTCCAACTGACAAAAAAATATTTTATATATATGTATGGTGAGTATAACAATATAATATATATAATCATACCTATAGTATCCCATAAAAAAGGTAAAGAAAACATGCTAAAGAAGAATGAAACACTAGTGAAACTAAATCATCACCAAAAAAGGTTTACTATGTTCCATTCCCCGTCATTGATAATCTCAACATGTATCACAAAGAATAACATATTATACCAAAATTTATATCATGGATACCCCTCTATTTCTTCCCCAATGGGTTTACGCTCTTCTATAACATCACACATACTAATAATATTTCCCCAAAGAGGCCATCCCACAGACACAAGGGACAATAAACCCAACATGGCTCCCATTCCACATGTCACCACATCCACATAACAAATTGAAACTATGTAGTTTCTGGGAGCCACCACATAATACATAATCTGTATCCATCATCAGGTAATATACCTCATGCCATCACACTGCATACACCATGTGAGGATCATAAATCCAAAAAAGCCTAAATATCTTATAACTAATGTAATCTATAGGAAACAATTTATAGAATTCATGTGTGTGAAAATACCACAAGAAATTATATGCATATACACACATATATGTGGACAGATAACCACGGGGAATACCAACAAAAGTAACAACCAATAGAACATAACATGGCCAATTGGGTTAGTTAGGTATAAATCCTCCAAAAAAATTATTCAAAACAACCCTTAGTATTTACAATCCCCTGGTTGTTAATTCCCCTAACTCACATGGTGGAGTAAAGTATAAAATCTATAATGACCCAAAATTTTATTAATGAAAATTCCACTTGATCTAACTAAGAGTATTATTATATATAATGGTAATATAACATATGCACTTCACTGGTTTTATGATTTGGAATTTCAAAATACCTTTATAAATTATTACCATTTCTAATAGTTCCATTTAATAATTATCACATGATTAGTATAAATATAGGGCATTGGCAAATTTAATTTACTCAAACAAAAAAAGTGATGGCTTCATCCAGTAGAATTGATCTGTACAAAGCCTATTTGATGGTTCTCTAAAATGTGGCGGTGTCACTGGTCTTCTCTTATGACCAAGCCCAAGATGAGTTTCAACATGTTAAGTTTGAATGGAACCACATACAGGATATTTGGATGGTAATGATGATTACCACCTGAGCGATGTTATATGAGCCGCCCCAAATGTCGTTCATAATTGTACACAATGCCCTTAGGTATTATACGGTTGTTATAAGGGTTTATATAATAATAACATATAACTATGATTATGTGAATTATTTTTGTATATAATAAAGAATATATATTTATTTTATTATTGTTACTTTGTAAATAGTTTTTAAAGAAAAAATTATATTTTTATAGTTATTAAACATTAAGAAATATATTTTGATAAATTAACAGATTTTTAATTAAAATATTATTATTAAAATATACCAATTAAATTAATATCTGTTAAATTTAAATAATATTATAATTTTTATGAATACAATTATAATTTCTGTAAATGTTTGGAAGCCATTTTTTGTCACAACCCATGATATTTTTATAAATGCTGGATTATATTTTAAAAGTAAAAGTTCCCTGATTTATAAAATTATTTATATAAAATGAATATTATATTTGGAATTATAATAAAGAAATTATCAAATGGTGAATTTTTCATAATTTGCTGAGATAGTCGAATTTTTGGGTAAAAAATAAATAATGCTAATTATATAATGTGTTTTATGACATCATAATTACCTAAATTTAAATTAATAAAATACTATAAATATTATGTTAGGACAATATATGTCTAAACATCAATATAATTTGATTTTAAGTTTTTTTGATATATTTTAAAAACCTTTAGTAGACCCACCCAAGCTAATAAATTAATTTAACATTTTTAAATGTTTTCCTTGAGAGTGTGACTCACCTCAACATTAGAAAGTCTAATATTATTAAGACGTTATTCCATTGGCCTTATAAAATAATTTCTTTCAATCCCCTTTGGCTAAAACCATGTGCCTATAGAGTTGGTTGGTTTGTGGTTTTGTGTAATATAATTTGTGGTGTCTAAAACCAAAATAATAAAGAATTAAATATTTTCCCTATATAAACCCACACAACAACCCACTCCCTCTTCACAGAATGAATTTGGTGATTGACCAACACCTTCCATACTCTACCTATAATTCTCTCATGGTTCACCATGCTCCCAATAAGCCACTCTCAAGCCTCTCCCAAGCCTTTTGGATTACACATCAGAGTAAGGGATTTATTCCTTTCTAAATTTTTAAAATTTCATTATATTGTAATAAAATTTTTTCAATTATAAATGTTGGTGTATGATTATTAACCTACCCCATACTTCTGTCCATATTTTTTAATGATTAGATACCTCTTTTCTCTCATTAATACCTCCCATGTACACCTGATACCATGCCGAAATTCAGTAAGGAATTTCTCCCTTCTCATTTGCATTCAAGTTATTATTTGGTGTTATAGACCTAATTTCTGTTAGATATGTTGGGACATGTATCTATATGACCCATGTAATGTACATTTAATGTACAAATTTTTAGACACCCATATCTATCTCATAAACCATTATTTCTGAATTCTTATGTTACGTTGTTATGCTGTCAAAATTGCACTGTGATTTTTCCTAGCCAAAGTCATTGTGTAATGAATACCATGCCCATTTCTCTATCAAGGCTATTCAGCATTTTTCCCATTTACTTATTGATTATATATTTTCATACGTAAATTCCACATTCATTTATCAAGGAATAAACTATGATGTTTAATGAATCCATGTTATATGATTCATATGGTACACATATGCATGAAATGAAACGATTAATAAGGGTATGACCTATTAGCACTACAATGCGTTGGGAAAAGATTATTATCATGATAAATCTTTTGAAATGAGGGTTTAATCAGGATAATTCAATTTCAATGAGGGTTTACCCATGTTCCAAGTCCAATGGGCCTCAGATCTTGCTTAAATGATGTAAAATTATGTTTCCACATTTCCATGTTATGATAATCATGTAAAATCATGCCTTTATGTTCATGTTTCTATTATGATCCATTGATATTCTAATTTCCTGACATGTACTATATTCGGCATGTTATGCCTTGTTTACTCCCTTTTTGGGCTTTACATCTCACCGTTTTTTTCTGTATGTCCTCAGGTTATCCAATGCAATGTTAAGTACGATTGACTGTTGTGGTAATGTAAATGAAGTTTTCATTAATGATGTGTATTTCAGGTTTTAATTTGTTATATAATGTACCTAAGGCCCAATGAAACAAGACCTATATATAATATATGTTGTATCAAGTGAATAGTTTTTGTAATAAATTATGTTTATCTGTGAAATAGAGAGTAGGGTTTATATAGTTGGTATTACAGGGGAGATTTAGTTATATCTGGGATTATGATTATAAAAACAAAGTGAAATCCATGCGTATTCGACTAAGTGTAATAAAAAATTCCCAAAATTTTTGTTTTTATTGAGTCAGTTTTTTATTATGAAAATACATACCTGTCTAGATACGAGTAGGTAGAGGGAGGATTGACATAGATGTTTCTAGGGGTAAAACCTGAAAACACCGTTTTGAACTAGATTCGAATGAGAACTGATAGACAACAATGGTCCTTGCTGCACTCTAGGATACGACACTCTCTATGGACATGATTTGGTAAATTCATATGCTATTTATGAACCATTATTAAGGGAATTAAAAAAATGCCCATATGAATATAGGTTTTAAAGTATATCCTAGAAAACATAGATAAGTAAAGTAATTAAATGTAATTTATAAGTTATCCCTTGTTGTCATCAGATTCCCCATTATGTGTTACCCCTAACATTCATTTTATTCCATGCAACGGTCTGTAATAAGAGGACTCAAGCTAACACCCGACATGAAGATCAATGTGATGAATATTTTAATGAGATGCACAATCCGATGGGAGTGGGAATTGTATACTTTATCATGATACTCTCTTAGTTTACACATGTTTTGAATTTAATAATATATCATGAGGAACATTCAACAACCTTAATAATGGAAAATTCATAATCAATAACATCATGTGACAACGACCACCTAAATTTAATGGATTATTTGTTCCATCGATTTTGGAACAATGTTTCAACTCCATTGAAAAGATATTTTCTATCCTTTAATGTTCTGAACAGGAGAAGGTTCTTCTGGATGCTTATCACGTGGAGGGTGAAGATGAACAATGCTGAAAATTGATCAAATATATGAAGCATGACAAGGATATCGTGGCATTCGAATTGATGGATTTCTGAAAAATGTTTTCCATATTTATTTTACTCTCACCCTCAGATTTAAGATGGAAATGGACTTCCTTGTCCTCAAGAAAAAAGGAAACGAATATATTAGAGTTTATGAGGAAAACATCACATGACTTTCATGATTATCATATGTCTTTTTCATTACCCCCTGAATGCATGGTTGACAGTTTCTTTGGTGGGATAAAACCAAGCCTATGGAAATCCCTATGGATCTCTGACTTCGAGACCTATGATGAAACTGTCTGATGTGCCCTAAAAGATGAAATGGAGATCAGATAATCTCATAGGTATCGTGGGGATATAATGTGTAAGGTGGAATTCATATCTGGTTGTCCTATGGATAAATCTAATTGTGCTAAGAAAATTCAACACCCCACTTGAGAACAATTTGTAAAGAAGCACCCTATAATTTTCCTAATGCGGGAAATGAGTGATTTAGGTGTGGAAGTGAAGGGAACCTGGCCATTAACTGCCAAAAATAAAAACCTACTGCTATGAAAAAGGATATGAACACAACATTAAACCCTCAACATGTAGATCATTGATTCAAATGTAAAACACCAGGGCACTTTTGAAACCAGTGCCCTAAGCTAGGGATTTTTTGAGGCAACCAACATCTACCAAGGGAGAAAGGGTGGAGTTTTTCCTTCAATACCATCGAAGTGAACCCCAATAATGATGTGTTGATAAGTATGCTAGTTATTAATTAATTAATAAATAATGATCTTTTTTATTTTGGTTCTACAGAATCTTTTATATCCTGAATGTTTAGTAGAAAAATCCCAACACCGCCACAAATCATTGAAGTAAAAATGTCGATGAGAATAAATAATGGGGAAATCATTGCATCCTAGGAATATAATTACTACCCTATCATTATTTGGGGATTGAACTTCTCGTTAACCTCTTCATACTTCCTCTGGTGTAATTTGATGCAATTAATGGAATATATTGGATTTCATTATATAGGGATATCATAAATTTCTGTAAGAGGTAAATCACACATATCATGCTAAGATGAATGAGTCTAATGATGAATCAATCCTTAAAGACATTCCTATTGTGAGGAACATCGATGAAGTGCTTCCTAAGAAATTTCTTGGTCTTCCTATTTGATGACATGTTGAATTCTCAATTGATGTAAAACATCAAGAAATTCCAATGTCTAAGACTCCATATAGAATGGCTGATGTTGAGCTTGAGGAGCTGAAGAATGAACTACGTGATAATCTGGATAAAAGGTTTATATGCCAAAGTGCAACACCATGGGGTGTACCAGTTCTCTTCACCTGATAGAAGGATGTGTCAATGGGCATTTTCAATGTTTTTCAAGAGCTCAACAAAATATATAAAAGAACTTGTATTTTCTACCCCGAATGGATGAATTGTTTGATCATCTTCCTGGAGCACAATAAATCTCTATGGTGGATTTGTGGTAGGGATATTTTCAGGTAAGGGTGAAGAAGGAGAATATCCCCCAGACTACTTTTCCTACAAGGTACTGGAATAATGAATTTATAGTAATTCCTTTCAGAATCACTAAGGCTCTAGAAATCTTCCTGGACATGATGAATAGAGTCTTGAGATATTATGTGAATAAATTTTTGTTCATCTTTTTATATGATTTATAATATAGGCCAAAACCCAAGAGAAGAATGAGGAGCAACTAATCTTTGTACTTGAGAACTTTTATAAGGAGAAGTTATATTAAAATTACAGCAAGTGTGATTTCTGGTTGAAGGATGTCTCATTCTTGGTTCATATCATCCAAAGAAATTGAATATCTATACGTCCCTCTAGGACAACTTCAATTGAGTGTTGAGTGAGACCATGATCAGTAATGGATATCTGTAGCTTTCTTACAATAGCAAGATATTGTATCCAATTTTTTGCGAAATTTTTCAGGATTATCCAACCCACTTAATAATCTAACTTGGAAGGGAGTAAAGATTCATAGGAGTGATTAATGTGAATAGACCTACAATTAGATGTAAAGAAGGATTATCACAATTGATGTTCTCATATATACCACAAGGTGGAATTTTTTTGGGTATTTAGTAAGGCTTTGAAGAAGGTAATATGATGTGTTTTGATGAAAAATGACAAACTCATTACAAATGTTTCATCGAAATTAAATTTTAATGAGTTGAAATTTCCAAAAAAAAGATCTGGAGTTCACTCCAGTTAACTTTACTTTGAATATTTGGAGACATTACATAATTAGGGAGAAGTGTGAAATATATATGGATCAAAAAATCCTCAAGTATATATTCAAAAAGAATGATTTGAATATGTTCCAATGAAGATGGTTAGAACTTATCAATGGCTATGACTCCTCAATCCATTACCACCAAAGGAAAGAAAACATGGTGAAATATGCTCAAAGTAGAAAGGACGCATAAATTCAATCATTTATGAGAATTGAAAAGAATTTCATATTCCTAGATATGATTAAGATTGTTATGGGATTCATAGAGAAGGTAACATCAACAATAATTTCCCAAATGATTTCTCAACAATCTCTTTTGGAATGGTTAATGGATGCTCGAAATGATGAAGTGGTAATACAAAATAATGAAGATACTATTAGAAAAGTGAAATCTTTGGAGTAAAATGTTAATGAAGAAGGAATTGTGAGATTCGGGACAAGAATATATGTTCTATAGAATCTGGAATTAGAGAATAAATATTGGGATAATACACATAGTTTTAATTTTTCTTTTCAATGAAGAAACAATAATTTTTTATGAGACATATGAGAGAATTATAAGTGGGATAACATGAAGAATGATATTGCTGAGTATACATGAATGTTACTTATATGTAAGCATGTGAAGTCTGAGAGGAAGATGTCTAAGATGTTAATGAAACAATTAACCATAACAACATAGAAATGAAAAAACATCATTATGGAAACTGTCAACGGAAATCTGATGACATTCAAAGGAAACAATTACATCTGGGCTGTTGTGGATCATCATTCAAAGAATTCAGACTTCATTGAAATCTGACTGGATTTCTCATTAGATCAACATGCAATGATATATATCATAGAATTGGTAAGGATGCATGGAGTACCACTATCAATTGTATCTGATCAGGATAAGAGATTTGCCTTTAATTTTGGAAGAGTCTCCAAGAGGCGTGGAATACAGAGTTAAACTTTGGTACATCTTATTATAGTAAAACTAGTGGAAAATATGAGTGAATTATCTAGACACTAGAGGACATATTGAGATAATTTTCAATGGACTCCAAAAGAGGATTAGATCAACATCTTCCTCTACATGAGATCACTTACAATAATTGTTTCCACTCAAACATCCAAATGGATCCTTATGAAGGCTTGTATGGGAAGAGGTCCAGAACACTGACATGTTTGGATGATGTTGGGGAGGGAATACTCCTAGGTCCTAAAATCCTAAAAGAAATTGTTGATAAGGTTTTGACCATCCAGCAACACATTAATGTGTCCTCGATTCGAAAAAAGATATATGGTGATAATCATTGAAGATACCTTGAGTTTGATTTTAGAGACTTGGTATTCCTTTTCATATCATCGTCGAACAGAGTTGAGGGATTTGGGATGAAGGGAATGATTTTTCCATGGTGCATCATCCCTTTTTAGATCCTTGATCATATTGGATCAGTGGCCTATCGACTAGTACTCCCACCAAAGCTATCTCAAGTACATGATGTATTCCATGTATAACTCTTAAGGATTTAAATTCCAGACCCATCGTATTTACTCAATCCTAATGTGGTATCATTGATGAATGACCTTTCATACAAAGAGAAGTTGGTTAAGATCATAGATCGTAGGGGAAATGTTCTACAAAATAAGATATTTCCCCTCATCAAGGTGTTGGGGAAAAAACAAGTATGAAATGTAATGTGGGAATAAATGGAAGTGATGAAGAAGAGTTACCCTCTTCTATTTTAGTGTTGGAAAAGAAAATTCCAATGGAAAAATTTCTTGGGGGGTATATTATATTGACCCAAATAATTATAAATGAAAATTATTCTTGATCTAATTAAATTTCTGAATATTTAAAATGGTTATATAATATATACACTACCTTGGTATTATGATTTTGGATTTCAAAATAATGTTAATAAATGTTATCATTGCTAATAAAGACATTAAATAGTGATCAAATGATTAGTATAAATAAAAGACTGTATCAAATCCAATTTACCCAAAAAATGGAAGCGTTGTACACGTCCAGTAGAATTGCATTGTATGAAGAATCTTTTTTGGAGATCAGAAATGATGTGGCATATTGGGCTTCACATTAGACTAAAACCAAGTCGATCTTCAACATGTTAAACATGAATAGAACTGCCAAGGAGAAAAGTGGATGCTGATAGAGATTACCACCTGAGTGATGTTATCTGAACCACCCAATGAGTCAGTCACTGTCACACACCATAGCCTTAGGTCCTATGCAGGTCATATAAGGGGTTATGTAACAATACCATAGCACTATTATTATACACATTTTTTTCGTAATAATGAATATACATTCATTTCAGTATTGTTAATTTGGAAATCATTTTTAAAGCACAAATAGTATTATTTTAATAGTTATTGATCAATTAGAAAATATTTTGGAGGATTTAATTGATTTTTGAATTAATTTTTTTTGTAATAAATTAAAAAAAAATACATATTATTAAATTTAAATGAATTTATAATTATTATTAATTCAATTCAAATTGTTATTAATGTTTGAAATCCATTTTTATAAAAACCCATGTCTTTTTTATAAATATTTTTTTTTATTTTGAAACTAAAAAATTCACATATTTAGAAAATAATTTATATAAAATGAATTCTATTTTTGGAATCATGATGTTGAAATTATTAAATGGTAAATTTGTCATAATTTTCTGATACAATCCAATTTATAGTAAAAATTAAATACCGTTTAATTGTTTAATGTGTTTCATGAAATCATAATGTCATAATAATGATGTAATAATTTAAAATTAATTGTATTTTCTACCAATATATTTTTTGATATTAATAAAATGTGATTTTAGGTTTTTTTTTTATTTTAAAATGATTTATTGGACCATATTGGGCTTATAATATTTTTTATCCTTTTAAAATGATTTCCTTGAGAGTGTGACCAACGAATAATCAAGATTAATATTTTTAAAAGATAGGAAATTGGACATATAAAATAATTTTTTCTACTCTCCATTGGAATACCCAAGGGCTGAAACAATTGGTTGTATTGTGTGTTTGATTAGTTTAATTTGTGTTGTACAAATTCTAAATAATAACGGGTTCCCTCTATTTTCAAATATAAACCCACCCAAGCCCCCACTTCATATTCACTATATGACTTTGGATATCTACCAAATCCTTCCCTACATTGTCTATAATCCTACTAAGGAGTCACATTCTCCCAATATTCCTCCCTTTGGCCTCTCCCAAGCCTATGGTATCGTACTTTAAGTAAGGGATTTCTTCTTTTCACATAATTGCCCAAATTTTATTATGTTATTATTCCATATTGTTTTCAATTACTAATGTTGGGGTATGATTTCAAAGCTCCCCCATAAATCCCAAATTATGTTTTAATTATGATATTCTAATTTAATTATCATTAATTCCTACCATATTCACCTATTACCATTCCTAAGTTCTATAATGAATTCATCTCTTCTCATTGACATTCAATATATTATTTGGTATTATTAATATAAATTACATTATATATGTTGGTGTATGTATATATATGACCCGATTTCTGTAAATTAGATGTAAATATGATGATATACCCCTTTCTCTCTCATCAACCATTATTTATGAATTCTTACATCACGTCGTTATGCTGCCGAAATTGCACCGTGATTTTTCCATGACAAAGTCATTGTGTGGTGAATACGATTCTCATTTCTCTATCATTGGTATAAAACATTATGAATATATACTTATTGATTATATAGCTTCATTTATTAATGACACATTACATTATTTTAGAATAAATGGTGGTGTTTAATGAAACCATGTTATGATACAGGTGGCAAAATTATGCTTGAAGTGAATTGAATAAGAAGGGTGCACCCTAATATAACTCAAATGCATTGGGTAAATATTAGTATCATTATACAATGAGTGAAATTAGTTTTAATTATTATAATTCCATTTAAATGCCATTTTACACAATCTCCATGTTCAAAGAGCCTTGGATCATGCTAAAATCATGTTAAAGGTTGTTGCCACATTTCTATGTTATGATAATCATGATATATCATGACATTAAGTTCATATTTATCATATTCTAACCTGATATGCCTATTCCCAAAAATGTAATATATTATTAATTTTCTTCCATTTTAACTACCTTGATGTGATTTATAGATCACCCTTTTCATATTCATGTCCTCGGGTTATCCCTTGCAATGCTATGTACGAAGGAATGTTATGGTCATGTAAAAAACGATTTCAATAATGTTATGTATTTCATGTTTTATGTTTTTATTTAGTGGTCCTAATCCCCAAATACACCAGACCTTTTGATATTATATGTTGTATCAAGTGTATAGTTTATTTAATAAATTATTTTTACGTGTAAAATAATTAATAGGGTTTTTATAGAATCACAAAAATTTCACGATGTTATATATCTCACTATCACATTATGGGAATATCATAGTTCTAGAATCAATTTTGGCCAACAACTCTCAGACTACTAGATGCCACTACTAATTTCATATATACTATAAGAAAAAATACATTTAAAGAGATACATTAAAATACATTATACCCATGAAACTGTTTCGAATTATGTTAGTTTTTATCAATTAATTAGCCATTATGATTTCCCACATTCTGTTTCATTTGTATCGCAAATATGATCTATTCCCTTTAGTTATAATAAAATACATTCCATGACATCGCTTAATTATAACCTCAACATTTTATCCTATAAATCCATAACCCCATGGGTTAAAAATTTATTCATTTAATAAAAATAATTCATTCCACTTTATTATGTATTATAGGGAAAAATATATATGGTACCAAACACAAGTAGATCAACTCGGTGAGTAGATGAACTACCAATAAATTATTTTCCTAAAATATGAGAAGCATATACTCATATAACCATAAAAAGGATAAATATGAAAAGAATGTGGAATACCCTTTGAATCTGTGCCTCTTCTAGAAGTAGAGTAACAAAAAACTACTACCTCAAAATGTGGGGAATAGAACGATGATAAAGAACAACATTGAAATTACATAATAAACTGATTCAAACAAAATAAAATATTTCATATCAATGTGTAAGCTCATATCAAACTAGTATCATTATCTATTTTTTCCTCCCCAACACCCAAATCCATATAATGATGCATCTCACCACTTGAGGCATCATGTTATGCAACATAAAACTCAGAATCCCTGCCCCTCACACCACAACGAACCTCAAGTATCATCCATCCCAGGGTCACATCAAATTTGTGCCTCCCCAACCATTACTAAAAAAAAACAATCCTAGATCACCTATCCCAAGCTCACGTCATTTGATAAGAACCAAGAAATAAACATATTAATGGACTCTTAGCCTTATTTTAAGGAATCCACCCTTTGAACTTCTTGATCTTAGGGATATAAAGAACAAGGGACTCGAACTTTTCAAGAAAATAGTAAACATATGACCATAAAAGGCATTATAATTTATCACATAAATGGATCTTATTCCATCTTGAATTATTTAAATCATTAATCATTGGTTCTCTATTTTGGTAAGCTAAGAAAAATTCTCTCTAAACCTATAACAAATTAATTAAATAATTAATATGTAATTCATTTAAATTTTTATCAACATAAATTTTCATGCTTTAGGTTAATTAAATAATTCTATTAATCATGAATAATGAAATCAATTTTCTTAACATAAAATAACAACAACAACAACCCGATTCAAAAATCATGACACATTAATATTTTAGTCCATTAAAAATAATTTAATGGTATATTTATATTCACTAACAATATAAATTTGGAAAAACATGTTAAAACATCCAATGTATTGATATCAGACTATTTAGAGAAAATATAGGAAACCCATTATCACATAATAAAGCATCAACATCACTATGATATCGATACAAATTATTTATTGTGTTTGAAGTATTTAATGAGGTCAATGAAATTTCAATCCAATGTTCTAAATCCTTCTAACTCTATGATTCCACATAAATAAATTGATAATAAATGAATACCATACATTAAATGGATATCTGCATTCATAACATGAGAATGGACCACATAAGGGATATCAAATCTCCTTTCATAGAAGATATACATCCACCCAGGGAAGTCATGGATCCACCGAACAAACAACCCAGAATAAGCCCATTAAAAGCATTGGTAAGAAATAACCATAACACAATCAAAGGGTGTAAAAATAGATTTAACAAGAAGATAATATTGGAATATGAAGGAAAAATACCCTTTGGATCAAGACAGATCATCACAGAATCAATATTGTATCCCAAAGATCAATTCCAATCAATGGGATCTCAAAAATGTATAAGAGGGGACTACAGGATATCAAGGGATGAGAGAGAGGGAAGATGATTCCATATGGTTTGATAAAACAAGTGGATATAATATTTTAAAATATTAAATCATTGGGGGATTACAAGATGTGTAATCCCCATTCACATCGTGTAGTTCCATGAGGCCAGTTTCGTATAAAAATCTGTATCCTTTAACATTCATTTTTATTTCCAAACCCCAAAATAGTAAATGAAAAGAATATTACTATAATGTCATGAAGGTATTCTAGTCTATGTGATAACCTCTTAAACTTTGTGAATGTTCCCTACTCCTAGTTCTCAATACACAAACTCCTCCATACTTTCTCTGAGATTCATCTCAACTCTGTAATCCTCATGAACATGAAAAGTGTCAATTTACATGGATAATTTTCCATACACATTCATTTTTTATATTCTAAGGTCTATGTTATAATAGTCACATTTATATGATAATATTTTGTTTTCTCTTTATACATAATGGGGTGTGTCATGTATGATATTGAACCTAGTGTATAAATTTAAAATATATTAATGTTATAGATATAATTATAAAATATACTAATATGTCATTTTTTTCAATTTCCATTTCCTAGAGTTTAAGGATTACATGTAATTCCCTAAACATAGAAGACCAGAGTCGGTGCATTATTACCTATCATTTTCATAATCACAAATGATCAAGTCTCGAATGTCCGATTAGTTTAGTTTCCTTGGAAGTACTAGATACATTCATAAGGTTTACATTACATCATAAAATAGAAAACTACAACAACATTGTTTCCATAGAAAACACTGAGATCCCATAGACTATCCCTAAAGTTCAGTCATAATATACTATTTCTCATCTTTGGAAAAATAAAACATAAAAAGTGGTGATATCAGATGCTTAGTAAGGATAACAATATAGTAGAAACATTCATAAATAACCATAAACATTTTAGGCAATGTACATGACTAAAAAAAGACTTTTAAACTTGAACATCCACATAATATAGAAATGATAAAATCAAATAATTCCATATACTTATTCACATGGATATTCTACTAGTCAAATAATCACATGCAATATCAATAGCAACTTTCATAATGATGGAATTAATAATTCTGGATTTTCATAACCATGTAGTCAAGGCCTGGTGCCAAGACTACAAATAATATACTATCAAGGCCTTTTGAAAAGACACTATGATGCATCAAGGAGCTATAGTGGGCTCTAAAAATCAATTATAAGTCCAATACATTCCTCATATGAAAATTTTGAAACATAACATAAACATTCTTATTAAAACTAGCATACGAAATGTCAATACTTTATCCACAAACCATGAATGGTATAAAAATAACACATCCACAATCAAACATAACTCATTCAATACAATATGGAATATTTTATTGTAATATATTATCCTTAATTGATAATAATGAATGAAATTGACATAGATGAAAATAATCATCAAAACTATTTGAGAGAAATATCCCTCTTTTTTCATGAAATCATTTAAAAGTCACATTAATTTTCAAGAAGACGTTTAAAAATATATTTTTTAATCAATGTTTCCATACCACTATGAAACATTAAAAAGAAATATAATTTTAAAACATTAATTTCCATATAACTAAATCCTTACAACAGTTTTTAAGACATGGACATTAATGAGAATGATTTAGAAAAATAAATTTTTAAAACATATAAAATGATATTTTAGTTAGAGTTCCGAAAAAAATGAGAGATACATTAATAAAAATAATTGAGGTAATAAAAAGGTTATAATATCTACAAAATAATGTATTTCAAGATATACTACATTAAAGGACAGTACATACACCTTATAAAAGTAAATTGGTGCATAACAACAAATAAGTCTCAAAGTAATGTAAATTGAAATGAAATCCATTATAATGACAGTTTCCTTAGGTAAAGGATAAATCAATGGACAAATTATCTGTGAAAAATATAAATACACTCAATATGATTGGATATTCAGTGTAAATAAATCAAATGACTTTCACATAAATTCTTCTAAAAACAACACCAATAACTTGGATGTTTAACTCAATGAATGGAAATTGAGGTAAGATCAAGTTTATATCAATGACATGAGAAATTATCATTGGAGTGATTATGTATATAAAACGTATATCCAAACAAAGAGGAGTTTAAATTAATACCTGAATAATAAATAGTGATTCCTCACATAATCTTTGTGTAAAATAATCAATGAAGTATGCGTAAAGCCCACTGAGTGAAAATTGAGATTTGAAATTCCTCTACCAATTTGGTAACTTATGAAACATACATCCCATGACAGATGTATCATACAATTATGATATAAATACCCATAAATTAAATTATATTACACCAACAATTCAATCAAGGACAATACATAAGCCACACAAAATGAAATAGTGCCCAATATAGCTTGACTCTCACTGGAATAAAAAGTGAGATCAAAACCCCATACTTCGTTGTAATCAATCGAGTCGTAGGACCAAAAGATAAAATCCAAAAAATGAATCATAGAATACCATTAATATAGAAATAATCATGACAATATATATAAAATGGAAGTGCACAATACACCACATCCAATAAATAAGTGGTGAACAATGGATATCTCACAGAATTAAAAGTGATATAAGAAACCCCTTACCTTTTACATTTCCTTGGTCATGGGATGGTTAAACTATTGTATAATGGTAAAACTATTATTATTAAATTATAAAATAATCTTATACATTAATATTATATCATATATGATCTTTCAATATATCTTTGTTAATAATATTTTAGTATTATCTTCGTTTCAGGTGTTAATAGATTCGTTTTCCTTTACATGATTTGTTACATAAGTAATGTTTGTTTTGGATATGATGTAACATATTCATATTAAAAATTATAATATGTCTTTAAACATTATTTACAATCATCTAATGAACGTTAGTCTTGAATGGGTACGATGGGGAATTAATCCCATCGCCTTCACGGAGAAGGTTATCCGTACGTACGCACGAGCGACAATATCCTAATTTTGATTTAAAAATAATATATAATTGGATTTTTATCATATATACATAATTATTATATAGTTATATTTATTATTTACATCAATTATACATCATTATTATACCCATCCAAATAATAATGTATTGAATAACAATTACACCACGACGTGGAGACGGTATGTCGAACGTACGAACGTCTGGTGACATGTCATTCAAAGGATAGATAGAATAATTAATATGGTTATACCATATTTATAATTACATAACATTATATAAAAGATACTGGAGTTATTAATTTATAATGGAAACAACAAATAAAGAGGAAGTGGAAGAAGAAATGAATGTGAAAGAGGTGATGTAATATTTACCTCTTCTTCGAGATCATCATTTTTATTTGATCAAAAGGGATCCATAGGATTGATTTTTGACTAAAGGAAATACACTAGGATGAAGGGATTACAGTTTATAGGTTATTTGGTTGGGGTTTGGCCAATCCAAATGGCTTTGATGGTGTGAATTAGAGAGAAGGGGAAGTTCCCTTTTATAAGAGGGGTGAGGGGAATCATAGGAAAAACAAGAAATATTATTTTATAATAATATCATTATTGGTTTCTAATGGCTGAAAAATGAATTATTTAAAGTCTATGGTCGGTATGGGTATAAAACCACTCAAACAATAGGGTTTAGATAGGTTCGGGTTAATATATTAACTTTATCTTTTACATTTAACTCTGAGTTAAATAGTTTGACATTTACCATGTCTCTTTGTATTTTTATATTATATGGTTTATAAACATACTATAAACATTCAAGAGAACCTCAAGTGGTTCATTAATGACATATATAAAATTATTTATGACCTTTGACTGAAAATTAGATTATTCGGAATAGAATATCAATTAATAATAAAATATTAGTTTTAAAATCTCTTTTATGTTAATTATGACATGATTTGGTATTTTGTATTTCCTATATTCATAACAACATTATTACATCAAAGAAAATTTATCTAACCAACCCTAACATTTCATATTAACCTATTAATGAATTATAATTTGTAAAAAGTCTAAAATTACATTTATTTGGATATTTATAATGTCAATTATATTAATATTTCATTAATTAGGTAATTACTGCATCATCATTGTGTCACAAATAAATAAAATTATTTAATGTCTAAAAAAATATAAATAAAATAACCTTATTTATTAAATATTTATATCTTTATAATGAATATTTAAAGATGAATTTATCTTATGAATAACCCTATATAAAAAATGTTTTATTTATTAAACTTTTATTTTAACTCTTTTAACTATTCATTAAATAAAATAATAATAATTGTCCTAATCTAATCCAAGTGTATCTAAAGGATCATATTTTATTCCTAAGGTTTTTTGGACGAATTACACTAATCCAATAGAATTAGGACATGTATTAGTGTAATAATAATATCATTTTTACCCTTAATTACAATATTTACATTTATACGTGGTAAATAAAAGAAAAAAGTTACTATTCATAAAAAATTATTTTAACTAATTGAACAACATTTTTCATACTGATATCAATCGTGTCTCTTGGAGCTTTGAAATTCAACTCATAGAAGCGGTAAAATTAAGTATTTTATAAATTTTCAAATGCTCCTAGAAGGTGGGTAAATGATGGTAAAACGTTCAATACAATTTTATAAATCTAATTTTATTATAAAATGACATTAATTAATTAAATTGAAAATATATTGGTATTATAAATATATTTTTACTCAAATTAAATTTAAATAAGATAAGTAATTATTTAAATAAAAATTGTTTTTAAACAATAACATACATTTTTTCACAATTCATCAAAAATCAAATATTTTCAGAAAAATACAAAAAATTTACCTTAAGATTATTTTGATATTCCAAATTCAAAAATGAATTCTATTTTTACCAAATTCAAAACATATTAGTTGCATTAATTAATTTAAAATTAATTACCATTGTCAAAATAGAAAAGCGGGTTTTTAAAAATAAAAACTATCAAAATATTAACATGTGTTTATGTCAAATTTAAATGTGAAATTACTTTTAATCACCTACATTTTATTAACTAATAAAAATATAATCTAATTATAAAACCAAACCATTAAAATAAAAAATTTAACACTATAAATTATTTCGATTAAAAAAGTTTTTTTTCAACTAAAATTTGGTATTTTCATCAAAATATAAAAGTTATTAAAAGTAGAAAAAATTTATCCAAAATAAATTTTTAGGTCTCGATTTAAGGAAGAATTTAATTTCAATAAATTAATTATATAAAAGTGTAAAATATTGGCTTTAAAAATGGGTTTCCATTAAAAATTTGTAAAAATGATTTTTTTGAAAAATACTTCTTTTATCTGAAAAAATGAATTTGTTATAATATTATATCTAATAAATACATAATATAGATTCTAAAAATTTATAGATAATATAATATTTAAAATTTCATTAACATTATTAATAACCACTTTTGAACGACTAATTTGGTAATTCGTGGTGCTCAAGCTATTGAATTATTTTAAAGAAAATAACTTACTATGAAATCATGGGGTGCTACATTCTTCCGCCTATTGGAAACTGCTTCATCTCAATTTGAAAGTTGTGCTTCGGAACATCATTGAAAGTACCACATCGAAAAAAGAGTCAATAAAACTATCTCATTAAAACAAAGAAAGAGAAGTACAATGGTCACCCGAGATAACCCACACTAGGATTCCTTGTAGGAAAACATGGATATGGAAGATAAAATAAGTGTCATGTTCTTGTGGAGAGTGATAGAATACATTATAAGGAGAAAGTTAACAACAAGAAAACCACTAATTTTTAAGGAGATAAACATTCATTAGTTTCCTAGTAGAAAATGTAAATGGATAATGTTTTTTTGTTTTATGTTCCATTTCATAAAGATGAGGTATTTATTTATGAGATTGACTATGAACATAAAGTGAAATACTTACTTTTTATGTATAATTTTTTCCTTTAATAAATTTCTAACTCTAACTCATATTTTCGTTCAAACGATGAGTATTCAAGATAACATGGTCACTCATAAAGCACTAGAATAAACTTCTAGAGAATCAAATAATTCAAAAAGGATAAACTATTTATATATACATTGTCTTTAAAGATTTACCAAATCCAAAAATGTTAATACAAGATCAGATGTCACCCAAAAATGATAATCCTTTTGAGAAAGAAATACTTATCTTAATTTCTAAAATTAATCCAACAATACCCAATGTTCAATAAAATCCATTAAATAAAAAATTGACCTTTAAATCCATCAATATAATCCAAGATAGTATTGAAACACAAAACATAGAATAATTTGATTACGCAATCGTCCACATTAAATTGTATTTCGGAATAACTTCGACTACTCTTAAAGTCACATATTTAAAAGTTATTAACCTAATAAAATATTCTCTTTTATAGGTTAATCATTTCCATAAATAACCCAAATCGTAATAAATAAACCATAAAAACAAGGATCAAAATCCACCATTACTCTTTATATAAAATATCATAGTATTATATTTTCCTTAGGAATATTGTATTTTCAACAGAGCAAATGTCTTCCAAAACAACCTTTATCACTTAATCCCCAAATCATTTTCATATACTATGGATATCCATTTGACAAGACATATTATACCAAATCAACTTATTATTGATCAATTAAATCACTTAACAAAAATCAATTAATCACACTAACTAGTGACATCACGTAGTCTAGTGGTAGGCGATAAATACCAATCGGACTATGGTTGTGGGTTCGATTCCTTTATCTTTTTACGATGTGACGGGTTGTCACACTGTCTGTGTGTTGTCCTTTTTCAAAAAATCTATTTCATATCATACCAAAATTAGATTAATTCCTAAAAATAACTATAACATAAATGCACCACAAATGTTATCTCATACATCGCATTTTCATCCAATAATTTAATAACATGTAATTGCCACAAATTCATGTATCATATAAAACCAAATGGTTATTTATAACTATATAAAAAATCAAAAAAACAATTCTTCCTAATATATCATTTTCAGAAAATAAACCACAGGGTTACACATAATAGAAACATCTTCCAACGTAATCCCATCAACAAAGAGAACGAATACTTTAAAAATTTTAACCAAACATTTATTTACACATAGGTTCTTCCATGACCAAGGAGTTATCCTGTAGAATAGGGAATTCACTTAGGTAATGCCCAAGTCCCATACATATAAGGACTCAGCCTTAAACATTACATAATATTGAATTAAATGAATAATTTACATTTCGGATCTTTTTATTTTTAGAGTTTTATAAAATTAGGACATTACATTTACATCTCAAAAGAATAAAAGGTAGGCATATCTATATAGAGTCCATTTTTTCATAACATAAAATCCCTTGAAAAAAAATAATCATGTCTAGTTCCATGTTTTAGATAGCATGAATTTTCCTCGATCCCATTCTTCAACTTATTCATCTTTAAGTCCTATGAAAACATTTCAAAATGTGGGATGAGCATAAAAATCTCAATAAGGGTTATAAAACAATGAATGAAAACATCTGTTCATAAATAAATAATTAACAAGAAATATTTTACTTACCTCATGAAATCATAAGATTTATAAAATAAACATAGAAATCATAAATCATACAGGTAACTTGTGACATCCATATCATACTTATATTGTAGCTATCACAGCTAGATAGGGAGTTAATTTGGAATACCCATTATAGTATATTCCCTAAATCTCTTAGGAGAAACAGTCAGGTTTACCTCTGTCATGTTACCCAATGCATTGGAGGGCTATCTCGGGCTCACCTGCCATAGGTTTATCATGGAACCACCCGTATATGTAAATAATTCCCAAGAACCATAACATGATCATAACACATAACATAAGCATAAAGGAATGATAAATGTACACATTCCAATAATAAAATATTATTTCAATATATTGAAATAATAAATCCATTTTTAAAATCATTTTCAATACCAAAATACATAAAAAGAGTATATGGTATTTATTATTCCATTTAAAAACATTTCGGCTTTTACGGAAGCCAAAGATCAAATAATACTCGTGGCGGGGGAAAGGTCATTGTAATCACTTACGTTAAAAAAACATTCCTTTTTTTCATTTAGAAAAACTCTTAGTATAAAAAGAATCACTTTGAATAAAATTAAATTTCAAATGGGTTTATACACTGTATAAAATAAAGTCGTGTATGAAACTAAAAATTCCTCAATGAAAAGAGATTGAGACGAAGACCCTTACCTCATGTCCGACTTGACTCGATCATTCGTTAATCTCATGAATAATAAACTAAAGTTAATTTCAACTTTCTTAAGAACCTTTTTCAAGGTTATTATTCATTTTATATCACTTATTACTATGTTATAAACATTATGCAATCATTTAAGTTAATAACGTTCATTTTGTCAAAATTTGGTACTTGAGTAAAAATGAACACCTTTTATTTACATGTTGTCCATGTGGTCAAAGGTTAATTCTATCCATAATTATAATCATGATTTGGATATCATATATATCATATATATCCATTATATATTTTTTTATAAAAGTACATAACATTTAAAGGTATGAAATTAAATGCACCGTTCATGGAGACGGTAAGTCGTACGTACGCATGAACACTACTTTCATTTCTATTTATTATTTTAGTGGAAATAAAACATAATGATAAATAGGTATATTATAATTCCAGTATAATATCATATATAATATCTTTAACTCCATCCTTTATACATCCCACATATGTCATTAACGAATCAAATCACTTTGAGGGGGCGGTAGTTCACACTTCCTCAAATGAGATTATCGTATTTACCCACTATGGAAACCATAAAGGCTTTATATAATTGGGAAGTACAGAAGCATAATGAGATCATACAAATAATATATATCATATATAAATACTGTTCCATCATAGTGGCCACCATGAGAGGTGGTAAGAAGCAATTGAACAATCATCGTTTCGTGAGGCCTTAGATTTCCAACCACAGAAACATTATGTTCTTTATCCATTAGATGGAGGTGTGTGAAAGTGTAGTTCGAATACATCACATAACAACATCCTAGTATATTGAGGATACTGGTGTTGTCACAAAGGAATGTAATAAAAAAGAGTTTAGGGGTTGGAGAAGTAAAATAAATGAAATCAATTTAAGAGAAACTGCTACCTTTAATTTGGGAAACTTCCTTTGGTTTAAACCAAATGGACTTCTTGAAGTACCTTCTGCCTAAAGTATCGCTTCTATGGGATGAGAGGGATGTTGGGAGATTAATTGGGAAGAGTTTGGACGAGCCAAATGGCTTGAGTGGTGTGAAGAATTTGTTAAACGTGGTATCCTTTTATAAGGGAGAGGTGGGGCTCTTTAGGAAAATGTGAAAGTATTATTTTATAATATAATGATATTCGGTTTCTAATGGTCCAAAAAATTTTATAGTCGAAGATAAGATGATTCATGGTTGAAATAAAATCATAAAATCACAATTCCACATGTTTTTGATAATATTTTAATCATTATAATGTTATTTATTTAAATCATTTATTTATGAGGTAAACATTGCATAATTACTATGTCATAAATAATTTAATTTACTTGTTGTCTAAAAATTAAAAAAAACCATGCTCTAGGAAATCATTTTAGCTTTACAAATAATATATATAGTCGAAAATAGGACTTATATAACACCACATAAAAATTAATTACTAAAGGATTTTTGTTTATGACTATTTTACCTTTACTTTAAATTAATTGATCTAAATTGTCATTTTCACTCCCAAGTGGATCAATGGGGTCCACAAATCGACCCAAATATGCCCATGGTCCGCTACTACTCAACCAATAAGGTTAGGACATGTGTTAAGGTGATTTTTAGTTATTATGATATTCTTTTAACCTTGAATTATCTTATTTATCGTTAACCGGGGTAAATAAAAGTCAAAAGTTACTATTCACCAAAAATTATTTTCATCTTAATTAACCACATTTTAATTCTTGATAACTTCCATGTATGTCATATTTTAGAAATTCAATTCACAGAATTGGTATAATTTCATTTAATGGAAAAAAGTCTGTTTTTTAACTACCACTAAGTGGTGTCATTATTCATCAAAAATTGTATTTTTTTCAGCAAAATAACAAAAATTCAGCCTAAGAATTATTTGATATTCTGAATTCAAAATTGATGTCTTTTTTTCCAAATTCTAAACATATAATTGGCATTAAATAATTTAAAAATTAATTCTTGTTGTTAAAACAAATAGCGTGTTTTTAAGAAACGACAACTATCAAAAGATTGATACTTGTGTATGTCGAATTTCAAAGTGAAATTAATTCCAATGACCAACATTGGATTATATGGTAAAAATATATTTCAATTTCACTTTAAAACAATCTAAAAATATAATCTAACCATATAAATAAATTAGATTAAAAGGCACTTTTGAATTAAAATACAGTTTTTTTCACTATTCATTAAAAAAATGAACATTATAAAAAAAATACCAAAAAATTACCCAAAGTAAAATTTGATGTCTCCATTCTAAAGACAGATTATATTTGGCCAATTAGAATATATGAAAGTGACCAAAACTATATTTAAAAAGGGTTCTTCATTAAAAGGCTGTAAATCGGCCTTTTAATGTAAATTATGCTTAAAATTAGATTCATTCATATTTTAAGCCTCTAACATTTTATTGGATAAATGTAAATATATTTAAAAATAATGTATAATCATATTATAGTTAGTTTCATTCATTCCCGCCAATACAACGTCTAGGAGTTAACTACAGTTTAAAATAATAATATTATATTATTAGTGTGCAACGTTATATTCCAAAGAAACCCGTTGTTGCGTATTGGGTATGCTATCGAACATAGAAACCCCTTTAAAGTAAAATTAATATTTAATTCAAAAATATAAATAAATTTCAAATATGTCTTATTCTTCAATTACCTGGGGAGTTACATCCTTCCCCCCTTTTGGTAATCGCGTCCTCGCAATTTTTATTCACTTATCAAAATAAGTGGGGGTATTTTTCCCTTATAGCATTTTCAGATACCCACGTTGCATCTTCAACCATATGGTTTTACACAAAACCTTTACCTAGTAAATTACCTTATTCCACAACACATGCTCTCTACAGTCAAGAATCTTAACTGGTTGTTCTATATAAGAGAGATTCTCTTCCAACTGAACTACCTCTGGGATCAAAACATGAGATGAATCTGGAATATACATTCTCAACATCGAAACATGAAAAATATTGTGTACCTTGGATAAACATGGGGGTAAAGACACTCTATATGCAAAGGTTCCAACCTAATCCAGAATTTCAAAATGTCCAATGATCTTCAGACTCAACATTCCCTTCATACCAAAATGCACCACACTTTTCCATGGAGAAACATTGAGAAATACATGATCACCTACCTCAAAGGAAAGATCATTCCTCCAGTTATCTGCAAAACTATTCTGTCTGCTCTAAGATGTTCTCATGTTCTCTTGAATCAACTGAACTTTTTCTGCCATCTCTTCTACCAATTTTGGTTCTATCAGCTTCCTTTCACCTACTTCATCCTAGAATGCTGGAGTTCGACAATGCCTTCCATATAATGCCTCAAATAGAGACATTTGTATACTGAAATGAAAACTGTTATTATAAGAAAATTCAACCAATGAAAGATGTTGGTCCCAACTTCCCTGGTAATCCATCATGAAAGAGCGTAACATATCCTCCAAGGTTTGAATTGTTCATTCTGACTACCCATCTGATTGTGGATGAAAAGCTGTACTAAAATTTAATTCAGTACCCAATGACTTCTGAAGGCTTTTCCAAAAGTTATAAATGAGCCTGGGATCACATTTAGATATAATGGAGAGGGAACTCCATGCTATATGATTATCACTTTAACATACAATTGAGAAAGTCGATCTAGAGACAAATTATCTCTAATGGGAAGGAAATGACCAGATTTAGTCAATTGATCAACTATAACCTAGATTGCGTTATTACCTCGAGATGCCTTTGGTAATCCTACAAAAAAAGTCCATGGATATATTTTCACATTTCCACTCTGGCACCGGTAAAGGCTAAAGCATTACTTTTGGTAACTATCGCTCTTCTTTAACCTGTTGACAAGTCAAACACTTCACAGTAAAATCAGAAATATCTCTTTTTATTCTATCCCACCAGTAATAGTCCTGAAGATCTCTGTATATCTTAGTACTGCCAGGATGAACTGAAAACGGAGACCTATGAGCTTCACATAACAACTGATTCTTCAACTATGATATCATAGGGTACACATAATCTCTTCTCAATTTCCAAAACACAATCATTATCATTGTTAAATTCAGGCAACTTACCCTTCCAAACCAACTCTACCGTTTTCTGCAACTCGCTATCTTTTTTCTACAGTTTCTTAATTCTGTCTTATAGAGATGATTTCACTGAAAGCTAAAACAAAACAGAAGAATTTCCTACAAAAACAACTTCTATTCCAAAGTTCATTAAATCAAAAACCAAAGGATCTCATTTCTAATGTAACATTATTAATGAAGAATTACTTTTTCGACTCAAAGCATCAGCCACTTTATTTGCTTTCCCTAGATGATAAAGGATCGTGCAATCATAATCCTTGATTAATTCCAACCATATCCTCTGTCTCATGTTAAATTATTTTTGATTTAATATATACTAAAAACATTTGTGTTCAGTATATATTTCACACTTCACTCCATACAAATGATGCCTCCAAAATTTTAAAGCAAAAACAATAGCAGCTAATTCCAAATCGTGTGTAGGGTAATTTAATTCATGTGGTTTCAACTGATGTGAAGCATAATAAATTACCTGATCATTTTTCATTAGAACACAACCAATTCCTTTCAACGAATCATCACTGCAGATAATAAACTCACCATTTCTGGAAGGCAGTGCCAAAACTAGAGCATTCCCCAAACTTTTTTTCAATTCCTGAAAACAATCATTACATTATTTTGTCTAGATAAACCTAACACCTTTTCGAGTTAACTTAGTTATTGGACTAGATAACCATGAAAAATTTTCAACAAAACTCCGGTAATAACCAGCCAAACCACGAACACTACGAATCTCGGTTATATTTTTGGGTCTTGGCCATTCTTCAAAAACATTCATTTTAGCAGGATCAAAAAATATTTTATTTTTTGAAACAATGTGACCAAGGAAAGAAATTTGTTGTAACCAAAATTCACACTTGCTGAATTTCCCAAATAGTTTCTTTTCTATTATGTTTTGCAGGAAACCCCTTAAATTACTTTCATGTTCCCCTTTACTTTTGGAATAAACCAAAATATCATCAATGAACACAACCAAAATCATATCCAAGAACTCACGGAAAATTCTATTCATAAGATCCATGAATACAATAGGTGAATTGGTTAATCCAAAATGAAAAAATATAAATTCATAATGGCCATATCAAGTATGAAATGCGGTATTTGGAATGTCTGAATCCTTTACTTTCAACTTATGGTACCCCGACCTCAATCCAATCTTCGAAAAATACTGAGCTCCCTGGAGCTGATCAAACAAATTATAAATATGAGGGAAATGATACTTATTCTTAATTTTGATGTTATTCAATGCTCTATAAACAATGCAAAGTCTCATTGAACCATCTTTATTTCTAACAAACAAGATAGGAGCACCCCATGGCGACATGCTAGGTTTAATTAAACGTTTATCTAATAACTTCTGTAATTGCTTCTTTAACCATAAAATTTTAATTTGAGCCGTTTGATTAGGGGGTTTTGAATTTCGCTTAGCATCAGGAACTAAGTCAACAGTAAATTCAACTTCCCGATTAGGTATAATAACAGGAAAATCATCAGGAAAAACATCAAGGTACTCATTTACCACTGGCACATCATTAATCTGAACAGTTCCTTTATTTTCAACAATATATGAAAGGTAACATTCATTTCAATCTTTTAATAGTTTCTCAGCTTCAAGAAATATTATCAATAGAAAGGGTTCGTTTTTTTATACAATCTGAAAATCATTCTGAAATAAACTTCTTTAGCTCTACAATCAATCTTAGCATTATAAACAGAAATCCAATCCATGCCAAAAATAACATCAAACTCTACTAGAGGCAAAACAATAAGGTTTTCAGGTAGATTCTTTATACACATAATGACAGGAATGTTCTTGTGTTTTATTTTTGTTTCAAAATTTCCTCCAGGTGTTTTTACCATTAGTTCTCTATTAATATCTTGATTTTTAATTCCCAATTTACTAGAAAACATCTCAGAAATGAAAGAGTGTGTAGGCCCCGAATCAAACAACATATTGGCAGAATCTGAACAAACAAACAATATACCTGATACAACTTCATTTGATGGCCCAATATCTGTTGAAGTAGTTACAAAGGATTTCTCCACCCCTTTCTGCTTTTAGTTTGGCTGCTTTCCTTCAGTTGAGTTCTTTGTTGGACACTAATTTGCATAATGACCCATTTCATAGCACTTAAAACATTTTACTAACTGTAAATCAGATTTTTTTTACCATTACCCTTATCTTTTTCAGTGCAATTACGGGCCTTATGTCCCATTTTACGACATTTTTAGCACTTACCATTTTTCAAAATACATTCCCTAGAATGATTTTTACCACAATTTTCACAAAATATAAACTTATGTTTCTTACCATTAGTCTTTTTGGAAGAGTTATTGCCTTTCTCCTGCCACCTCGTCCTCTTATTCTGTTGTTTTTCAAATAATACATGATCATCGGCAAACTCCATTTCCACCTTCTCTGCAAAATGAAAAAAATTCTCATAACATTTGAACTCATGAGATGCTCAATCCCTTCGATACTTTGGCTTTAATCATGAGTAAAAATCATTGATTTTACTATCAAGATCTCTTATGAAATTTGTAGCATACCTTTCCAGTCGAGTGAATTTTTCTTTATAAGCAGGCACTGAGTCATACTCTTGCCTTCATTCCCGTAATTCTTTTTCCATCCTAAGATAAACCAACTTAGGGAAATATTTCTCAAGAAACATTCCATTGAATTCATCCCAATTGAGAACATCAATCTCCTCACTATCCCTGATATTTTCACCATCGACCACCACGGATCAGCTTCACCTTCAAAACAGTAAACAGCAAGACTAGCCTTTTGAAGTTCTGAACAACCCATGACATCAAAAATCTTTTCTAGTTCTTTAATACACCGTTTTGCTAGCACCGGATCAGATGATCCTATAAATGATGGGGGATGTAGCCTCATAAAATGCTCCACTACTGACATGTTCCTCAGTGGTTGATATGGATAATATTATACATGGATACCACCACCGTTTATCGACTAAGTCAACTGTGCCAACACTGCAACAAACTGTTCAGTTCCTATTCCGACTATCTTAGGTTGCTGATTTGGAGGCTTGTCTTCCTCCTGATGTCATCCCAACATAGATTCCATGTTTCCTCTGCGAAAAACCATTTTGAACAAAGAAATATATTAGGCGAATCAACATGGTAATCTGTAAATGCTACATGATGTCAATATTATCTTAAATTACTTTATGGATATTGCTTTAACAATACCATAACACCTAATGTTATCTAAATCATCCTTTGATACCAACTATAAGGACTCGGCCTTAAACATTAAATAATATTTAATTAAATGAATAATTCACATTGAGGATCTTTTAAGGTTTAGAATTTTAGAGAATTAGGACAATGCATTTACATCTCAAAAGATTATAAGGTAGTCATATCTCCACAGATTACTTTTTTTTAAACAAACTCTTGAAAAAAAGTGTCATGTCTAGTTCCATGTTTTAGATCGCATGACTTTTCCTTGATCCCATCCTTGACCTTATTCATCTTTATGTCCTGTGAAAACATTTCAAAGCATGGGATGAGCATAAAAATCTCAGTAAGGGTTATAATAAAATAATGAAAACATATGTTCATAAATACATACAAAACATGAAATATTTTACTTACCTTGTGAAATCATAAGATTTATAAAATAAATATTGAAATCATAAATCATACAGGTAACTTGTGGCATCCATATCATACATACATTGTAGCTATCACTTCTACATAGGGAGTTACTTTGGAATACCCATCAAAGTATATTCCCTAAATCTATTAGGAGAAAAATTCATGTTTACCTCTGTCACTTTACCCAATGAATTGGAGATCTATCTCGGGCTCACCAACCCTAGGTTTATCACGAAACCACCCATATACGTAAATAATGCCCAAGAACCATAACATGATCATAACACATAAAATAAGCATAAAGGAGACAAACATTTCCACATTGCAATAATAAAATATCATTTCAAGATATTTAAATAATAAATCCATTTTCAAAATCATTTTCAATACCAAAATACATTAAAAGTGTATATGGTATTTATTCTTCCTTTTAAAAACATTCTGGCTTGTTAAGGAAGCCAATGATCAAATAATACTCGCAGCAGCGGAAAGGTTGTTGTCACTGCTTACGTTAAAAAAACATTCCTTTTTATCATTTATTAAAACATTTCATATAAAAATATTCCCTTTGAATAAAATAAAAATTCAAAGGTGTTTATACACCGTATAAAATAAAGTCATGTATAAAACCAAAAATGCCTCAATGAAAAAATATTGAGATAAATACCCTTACCTCGCATCTGACTTGACTCGATCGTTCTTTAATCTCTTGAATAATAAACTACAGTTAATTTATACTCTCTTAAGAACCTTTTTCATGTTTATTATTCCTTTTATATCACTTATTACCATGTTATAAACATTATGCAATCATTTAAGTTAATAGCATTCATTTTGTCGATATTTGATACTTGAGTAAAAATGAACACCTTATATTTAGAAGTTGTCCATGTGGTCAAAGGTTCATTATATCTAGAATGATATTCATTATTTGGATATAATATATATCTTATATATCCATTATATACATGTTTTTATAATAGTACATAACAATTAGAGGTAAGAAATGAAATTCACCGTTCATGGAGACGATAAGTCGTAATACGCATGAACGCTACTTTCATTTATATTTCTTATTTTAATGGAAATAAAACATAATTATACATAGTTATATTATAATTCCAGTATAATATCATATATAATATTGTTATCTCCATCATTTATACATCCCACATAAGGCATTAATGAATCAAATCACATTGAGGGGGCGGTAGTCCGCACTTCCTCGAATGAGATTATTGTATATACCCACTATGGAAACCATAAAGGCATGATATATTTGGGATGTTTAAAAGCATAATAAAATCATAAAAATATTATATATCATATATAAATATAGTTCCATCATAATGGCTACCATGAGATGTGGTAAGATGTTATTTAACAATCATTGTTTCGTGAGGCCTTAGTTTTCAATCCACAGAAACATTATGTTCTTCATCCACTAGATGGTGGTGTGTGTAAGTGTAGTTCAAATCCTTCTCATAAAAAAATCCTAGTATATTGAGTATACTGGTGTTGTTAGAAAATAAAGTAATAAAAAAGAGTTTAGGAGTTGGAGAAGTAAAATAAATGAAAACAATTTAAGAGAAACTGTTACCATTAATTTGGGTAACTTCCTTTGGTTTAAACCAAAAGGACTTCTGGAAGTTCCTTCTGCCTAAATTAAGGCTTATAGGAAGATTAGAGGGATGTTGGGAGATTAATTGGGAAGATTTTGGATGAGCCAAATGGCTTGAGAGGTGTGAAGAATTGGTTTTAAGTGGTCTCCTTTTATAGGGAGAGGAGGGGCTCTTTATGCAAGTGTGAATGTATTATTTTATATTATAATGAAATTCGGTTTCTAATGGTCAAAAATCATTATAGTCGATGATAAGATGAGTCATGGCCGAAATAAAATCATCCAATAATAATTGGAAATGTTTTTGATAATATTTTAAGCATTATAATCTTATTTATTTAAATCATTTATTAATGAGGTAAACACTGCATAATTATTATATCATAAATAATTTAATTTATTTGTTGTCTAAAAATAATAAAAAAATACAATGATGTAGTAAATAAATTTTTCTTTTCAAATAATATTTACAGTCTAAAATAGGACTTATATAACACCATATAAAAATTAATTACTAAACGATTTTTCTTTATGACTATTTTTCCTTTACTTTCAATTAATTAATTTAATTGTCATTTTCAATCCCAAGTGGATCAATGGGGTCCAAAAATTGACCCAAAGATGACAACAGTCGGCCACTACTCATCCAATTTGGTTAGGAAAAGTGTTAATGTAATTTTGAATTATTATAACATTCTTTTAACCTCGAATAACCTTATTTACCTTTAACCGTGGTAAATAAAAGTCAAAATTTACTATTCACCTAAAATTATTTTCATCTTAATGAACCACATATTACTTCTTTAAAACAACCATGTATGTTGGTTTTTTGAAATTCAATTCAATGTAGTGGTAAAATTTCATATAAATGAAAAAAGTCAGTTTTTTTAACTACCACTAAGTGGTGTCACTATTCATCAAAAATTGAAGTTTTTTAGAAAAATACCAAAAATTCAGGCTAAGAATTACTTGAAATTCTGAATTAAAACTTGTCACCTTTTTTCCAAATACAAAACATTTTAGTGGCAGTAATTAATTTAAAAATTAAATCCCGTTGTTAAAACAAATAGCGTTTTTTTAAGAAAAACAATAACTATCAAAAAATTGATACTTGTTTATGTCCAATTTCAAAGTTAAATTAATTAAAATGACCAATATTGGATTAAATGGTAAAAATATATTTCAATTTCACTTTAAAACAATCTAAAAAGATAATATAACCATATAAATAAATTATATTAAAAGGCACTTTTGAATTAAAATACAGCATTTTTCACTATTTATTACAAAATGAACTTCATCAAAAAAATACCAAAAAATTACCCAAAGTAATATTTGATGTCCTCATTCTAAATAAGGATTATATTTGGTCAATTAGAATGTATTAAAGTTACCAAAATTATATGTAAATAGGGTTCTCCATTAAAATGCGGTAAATCGGCCTTTTATTGTAAATTATGCTTAAAATTAGATTCATTCATATTTTAAGCCACTAAAATTTTATTTGATAAATGTAAATAAATTTAACAATAATGTATAATCATATTGTTGTTAGTTTCATTCATTCCATCCAATACAATGGATAATAGTTAACTACAATTTAAAATAATAATATTATATTATTAGTGTGCAATGTACGATTCCAAAGAAACCCGTTGTTGCGTATCAGGTATGCTATCGAACATAGAAACCTCTTTAAAGTAAAATTAATATTTAATTCAAAAATATTAATAAATATGAATTATGTCTTATTCTTCATTTACCTGGGGTGTTACACTACATTTACGACAAATGACTGTAAATAGATTCTTGGGATCATTTAAATTTTATTCCATAGTACTCATCATTTTTCCTCGGAAATTCTTTACATTATGTCCTTCTTTCCCACACATAAATCATTTCTTTGTTCCATTGAGACAGTTCCCTAGGTGTATCCATCCACATTTCATTCATGATGGAAATTGGGCTTTCTTTTCTCTATGGTCTCCACTGCTGGATCTCTTATCATACACTGCATTTCTCTTCTTTGTTGAGTCTGGGAGTCGGTTAATATAAATGTAGTTGATCATATTTTTGGAAAACCGATTTGGCATGATCATGATATCTTTTACACATATCAATAATCCATTTCGTTTCTCATTTCCTCCGTTATTCCCACCTTGTACATCATGATCATTGTTACTATGTCTTCCATGGAATCCAGCCATTGACTAACACAAGAAAGCATAATCTGAGTCAAAAAATCTTTTTTAGAATATCATAACACCTTATTTTCAATCTAAATCAACTTCTTATTAATGAAATTATTATATTTTCATCTTATATTAAAAACCTTCATATCGTTTTGTAAAGAAAATGTGAATTATTCTAAGCATATCCCCCGAGACTGTTGTAACCAAGAATGCAACAAGGCCTATTTTCATGCACCAGTTCCCGTTCTAGTCTTGCTCAAAGAGATGTTTTTAGGATTTACCCCTAGGTACATCTGTGCCAGAGCAACCTCTACCTACTCATATCTAGAAAAGGATTTATTTCATGGAAATCTCAAAGAAATCTCTACAATACCAAATTTTAGGAATTCTTATATACTAATCCTCAAAATCTATATTAGGGCTATGAGATCTTATCAGTGTTTATCTAAATCCATTTTCCAGGGTTTGTACTAAAATTCCTCTGATACCAACTATAACGCACCAACCCTAGAATCCATGATTCAGTGCATTATTAAGTATCACTGGAATGATCACAAAAGATCAAGTATCCAAAGTCCAATTAGTTTAGTTTCCTTGGAAATACTAGATACATTCATAATGTACATCATAAAATGGAAAAATACAACAATAAAGATTCCATAGAAAAAATAGAGATCCCATAGACTATCCCTGTAGGTCAGTCACAATATTCTTCTTTGCATCTTGGGAAAAATAAAACATAGAAAGGGTTGAGATCAGATGCTCAGTAAGGATAACAATATAGTATGAACATTTATAAATAAGAATAAACATTTAAGGAAATGTATATGACTGAAACAAAAGCATTTTAAACATAATATTATGCATAATATGGAAAATATAAAATCAAATAATTACATTTACTTATTAACATAGATATTCTACTAGTTGAATAATCACATGGAATATCAATAAAAACTTTCATAATGATGGAATTCATAATGCTAGACTTTCATAACCGCGTAGTCAAGGCCTTGTGCCATGAAAACAAATATGATTTTGTCAAATACTTGTTCAAAGACACTAGATTGTATAATGAGACCTACCGATGCATCTAGAAGCTATACCAGGCTCCATCCATCACTTTCTAAGTCCAATTAATTCTTCATATGAAAAGTTTGAAACATAACATAATCATTCGTATTAAAACTAGCATATGAAATGTCAATAAATTATTCACAATCCATTAATTCTATAAAAATAGAACATCTATAGTAAAACATAACTCATTCAATACAATATGGATGATTGTATTGTAATAGAGTAACCTCAATCGAGAATAATGAAGGATATTTAAATAGATAAAAAAATCAACAAAACTATTTGAGAAATATATCCCCCTTTTTCATGAAATCAATTAAAAGTCACACTATTTTTCAAGAATCCATTTGAAATAGATTTTTTATTAAAAGTGTCCCATAACACAATGAAACATTTAAAAATAATTTCAATTTGAAAACATTAATGTCCATATAAATAAATCCTTAAAACAATTTTGAAAAAATGGACATTAATGAGAATGATTTAGAAGAATAAAATTTTAAAACATTTTAAATGATATTTTAGTTAGAGTGACTAACTGAATGAGAGACGCTTGAATACAAATATTAATGGTAATAAATAGTTTATAATATCTTGGGAATAAATTATTTCAGGATATACTATGTCAAAGGATAGTATGTACAATATATAAAAGTGAATTGGTGCATAACAACAAAAAAGTATCAAAGGAATATGAATTGAAATTAAATACCTTATAAAGACAATTTCATTAGGCAATGGATAAATAAATGACATAATTATTTGTGAAACATATAAATACACTCAATTTAATTGTATATTCAGTCTAAATCAATCATAGGACGTTTAATCAAATTATTCTAAAAACAACACCAATGATTTGGATGTTTAACACTATGAATGGAAATTGAGTTAAGATCAAGTTTATATCAATGAAATGAGAAATTATCAATGGAAGGATTATTTGTATAAAACATATATCCACAAAAAGTGGAGTGGAAATTAATACATGAATAATAAATAGTGATTCCGTACATAATCTTGTAGTAAAATATTCAATGAAGTATGCGTAAAGCCCACTGAGTGGAAATTGAAATTTGAAATTCACTTACCTATTTGGTAGCTTTTGAAACATACAACACAAGAAATAAGGATCATACTATGAAGATGAAAATACACAAAAATTAAATTATATTACACCATGAATACAATCATAGACAATATATATGCCACACAAAAGGAAATAGTTTCCAATATTGCATGAATCTCACATGAATAAAAAGTGAGATGAAAAACCCATACTTTATTGTAATCAATCGAGTCGTAGGACCAAAAGTTAATATCCACCATATGAATCATATAATAGCATGAATATAAAGATAATAATTATTATATATATCAAATACAAGTACAAAATACACCACATCCAATAAATAAGTGGCGAATAATGGAAATCTCGGAGAATTTAATGTGAGATAAGAAACCCATTACCTAGTATTTTCCTTGGTCGAGGGTAGGTTATCCTCCTGTATAATGGTGAAATAATGTTTCTTAAATTATAAAATAATCATATTCATTAATATGATATGATATATGATGTTTCAATAAGGATTTGTAAATAAAGTTTTTGTATTATCATTGTTTCATGTGTTAACTAATTCGTTTTCATTTATATACTTTGTTATGTATGTACTGTTTGTTATTGATTGGATGTATATTATTCATATTCAAATTTATATTAAGTCATTAAACATTATTTTTAATCATCTACTTAAAATTAGTCTTTAATGGGTACGATGGGGAATGAATCTCATCACGTTCGCGGAAACGGTAATCCGTACGTACGCAAGAGCAATAATATCATTATTTTGATATTAAAATTGTATATAATTCGATGTTATATCATATATACAGAATCATTATCATCTTATATTTATTATTTACATCAATTATACTTCATTATTATACCCATTCGAATAATAATTTATTTAATAACAATTACACCAAGACATAGAGATGGTAAGCCGTACATACAAACATATGGTGACATGTCATTCAAAGGATGGATAGAATAATGAATATGGTTGTACAATTTTTATAATAACATCACATTATATATAGGATTCTGGAGTTATTAATTTATAATGGAAACAACAATGAAAGAAGAAGTGGAAGAAGAAAGGAACTTGAATGAGGTGATGAAATATTTAACTCTTCTTCTGGTTATTATTTTTGATTTGATCAAAAGTGCTCCAAATGTTGTTTTTTAACTAAATTAAGGACTCTAGGATGATGGGAAGACAGTTAAGAGGGTATTTGGGAAGAGGTTGGCCGATCCAAATGGCTTTGATGGTGTGAATTAGAGAAAAGAAGAGGTTCCTTTTTATAGGAGGGGTGGGGGAGCCTTTGGAAATATTAGAAATATAATTTTATAATGATAAACTTTTCGGTTCCTAATGGCTTCAAAATGAATTATTTAGAAAATATGATGGGGATTGGTCAAAAAATACTAAACCAATAGGGTTTATACAGTTTTGGGGTACCATATTAACTTTATCTTTTAGATTTAACTCTTAGTTAAATAGTTTGACATTTACCATGTCTCTTTGTATTATTATATTATATTGTTAATAAACATACTAAAAACATTGAAGCGAACATACAATGGTTCATTAAGGAAATATATAATATTATTTAAGACATTAGGCCTAAATTTATATTTTTAGGAATATAATATCAATTAATAATATAATATTTGTTTTAAAAACACTTTTTTGTCAATTTTGACACAATTTGGTATTTTGTTGTTGATATATTCATAAAATCATTATTACATCAAAAATAAATTACCTAAGAAACCCTAAAATTTCAATTTAACCAATAAATTTAGTGGAAGTTACAAAAATTCTTAAATAACATTTATTTGGACATTTATAATATCAATTAATTTAAATTTTTTTAATTAGGTAATTACTCCCTCATCATTGTGTCATAAATAAATTAAATTATTTAATGTCTAAAAAAATATAAATAAAATACCATTATGTATTAAATCTTTTTATCTTTTCAATGAATATTAATAGTCGAATTTATCTTATTTATAACCCTATATTAAAAATGATGTAGTTATTAAACATTGAATTTAACTCTTTTAACTCATCTTTAAATAAAATAAAAATAAATGACCTAATCTAACCCATGTAGACCTAAAGGATCATATTTTATTCCTTATGATGTTTTTGGTCGAATTAAACTTATCCAATAGAATTACAACATGTGTTAGGGTAATAATAATATCATTTTTACCCTTAATTATGCTATTTACTTTTAAACGTGGTAAATAAAAGCAAAAAGTTACTATTCACCAAACATTATTTATCTTATTGAACAAAATTTTACTTAATGATATCAATTGTTCCTCTCAGTGTTTTGAAATTCAACTCACTGAATCAGAAAAATTATGTTTTATGTAAATTTTCAAATGCTCCTAGGAGGTGAGTAAATGACGGTACAAAGTTCAATAAAATTTTATAAATTTAATTTTATTATAAAATTAAACTAATTAATTACATTGAACTTATAAAGGTATTATACATCTATTTTTACTTAATGAAAATTCAAATAAAATAAATAATTATTCAAATAAAAAGGCGGTATTAAACTATAACGCAGTGTTTTTCACTATTCATCAAAAATTGAATGTTTTCAGAAAAATACCAAAAAATTACCCAAATATAATTTTGATATTAATAATTCAAAAATGAATTATATTTTACAAAATTAAAATAATATATGTTGAATTAATTAATTTAAAATTAATTCTTATTTTCAAAACCGAAGAGGTTTTTTAAAAAGTAAAAACAATCAAAAGATTGACATGTGTTTATATAAAATTTAAATTTAAAATTACTTATAATCACCTAAATTGTATTAAATGATAAAAATTATATCGAATTATACATCCAAACAATTAAAATTCATAATTTAACACTATAAATTATTTCGATTAAAAAATTTGTTTTCAATTAAAATATAGTATTTTTCAGTATTCATCAAAATATAAAAGTTATTGGAAAAGTACCAAAAATTTATCCAAAAAAACTTTTAAGGTCTCAATTCTAAATAAGAATTTAATTTCATTAAATTGAATATATAAAAGTGTCAAATATTGGTTTTAAAAAGGGTTTTCCATTAAAAAGTTGTAAAATGTCATTTTTTTGAAAAATACCTCTTTTATCTGAAAAAATGATTTTGTTCTAATATTATGTCTATGAAATACATAATATGGCTTTTAAATTTATATGGAGTATTTAAAACTCAAAATTCCATTAGTACTATTCAAAACTGCTTGGGAACGACTAGTTTGGTAAGTCGTGTTACGCTTGAACTCCGTGTTGTGTGTAGCGCAATATATTGAATTACATTAAAGAAAATAACTTACTATGAAATCTTGGTGTGTTATGTTTTCCACCCTTTTTGAAATTACATCCCCGCAATTTTAAAATTCGGCTAGGGAACTTCCTTGAATGTCCCACATTGGAAAAAGAGTAAATAAAACTATCTCCTTAAAAGAAATAAAGAGAAGTAAAAAAGGACACCTGAGATAACCCACACTAGGATTACATATAGGAAAACAGGGATATGGAAGATAAAATAAGTGTCATGTTCTGGTGTAGAGTGATAGAAAACATGTTTATGAGAAATTTAACAACATGAAAACCACAAAATTGTGATGAGATAATCATTCATTAATTTCTTATTAGAGAAAGTAAAAGGATAACATATTTTTGTTTTATATTCCATTTCGTAAAGTATAGGAATTTATTTATTAGATTAACTATGTACATAAATAGATACACTTAATTTTTAAGTAGAATTTCATCCTTTAATAAATTTCCACCACTAAATCGTCTTTTTTTTCAAATGATGATTATTCAAGATGACTTGGTCGCACTTGAAGCACTACAATAAACATCTATTGAATCAAATAATCCACAAAGAATAAAATATATATATTTACATTGTCTTTAGAGATTAACCAAAACCAAAATTTTTACTACAATATCAGATGATCTCTAAAAATGATAATAATTTAGAGAAAGAAATACTTATCATAAATACTAAAATTAATCCAAAAATACACAATGTTTAATAAATACAATTCAATAAAAATTTTCCTTAAAATCCATCAATATAATTCAAACTTATATTGAAACCCAAAACATAAAAGAATTTGATTACACATTACTCCACCATAAATTGTATTTCCAAATAAAATCGACTTCTCTTAAAGTCACATACTTAAAAATAATTAACCTAATAAAATATTCTCTATGATAGGTTAATCATTTTCATAAATAACCAAAATCGCTATAAAACTAAAATAAAAACATAGATAAAAATCCAAGATTACTCTTCAAATGAAATCCCATAGTATTATATTTTCCTTAGGCATATAGTATTCCTATAAGAGAAAACGTCTTCCAAAATAAAATTTATCACTTAACACCCAAATCATTTTCCTATAATATGTACATCCATTTTATAAGAAATAAGATCCCAAATCAACTTATTATTGATCAATAAAATCATTTAACTAAAAATAATTAGTCACACTAACTCCGGATTTCATGTAGTCCAGTGGTAGGCAATAAATCTCTATCACACTATAGTTGTGGGTTCTATTCCTATAGCTTGGTCTGATGTGACGGGTTGTCACAGAGTCTGTGTGTGGTCCTTTTTCAAAAACTATAATTCATAATGTTATCAAAATGAGATAAATTCCTCAAAATAACTATATCATACGTTCACCACAAATGTTATCTCATACCTCTCATTTTCATCCAAAAATTTAATAACATGTAATTACCTCAAATTCAAGGATCATATAAACCTAAATGGTTATTTATAACTATATCAGCAATAGAAAACAAAATTCATTCTAAAATAACAGTTTCATATAACAAACTACAGGGGTAAACATTAGATAAATGTCTTCAAACATAATCCCATCAACAAAGAGCACTAATACTTTTAAACATTTCACCATCCATTTATTTCCACATAGTTTCTTCCTTGACCAAGGGTTTATACTATAGAATAGGGCATTTACTCAGGTAATGCCCAGATCCTTTACATTTATGGAAAATGATTGTAAATGGAATCTTGGAATCATTTTTATTTTCTTCCAAAATACTCTTCATTCTTTCTCGTCAATTATTTTCTTTATGTATTTCTTTCCAACACAAACAATATTTCTTTGTTCCATTAAGACACTTCCATAGATGTCTCCTTCTAAAATTCATATATGATGGAAATTGAGCATTCATTTTTCCATGGTCTCAACTGCTGGAGATGTTATCATTCACCGTATTTCTCTTCTTTGTCAAGTCCGGGTGTTGGTTAATATATATATATTTTTATCATATTTTTTAAAAACTGATTCGACATGAACATGAAATCATTTACACCTATAAACATTCCATTTTGTTGCTCATTTCCTCAAACATTACCACCTTTTACATCATGTTCAATGTTACTATGATTTCCTTAGAATCCAACTATTAACTAACAAAAGAAAGAATAGTGTGAGTCATAAAATCATTTAGATAATATCATAACATGTTTTTTCAATCTAAAAAAACATATAATTAAATAAGGGTTTTTATTCTCATCTTATATTAAAATCCTTAAAATTGTTTTGTAAAGAAAATGTGAATTATCCTAAGAATGTCCTAGAGAGTGTTGTAACCTGGAGTGCAGCAAGGCCCGTAGCCATGAACTAGTTCCAATTAGATTCTAGATCAAAGAAGTGTTTTGGGGTTTTACCCCGAGGTACATTTGTTCTAGAGCCACCTCTACATGCTCATATCCAGACAGGGATGAATTTCATGGAAAACTCACAAAATCTATCCAATACTAAAATTATAGGAAGTTCTTCGATAGTAATACTTAGAGTCTATCTTAGGGCTATGTGATCTTATAAGAGTTTATCTAAATATAGTTTCCAAGTCTGCACTAAACTTCCTCTAATACCATTTGTAACTCCCCGACCCCAGAAGTCCAGAGTCCGTGCATTATTATGTATCAATGGCATGATCATATAAGATCAAGTCTCAAAAGGCCTATTAGTTTAGTATCCTTCTAAGTAATAGATACATTCATAAGGATTACATTACATCATAAAAAGGAAAACTACAACCAAATTGTTTCCATAGAAAACACTGAGATCCCATAGACTATCACTGAAGGTATGTCATAATATACATCTTCGTATCTTGGGAAAAAACATAGAAAGGTGTGAACTCAGATGCTGAATAAAGATAAAAATATAGCAGAGACATTCATAAATATGCATAAACATTTAAGGAAAGGTATTTGACTAAAACAAAATCCTTTTGAACATGAACATCTGCATAAAATGGAAAAGAAAAAATCAACTAATTTTATTTACTTATTAACATTGATATTCTACTTATCAAATAATCACATGGAATATCAATAGCCAATTTCATAAATATGGAATTCATAATGCCACAATTTCATTACCTCATAGTCAAGGCCATGTGCCAAGAAAAAAAATAAGATTTTGTCAAGGCCTTGTGCCAAGACACTAGTTTGTCTCATGAGACCTACTGATGCATCGCGGAGCTATAGCGGGCTCCACTAGTGACTTATTAATTCTAATGCATTCCTCAAATGAAAAGTTTGAAACATAACATAAAAATTTGTATTAAAACTTGCATACTAATGGTCAATACTTAATCCACAACCCATGAATGTTATAAAAATAGCACATCCAAAGTCAAACATAACTCATTCAATACAATATGAAATATTGTATTGTAAAAGATTAACCTCAATAAATAATAGTGAAGGATATTGACATAGAAAAAAATAACCATCAAAACTATTTGAGAGAAATCCCCCCTTTTTTCTTGATATCATTTAAAAGTCACACTATTTTTGATGAAGCTGTTTAAAAACAAATTTTCCATCAAAGTGTCCCATACAACTTTAAAACATTTAAAAAGAATTTTTATTTCAAAACATTAATGTCCATATAAATAAATCCTCAAAACAATTTTTAAATCATGGACATTAATGAGGAAGATTTAGAAGAATAATTCTATAAAACATTTAAAATTATATTTTAGTTAGAGTTCCTAACAAAATGATAGATTCTTGAATAAAAATAATTCAGGTAATAAATAGTTTATAATATATTGAAAACAATGTATTTCATGATATTCTATGTCAAAGGATAGTATATACACCATATAAAAGTGAATTGGTGCATAACAACAAAGAAGTTTCAATGGAATGTAAATTGAAATTAAATCCCACATAAAGACAATTTTCATAAGTAAATGATAAAACAATGACATAATTATGTGTGAAAAATATCAATACATTCAATATTATTGGATAATCGGTGTAAATTAATCAGAGGACATTCACACAAATTCTTGTAAAAACAACACCAATGACTTGGATATTTAACTCAGTGAATGGAAATTGAGTAAAGATCAAGTTTATATCAATGACTTGAGAAATTATCAATGGAGTTATTATGTGTATAAAACTTACATCCACACAAAGGGGAGTAAAAATTACAACATTAATAATAAATATTTATTCCACACATAATCTTGTAGTAAAATAATCAATTAATTATGCGTAAATCCTACTGAGTAGAAATTGAAATTTGAAATTTCATTACCGATTTGGTAACTTATGAAACATACAACCCATGAAAGAAGGATCATACAATGAAGGTGTAAATAATAGGAAATTAATTTATATTACACAATGAATACAATCACAGACAATACATATGAAACTCAAAAGAAAATAGTTTCCAATTGAGCTTAAATCTCACAATAATAAAAAGTGAGATGAAAACCCCTTACATCATTGAAATCAATCGAGTCATAGGACCAAAAGTTAATAAACACAATATGAATCATATAATACCCTTAATATAAAAATAATAATGATGATATATATCAAATGGAAGTACATAATACACCACATCAAATAAATAAGTGGCGAACAATGGAAATCCCACAGAATTAAAAGTGACATAAGAAACCCCTTACCATGCACTTTTCCTTTGTCGTGGGTTGGTTAACCTCCTATATAATGGTTGAATAATTGTTATTAAAATATAAAAAATCATATACATTAATATGATATCATATATGATCTTTGAATAATAATTTTTTAATAATATTTTAGTATTATCTTCGTTTCAGGTGTTAACTCATTTGTTTTTCATTATATGCCTTGTTACGTAAGTAATGTTTTTTATTTATAGTATGTATCTAATTTATATTCAAAATGATAATATTTATTTAGGGAATATTTTTAATCTTATAATGAAAATTATTTTTGAATGGGTACGATTGGGAAAGAATCTCATCGCGTTCGCGGAGACGGTAATCCGTACGTACGAACGAGCGAGAATATAATTATTTTGATATTAAAATAATATATAATTGGAAGGTATATCATATATAAAGAATAATTATCATGTTATATTTATTATTTAAATCATTTATACATCATTATTATAAAAATCCAAATAATAATATATTGAATAAAAATCACACCAGGATGTGGAGATGGTAACCCGTACATACGGATATATAGAGACAATTCATTCAATGGATGGATATAATAATGAATATGGTTGTACCATATTTATAATAACATCACTATATATAGAAGATATTGGAGTTATTAATTTATAATAAAAACAATAAATAAAGAGGAAGTGGAAGTAGAAATGAACTTGAAAGAGGTGATGAAATATTTACCTCTTCTTCGGGTTCTTCTTTTTGATTAGATCAAAAGGGCTCCATAGGTTGGATTTTTGACTAACGGAAGACCTCTAGGATGAAGTTTGGATAGCTGAAGGGGTATTTGGGCAGGTTTTGGCCGAGGAAAATGGATTTGATAGTGTGAATTATAGAGAAGGGGAAGTGCCCTGATATAAGATGGGTGTGGGACACCTTCAGAAAAGCTAGAAATATTATTTTATAATAATATCATTTTCAGTTTATAATGGATCCAAAATTAATAATTTAAAGGATAAGGTGGGGATGGGTTGAAAACCACTCAAAAAATAGGGTTTATAGAGGTTTGGTTTATTATATTAACGTTATCTTTTAGATTTAACTCTTAGTTAAATAGTTAGACACTATTTGGTATTTTTTTGCTATATTCATCATAACATTATTACATCGAAAAAAATTTATCTATACAACCCTAAAATGTCATATTAACCTATAAAATTAGTGGAAATCATAAAAAGTCTTAAATTAAATTTATTTGCATATTTATAATATCAATTATTTTAATATTTCATTAATTAGGTAATTACTGCATCATCCTTGTGTCATTAAAAAATTAAATTATTTAATGTCTAAAAAATAAAATTAAAATACCATTATGTATTAAATATTTTTATCTTTTTATTTAATATTTATAGTCGAATTTATCTTATGTATAAACCTATATTAAAAATTGTGTAGTTATTAAACATTTATTTTAACTCTTTTAACTCATCTTTAAATAAAATAATAATAAATGTCCTAATCTAACCCAAGTGGACCTAATGTATAATATTTTATTCCTAAACATGTTTTGGTCAAATTAAACGTATCCAATAGAATTAGGGCATGTGCTAGGGTAATATTAATATCATTTTTACCCTTAATTAGGCTATTTACTTTTAAACATGGTAAATATAAGTAAAAAGATACTATTCACCAAAAATTATTTATCTTATTGAACAAAATTTTACTTAATGATATCAACTGTGTCTCTCACAGTTTTGAAATTCAACTCAAAGAATCAATAAAAGTATGTTTTATGTATATTTGCAAATGCTCTTAAAAGGTGGGTAAATAACGGTACAAAGTTCAATAAAATTTTATAAATCTAATTTTATTATAAAATGACACTAATTAATTACATTGAACTTATAAAGTTATTATAAATCTATTTTTACATAATTTATATTTAAATAAAATAAATAATTATTCAAATAAAAAGTCGGTTATAAACTATAACGTAGTGGTTTTCAATATTCATCAATAATTGAATGTTTTCAGAAAAATATGAAAAATTACACTAAGATAATTTTGATATTCCTAATTCAAAAATGAATTATATTTTACCAAATTAAGAACATATAAGTTGAATTAAGTAATTTAAAATTAATTCCTGTTGTAAAAATCGAAAGGATTGTTTATAAAAAGTAAAAACTATCAAAAGATTGACATGTGTTTATGTCAAATTTAAATGTGAAATTACTTAAAATCACATACATCATATTAAATGATATAAATTTAATCTAATTATACATATAAACAATTCAAATACATAATTTAACACTATAAGTTATTTCGACTAAAAAAAATTTTTTCAATTAAAATTTAGTATTTTTCGGTATTTAACAAAATATAAAATTTATTGGAAAAGTACCAAAAATTTATCAAAAATAAATTTTTAGGTCTCGATTCTAAATAAGAATTTATTTTCGTTAAATTGAATATATAAAATTTTCAAATATTATTTTTTAAAAGGGTTATCCATTAAAAAGTTGTAAAATTTCATTCTTTTGAAATATACTTCTTTTATCGAAAAAAAATGAATTTGTTCTAATATTATGTCTATGAAATACATAATATGGCTTCTAAATTTATATATAGTTTATAAAATTCAAATTACTGTTAATACTATTCAAAACTTCTTTTGGAACGGCTAGTTTGGTAAGTCGTGGTGTGCTTGAACTCGGTGTTGTGTGTAGCGCAAGATATTGAATTACATTAAAGAAAATAAATTACTATGAAATATTGGGGTGTTACATTCTTCCCCCCTTTTGGAAATTACGTCCTCACAATTTTAAAATTGGTATAGGGAACTTCCTTGAAAGTCACACATCAGAAAAAGATACAATAAAACTATCTCTTTAAATGAAATAAATAGAGGTACAAAGGTCACCCGAGATAACCCACACTAGGATTAAATGTAGGAAAACATGTATATGGAAGATAAAATAAGTGTCATGTTCTGGTGTATAGTTATAGAAAACATGTTTACGAGAAAGTTAACAACAATAAAACTACAAACTTTTGATGAGATAAACATTCATTATTTTATATTAGAAAAAGTAAATGGATAACTTATTTTTGTTTTTTCTTCCATTTCATAAAGTTGAGTAATTTATTTATGAGATTAACTAACTACATAAAGAGATATAATTACTTTTTTAAGTTGAATTTAATCCTTTAATAAATTTCTACCACTAACTCGTCTTTTTTTTCAAACGATGAGTATTAAAGATGACTTGGTCACACCTAAAGCACTAGAATAAACATCTATAGAATAAAATAATATAGAAAGGATAAAATATATATATTTACCTTGTATTTAGAGATTAACTAAAACAAAAATTGATAGTACAAGATCAGATGATCCCCCAAAAGGATAATCCATTAGATAATGAAATAGTTATATTAATTACTAAAATTAAACCAGCAATACCCAATGTTCAATAAATACCATTCAATAAATAATTTTCCTTAAAATCCATCAATATAATCCAAAATAAAATTGAATCCCAAAACATAGAAGAATTTGATTACGTATCCTTCCACATTAAATTGTATTTCCAAATATCATTGACTACTCTTAAAGTCACATACTTAAAAATAATAAACCAAATATAATATTCCCAATGATAGGTTAATCGTTTCCATAAAGAACCCAAATCACTATAAAAATAAAATAAAAACATAGATAAAATTCCAAGATTACTCTTAAAATGAAATCCCATAGTATTCTATTTTCCATAGGCATATTATATTCCCATCAGAGAAAATGTCTTCCAAAATAACAATTATCACTTAATACCCAAATCATTTTCCTATACTATGGGTATCCATTTGATAAGAAATAAGATCCCAAATCAGCTTATTATTGATAAATAAAATCATTTAACTAAAAATAGTTAGCCACACTAACTCAGGATTTCATGTAGTCCAGTGGTAGGCAATAAATACCAATTTCACTATGGTTGTGGGTTCTATTTCTGTAGCTTGGTCTGATGTGACGGGTTGTCACACAGCCTGCATGTTGTCCTTTTTCCAAAACTATATTTCATAATGTTATCAAAATGAGATAAAATTTTCAAAATAACTATAACATAACTTCACCACAAATGTTATCTCATAGCTCTCATTTCCATCCAAAAATTTAATAACAAGTAATTAACTCAAATTAAAGGATCATATAAACATAACGGTTATTTATAACTACATCAACAAAAAAATCACAATTCTTCCGAAAAAAGCATTTTCAAATAAAAAATTGTAGGGTTAAACATAAGAGAAATGTATTCCAACTTAATTCCATCAATAAAGAGCACTAATACATTTAAACATTTCACCATCCATTTATTTCCACAGAGGTTCTTCCTTGACAAAGGGGTTATCCTATAGAATAGGGAATTCACTCAGGTAATGGCCAGGTCCCATACATTTACGTCAAGTGATTGTAAATGGATTCTTGTGATCATTTTTATTTTGTTCCATAATACTCTTCATTTTCTCTCAGTAATTGTTTACTTTATGTCCTTCTTTCCCACACATACAAAATTTCTTTGTTCTATTGAGACACTTACCTAGATGTCTCATTCTATATTTCCTATACGATGGAAATTGATCTTTCTTTCCTCTATGGTCTAAACTACTAGAGCTCTTATCATTCAAATCCATTATCTTCTTTATTGAGTCTCGGTGTTGGTTAATATATATATTTTTATCATATTTTTTGAAAATTGATTCTACATGAACATGAAATCATTTAAACCTATCCACATTCTGTTTTGTTGCTCATTTCTTCAGTAATTTCAACCTTTTACATCATGTTCAATGTTACTATGACATTCTTTAGAATCTAGTTATTGAGTAACACAAGAAAGCATAGTGTGAGTCATAAAATCCTTTATAGAATATCATAACACCTTATTTTCAATCTAAAAAACATAGGATTAAAGAAGGATATTTATTCCCATCTTATATTAAAAACCTTCAAATTGTTTTGTAAATAAAATGTGATTTATACTAAGCATGTCCCCCCAAGAGTGTCATAACCAAGAGTGTAGAAAGGCCCATAGTCATGCACCAGTTCCTGTTCGAGTCTATCTCTAAGTGGTGTTTTGGGGATTTACCCCTAAGTACATATGTGCCTTAGCCGCCTCTACCTACTCATATCTAGATAGAGATGTATTTCATTGAAAAATCACAAAATCTCTATAATACCAAAATTATAGGAAGTTCGTATATAGTAATACTAAGAGTCTATCTTAGGGATATGTGCTCTTATGAGTGTTTATCTAAATCATGTTTCCATGGTTGTACTAAAAATCCTCTGATACATTCATAATGTTTACATTACATCAAAAAATGGAAAACTACAACAACATTGTTTCCATAGATAACACTGAGATCCCATATACTATCCCTGCATATAAGTCATAATATACATATTTGTATCCTAGGAAAAAGAAAACATAGAAAGACGTGAGATTAGATGCTCAGTAAGGATAACAATATAGCAGATACTTTCACAAATAAGCATAAACATTTAATGAAATGTATATGACTAAAAAATCCTTTTGAACATGAACAACCACAAAAAATGGAAATGAAAAAAATAAAATAATTCCATTTACTTATTAAAATTGATATTATACTTATCAAATAATCACATGGAATATAAATAGCCACTTTCATAAATATGTAATTTATAATGCCAAACTTTAAATACCACATAGTCAAGGCCTTGTGCCATGACTAGAAATAAGATTTTGTCAAGGACTTGTGCCAAGACACTAGTTTTTTTCATGAGACCTACTGATGTATCTAGGAGATATAGTGGGCTCCAAGAGTGACTTACTAAGTCCAATGCATTCCTCAAACGAAAGGTTTGAAACATAACATTAACATTTTAATTAAAAATTGCACATAAAAGGTCAATACATATTCCACAAACCATGAATGGTATAAAAATAGCATATCCACAGTCAAACATAACTCATTCAGTACAATATGGAAGATTGCATTGTAAGATATTAACCTCAATTGATAATAGTGACGGATATTGACATAGATGAAAATAATCATCAATAATATTTGAGATAAATATCCCCATTTTTATTGAAATCATTTAAAAGTCACACTATTTTTGATGAAGCTGTTTAAAAATAGATTTTTGAATCAAATTGTCTCATACCACTTTGAAGCATTTAAATGGAATTTTACTTTGAAAAAAATAATTTCCATATAAATAAATCCATAAAACCAGTTATAAAACATGTACATTAATGAGAATGATTTAAAAGAGTAATTCTTTAAAACATTTAAATGATATTTTAGTTAGAGTTCCTAACAAAATGATAGATGATTGAATAAAAATAATTCAAGAAATAAATAGTTTATAATATATTGAAAATAATGTATTTCATGATATTCTATGTCAAAGGATAATATATACACCATATAAATATTAATTGGTGCATAACAACAATGAATTCTCCATGGAATGTGAATTGAAATGAAATCCCTTATAAAGACAATTTCAATCGGTAAAGGATAAAACAATGAAATAATTATGTATGAAAAATATAAATACACTCAATATGGTTGTATATTTTGAGTAAATTAATCAGAGGACATTCACATATATTCTTGTAAAAAAACACCAATGACTTGGATATTTATCTCAATGAATGGACATTGAGTTAAGATCCCATTTATTTCAATGAATTGAGAAATTATCAATGGAGTTATTATATGTACAAAACATATATCCACACAAAGTGGAGTGGAAATTAATATGTGAATAATAATTATTTCTTCCACAGATAATACTGGAGTAAAATAATCAATTAATTATGCGTAAATCCCATTGAGTGGAAATTGAAATTAGAAATTTCCTTACCGATTTGGTAACTTATGAAACATACAACCCATGAAAGAAGGATCATACAATTAAGATTTAAATACAAAGAAATTAAATTATATTACACAATGAATACAATCGTAGACAATAAATATGCCACACAAAAGGAAATAGTTTCCAATATAGCATGAATCTCACTGGAATAAAAAGTGAGATGAAAAACCCTTAATTCATTGTTATCAATCGAGTTGTAGGACCAAAAGTTAATAACCACCATATGAATAAAAGAATAACCTTAATATAAAAAGATTCATGATGATATATATCTTATTGAAGTACACAATACACCACATCAAATAAATAAGTGGCGAACAATGGAAATATCAAAGAATTAAAAGTGAGATAAGAAACCCCTTACCTTGTACTTTTCCTTGGTCGAGGGTTGTTTAACCTCATATATAATGGTGAAATAATTGTTATTAATTTATAAAAGAATCATATACATTAAAATGATATCATATATGATCTTTCAGAATATCTTTGTTAATAATATTTTAGTATTATCTTTATTTCAAGTGTTAACTGATATGTTTTCCTCTATATGCTTTGTTACATAAGTAATGTTTGTTATGTATAGTGTTTATATAATTCATATTCCAATTGATAATAAGTCTTTATACATTATTTTTAATCATATAATTAAAATTAGTTTGGAATGGGTACGATGGGGAAAGAATCTCATTGCATTTGCGGAGACGGTAATCCGTACGTACGCACGAGCGACAATATCATTATTTTGATATTAAAATAATATATGATTGGATGGTATATCATATGTACAGAATCACTTTCATGTTATATTTATTATTTAAACCATTTATACATCATTACTATACACATCCAAATAATAATGTATTGAATAACAATTACACCAGGACGTGGAGATGGTAAGCTGTACATACGGACGTATGGTGAAAATTCATTCAAAGGATTGATAGAATATGAATATGGTTGTACCATATTTATGAAATCATAAATATATATAGAAGATAATGGAGTTATTAATTTATAATGGAAACAAAAAATAAATAGCAACTGGAAGAATAAAGGAACTTGAAAGAGGTGATGAAATATTTACCTCTTCTTCAGGGTCTTCTTTTTGATTTTATCAAAAGGGATCCATAGGTTGGCTTCTTGACTAACATAAGGCCTATATTATGAAGGTAGGACAGTTAAGAGGGAATTTGGTAATGGTTTGTCTGATAAAAATTCCTTTGATGGTGTGAATTAGGGAGAAGGGGAAGTGCCCTCATATAAGAGGAGTGTGGGGAACCTTAGGAAAAGCTAGAAATATTATTTTATAATAATACCATTTTCAATGTCTAATGGATCCAAAATTAATTATTTAAAGTCTAAGGTGTGGATGTGTTGAAAACCACTCAACAAATAGGGTTTATAGAGGTTTGTGTTACTTTATTAACTTTATCTTTTCGATTTAACTCTTAGTTAAATATTTTGACACTATTTGGTATTTTCTTTTTGCTAAATTCATAACAACGTTATTACTTCGAATATTTTTTTACTATACAACCCTAAAATGACATATTAACCTATAAAATTAGTGGATGTCATAAAAAAGTATTAAATTACAATTATTAGTATATTTATAATTTCAATTATTTTAATATTTCATTAATTAGGTAATTAGTGCATCATCATTGTGTCATAAATAAATTAAATTATTTAATGTCTAAAAAATATAATTAAATTAACATTATGTATTAAATCTTTTTATATTTTTAATAAATATTTATAGTCGTATTTATCTTATATATTACCCTATATTAAAAAAAATTTAGTTATTAAACATGGATTTTAACTCTTTTAACTCATATTTAAATAAAATAATAATAAATGTCCTAATCTAACCCAAGTGGACCTAAAAGATCATATTTTATTCCTACGCATGTTTTTTGTCGAATTAAACTTATCCAATAGAATTAGGACATGTGTTAGGGTAATAATAATATCATATTTACCCTTAATTACTCAATTTACTTTTATAAATGGTATATAAAAGTAAAAAGTTACTATTCAACAGAAATTATTTTTCTTATTGAACAAAATATTACATTCTGATATCAAATGTGTCTCTCATAGTTTTGAAATTCAACTCATAGAATCCGTAATATTAAGTTTTATGTAAATTTGAAAATGCTCCTAGGAGGTCGGTAAATGACAGTACAAAGTTCAATAAAAATTTATAAATCTAATTTTATTATAAAATGACACTAATTAATTAAATTTAACTTTTAATGGTATTATAAACATATTTTTACTTACTATTAATTTAAATAAAATAAATTATTATTCAAAAAAAATATCGGTTTTAAATTATAACACAGTGTCTTTCACTATTCATCAAAAATTGAATGTTTTCATAAAAATACCAAAAATTTACCCTCTGATTATTTTTATATTCCTAATTCAAAAATGAATTCTATTTTACCAAGTTTAAGACATATAAGTTGAATTAATTAAATTAAAATTAATTCCTGATGTCAAAACTGAAAAGGGGGGTTTTAAAAAGTAAAAACTATCAAAAGATTGACATGTGTTTATGTCAAATTTAAATGTGAAATTATTTATAATAACATACATTGTATTAAATGATAAAAATTTCATCTAATTATACATCCAAAAAAATCAAATACATAATTTAACAATATAAATTATTTGGATTAAATTTTTTTTTTCAATTCAAATTTAGTATTTTTCAGTATTCGTCAAAATATAAAAGTTATTGGAAAAGTACCAATAATTTATCCAAAATTACTTTTTAGGTCTCGATTCTAAATAAGATTTTAATTTCATTAAATTGAATATATAAAAGTGTCAAATATTGGTTTTAAAAAGGTTTTTCCATTAAAAAGTTGTAAAATTTCATTTTTTTTTTGAAAAATACTTCTTTTATCTGAAAAAATGAATTTTTTATAATATTATGACAAAGAAATACATAATATGGCTTCAAAATTTATATAGAGTATATAAAATTCAACATTCCATTAATAATATTCAAAACTGCCTGGGAACGACTATTTATGTAAGTCGTGGTGCGCTTGAACTCGGTGTTGTGTGTAGCGCAAGCTATTGAATTACATTAAAGAAAATAACATATTATGAAATCTTGGGGTGTTACATTCTTCCTCAATTTTGGAAATTACATCCTTGCAATTTTAAAATTGGTCTAGGGAACTTCCTTGAAAGTCCCATATCGGAAAAAGAGTCAATAATACTATATCTTTAAAAGAAATAAAGAGAAGTACAAAGGTTAACTGAGATAACTCACACTAGGATTACATGTAGGAAAACATGGATATGGAAGATAAAATAAGTGTCATGTTATAGTGTAGAGTAATATAAAACATGTTTAACAGAAATTTAACAACAACAAAACCAAAAAATTGTGATGAGATAAACATTCATTAGTTTCCTATTAGAAAAAGTAAACATGTAATATATTTTTGTTTTATGTTCTAATTCATAATGTTGAGAAATTTATTTATGATATTAACTAAGTACATAAAGAGATATATTTACTTTTTTATGTATAATTTAATCCATTAATAAATTTCAACCACTAATTCATCTTTTTTTCAAACGATGAGTATTCAAGATGACTTGGTCACACCTGAAGCACTATATTAAACATCTAGAGAATTACATAATCCACAAATGATAAAATATATATATTTTCCTTATCTTTAGAGATTAACCAAAACCAAAATTTATAGTACAAGATCAGATGATCCCGAAAAAGGATAAACCTTTAGAGAATGAAATACTTATCTTAATTACTAAAATTATACCCACAATACCCAAAGATCAATAAATACCATTAAATAAAAAATTTCCCATAAAATCCATCAATATAATCCAAACTATTATTGAAACCCAAAACATATAAGAATTTTATTATGAAGTCTTCCACGTTAAATTGTATTTCCAAATAACAACGACTACTCTTAAAGTCACATATTTAAAAATAATTAACCTAATAAAATATTCTCTATGATAGGTTAATCATTTCCATAAATAACCCAAATCACTATAAAACTAAAATAAAAACATAAATAAAAATCCAAGATTACTCTTCAAATGAAATCTCATAATATTCTATTTTCCTTGGGCATATAGTATTCTAATCAGAGAAAATGTCTTCCAAAGTAACATTTATCACTTAATACCCAAATAACATTCCTATATTATATAAATCCATTTGATATGAAATAAGATCCCAAAAAAAATTATTAGTGACCAATAAAATCATTTTACTAAAAATAATTAGTCACACTAACTTGGGATTTCATGTAGTCTAGTCGTAGGTGATAAATCCCAATCGCACTATGGTTGTGGGTTCGATTCCTGTAGCTTGGTATAATGTGATGGGTTGTGAAATAGACTATGTGTTGTCCTTTTTCAAAATTTATATTTCATAATACTATCAAAATGAGATAAATTCCTCAAAATAACTATAGCATAACTTCACCACAAATGTTATCTCATACCTCTCATTTTCATACAAAAATTTAATAACATGTAATTACCTCAAATTCAAGGATCATATAAACCTAAATGGTTATTTATAACTATATCAACAACAGAAAACACAATTATTCGTAAAATAGTATTTTCACATAACAAACTGCAGGTTTAAACATAAGAGAAATGTCTTCCAATGTAATCCCATCAACAAAGATCACTAAAACTTTTAAACATTTCAAAATCCATTTATATCCACATAGGTTCTTCCATGACCAAGGGGTTATCCTATAAAATATGGAATTCACTCAAGTAATTCCCAGGTCCACAAAATTTACAGTAAATGATTGTAAATGGATTCTTGGGATCATTTTTATTTTCTTCCATAGTACTATTCATTTTTTCTCGGCAATTCTTTAATTTTTTTCCATCTATCCAACACATACTACATTTACTTGTTCCATTGAGACACTTCCCTAGATGTCTCCTTCCACAGTTCCTATATAATGGAAATTGAGATTTCTTTTCTCCATGGTCTCAACTACTAGAGCTCTTATCATTCACCACCATTCAATTCTTTGTTGACTACGGGTGTTGGTTAATATATATATATTTTATCATATTTTCTGAAAGCTGATTCGACATGAACAAGAAATATTTTACACCTATCAACATTCTAGTTTGTTTCTCATTTCCTCCACCATTCCCACCTTTTACATCATATTTAATGTTACTATAACCTCCTTGGAATCCGGCTATTGGCTAACACAAGAAAGCATAGTGTGAGTTATAAAAACTTCTATAGAATATCATAACACTTTGTTTTCAATATAAATAAACTTAGGATTAATGAAGGTTATTTATTCACATCTTATATTAAAATCCATAAAAAAAATTTGTAAATAAAATGTGGATTATCCTAAGCATGTCCCTACAAAGAGTCATAACCAAGAGTGTATTAAGGCCCATAGTCATGCACCAGTTCATGTTTGACTCTAGCTCAAATCGGTGTTTTGGGGATTTACCCCTAGGTACATCTGTTCCCGAGCCGCTTCTACCTGCTCAGATCCACACATGGATGTATTTCTTTGAAAAATTATAAAATATCTACAATAACAAAATTGTAGGAAGTTCTTATATACTAATACTAAAAGACTATCTTAGGGCTATGTGATCTTATGAGAGTTTGTCTAAATCTAGTTTCCAAGGTTGTACTCAACTTTCTCTGATACCAACTGTAACTCCCCGAACCCAGAAGCCCAAAGTCGGTGCATTATTATGTATCAATGGAATGATCTTAAAAGATAAAGTCTCAAAATACCGATTAGTTTTGTATCCTTCGAAGTACTAGATATATTCATAAGGTTTACATTACATCATAAAATGGAAAACTACAAAAACAGTGTTTCCTTATAAAACACTTAGATCCCATAGACTATCCCTGCAGGTAAGTCATAATATGCATCTTCGTACCCTGGAAAAATAAAACATAGAAATGGGTGAGATCAGATGCTCAGTAAAGATTACAATATAGTATATACATTCATAAATAAGCATAAACATTTAAGTAAACTTATATTACTAAAACAAAATCCTTTTGAACATGAACATCCGCATAAAAAAGAAAATAAAAAATCAAATAATTCCATTTACTTATTAATATTGATATTCTACTTATCAAATAATAACATGGAATATTAATATCCACATTAATAATGATTGAATTCATAATGTCAAACATTCATTACCACATAGTCATGCCCTTATACTAAGAATACAATAAGATTTTGTCAAGGCCATGTTCCAAGACAGTAGTTTGTCTCATGATATCTACCAATGCATCGAGGAGCTTTATCGGGCTCTACTAGTGACTTTCTAAGTCTAATTCATTCCTCAAATAAAAAGTTAGAAACATAACATAAACATTTGTAATAAAACATTCATACTAAAGGTCAATACTTAATCCACAAACCATGAATGGCATAAAAATAGCACATCCACAGTCAAACATAACCCATTGAAAACAATATCTAAGAATTTATTATAATAGATTAAACTCAATCGATAATAGTGATGGATATTGACATAGACGAAAATAATCATTAAAACTATTTGAGAGAAATATCCCCCTTTTTCGTGAAATCATTTAAAAGACACACTATTTTTGAAGAAGTTGTTTAAAAATTGATTTTTGAATCAAAGTGTCCCATTCCACTTTGAAACATTTAAATTTAATTCTAATTTCAAATCATTAATGCCCATATAAATAAATCCTTAAAACCATTTTTAAAACATGGACATAAATGAGAAAGATTTAGAAGAATAATTTTTTAGAACATTTAAAATGATATTTTTGTTACTGTTCCTAACCAAATTATATATGCTTTAATAAAAATAATTCAGGTGATAAATAGTTTATAATATCATGATAATAATTCATTTCATGATATTTGACATCAAAGGATAGTATATACACCATATAAAAGTGAATTCGTGCATAACAACAAAGAAGTCTCAAAGGAATGTAAATTGAAATGAAATCCCTTATAAAGACAATATCGATAGGTAAAGGTTAAAAAATGACGTAATTATGTGTGAAAAATATAAATACACTCAATATGATTGGATATTTGGTGTAAATTAATCAGAGGAAATTCACACATAATCTAGTAAAAACAACACCAATGACTTGGATATTTAACTCAACGAATGGAAATTGAGTAAAGATAAAGTTTATATCAATGACTTTAAAAATTATCAATTGAGATATTATTTGTATAAAAAATATATCCACACAAATGGGAGTGGAAATTACTACATGAATACTAAATATTTATTCCACACCTACTCATGGAGTAAAATAATCAATTATGTATGGGTAAAGCCCACTGAGTGGAAATTGAAATTTGAAATTTCATTACCGATTTGGTAACTTATAAAACATACAACCCATGAAATAAGGATCATAAAATGAAGATGTAAATAATCATAAATTAAATTATATTACACAATGAAGGCATTCATAGACAATACATATGCCTCCTAAAAGGAAATAGTTTCCAATATAGCATGAATCTCACGGGATTAAAAAGTGATATGAAGACCCCTTACTTCATTTTAATCAATCGAGTCGTAGGAACATAATTTAATAACCACCATATGAATCATATAATACCCATAATATAAAAATAATCATGATGATATATATCAAATTGTAGTACAAAATACAACACATCAAATAAACAAGTGGCGAACAATGGAAATATTAGAGAATTAAAAGTGAGATAAGAAACCCCTTACCTTGTACTTTTACTTGGTTGAAAGTAGGTTAACCTCCTGTATAATGGTGAAATAATTGTTATTAAATTATAAAAGAATAATTTACATTAATATGATATCATATATGATCTTTCAATATTGCTTTGTTAATAATATTTTTCTATTATCTTCGTTTCAGGTGTAAACTGATTTGTTTTGATTTATATGCTCTATTATGTAAGTAATGTTTGTTATGTATATGATGTATTTAATTAATATTAAAAATGATAATAAGTCTTTAAACATTATTTTTAATCATATAAGGAAAATTAGTTTTGAATGGGTACAATGGGGAAAGAATCTCGTCGCATTAGCGGAGATGATAATCTGTACGTACGCACGAGCGAAAATATCATTATTTTGATGTTAAAATAATATATAATTGGATGGTATATCATATATACAGAATAAATATAATGTTATAATAATTATTTAAATCATTTATTCATCATTATTATACCCATTCAAATAAAAATGTATTGAATAACAATTACACCAGGACGTGGAGATGGTAATCCATTCATACAGACGTATGGTGACAAGTAATTCAAAGGATGGATAGAATAATGAATATATTTGTACCATATTTTTAATAACATCAATATATATTGAATATACTAGAGTTATTAATTTATATTGAAAACAACAAATAAAGAGCAAGTGGAAGAAGAAACGAACATGAAAGAGGTGATGAAAATATTTACCTGTTCTTCGAGTTCTTCTTTTTGATTTGATCAAAAGGGCTACATAAAATGTCTATTTGACTAACAGTAGGCCTCTAGGATGAAAGTAGGACAGCTGAGAGGGTATTTTGGTAATGTTTTTGTTGGAAAAATTTCATTGATGGTGTGAATTAGAGACAAGGTAAAGTTCCTTGATATAAGAGGGGTGTGGGGAACCATAGGAAAATCTATAAATATTATTTTATAATAATATCATTTTCAGTTTCTAATGAATCCAAAATTTATTATGTACAGGATAAGGTGGGTATGGGTCAAAAAACACTCAAAAAATAGGGTTTATATAGGTTTGGGTTACTATATTAACTTTATATTTTATATTTAACTCATAGTTAAATAGTTTGACACTATTTGGTATTTTGTTTTTTCTAAATTCCTAACATCATTATTACATGGAAAAAAATTTATCTATCCAACCCTAAAATGTTATATTAACCTATAATATTAGTGTAATTCTTAAAAAGTCTAAAATTAAATTTATATGGATATTTATAATATCAATTATTTTAAAATTTCATTAACTATATAATTACTAGATCATCATTGTGTCCTAAATAAATTAAAATATTTAATGTCTAATAAAATATAAGTAAAATACCATTATATATTAAATCATTTTCTCTTCCTATTTAATATTTATAGTTGAATATATCATATGTATAACCCTATATTAAAATTTTTTCTAGTTATTAAACATTGATTTTAACTCTTTTAACTCTTCTTTAAATAAAATAATAATAAATGTCCTAATCTAATCCATGTGGGCCAAAAGGATCATATTTCATTCTTATGGTTGTTTTTTGGTCGAATCAAACTTATCCAATAGAATTAGGAAATGTGTTAGGGCAATAATAATATCATTTTACCCTTAATTACCCTATTAAATTTTAAACTCGGTAAATAAAAGTAAGAAAGTTATTATTCACCAATAATTGTTTTATCATATTGAACAACATTTTAATTACTTATATTATCTATGTATCTCAGATTTTTGAAATTCATCTCACATAAGTGGTAAAAATATGGTTTATGTAAATTTGCAAATGCTCCTAGGAGGTGGGTAAATGATGGTAAAAAGTTCAATATAATTTTATACAATTAATTTTACTATAAAATGACAATAATTAATTACATTGAAAAAATATAGGTATTTTAAACATAATTTTAGATAAAGTTAATATAAATAAAATAAATAATTTTTCAAATAAAAAGTTAGTTTTATAATATAAAGCTGTGTTTATCACTATTCATCAAAAATTGAATGTTTTCAGAAAAATACAAAAAAATTTCCAAAATATTATTTTGATATTCTAAATTAAAAAATGAATTCTATTTTACCAAATTTAAAACATAGAAGTTGCATTAATTAATTAAAAATTAATTCCCCTTGTGAAAACAGGAAAGCGGGTTTTTAAAAAGTAAAATATATTAAATGATTGACATATGTTTATGTCAAATTTAAATATCAATTAATTTATAATCACCTACATTGTATTAAATGATAAAAATATAATCTAATTGTACATCTAAACCATTCAAATACATAATTTAACACTATAAATTATTTCTATTAAAAAAGATGTTTTCAATTAAAATTTAGTATTTTTCAGTATTCATCAAAATATAAAAGTTGTATTAATGTACAAAAAATTTATCCAAAATCAATTTTTTGGTCCCGATTCTAAAGAAGAAATTAATTTCATTAAATTTAATATATATAATTCTCAAATATTGGTTTTAAAAATGTTTTTTCATTAAAAAGTGGCAAAATTGTATTTTATTTAAAAATACTTCTATTATCATAAAAATTGAATTTGTTCTAATATTCTGTCTTAGAATCACATAATATGGATTCTAAAATTATATGGAGTATATAAAATTCAAATTTTCATTAATACTATTCATAAATGCTTTTGAACAGCTAGTTTGGTAAGTCGTGGGGCGCTCAAACATGGTGTTATGTGTAGTGCAAGATATTGAATTAAATTAATTAAAATAACTTACTATGACATCTTGGGGTGTTACATTCTTCCCCCTATTGGAAATTGCATCCCTAAAATTTTAAAATTAGGCTTGGGAACTTCATTGAAATTCCCGCATCGGAAAAAGAGTCAATAAAACAATCTCTTTAAATGAAATAAATAGAAGTACAATGGTCACCCGAGAAAACCCACACTAGGATTCCATGTAAGAAAACATAGATATGGAAGATAAAATATGTGTCATTTTCAGGTGGAGAGTGATATAAAACATGATTGAGAAAATGTTAACAACAAGAAAACCACAAACTTGTGACGAGATAAACATTCATTAGTTTTCTATTAGAAAAAGTAAAGGGATAACTTTTTTTGTTTTATGTTCCACTACATAAAATAGAGGAATTTATGTATGAGATTAACTAAGAACATAAAGATATATACTTACATTTTAAGTGGTGTTTCATCCTTTAATAAATTTCTGCCACTAACTCATCTATTTTTAAACAATGAGTATTCAAGATGACTTGGTCACACCTGAAGCACTAGAATAAACTTCTAGAGAGTCCCATAATCAACAAATGATAAACTATATATATTTACATTTTCAATAGAGATTAACCAAAACCAATATGTTTAGTAAAATATTAGATCATCCTCGAAAGGATAATCCTTTATAGAAAGAAATACTTATCTTAATTTGTAAAATTAATCCAAAAATACCCAAAGTTCAATAAATACCATTCAATAAAAAAATTTCTTAAAATCCATCAATATAATCCATACCTATATTGAAACCCAAAACATAGAAGAATTTTATTACGCAGTCTTCCACGTTTAATTTTATTTCCAAATAACATCGACTACTCTTAAGGTCACGTACTTAAAATTAATTAACCGAATAAAATATTCTCTATGATAGGTAAATCATTTCAATAACTAACCCAAATCTTTATAAATCCACAATAAAAATATAGATTAAAATCTACCATTACTCCTATAATAAATTCCCATAGTATTATACTTTCCATAGGCATATAGTATTCCCAACAGAGTGAATGTCTTCCAATATAACATTTATCACTTAATCCCCTAAATAATTTTCTTATACTAAGGATATCCATTTGATAAGAAATAAGATCCCAAATCTACTTATTATTGATCAATAAAATATTGTAACCAAAACGAATTAGTCACACTAACTAGGTACTTCACATAGTCCAGTGGTAGGAGAAAAATCCCAATTGCACTATGGTTGTGGGTTTGATTCCTATAGCATTTTCCGACGCGATAGGTTGTCACATTGTCTGTGTGTTTTCCTTTTTCAAAAACTATATTTCATATCGTTCTGAAAATGAGATAAATTACTCAAAATAACTTTTACATAATTTCACCACAAATGTTATCTCATACCTCGAATTTTCATCCAAAAATTTAATAACTTGTAATTTCCTAGAATTCATGAATCATATAAACCCAAATGGTTATTTTTAATTATATCGACAATAGAAAACACAATTCTTCTTAAAATCGCCTTTTCACAAAATAAACTACAGGGTTACACATAAGATAAAAGTCTTCCAACCTAATCCCATCAACAAAGAGCACTAATAATTTTAAACAATTCACCATCCATTTATTGTCAGATATTTTCTTACATGACCAAGGGGTTATACTATAGAATAGATTATTTAATCAGGTAATGCCTAGGTCTCCTACATTTTTGGCAAATGACTGTAAATGGATTATTGGGAACATTTATATTTTCTACCATTATACACTTTATTTTTCCATGAAAATTATTTAATTTATGTCCTTCTTTCCAACAGATAACTAATTTATTTGCTCCATTGAGACACATCCCTAGGTGTCTCCTTCAACATTTCTTGCATTATGAAAATTGAGGTTTCTTTTCTCCATGGTATCCACTACTAGAGCTCTTATCATTCACCGCCTTTATCATCTTTGTTGAGTCTGGGAGTTTATTAATATATATATATTGTAGATCATATTTTTGAAAAACTGATTTGACATGAACATGATATCTTATACACCTATCAACATTCTATTTCATTTCTCATTTCCTCTTCCATTACCACTGTGTACATCATGTTCAATGTTACTATGACTTCCTTGGAATCCATCCATTGACTAAAACAAGAAAGCATACTGTGAGTCATAATATCATTTATAGTATATCATAACACCTTATTTTAAATCTAAAACAACATAGGATTAAAGATGGTTATTTATTCCCATCTTTTATTAAAATCCTTAAAAAAAATTTGAAATGAAAAAATGAATTATCCTAAGAATATCCCCCAAGAGTGTCATAACCAAGTGTGCAGCAAGGCCGGTTGTCGTGCACCAGTTTCCATTCAAGTCTAGATGAAAGAGGTTTTTTTGTGTTTTACCCTTATGTACATCTGTGCCAGAGAAACCTCTACTTGCTCCTATCCAGATAGGGATGTATTTCATGGAATACACAGAAAATCTATACAATACCCAAATTCTAGGACGTTCTTTTATACTAGGCCTCAAAGTCTATCTTAGGGCTATGTGCTCTTATAAGATTTTATCAAAAACTAGTTTCCAAGGTTAATACTAAACTTCCTCCGATACATACTATAATGCCTCGACCCCAGAATCCCATATTCGGTGCATTATTAGGTATCGCTGGCATGGTCACAAAAGATCAAATCTTGAAAGACCGATTACTTTGGTAGCCTTTTAAGTAATATATACATTCATATGGTTTACATTACATCATAAAATGGAAAACTACAACATCATTTTTTCCATAGGAAAAAATGAGATCTAAAATTCTATCCTTATAGGTCAGCCATAATATACTTTTTCACATCATGGAAAAAATAAAATCTAGAATTGGGTGATCTCAGATGCTCAGTAAAGATAACAATATAGCTGAAACATTAATAAATAAGTATAAACATTGAAGGAAATGTATAAGACTAAAATAAAAGCCTTTTAAACATGAATTTCTGCATAATATGGAAAAGATAAAATCAAATAATGCCATTTACTTATTCACATGGATATTATACTAGTTGAATAATCAATTCCATATCAATAGCCACTTTTATAATGATGGAATACATAATGCCGGACTTTCATAACCACATATTCATGGCCTTATGCCAAGACTACAAATAAGATTTTATCATGGCCTTGTGCCAAAACAATATTTTGTCTCATGAAATGTACTGATGCATCAGGGATCGATAGCTAGATCCACCCATCACTTACTAAGTCCAATGCATTACTCATATGAAAAGTATGAAACATAACATAAACATTTGTATTAAAACTAACATACAAAATGTCAATACTTAACAACAAACCTTGACTGGTAAAAAATAGCACATCAACATTCAAACATGAACTTATTCAATACAATATAGAAGATTTTATTGTAATATATTAACCTTAATCGAGAATAATGAAGGATATTGACATATATGAAAATAATCATCAAAATTATTTGAGAGAAATATCTCTTTTTTTCATGGAATGATTTAAAATTCACACTATTCTTCGTAAAGCCATTCAAAAAATATTTCTGAGTCAATGTTTCCCATACGAATTTGAAACATTTAAAAGGAATTTATATTTTAAAATATTAATTTCCTTATAAATAAATCTTTAAAACCATTTTTAAAAAATGGAAATTAATGAGAAAAATTTATAAGAATAAATATTTAAAACATTTAAAATGATATTTTAATTAGAGTTCCTACCCAAATGAGAGAAACTTGAATAAAAATAATTGGTATAATAAAAACCTTATAGTATCTTGAGAATAAAGGATTTCATGATATACTATGTCAAAGGATAGTATATACACCCTATAAAAGTGAGTTGGTGCATAAGAACAATGTATTCTCAAAGGAATGTAAATTGAGATGTAATCCCTTATCAAGACAGTATCCTTAGGTAAAGGATAAATGAATGACATAATTATGTGTGAAAAATATTAATACATTCAATATGATTGGATATTTAGTGTAAATAAATCACAGGACAGTCACACATATTCTTGTAAAAACAACACCAATGACTTGGTTATTTACCTCAATGAATTGAAATTGAGTTAAGATCAAGTTTATATCAATGAATTGAGAAATTATCAATGGATTGATTATGTGTATAAAACATATATCCACAAAAAGTGGAGTGTAAATTACTACATGAATAATTAATACTGATTCCACACATAATCTTGGAGTAAAATAATCAACGAAGTATTCGTAAATCCCAGTGAATTGAAATTGAAATTCTAAATTCCCTTACCGATTTGGTTACTTATGAAATATAAAACCCATGAATGAAGGATCATAAAATATAGATGTAAAAACCCATAACATAAAGTATATTAAACCATGAATATAATCATGGAAAATACATATTCCAAACAAAATGAAATAATGTCAATATTGCATGAATCTCACAGGAACAAAAGTGAAAAGAAAAACCCTTACTTCGTTGTAATAAATCGAGTTGTATGGAAAAAACATAATAACTACCAAATGAATCACAAAATACCAGGAATATAAAGAGAATCATGATAATTTATATCAAATGATAGTGTAAAATACACCACATCCAATAAATAAGTGGTCAACAATGGAAATCTCGCAAAATTAAAAGTGAGATAAGACACCCTTTACCTTGTACATTTCCTTGGTCAAGTGTAGGTTAACCTCCTGTATAATGGTGAAATAATTGTTATTAAATTATAAATGAATCATATACATTAATATGATATCATATAAGATCTTTCAATATTTCTTTATTTATGATATTTTAGTATTATCGTCGTTTCTTTTGTTAACTGAATCTTTTTCCTTTATATGATTTATTACGTAAGTAATGTTTGTTAGTGATAGGATGTATCTATAAGGCCCCAGCCTTAAACCTTACTTAATTATTGAATTAAATGAATAATTCACATTGAGGATCTTTTCAGGTTTATAGTTTTAGAGAATTAGGACATAACTATTACATCTCAAAAGATTACAAAGTAGATACTTCTACAAAGTTTCCATAAAATTAAAACTCTTAAAAAGAAACATGTCTAGTTCCATGTTTTAGGTAGCATGACTTTCCCTTGATCCCATCCTTGACCATATTCCACGTTAAGTCCTGTGAAAAACATTTCAAAAACATGAGATGAGCATAAAAAGCTCAGCAAGGGATACACAAAGAATGAAAACTGTTAGTTTTGCAGAACAACAAGTAAACCATGTATACTTTATCAAAGTAATAATTTTCACCTTTTCGAAGTAGTAATAACTCTTCACTAAATAAAAGTTCATTACTTACCCTTCAGTAACCAAAAGTTTACCATAAAACCCATATAAAGATCACATAACATATAAAGGTAACTTGGGACATAAACATACTTAATTGGAAGAACCATATGGTCAACTTCCACACATACATAATGGAATAGCCATAGGGCCGACTTCCACACATACTTAATGAAATAGCCATATGGCCGACTTCCATACCCAATGCATTGGAGGTTATAACGTAACCACTCGTCCTGGTATTCACGGCACCACTCGTCATATGGTTTATCACGTAACCACCCGTAAAATGTCCAAGTACCATCATTACACATAAAATATTGAAAATATTAAAATTTCAATAACAACATTTCATATACAATCACAATAATTAATTCCCAAATATTGAATTAATCAATCAATTTTCAAAAACCATTTAAAAGATATTTTTGAATCAAAGTGTCCCTTACTACTTTGAAACTTTTAATGGAATTATAATTTTAAAACATTAATGTCCATATAAATTAATACTGAAAACCATTTTGAAAGCATGGAAATTAAAGATAGAGATTTAGAATAATGAATCTTTAAAACATTTAAAATGATATTTTTGTTAAAGAGTATTTAACAAAATGAGAGACTATTGAATACAAATAATTATGGAATAAAATTTAATACAAACTTTATAATATCATGAGAATAAAGGGATTCATTATATAATATGTCAAACTACAGTATACACACCATATAAGAGTGAATTGGTGCATAACAACAATGAAGTCTCAAAAGAAATGTAAAATGAGATGAAATCCATTATAAAGAAGGTATACTTAAATTAAGGATAAATCAATCTCATAATTATGTGTGAAAAATATAAATACACACAATATAAGTGGATATTAAGTTTAAATCAATCAAAGTTCATTCACACATATTCAATCGATGACATATTCAATAACAACATGTTGAACCCAAAGAAATCGAAATTGGGTTAAGAAGTTCCCTTGGTAAAATTCGACAGCCTAACGGCGTCACCTAAAATTATAAAAAACGGGTTGATGAGAGAGATAAAGGGTATATCATCACTTGGAAATAAAATTTACATAAATAAGGATATAGAAGAACATATCCAAACATAATAGTATGTGAATTAAAAGACATAAAAAAAGAAGTCTTTTAAAAAGAGGAGGGTGAAAGGTCCCCTTACCGACTTGGGTAACTTTCGAAACGTACTCCCCATTGAAGAAGGGTCATACAATGAATATGTAAGTACCCATAATTGAAATTATATTACACAAACAGTATAATAATGGGCAGTACATACACCACTGAAAGGAAATTGTGGCAAATGTACCATAAATCTCACGGGAATAAAAGTGAGATGAAAAATCCCTTACGAAAACTCGGCAGTCTAACGACGCCACTTAAAACTTCCAAAAATGGATTGATAAGATCAAATAGGGTATCTCAGCATATTACAATAAAATGTATAGAAAGAGGAATATAATCGACAATCTCCCATCATAACAAAGAGAAGCTTAAAAGAAGTGACATAAAGGAGAGTACTTAAAGAGAAAGAGAGAGGTTAGATATGTTATGAAAATTCGGCAGCCTAACAGCGCCACTCAAAACGTCCAAAATGGATTGATGAGAGCGAATAGGGTCTCTCATCATATGAACATAAAAACTACAGTAAGAGTAATATATAAGAACATCCCAATCACAATAAATATGAGCTTATAAGGAATGACATAAAAGAGTGTACTTAAAAAGAAAGAGATGTGTAGGATCCCTTACCTCGTGTCTGACATGACTTGAGAGTTCTTTAATCTCCTGAATAATAAAATTTTTCACTTTATAATTTCTTAAGGACCACCTTTAAATATTATTATTCAGTTCATATCACATATTATAATGTTATAATAATTGGTTAATAAAGTGAGTTCGTATCAGACGTTTTTGTCGATGTTCAGTACATGAGTACAAATTGAACTTGTTGGAAAAGAATTTTCCATGTAGTTATAGGTACATCATATCCAGAGTAGTATTTATGTTATAAATATCATATATATCCAGTATATATTCATTTTATACAATTCCATAGCATTTGGAGATAAAAAATTAAAATCCCCGTTCATGGAGACGGTAGGCCGTACGTACGCATGAACGCTACTTTCATTTTTTTGCCATATTAATGGAATTAAAACAAAATGAGAGAGATATGTATTATAATTCCAGAATGATACCCATCATTTATATGTATTATATTACATATATATCCATTATATATATGTACTTATAATAGTATATAACATTTGGAGATAAGAAATGAAATGTACCGTTCATGGAGACGGTAAGCCGTACGTATGCATGAACACTACATTCATTTTTTTATTCAATTGAATGAAATAATAAATATATAAAGGTATACTATAATTCCAGTAGTATAACATATGTAATACCATTAATTCCATCCTTTATACATCCCACGTATGGCATTAACGAATCAAATCACTTTGAGGGGGCGGTAGTCCGCACTTCCTAAAATGAAATTATCGTGTTTACCCATAATGGAAGAAATAAAGGAATGCTCAAAATGAATAATAAAGAACCTTAAGGAAAACATAAACATATTATATATCATATATAAATATATTTACATCTTAATGGCCACCTTTGAAGGTGTTATATTAGTGTTGAACAATCATCGTTTCGTGAGGCAGAAATTCACCATCCACGGAAACAGTATGTTCATTAACCATTATATGTAGGTGTGTGTAAGTGTAGCTCTAATACTTCTTATAACAACATCATGGAATATTTATTATACTGGATTTTTTACAAAAGAAATGAATAAAAATAGTTTCGGGGGTTGGAGAGGCAAAATAAAACAAAAGGACTCAAGTGATGACATTACCTTAAAATGGGGTAACTCCTTTTGGTTTGAGCTGAAAGGATTCCTTGGGAAGACTTCTGCCCAATGTGAGGCATCAAGGAGTTATAGAGGGATGTGGAGAGAAAAAATGGGCAGGTGTTGGCCGAGCCAAAGGCTTTGGGAGTGTGGGTAAGGAGGTAGAGGTGGGGGCCTTTTATAAGAGAAGAGGAGGGGCACTCTTGTAAAGTTACAAAATGTTACTTTATTTTCAAAAGAGTTTCGGATTTTAAATGTCCCACATTGATTTATTTTAAGGATAAGTTGATAAGGGTTCTAAATCCACTCATACAATAGGTTTTGGACCTGTGTAATTCTTAGATACTATATTATCTTTCCATTTTATTTAAATCGTTAAATAATGAGGTCATCGCTGCATCATCATGATGTCATAAATAATTTGATTTATTTAATGTCTAAAAATTATAAAAAAAATACAATGGTGTAGGAAATATTTTATCTTTCTAATGAATATTTATAGTGAAAAATATGACTTTTATAACCCCATGTAAAAATAGTTTTATTAAAACATCTCATGTGTGTGTCATTTTTACTTTAACATTAAATAAAAAGGTTTTTATGTCATTTTCCAAACAAAGTGGCTCCATGGGATCCCCAAGTTGACCCATGGATTTTCTTGGTCGTCCATGACAAATAAAATGAGGTTAGGACATGTGTTTAGGTCATTTAATTTTATTAAAACATTATTATTACCTTAAACTACACTAATTACCTCTAATCGGGATTAAAAACATAATAAGTTACTATTCACCAAAAAATTATTTCAATCCCATTGAACCACATTTTATTTCTTAATGAAAACCATGCATGTCGGATTTTTTAAATTCAACACACAATGATGGCAAAATTTCATTTAAACGGAAAATCAGTTTTTATAAGTACCACTTAGTGGTTCCACTATTCATCAAAAATTGAAGTTTTTTAGAAAAATACCAAAACCTCACCCTAAGCTATATTTGATATTCCGAATTCAAAAATGATGTCTATATTAAAAAATTCAAAACATATTAGTTTTATTAATTAATTTAATAAGTAATTCCCACTGTCAGAGCAAATAGCAAGTTTTTATGAAAAAATAAGTGTCAAAAATTGACACTAGTTTAAGTCCATTTTCAAAGTGAAATTAATTTCAACGACCAATATTGTATTAAATGGTAAAATTATATTCTAATTTCACATTAAAACAAATTCAAAATATAATCTAATCATATAAATAAATCAGATTAAAAAGAGGTTTTGAATTAAAATACAACATTTTTCACTATTCATTAAAAATTGAACTTTGTCAGAAAAATACCAAAAATTTACACAAAGTAAAATTTGATGTCTAGATTCTAAAAAAGAATTTTATTTTGTCAAATATAACACATAAAATTGTCAAAAAGTGGATTTAAAAGAGGTCCACCATCAAAAGGCGGTTAATCGACTTTTTAAAGAATATTGGAATGTTTACGCTTAAAATTGGATTCATTCGCATTTTTAATCCTATAACATTTATTGTAAAGAGTAAAAATATTTGACAAACATATATAATCATTTCTTAGTTAGTTCTGTTCATTTATTCCATTAAAATGGCTAGGCGTTAACTAACATAATTTTATTTTATTATTAGAGTGCAATGCACGATTCCTAAGAAACTCATTGTTGCGTATTGGGTACGCCATCATGCATAGTGTCCCCTTTAAAGTAATATTAATATTTTATTCAAAAATGTGGATAAATATGAAAATGTCATATTCTTTATTTTCCTGGGGTTTTATAGTATCTTATTCATATACAGAATTATATTAATTCTTTAAATAATTTTTTAATCATCTAATGAAAATTAGTCTTGAATGGGAACAATGGAGAATGAATCTCATCGTGTTCGCGGATACGGTAATCCGTACATATGCACGAGGGAAAATATCAAAATTTTGATATTAAAATATTATATAATTGGATGTTATATCATATATAAAGAATAATTATCATGATATATTTATTATTTACATCAATTATACATCATTATTATACCTATCCAAATAATAATGTATCGAATAAAAATTACACCACAACGTGGAGACGGTAAGCCGTACGTACGCATGTTTGGTGACATGTCATTCAAAGGATGGATAGAATAAATAATATGGTTGTAACATATATATAATAACATCACAGTATATATAAGATAATATAGTTATTATTTTATAATGTAAAAATGAATGAAAGAGGGTGTTGAAGAAGAAAGGAACTTGAAAGTAGTGATGAAATATTTACCTCTTCTTTGGGTTCTTCCTTTTGATTTTATCAAAAGGGATCCTTAGGATATATTTTTGACTAAATGAATGCCTCTAGGATGAAGAAAAGGTAGTTGAGAGGGTAATGGGGTTGGGGTTGGCTGATCCAAATGGATTTGAATGTGTTAATTAGAGAGAAGGGGTAATTCCCTTTTATAAGAGGGGTGAGGGGTACCCTATGAAAAGAAAGAAATATTATTTTATAATAAAATCCATTTAGGTTAATAATGGCTCCAAAATAAATTATTTAATGTCTAAGGTGGGTATGGGTCTAAAACCACTCAACCAATAGGGTTTAGACATGTTTGGGATAATATATTAACTTTATCCTATACATTTTACTCTTAGTTATATAGTTTGATATTTATCATTCTCTTTGTATTTTTATATTATATGGTTAATAAACATACTATAAACATAAAAGATAACCTAAAGTTGCCCATTAATTACATATATAGTATTATTTGTGACCTTTGTCCGAATATTATATTTTTAGGAATATAATATCAATTAATAATATAATACTTGTTTTAAAAACTCTTTTATGTCAATTTTGACACTATTTGGTATTTTGTTTTTGATAAATTCATAACATCAATATTACTTCAAAAAAATTATCTAACAATCCCTAACATGTTATATTATCTTAGATAATTAATTTAATTCCTAAAGAGTCTAAAATTACATTTTTTTGAATATTTATAAAACCAATTATTTTAATATTTCATTATTTGGGTAATTACCTAAATCATCATTCTGCCACAAATAAATTTATTTATTTATTATCTAGAAAATATAAATAAAATAAAATTATGTAGAAAATTTATTAATCTTTCTAATGAATATATTTAGTTGAATGTATCTTATTTATAACCCTATATTAAAAATTATTTAGTTATTAAACATTGATTTTAACTCTTTTAACTCTTCTTTAAAAAAAATAATAATAAATGTCCAAATCAAATCCAAGTTGACCTAAAAGATCATATTTTATTCCTAATGTTGCTTTTGGTCAAATTATACTTATCTAATAGAGTTAGGACATGTTTTAGGGTAATAATAATATCATTTTTACCCTTAATTTCACTATTTACATTTAACTATGGTAAATAATAATAAAATGTTACTATTCACCAAAAAAATATTTTCATCTTATTGAACAAAATTTCACTTACTGATATCAACCGTGTCTCTCTGAATTTTGTAATTCAACTCAAAGAAGTGGTAAAATAATGTTTTATGTAAATTTGAAAATGTTTCTAGGAGGTGGGTAAAAGATAGTAAAAAGTTCAATAAAATTTTATACATCTAATTTTATTATAAAATTAAACTAATAAATGACACTGAAGTTATATAGGTATTATAAATATATTTTGACATAAAATAAATTTAAATAAAACAATAATTATTTAAAAAAATTCAGTTTTAAACTACAACGCAGTGTTTTCACTATTCATCAAAAAATGAAATGTTTTTGAAAAAATATCCATACTTTACTCTAAGATAATTTTAAAATTCCAAATTCAAAAATGAATTCTATTTTACCAAATTCATAACATATAAGTTGCATTAATTAATTTAAAATTAATTCTCGTTGTCAAAACCGAAAAGCGGGTTTTTTAAAAGTAAAAACTATGAAAGATTGGCATGTGTTTATGTCAAATATAAATATGAAATAACATATAATCACCTATATTATATTAAAAGATAAAAATATAATCAAATTATTCTTCAAAACCATTCAAATACTTAATTTTTCACTGTAAACGTTTCGGTTAAAAATGTTGTTTTCAATTAAAATTTAGTATTTTTTAGTATTCATCATAATATAAAAGTTATTAGAAAAGTACCAAAATTTTATCCAATTTATTTTTATGTCCCGATTATAAAATAGAATTTAATATCATTAAATTGAATATATAAAAGTGTAAAATATTGCTTTTAAAAATGGTTTTCCTATAAAAGGTGGTAAATTTCATTTTTTTGAAAAGTAAATATTTTTTCTGGAAAAAATGAATTTGTTCTAATATTATTTCTAAGAAACACATAATATTTTTTCTAAAATTATATAGATTATATAAAATTCAAAATTTAGTTAATACTATTCATAACCTCTTTTGAACAGCTATTTTGGTAAGTCGTGGTGCTCTCAAACTCGGTGCTGCATATAGCGCAAGCTATTGAAATACATTAATTAAAATAACTTTCTATGAAATATTGGGGCGTTTCATTACTTCAACCACTATACTAAGATAATAAAGAAAGTTACATACATGAGGAGTATTTCTCATCATTTAATTAATTTCAACCACATTCTCATCATATTCTCTAAACATGATTATCATGGATAAGTATTCATTCCTGAAATACTATAATTAATTTTAAATATAACACATATTACGTAAAAGGATAAAAATTCAATCCTAATATCCTTAATAATTAACCTAATCATCAATGGTTTGAAAATATTAACATACATCAATAAATTCTTGGTTGAGATTATACATTAATCATTATAGTTTAACTATAAATACCCAATGTTAAAATTTAAATCATTCTATATGTATATATATCTTTAATGTCCAACAATACAATTAAAAAATCTCAACAAAAGTAGTGCAATTCGTACTCAAATTCCATTTGAGTATATACAATAAATATCAATAAAATCTCAACATATGTATCCCATGGTATTTCCATTTTTTAAAACAATAATTGAAGGGTTCCAATGTAATTTGTACTGTGATCAACAATTGAAAAATAATGATCTAACAATAGTTATCTCCACATTAATAAATGGTCCAATATCAACTATAGTAGAATATTTTGATTTCTCTATCACTTTATACTTATGATCATGATGATTTCCACACTATGTAAATTCATTTGTAAATCAATTATAATATTTTCCCAAACCATTATAGGTAAATCATATTACTATTGACTAAAAATATGTTATATCATGGTAGGATTCTATAGGCTATTATTCCTTGAAATCAATGTAATTCCCAAGAAACTATACTCATAGTTCTGTTTAAATAAATGATTATTTTTTTATTTAAAAAAAATATAATATAAAATAAAAAATGGTATATTTCCTTTATCATTTTTAAATCATATTGACAAATTATGATGAATTATAAAATATTACCATTGTTTCCAACAAAAAACTATTTGTATAGATTCATAATAATATATTAATTCCTATATTAATAATTTGGTTAATGTTTTTCAGGAAATAATGTAAAGCATGATATTATTTACTTAATTATTTTTTAAAGAACACAATTTAATATTAAATTCATTTAATATGTTAATATTTTTGTAAAAAAATTTAAATGAATAATTTTTTAGGTTTTCATTGAATATCTTTTTGAAATTATAAAAGAGTAATTTATTTTTTATATTTTGAGTCAGATATCATTTTAAATATTAAAATTTCTTATAGTTTTGATTTATTTCGGATATTATTTTTCTTGTAATTATAAATATACAAAAAAAATTAAAACACTTATTGTTACATATTATTAAATAATTAATTTCTAGTGCATTTTCATTAAAATAAAACAAAATGGAAATATAAAAATAAACTTATAACGATAACAATACTAATAATAATAATAATAATTTTTTTTAATTTTTTTTTAATTATTTAAGGATGTAATTTCTTAAAATTATGATCTATAATTTAATTATTATAATTTTTTAATTAATAAAAAAATATTTACTTATCTATATAATAGTGCTTTTAAAAATAAAACAGAACAAAATTAACAATACATGAAAGATTGAACGAAATAAAATTATGTTCTGACATCTTATTCCTCAAGAAAATGCTTCACCACCGACACTGTAACACTGGCCAGCCGAACACATGACCACCAGTCATTATAAAACACCACCATATCCCAGTATTTATTTCTCACCTCATTATCCAAACAATAATTGGAAAATCCCACCACCTTTCTCCACCCCCATTAAATGATCATATCTTCCTTCGCACACCTCGTCAGTGTCGTCTCCATTGAAGGAATCCTTTGATTTCTCTTCTCCCAATGATAACACTTTTATAGACCTACTTCATACTATACCCTAATGTAATTCATATTTTATAATTAGTCAAAATAGGACCATAGAAGCTCATATCACCTAAATTTATGTGTTTGATTCCCAAAAACACCTTACATTCCCCAACAATAATGATCAGCACCACCAGCGGGTATCTGAAATTGCAATTGTGTATATATATTTGAATTTTTCATATACTAGATGTACCTTATTAACACTATATGTAGAATAAATCTTGATTGAGCCAAACCATATTCCTCAATTTTCACTTACCTATAATATGGCTCTATGAAAACATCACTACCACCATCTCATCAGAGCACTTCAAGTAGGATTCCTCTCAATTCATTGGGTTCCAGTTTTTTGGTATAGGGAAAACTTTATTTATATGCATATATATATTAATATCATATATCAATGCTATAAATACATATGTGATATATTAATGTTATTCTGGTTTTATAATACAAGTATTAATTTCATGATATACTATTTTCATTTCAATTATGATTTTTTTTTTAAAATTTATGTTTAGGTTTGAAGAATGTATCATTTAATAATACTATTTTGTCTATTAAAAATTATATTTTATATGTAATTGATATTTATGAGAAACATCAATGTCGTATAATTTTAATACAATAGGTTTCATTCTTATAATTATATATATATATATATATATATATATATATATATATATGTATCATCACGTTTATGATTTATAAAACATGTATACACATAAATCTAATTAAGGAAGTAATGTCACTTTATATTAATTATTAGATTCCACACCAATGATTTATGTAAATAATTATAAATATATATTGGGTATATATATGGATATTATTATGTGATTTTAATGAAATATAAATTTGTTAAAAATCATGTATCTAACTCAATTTGATATTCCCATGCTTATTACGAATGAAATGAATATTTTAAAAAATCTTAATTTTATTATTTTTATGTGTTTTATACATTTTTTCATTCAAAATTATATGTTAGTGGTCTCTATTATTGTTTATATAATTTTTATATGAATGTAAATATATATATATATATATATAGTTAAGAGATATATTTTATAAAAATAGTACATTTAAAATTACTATTAGCCACACCACTATTATATGTTCTTATAAATTTTGTGACAAAGAGATTAATCTCAATGATTCATGAATATTATACTTTGGATATATATATATAACATTAATATTCATTTAATTATTTGAAAAATAAGTAATAGTACCTATAAATGAAAATCCACTATAAATTCAGGTTATGATCATACATGATTTTTTAATTTTCACATTCTGTAGAAATGATATTTCTTATTTAAAAATATTACTTATTAGAAATTTATATGTGTTGTATAGTATTATCGTTATTATAATACGAAATAAAAATGTATATCTTTTATTTTTTTTCAATTTCAATTTAAAATTACTACTGTTTTCTATGAATGGTTTATATATTTACCTCAGTATTTTTTTGAGGGAATGAATTATATTTTGAATTAATATAATAATATATTCAAGGGTGAATTTTTGATGATAAATATTATCCCATTATATAAAATTTATTTATTTATTTGATGAATGTATGTTTGAATACATAAATGATTACAATTAACTGAACATGGATAGTGTAAATTAAATGATAGTAGGTTTCTCCAAATCTAGAAACACTAGACTTTAACACATATCATTACATGATTTTAAGTGTAGTAAAAAATTGGATTACAAGCCAATGTTCATAATGTCCAATGTGATTGAAGACTATGTATATAAAACATAAAACATAGAACTAAATATAAAATTTCTGTATATATTCTCTATAAAGAGTTCCTAACCCTCATTGGGCTCATAAGACATAATATGAAAACATGATCATAAAATGAACAAACAAATGAGATAAAATCATAGTAATTGAATAAACATTATAATAAATCATTAGATCATGGGTTATAACATAGGATCATTTAAACATGGAGTTATATTATTGTGGATGTAATATAAACCATGAATTTAAAATAATTCAAGGCTATTTTCATATAGAGGATCACAAGTTAAGGTTAACCACCGGGACTACCGCTTATGGTTGCACGAGTCAAGGATAACCGCCAAGACAATTTCGAATAACCTCCGATGAGACTAAACACTACACAATGCATTGGAAACTATATGGGTGCACCCAAATTACAATGTTCATGAATATTTTTCCATATAATGAATCACATAAAATCAATCATACATAAACATAAGGGTACCCAATGATGGAAATCAGTATCATAATCCTCTCATAAAGCGTAATGAATTGGAATATCCTTCAAGTGTCTATGAAATAAAGTTATTAGAACAGAAATTGACATTAATAAGTAAAATTATGAATTTATCATGGTAAGTGTTGCCAAAAAATATTGAGAACATGTAAGAAGAATATTTATGAAATTTTATTCGTATATTATTTTTCTTAGGATTCAAGGAAAATAACAAAGAGTATTTAAAATATAATAGAGAATAATATTTTATATAAAACTATATATGAACAAATAAGGTTTTATAATAAAAATATTTATTTTTGAAAAACAATGGTTGATTTTAATAGATGATAGAGTTCACTTGAAATTGTGTAATAATTCGGTAAGATCCCATAAATGATTTTTCTTATCGAGATATTCTGAGGAGGTAACCACTAATAAACATTTATAGTCCCATAATAGAATGATAAATGGAAATTTATATATGAATTTGGCGTTTATAAAGATAATTTTAGGAGGTATATAAAAAATAAATAACATCATTTGGGTAAAAATAATGATAGAACAACCTAAAAGAATTATGGAGGTTTGGGTAGTCTCTGTTACCTTAAGCCCAATGGTGTACTTAAATTGAAATCAATGTCATGGATAAACAAATTAATGTCATTAATTAATATTCCATGAAAATATTCGTCATGAAATTAAATTTTTATAACCTTATTATGTATATTAAGTTCATTCTTGATTGGTTAAGATGATCAATTTTATTGATTGCGGGTGTTTTTTTCCGAGGTTTTCATGATTGGTTAGGATAAACATATAAGATAAGAAGGTTTTTTCATAATTGGAAGTGTATGCTTCTAATTGACATCAAGAATATTACATTTTTATAAAATTCATTAGGATATTAGGAGTGAAACTGAATCATTATATAAAACATTTATGATAATCGTTCTGGTTAATTTTTGTTTTGTGGATCACATCGAATACATTTTGGATTATATGTAAATATCTTCTGTGAAAAAGACCCCAAAACCTAAAATTAGAAAAAATGAAAATATTATATTCTAGTTAAACAATATAAATGGTTTCATGAAATGAACAGATGATGGTAAAAAAAATTGAAAACTCGTTGTCCATGAATGTGATAAATTAACACATATCAAATTTTGTTTTCACTTCCTATCTAAAAGGAGCGGAAAAGAGATATGATTATTTCATTACTATAAAAAATATTATAGGACATGTATTGATATAGAGTTATCATAGCATTTGGAGGAAAGGAGGTGAGTAATGAAAAATAATGAAGGAACATGAAAAAAATAAAAAAATGAAAAGAAGAATATATCCATTGAATATATCTTCCATGAGAACCTCTTTAGGGAATAGGATTTGGCTTTTTGAAAAAACCATGTGATTCTGGACATGGGAGAGAGGATTATGTAGTGATTTGAGTAGTGTTTGGACAATGATAATGCTTTAGCAGAGTGAAGATACGAGGTAAAGAGGGGAGGTATTTCTAATGGAGGAGAGGAGGCATTTCCTAATATTTTGGTCATTAGTTCGAGAAAACGGCCTTATATATAACATACATCTTCTGGTGACATCATAATTCATGTATATTACATTTATAAAAAATTATTGAATTTTACTAATCATAAAAAATTAATGTATTTGAGTAAAATACAAAAAATTCTGACAAATGATTACTTGATGTGTAGAATTAAAAGTTGAATTCTATTTTATAAAAAAAATATTAATATGTGATATTTAATTATCAATTAAATTCTTAATTTACTTGGAAGATACAAATTTAAAATTTATAACTTCCATTCTAACACTTTGAAAAATTAATTAAGGTCTGTAATAATTATCATTTAATCAAATGTAATCTAAATACTCATTTTTAGTACAATTTTTTTTAAAATAAATTTTATTTTAAATTATTAAATTTATTATAAAGTTTTAATTATATATTCATGACTCACAAAAATTCCAAAAATAAGATATATTTTTATAATATTTTCACTTATATGATTGATAAGTTTTAATTTTTACATTCATTCATAAAGTTACTTATTCACTTGTGGGATTTAATATTTATAGAGGTCATATTAGTATTCATAAGGGTATCATTACTATTAATAAGGGTTAGTTATTATTCACCAATAATTTGTTTTCTCATATCTGACACCCAACATATTATATATCTCAATCATGTATGTCATATTATCAAAATTCAAATCATATAAATGAAAATATTATGTTTAAAGGTAACATAATACTTTGTAATTCCTTGTGTGGTGATTTCATGTGATTATACTATATGAAAATAAGAAGGTAATTTCTATTTATTAAACATTGTATCATTACATTATTCCCCCTTATGAAATTACACAGTTGATATTTTGTTTTATATTCTACACCGTAACCAAGTGTGCGAACTTTTACATTATTGCCTTCTCTAGTTCCTATGATGCATCTTCGTACTTATGGTTATGTCGTTTCACTTTGAAGATGGTAGCAGTCTTCAATTGTAAAAAAATTTATATATGATCCAAGATCATCACTATATGATCTGTATAATAATAATGATTATCCATCTATACGACCTCTTAAGATTGTACATCTGAATGATCGGTTCTGTACTTCTTTAAGAGGGATACCTTGAAGACATCATTTACGTCAGACATGGTGGGTGGATGTGCTAGTTTATAGGCCAAACAACCAAATAGATAAAGAATTTTTATGTTACCTATGTACCTATGACATAACATTCCTTTCTTCCCAAATATCGTGGCCTTTTTCCATATAGATATGGAGAGGAATACCTTGTCTCCAACATTAATCTCAAGGTCTCATCACAGATTGTCTACATAGATATTTTGTCTTCTTCGGATACCTTGATGTGATGTAGAATTGTTTTCAACGTCATCGCCATTTCTTTGACCATTTCAAGTCATATCCACTTATGATCATGGAAATAATACCAACTTGATGGTGTCTTCTCCTTTTACTATAAGGGATTTAAATGGTTCATTTTAGATTATGGAGTGGAAAATGTTGTAGTAGGAGAGTTCAACCCATGGAATATTTGTGCCCCATCACCCGTTGAAGTCCACAGAACATGCTCTCAACAAGTATTATTTTTTCTAAACAGTTTTATCATATTGTCCCATAGTTTAAGGATTATAGATAGTATTGATGTGCATTTCATTTCATATGTAATATTAAAGACCTTGTGCCAACATCGAGGTGAATCTCGAATCTCTATCAGATACAATATTAATTTGTAGTCCATGATGTCTTAACACCTATTTTATATATATCAGTTAGTATTGATATAATGATAAGTCTTCTCTAATTGTAATAATGTGTTTTATATTTTCCTGATGATCCACAATGACCTATATAGAATTAATAACTTCGGATGTCCTTGGGAGTCCAGTGACAAAGTCCATGATTATATTCTCCCACTTCCACTATGGTATGGGTAGTGGTTGCATCATTCCATATACTTATGTCTTTAAAACTTTACTTAATGACATACCTAGAACATTTATGTATATCCAAAAATATAATTCTTCACATTTTTCCTACAAAATTTCTCTCATATTTCTCGACTAATCATTGTGCTCCTTTTGTAAATAGATAATGATGATCAACATGAGTCATTAAAAATTCCCTTTTTATCATTGGATGATATAGTACACATTATATTCAAAAAAATCATATAACTCCATACGAACCAATCATGAAATCATATGATTTCACATTTTTAATAGCTTCAACAATTTTTATAATTTCAACATCTTTTCTTTGAACATATTTTACATTCACCAAGAGGGATGGTTAAGAAACTAGTTGAGAAAGGATTGATTATCTTCCTCCCAAATGATACACATGATCATCCTCTATAAATCGTAGAATATTGGATCGTTTTCAATGTTCAACATTAATAAAGATGTTTGATCCTTTCTACACAGAAAATCTTTCATATTATTTTCCTTACAGGGGTGGTAGTAGACTGACCGACCATAATCGTTGATGAGATATAACTATATTCACTAGAAAATATTAATCTCCTTTTTGTGAATATATAAATGATGTTCTTGTGATCAGTATATATCTCAAACTTCTCCAAATATAGATAATTTCTCCATATTTTCTATGAAAATATCATAGGTTCCAACTCCAGACCATGGATGGGATAGTTTTGCCCATGTAATTTTAACTTTCAGAGGCATATTATATCAATATATCGTTTTACATTAGCACACAATAGAAACCTTCATTGAAGCATCACTATACATCACAAAGAGTTATCCACATATTTTAACGGTCACTACTGGCACGGTGACAAGCATATTTTTGAGATCCAAAAATCATTCATCACATTATTGAGTCTAGAAAAACATCACCCCCATTAGAGTCAGCTTGGTCATTGGGATTAACAATATAATAAGTTCATCAAAAATCATCAATAAAACCACGATATATCCAAAAAGATACAAATCAACATTACAAATGTTTTCTTAGGCCAATTCCCAATTTCCATTGCCTTAAATGGGTCCAGAGATATCCCATTACTAATTATAACCTGACCCAAGAATCATACTTCCTCTATCTATAACACACATTTAATGTACATTTCATCATGTTTCTTCCTTCACAATGTCATAATCATAGTATTAAAATGATCCTCATGTTCCTCCTTATATACAGATTATATCATAATATCATCAATATAGACAACCAAAAACTTATTTAGGTAATCTGTAACGACACTATTCATTAAATCCATTAATTGTGATAGATAATTAGTGAGTCTGAATGGCATAACTATGAACTCTTAGTGTCGATTCATTGTTCAAAAGGCATTTTTGTGGATATATTAATTCCTACCATTAATTCGTGATATCCCAACCAAAGGTCCACCTTAGTGAAGTAACATAGCCTAAGAATCAGATCAAATAAGTCATCTATTTGTGGTAGGGGAAAATTATTCATTATCAGCATTATGTCAAGGACATGATAATCAATTCCGACGATAATAAATCTAGAATTATTATTGATGAGGAGTAATTTTTCACCCCATGATGAAGCACTCGAGCATATAAAACAAATCACTAGATTCTCATGTAACTGCATGTTCAGCTTTCCCAACTCTATTGTGGCCATTCAATAAGGTTCCTTCGAAATAGGTAGGGATATTCGAATATGTTATATTGAGAACTCAGCCTCTTAATCAGGAGGAAGTTCATGAAATTATACAGTGAATACATCAATTTAATCCCTTATAATGACCATATCATAGAGAACTATCATCTCTTTGGTCACAATCATTTGATCTAGACATGATTTCTCATAAGACGGTATTATCCACACATGAGACAATGATTGTAATGGATATTAATCTTCCTCCTTATAATTTAAATGAATTGGAGGATGATTTAAGAATGTGAGGATTAATATTCCTTTCTCGAATGGTAATTTTGGATTTGTATAAAGATAAGCAATCAATTCACAAAATAACACCAAACTCATCTAAAAAAGTATTACAAGATTTTGTGGGAGATTCAGTCCACAAATATTATCTAGGGAGAAGTTATTTACCTTGGATGAAATAATTTTCCAATTCTATACTCTCTGAGATAACATAACCTTAAAATTCATGGGTGGTGTTTGAATAGATCTAATAAACATTGATGATTTGGAAGACTGCATATAACTAGAATCAAATACTACATAAACTATTCATGAATGAATAACTAGATTACCTATCACCACATCATTGTCTGGATCCACCTCCGTAGTACTGAAAAGATAAGCACATCCATGTTTCCTTATATGTCTCTCTTGATTGCCTCTAACAACTGTTTACTTTGAGAAATTGTTCGCATAATGACCTTGTTTTGTTTAGTAGTCAAACACTACTAACGATTGAGTGTTGATCTGAAACATTGTTTCTTATTCCGTGTTAGTGGGATTATTCATATCCCATCCGCAGGTCATAGAAAATTTTCCCCTTCTTCGCCATCTGATTTTTTTTTCACTTTATATAGTTCCAAGGATGATTCTTCCCAAAATTTTACCACATGGGATATTTGATCTTCAGTACAAAATGGGATTTATTTTCCAAACCACATATATTATATTCCATTTCCCACATTTTCACTGGTCCCACAAGACCACTATGAATCTCCGATCTCCATTTCATACATGAGGAAACAATAATAAATCACTTATTTATTTCCCATGTCACAAATGGCCAGATCATTTTGTAGACTCGACTTCAATATTCTAAAGAATCGGTCCACCTTGTTTTTATTGTTCATGTAAAAGTAGAAGGTGCATCTTGAATTCATTGTTATGTTTTCTCCATTTTTCCTGATAGAAACTTCTTCATTCATTTTAAATTTGATGTACTATATTTTCATCTTCTTATGGGGGGTTTGAAATAATATTTATTGAATTTTGTATCATGATTTCCTCCCAATACATTGAATAAATTTTCTCCTCATACCTCGTATTATTTATCAGTGTTCAAAACTTGTCATCTTTCTCATAAATATGATTGACCGAAAGAAATAATTTCTCTTATTCTAAGAACTAGATGCCAGAGAAAATCATTTCAATGGATTTAATCCACTATTCCTCAAGGAGGGGATCATATGAACCTATATTCCATATGATTCATGTTATTATTCATAACATGAGCAACATTATAATGTACTGTCATGATGTTTTGATCACATGTTCCCGTCATATGTTTCATATCATTATGGATATCCTCACATTACCTATCACATTAATTGTTTTCACGTGTTATTATATTTTCGGCCATTAACATGTAAAATTAATGTCTAATTATAGGGGTTGAAAAGTTAGTAACTAATATTAAAAAGGAAACAATAAAACGAAAATGATAATATCTTAAAGGAGATATATATCCTTAAATGTGATTCCCTAGGATCCAATCATGGTAATCCATGATTTTTTTCCTAACAAATATTCTTATGGGTTTTTGTGTTCCCTTACTAATGGTCCATACTATGTTAAAGAATTTACCAATGCATATACCCCTACAATTTAGATCCATGATTGTATGAATGCCCTTTGTTGTACACCAATTCTCATTCAATTCTAGATCAAAGAGGTTTTTTTGGGTTTTATCCAAAGATACATATGTGGCAAAGCAACCATTATTTGTATGTATCAATATAAGGATGTATTTTTTTAATAACCCACTTACTCCATACTAAAAAAATTAGATATATTTTCTTATAATGAATATCATCTGTATGGTAATTACTAAAGGTCTCTATTCATATTCTCCATAACTTACTGCACCATTCTTTGATACAAACTATAGGGACCCTAGCCTTTTACAAATATAATTACATGATTTTAAGCATTTTAATGAATCAAATAAAAATTCAAGGATTGTTATGTCCAATTTCATGGATGACTAGGTATATAAAACAGAAAACCTGGAACAAAATATAACATTCCATTACATATCTTTCATAAATTTATCCTAACTTCCTTTATATTGACCCAATATATTATTAATGAAAATTCATCTTGATCTAATTAATTGTATTCTTACGTAAAATGGTTATATAAAATATGAAATTCCCCAGTTTTATGTTTTCGGATTTTAAAATATTGTCAGTAATTAATACCAATGCTAATATACCTATTGAACAATGACCACATGATTAGTATAAATATATGACTTTAACAAATCCAATTTACATAGACAAAGAAAGAGATGGACTCAACCAGTAGAATATCTCCATTCAAAGCCCATTTTGGGTGTTTGGAAAGGAGTTACAGTCATCTGGCTTTTCTCTTGACGAATCACAAGATGATCCTCAAGACATTAAGCTTGAACCGAACCGCCTACAGGAGAAGTGTATGTTAATAAAGATTACCACCCATCTGATGTTATATGAGCCACCCAAAGAGTCTATCCAAATTGCACACCATAATCTTAGGTCTTATGTGAATGTTATAAGGGGTTATGTAAGAAGACCCTAGCACTATTATAATGTAAAATATTTTGGTAAAAAATAATGAATATAAATTCATTTTCTTATTGATACTTTGTAAATGTTTTTAAAGAAAAAATAGTATTTTTATTTAATATTCTATTATAAAATCTATTTTAATGAATTATTGGATTTTTTGAATTAAATAATATTTTAATAATATATTATTATTACTAATTTATTTTTATAAAATATAAATGATAGTATAATTATTATTAATACATTTTTTATTTTTAATAAGGTTTGAAAACTATTTTTTTCAAAACCCATAATTTTTCAATAAATGCCGATTTTTATTAGATACAGTGAAAATATTAAGAAAATTATTTGGATAAAATAAATATTTTTTTGAATCATGACGTCAAAATTATCCAACGGTAAATTTTTCATTATTCTCTGAGAGATTCTAATTTTTGGGTTCAAATTAAATACACTTTAAATATATAATTTGTTTTATAACATCACAATGACTCGATTGTGATGTAATAAAATAATATTAAATGGATTTCAAGAAATCATATGTTTTAAATTTAGAATAATGTAATTTTTTATTAGTTTTATTAATTTTATGGTGCCTTAGTTAGCCTTCGAAGACATATAGAATATTTTAACTTTTAAATTGATTTTCTTGAGAGTGTGACTAAACACCACATAAAAAAATAATATTTTTATAATTTCAACTTTTCGAGTTATAAAATAACGATTTCCAATACCATTTACATAAAAAACATGAGAAAAAACCACGAATTGTTTTGTGGTTTTTACTAGTTTAATGTGCGGGGTCGAAAACATAAACAATAAAAAATTATCTATTTTCTTATATAATCCCACAAAATCTCTAACATATAATCACTAAAAACACTTGGATCTCATCCCTATTATTCCCTCCCCTCTCTAATATCCTCCCTAGATACACCAAGCTCCCTTAAATCCTATCACATTCCTCTCTCAAGCCTTTGGATCACAGTTCCATGTAATTTATTTCATCATTTCACATTTTTTTCCATGATTCATTAGGTTAATATAATGATTTATTTTCAATTAAATTTTTTTTTATGATTTGTCACCACCACCAAAAATCTTTAATTATATTTTAATGATGATATACCACTTTCTATCTCATTAATACCTCCCATTTACACCTATTACATGCTGAAATTCATTATGAATTTGTATCTTCTCATTTATATTCAATCAATTATTTATATTATTAATCTAAATTCCATGGCATAGGTTTGTAAATCTATATCTATTAACCCTTTATTTTCCATTTCTTGTAGATATGATATACCCATTTCCATATCATCAACAATTTTTATGAATTTTTATGTCATAGTGTTATTCTTCCGAAATGGAACCATGATTTTCCAAGACAAAGTCATTATATAGTGAATACCATTCCCATTTCTCTATCAATGGTATTCACCATTATGAACATTTAGAAATTTATTATAGATTTAAATTTATGAATTTCACATTCTTTTATTGTGTAATAAATAATTATTTTTAATGACACTATGGTGTATGATATTTGTAGCACACATATGCATAAAATGAAATGATTACGGAGGGTGTGCCCTGATAGCACTCCAATTCATTAGGTAAATGTTAGTATCATCATATGTCATGAAAATTGAGGGTTTACTCATTCTAATTAATGTTTAATGATTGCTTGATCGTGCTCCTTGTTAAATTATACTTGGATCATGCTAATATAATTTTAAATGTTGATGTCACATTTCCATTTATGATAATCTCGCTATATCACGCCTTTATGTTCAATATTTACTTCTGATCCATTGGTATTGATTTTACTAACATGTATTGTATTCTTCATGTTATTACGTTTTTACTCCCTTACTGGGATTTATATCTCACCCATTTCTTATACATGTCCTCAAGTTTTAAAATACAATGTTATGTACCACGGATTGTGTGTGGTCATGTAAAAGAAGATTTCAATAAAGACATGTATTTCATGTTTAATGTTGTTATATGTTGTTCTTAACACCCAAATACACTTTACCTGTCGATATTCTATCTTGTTTCATATGAATATTTTTTGTAATAATTAACATATATGTGTGATGAAAAGAGGAGGGTTGTTATAGTTGGTATCATAAGATAGGTTTAGTTATTTTTTGGGATTAGGATTAGAAAAACCTATTGGAATCCTTTATAATATGACTAAATATAAATAAAAAATCTCAAAATTTTAGTGCGTATTGAGTAAGATTTTTTTCATGAAAATAAATCCAATGCCTAAATAATGGTAGGTATATGTGGATTTTGAACAGATGTATATAGGGGTGACACCCCAAAACACTACATTGATCTAAAGTCGAATGAGAACGGGTGCACGAGAAAAGGACTTTCTGTAGTCTGGGCTACAACACTCCCAGAAGATATGATTTGGTAAATTCATAAGCATAGTATAAACCATTGTTATGTGAATTAGTAAAATACCCCCTAAGAATATAGTTTAGGAAGTAGATCATGGATATCATAGATTAAAGCATACAAATTCTTATGTTAAGGGACTAAATTTATTTTATATGTTCTTCCTTTATTATTATATTACATCTTTGTGAATTCATCCTAAAATTAATTTTATTGTAGATAATGGCCGGTAATATGAGTACTTGGGCTAACAACCAATGTGAATATCAATGTGATGACTATTCTAATGAGTTGAACAATATGATGGGAGTGATAATCCCAAATATTTCCCTGATACTCTCTCACTTAACTCAGGTTTTGAATAGAAAATTGGATCAGGAAGAATGTTAAACAACCCCACCAATAAAGAACATGTCGTAATAGAGAGCTTCAAGAGACAAAGGCCTACTTCATTTAATGGATCATCTGATCCCACATATGGTGAACAATAGCTCAAATATATTTATATTATCTTCTCCATTCTTCAATGTTCCAATCAAGAGAAGGTTCGTATGGCTGCCTATAACAAAGAGGGTGAAGCTAATCAATGGTGGAAATTGTTCAAAATTAAAAATAAGTAGGAAGTGATTGAGGTTTTGAAATGGATGGATTTCAGGAAAAATAATTTTGATAAATATTTTCCTCACACACTCAGACATATGATGGTAAGGGACTTCCTTTCCATCAAGTAAAAGATTTATAATCTATAAAATAATAGGAGGAAAACATCACAAGTCTTTAAGGATATGACTTCGGCTTTTTCATTACCCCTAAATGCATGGATGACCACTTCTTTTGTGGGCTAAAACCTAACCAGTGGGAAGACCTAGTGATCTATGACATCGAGAGCTATGTAGAAATTGTTTTTTTCCCTCAAGTATGAAATGGAGATTAGTGAATCTCAAGGTTATCATGGGGATAAGAATGGTAAGGTGTAACTTATTTCTGGTAGTTCGATGGATAAATCAAACTGTGCTATGAAAATCAAGCACCCCAATTTCCAAATGTGTGGAAAGAAGTATTCTACATCATTCAAGTATGGGATGAGGAAATTCTTAAGGTGTATAAGATAAGGGAACCTAAACATTAACTACTGAAAAGAAAAACTTGATGTTGTGATAGTGCATAGGAACACTCCATTTGACTCTAAACTCATTGTGCATTGCTTCAACTGCAACAAACCATGGCACTTTACCATCCAGTACCCTTAGACAAGATTTTGTAGAGGAAACCAAAAACCTCTATGGAAGAAAGGGTAAGCTTTTCCCATCATCTCTTCTGAAGCGAACAACAGAAATGAAGTGTTTTAAGGTACACTATTTATTTATTCATGAATATAAGACATAATTTTTTATTCTAGTTGTACATATTCTTTTATATCCTGAAATTTAAGTACAAATATATCAAAAGCACCAACAATCATGGATTTAGAGATGTCTGTGATAACAACAAATGGCTAAATTATTGGAACCCATGAATACAACTCATCCCTATAACAATTTGTAGATTGATCATCCTAGTGAACCTTGTCACACTCCCATTGGTGGAATTTGATGGAATTGTTTGCAAAGATTGAGTTTCCTTATATAAAGCCAACATAAATTTCTATGAGAGGGAAATAACTATCCATATAGTGAACAATCCCCTGATTATATACATGTGAAAGAAGGAAGATGAATCGTCTTTAGCACCATAATCACAAGCATAGATATTACCCCTATGAGCATTCATATATTTCTCTGATGATTGAGTCTCTAAAATCATCCATTTTTTAGTACATGCCTACTATGAGAGAATTTATGATTTTTTCCCATGAAATTTCAAGGTATTCCTCCTAGAAGAGATATTGAATTATCAATTGATCTTATCCCTCTGGATTATAAAATATTCATGATTCTTAATATAATGGATGATGTGGAGCATGAGGATATAAATAAAACACTATAGGATAATCTTCATACACAGTTTATACACCAAAGTACTTCACCATGGTGTCCACCAGTCCTCTTCTTTTAGTAGAAGGATGGTTCAATGTGACTTTTCATTGGTTATCGGGAGCACAAAAAATCATGATAAATAACAAGTATCCTCTTACACTGATTTATAACTTGATCGATCATCTACATGGATAAAAATACATTACATGGTAGATCTGCGGTTGGAATATTAATATGTAAGGGTGAAGAAGGATGAAATGTCCAATACTGCTTTTCATACAAGATACAAGCAGTATGGATTCATTGTAATGCATTCTGAACACAATAATTCTCCTGCAATATTCATGGACATGTTGAACATAGTCTTTATATATTACATAAAAAAACAGGTGGTATTATCTATAAGAGATTTTATAATATACTCTAAAACATAGGAGGATCATGATAAGCATCTAAAAATTGTAATAGAGACCTTTCAAATCAATAATCTCTATAAAAAGTACAAAAATTGTGATTTCTAGTTGAAAGAGGTCCCATTCTTTGGTCATATCATCACAAGAATTGGGATATCTATGGATCCCACCATGACATCTAAAATTGAGGGATGTCCAAGGCCATTATCGATAACAGATATCGGTATCTTCCTTGGCTTAGATGGATATTATCGCTGATTTTTGACAAAATTTCAACAATTTCCAAAACCACATACCAAGCTGACACTGAAGGGAGTAAATTTTTCATGGAGTGATGAATGCGATGATAGTTTCATGGAGTTAAAAAAGAGGCTTATCATTGCACCCATACTCACACAACCCATAAGTGGAGAACATTTTTTCATATTCTGTAATTCATTGAGGAAGGGCATGGGTTGTGATTGGATGAAAAATGATAAATTCATTGCATATTCTTCAAAAGAGTTGAATGTTCATAAGGAAATATATCCAACACATGATTTGGTGTTAGAAATAGTAATATTCACTATAATATATTTCTGACATTATATCCTTTAGGCGAAGTGTGAAATATATACCAATCAAAAAATCCTGAATTATGTATTCACATAGAAAGTGTTGAACATGAACCAACTAAGATGGTTATAGATGATAAAATTCTATGACTTATCACTCCATTACCACCCTGAGAAAGCGAACAATGTTGATTATGCTCTATGTAGAAATGACCCAGTGATTATATCATTGATGATATTTCAAAAGGATCCAGTATTATATGATTTGATGAAGATGGTCATGAGAATCATAAATGTGGAATATAATCAATAATTTCACTAATGATTTCTCAACCATCACATTTAGAATTGTTAAATAATTAATAAATGGATGATGTGGGAATTAAAAAAAATGTTGAAACTTTAAAGAAATGAAAATCCTCAGAGTTAAATGTTAATAAAGAATGAATTGTGATATTTGGTTCAACAATATGTGTTCCCTCAAATATAGTGTTATATAAATAAAATTTTTATGATGCACATAGTATGAATTTCTCCACTCACCTCGAAAGAAAAAAAGTTGTATCGATATCTCTGATAGATTTATTGGTGGGATTACATGGTGAAAAAGACTGCTGAGCATACATCAATGTGTCTTGTATGTCATCAAGTGAAGGTTGATAGGCAGATGTCAAATAGGATAATGAAACGATTAGCCATACCAACATGAAAATGGGAGAACATCCCTATAGTCTTGTTCACTGGGATTCCAGATACATCCAATGGAAACAACTCTACATGGGTTGTTTTGGGTGATCTGATAAAGACTGCACACTTCATTGCAATTCAGGAGGATTTCTCTTTGTATCAATTTGCAGTGATTTATATCAAAAAAGTGGTAAAAACTCATGGAGTAACACTATCAAATATATCTTATCGAGATCATAGATTCACCAATTTGTTTTGGAATATTCCTAAACATCCATTGAATACTGATATGAAAATAATTATAGCTTATCATTTTAAATAAGATGGCCAATCAGAGCAGACTATCCAAAGACTTTAGTGCATATTGATAGCATGCTCAATGGACTTCAAAGAAGGAATGGATCGACATATTTCTCTAGTTGAGTTCTCTTACGATATGATTTTACACTCCAACAACCAAATGTATCCTTATGAACCCTTTATGGGAATAGGTATAGAGCAATGAAATGTTGGGATGAAATTGGGGAGAAAAAACTCATAGGTCCAGAAATGGTTGAATAAATGGCATAGAAGATTAATACCATCTAAGAACACATTAATGCTGCTGGGAGTCAACAAAATATATATGTTGATAATATTTAATTAGACACAGAGTTTGATGTCGAAGACATGGTATTCCACTTCATATCACCATGGAAGAGATTTAAGAGATTTAGGAAGAAGGGAAAGCTCTGCCAAAGGTACATCGTCCCTTTTGAGATCCATGATCACATTAGTGCCGTGGTATATTGACTAGAACTCCCAATGATCCTCTCTCAAGTACATGATGTATTCCAGTAACATATTAGAGGAAGTACATACCTGATCCATCCCATTTATTAAATATAGAGATGGTACCACTGGAGAATTACCACTCATATGATGTCAAGTTGGTGAAGATCATAGATCATAGAGGAAAATTACTATGAAATAATACAATACCCTTCATAATTGTGTTGTGTAAAAACCACATGTTTGAAGGAGCAATGTTGGAATCAGATAATGTTATGAAGAAAAGGTTCCCTTTTCTGCATTAGTGTGCTTAAAAGAAAATTAGAGGGAAAAATTTCTTAAGGGGGGAATATTGCAACAACACAATATTTTTTTAATGAAAATTACACTTGATCTAATAAAATGTATTATTATGTAAATGGTTATATAAAAAATGAAATTCCTTGGTTTAATGTTTTTGGATTTTAAAATACCATTATAAATTAATAACATTGCTAATTTATTCGTTGAATAGTGACCACATGATTAGTATAAATATATGGATTTATCAAATCTGATTTACTCAGACCAGGGAACTGATAGAATCATCTAGTAGAATTGCACCCAAAGAATATCATTTGTTGAAGCTTGGGAAGAAGGTGGCTTTATTGTGTTTCTATATTGACCAAGACCAAGTTGAGATTCAACATGTTAAGCTTGAACAGAACCACCTAGAGGATAAGTGGAAGTTAATAGAGATTACCTTCAGAGCGATGTTATCTGAGCCATCCCAAGTGTCTTCCACCATCGCACACCTTACCCATACATATTTTTAGGTTTTATAGGGGGTTATGTAACATGACCCAAGAACTCTGATGATGTGCATTATTTTTATATAGGAGAAATAATATAAATTCATATTATTATTGTTACATTGTAAATGGGTTTTAATTAATAAATAATATTCTTTGTTAATATTAAATTATTTAATTTTTTTTGATAAATTAATTGATTATGGAATTAAATAATATTTTATTGAAATATTATTATTACTAAATTAATTTTCATTAAATATATATTATCATACAATTAGTATGAATAAAATGGTAATTTTTATTATGTTTTGAAAAATGTTTTTGTTAAAACCAATGAATTTTCAATAAATTTCAGTGTTTATTTTAATAGTAAAAATTAATTTATTTTGAAAATTATTTATATAAAATGAATATTATTTTCAGAATCAATACATATAAATTAACAATTGGGTAACCTCTATAATTTTATGCGACAATCAATTTTTCGGGTAAAAATTAAATACCATTTAAATATATAATGTATATTATATCATCAAAATGACCCAATAATGATGTAATAAAATTATATAAAATTTATGTTCTTCAAATATATGTCATAACATTATAATAAAATGAATTTACATTTGATTGATTAATTTTATGGTGCCTATGTGGACCCTGTAGGACTTATAAAACATTTTTACATTTTAAATAATTTCCATTATATTGTGGAAGACCTCCACATAAGAAAGCCGTATATTTTATGAAGTTTGGAAATTTTCATTATAAAATAATTTTTCCACTCCAATTTGGAAAAAACTATAGGAAAAAACCATGGATTGGTTTTTGGTTTTGATTAGTTTAATTTGTGAAGTCATAAACATAAATAATAAAGAATTCCCTCTCTATTCCTATATAAACCCACACAAGAACCCACTTATTTTCACTCAAAATCATTAAATAAAATCCATACACTACTATTCTCTCTCCAATATCCCCCCACGGTGACTAAATATCCCAGGAAGCCTCTCTCAGGCCTCTTACAGGATTTTGGATAACACTTCCATGTTAGGGATTTCATCCTTTCTCAATTTTTCAACATTTAATTATGTTAAATTTACCCATTTATTTTCAATTAAAAATGTTGGGGTATATTTTTACAACACCCCCATACTTTCTGCTTTATGATGGAATGATGAGAGACATATTTCTCTCTAATTTATGCCTCATACATGCACCAGTTACCATGCCAAAAGTCCATATAGAATTTCTACCTCCACATTTACATTATATAAATTTTTTTATATTATGATTCCAAAATAAATTATATATGTTGGGACATATACATATATATATATATATATATATATATATGACCCCTTTAAAATCCATTTCATTTAAATATGGTTATATATCAGTTTATCTCTCATTAACTATTTTTATGATATCTTTTTTCAGGTCGTTATGCTGCCAAATATGCATAGCGATTTTCCAAGGAAAAGCCATTGTGTAGTGAATACAATGCCCATTTCTCTATCAATGGTCTTATACATTATGAAAATTTACTTATTTATTATATAGATTGACATTAGAATTCCACGTTCCTTTATTGTGGAATAAATTAGTATTTTTGATGACTCCAAGTAGTAAGATCTATGTGGCACACTTATGAATGAAATGAAATGATTATGAAGGGTGCACCCTGATAGTTCTCCAATGCTTTGGGTAGATATTAGTAACATGATAGGTCAAGTGGAAGGAGGGTTTACTCATGATAATTATAATTAAATGAGTGTTTATACATGCTCCAAGTACAATGAGCCTTTTCTCATTCTAATATCATGTTAAATGTTGATGCAAAATTTCAATGTTATGATAATCATGTTATATCCTACCTTCATGTTCATCTTTATCTTATGATCCATTGATATGAATTTTTTCTAACATGTATCGTATTCTTCTTGTTATTCCTTTTTTAATACCTTTCTAGGCTATATATCTCACCCTTTTCTTATACATGTCCTCATCTAATCAAATTAATTGCTATATACGAAGGAATGTGTGTGGTTATATAAACGATGTTTTCAATAAAGATTTGTATTTTATGTTTTATGGTTTTTTACTCTTCATAATCCCCAAAGACACTAGTCCTATCGATATTATAAGCTCTATAAAGTCACTATTTTGTTGAAATAAATTATTATTATGTGTGAAATAAAGATAAGGGTTGTTATACCCATTGTGATCATACATCTTTATAAGATAAAGAAGGATTAGATGAATAATGGCATGAGATATAATCCAAGTAAGGAAACAAACAAAAGAATAAATCATTAAAATATGGGGTAGAAGGAATTACATAAAGATATAAAAAAGTATAGACAATATGGAATTATAACATATAACCATTGGATCATATAAAAATGTCGTCATCGGAATGTTAATGAAAAAAAAACATGGAATTGGCATGAGTCAATGCTCATTGTACATAGTGGATCACAATTCATGGTTAACGACTAAGACCGTCATAGTGGGTAGCATGAGTAAATTATAATTTCCAAGATAATTATATATAATGTCTCCTAATTGTAAACATTACCTGATGAATTAGTGTGCTATCTGGGCGCACCCATCATAACATGTTCATAAATATTTTTTCCACATAATGAATCACACATAATCAATCATACATAAACATAAGGGTACATATGGAATGAATTGGGTATCATAATCAGTTCATAAAGCATAATGAATTATAATTTAATAGATATTTCAATGAAATAAATTAATTAAAACATAAATGAAAATTCTTAAGGGAACATAATAATATATCAGGGATTGTGATGTTAAACAAAAGTGAAAATATGTAAGAAGGGTATTTAATAAATTTTAACATTAAAACATATTTTTGTAGTTTTATGGAAAACATTATGAGAAAATTAAAATAGAATAAAGAATTATCTTTTTTATAAAAATAGAATTGAACCATTAATGTTATTATTATAAAAATAATTATTTTATAATTACAACTGAAGCATAGAACAAATGATATAGTGAACATGAAATTGGGTTACTATTCAGGAAATTCACATAAATAAGTTATGTTTTCAGGAACTATTGAGAAGGGATCCAATTATCAAAATGTACATCACCGAAATATAATGATCAAGGGAACATTATACATGATTTTGTAGAATATTAATATAATGTATAATATGTACACAAAAACAGCTAACTTCATTTGGGTAAAATGTAAGATAAAACAACAAGATGGAATGATAGAGGTTCAGGTATAATCCTTTACATTAAGTCTTATGATATCCTTCACATGATCTTAATGTACTGTATATCCAAATTAAATTCATTAATTAATATTTCTAGAACAACTTATTCATGAAAATTATTTTTATGGCTTTATTATGTTTATTGATGACTATTCGGATTGGTTAAGATGTTTAATTACATTTTTTGGGAGAGTTTTTTCCACTGACTTCATGATTGGTAAGGATAAACATGTAAGATGAGAATGGTTATCATGAAATTAAGATGTATATTATTATTGATGATCTAGATAATTTCATGGATCTAAAATCCATATAGTTTTTAGAATGATAATGAATCAACATATAAAACATTAATAATAATTGTTTTTGTTAATTTGTGATTTTTTGATCATATCAGTCACATTTTTCTTTATAAATTTATTTCATGTGTTAAAAATATTAAAGAACCATAAATTTTACATAATTCATATATAAATATCTGTTTCATCCCAAAAAATGGATTAATGTCCAGAATAGAAGAAGTTAAAAGAAATTCAAAACTCGTTATCCATGAGTGTGATAAATCAACACATCTCGAATGGTGTTTTCATCTCTAGAATAAATGTATTGGAAAGAAGATATAATGATTTCATTATCATAATAACATTACATTACATTTAAGGGATTGTGGATATCATGAAATTTGGATTAACAGTTGTTATGAATGAAAAATAAAAATGGAACTTGAATGAAAATAAAAGAAATGAAAAGAGTAATTTACCTTTTCAATATATATTCTTCTAGAACCTCTTTAAGGGGGAGTATTTTCCATTCTGATAAGAAAAATGGGAAATTGAAGTGGGAGAGGGGAATGGGGAGAAATTTTAATAGAATTTGAACTAGGCACAATGATTGACTGTAGTTAAGAGAATAGCTAAAGAGGTATTGTAATAATATTGGGGGAGAGGAGGGGTATCCAAATATTTTAGTCATTAGTTTAATATTTATCATCAAGACTATGAATATCCACAATAAATGTGACCACCCATAGTAAATATCGCATGTGAGTTCGAGGTAATGGCCTTACATTCCCCATACATCATCTGATGGCATCATAATTCATGTATTTAGCATTTATCATAAAATTTTCCTATTTTATTATTAACATTAATTATAGTTTTTCAAAAAAAATCAAAAAAAATCACCCCAACTATTTTTTGATCTGTAAAATTCAAATATGATATCCATTTATGGAGAATAACTTTCTAAATATGTGAAACTTAATATTTAAATTAAATTATAATTTACATGAATGTTATAAATATTATAATTAAAACTGCCTTTCTAATACATTAAAAATTAATTTTGGAATCCTATAATTATCAATCAACCCTATGTCGTAAAAACACATATTTTGAAATAAATTTTATTAAAAACAATTATTTCAAATTATTAAATTAATCATAAGAATGTATTTAAATATACATGACTCACAAACTAATAACACTAAGATATAATTATATCAAATTATCACTTATAATAGGTATAATTTTTTTATACTTTCATCGGTAAGGTTACTTATTCACATGGGCTATTTAATATTCATAAGGGCCGTATTACTATTAATAAATTTAATAGTGCTATTCAATAGGGGAAAGTACTATTAACCAAAAATTATGATTGTCTTATCAGACACCAACCAACATATTAATAGAACCACGTATGTCAAATTTTCTAAATTAAAATAACATAATTGATATTAATATGTTTAATGGTCACATAGTATTTAGTAATTCATGGTGTTGTTATTTCATGTGATTATAATATATGAAAATAAGAAGGTATTTTCAATTTATTAATATTTGGGTTGGTACACCAAATAATCCAAGTGAATTTTCAACTGAGTATTTATATAATTTTATATATAGATATATGTTGGTTTATGTATTAAATGAATGATTAAATTATATCAGATATAAAACTCTAGTCATAATGTTACATATATTGAAGAGGAGCTCAAAAATATATTTATAAAAACTCACACAAGGAAATTAGAAACATGATATGGGAATGAGGAGTGAAACCATTCCAAAAAATGGGTAGGAACATACATCCATTAATGGTTATTGTGGCCCCAATATTATTTTTTTCAATACTAGTCATTTTATTTTTGAAAAAAAAAATTACATATTGTTAATTTGTATGTAAATTAAAAATCCTTATATTTTTCATGAAATTAAATAATTTTCATTATATTTATAATATTTCGAAAAGAATAATTATTTTAAAATGATAATTATTTTATGTTTAAATGTTATAATAGTTTATAAAGGTGTTTTCCAAATAATTTTTTAAATGGGTATTCAACATAGCTTCAAAAAAGATATTTAGTTTTTAAAAGTGTTTTCTAAATTAATTTTTCAAAATTTTTTGACTTTTAAAATGAATTTTGAGAGGTATTTTAAAATGATTTTTAATATATTTTCCAAAAGGTATTCCCGATAATGGGTTTTCACATGATTATTTAAATATAATTACATTGATATTTTTCTTACTCTATTTTTTAAAAGTGTTTTCTTGTTTATATATAGGTTTTCTGTTGTTTATCTTCAATTAATATCTTGCACGAGATATGTATTATCCCTTTCTTGATATTATTTTATATTTCACGATATGTTAGAGTGAGCATTTTCCTCTAAATATTATACTTGGATGTTCATTATATATAAATGACTCTTATTTTTCAGTGAGTTTTCATAAAAAATTACTCAAAATTATTGTAACAGTTTTGGAACTACATGCATGGGCCTTACAATCAGGATGCATACAATGAAACATACCACACCTGTAATGATTTTATTATCATGAAAAACAATCCGAAAAAATTATTTTCAAAGACATGGAACTAGTATTATTCTTACCTCAAGTATTATTAGTTGGATACGTCTCCATTTAATTCCACCATGAACATTTCATAACCATTTTATCTCAGGGAAAATAATTTTCATAAAAATCCCTATAATCATTCTCATTAAATTTAAATTATTTAGAGGAATAAAATATCCATATACATAGTTTCAATTTTGATTAAAAAAATTAATTTCATTTTTTTAAATAAAATATGGAACATAACATCCATATCATGTGAAGCTTTCATCATATGGGGATATCAATCCATCATCCTATTTCTTAAATTCTAATAAATAATTCTTCATCATTATTTTTATAATGTTTGGAAATATATATTGGGGAATATATTCATAAATGTTTCCCCTTCCATGGAATCATGAAAATATTTATTTTGTGTATTCTTAACCAAATTCCACAATTGGTCTACATGACCATAAAAACATTAATAAATGAATTTCAAAATTGATTTTCCAAACATCCTATGAAATCAAATATCTTTTCTATAAAATTGATCCATAGTTCAAGAAACATTGGGTAATATAATACATTAAATTATAGGGGATGTGGTATCATTAAATTTTCCACTATAGACATGTTTATTTATGGTATATTGGGTTCCTCTCTTGGATTGATACCACCAACATTTATTTAATGTGTTAACTAATCCATCACTATAATAGTTTGTTATGTTCTAATTACATAAATTTAGAGATGCTTATATGGAGGTATTTTTACCTCTATATAACATCCCACTACAATATTTTTGTTTCCTCTATGGAATACCATTATGAAAAATCATACATCAGTTAAAGCAACATGGAAATCATAAAGAGATATATGATTTCCACAAAACGATAAAGTGAAAGGATCTATGGTCATTTTATTTACACTCTTTTAACTTATTATGTTTTATTATCTTTTTAATAGATACCAACAATATGCACCCATTCTAAATCATTACAAAATTTTGTGTTTATGTCAAAACTTTACATTAATATACAAGAATTATAAATTCTTGTTTTAATTCCTAGAGAATTATCCTATAACTAATATATATAAAAAACTTAAATATATAGTGGACAATTACGATCAGTATAAAAGTATCACATAATATAATACTTTTAGAAAGAAAGAATCATTTATTTTCATGGAAAAAATCAACATTCAACATGAATTTTTTCATTCCCATATACATCCTTAAGTCTTGAGATAATCAACAAAAAATTAAATGAACACACAAAATCTCAATAATAGATAATATAAGGAAAATTTTTCTACCAATGAAAACATGAAAACTCAAGTAACATTTACCTTTACTTCAAATAAATAATTTTCACATTAATAAAAACAATAATAAAATGATTAAAATACATATAAATAAATTTAAATTATATTAGGGTAATTGGATAATAATAGACATAAAACGCTTTAGAAACACTTTTAATAGGTTTACAATAAGGCTGACTTCCAGCATCATCATTACATAATTATTTGGAGATCAATAATTTGGATCTCCCTTCATATAAGCTATATCAGGCTCATTATTTATCATGGTATATAATGGGGAAAACCATTTTATAGTATATACGAGGTTCACTTGTTAGATATAATTCATCTCAACCCTTCAAAAAATCTATTTCGGTTCACCTGTTTCATATAATGGTTAAGTGCCCTTTATGATTAAAAAACAATGATCATAGAACTCATATAAAAGGTAATAATTTATTTATAACCAAAAAATACAATGTAAAATAAGTGGGTTTAATTTATTATTTTGTAAAAATGATTAACCCCCAGAAATGAAATGGCTTCCTTAAAAATTCGTTTAAAATGTTGTTAACCGATGGAATAGATGCAGGTCCTAGGACAATATCATTGAAACAATAATAATACATATATAGGAAAAATAATAATGGTATAAATACAAAATATAAAAAGTGAAGGATAATTTAGCACATGGTATTCCTATGTTGTTTAATTCAAATTACCTTAAAATATCATTTATAATATTCTTGGGGAAGAAAATCAATACACAATCCCAACTGTCCAACCCCACATTGAAAATTTTGAATCATAAAAACCATGAAAGAATACAATTTAACACAAGATTAAATATTTGAGATTAAATAAATTCATGATATTATATGATAAATATTCGGTACATAAACATCATAATGGAATGTGGTATTAAAACATCAATATAGTTCCTTAATGGAAGTAGATTGAGAAAATTTTCATTACCTTCATTCTAACATATGACATATTTGTTTATATTCTTGAATAATGAACATAAGAAAATTATTTAATTAATATATAACAATTGTAATTTTTATCATTAATTTTATATCACATATTATAATTTTGAATGAAACTACTTAAGAAACTATTTCTAAACTGGTTGATTTTACCCTATTGGGATTATGTGTGGAAAACCAACACTGCTAGGTCGACTATGGTCACAAGGGTCATTATTAAAACAACTAAATAATAATAATAATTATATAAATATAATATTTCTATATAAATTTTACTTTTAAAACAAATCAAAAATCATGGTTACAAAAAATTAACAAACGTTACAGTCATAGAGATGATATGTCATACACTCACATTATTAATGTTCCCATATCTCAATCATAAATATGGAAACAAGGTATGTAACATATAAATTTTAATAATGTTTAATTATATCATAAATTCAATATTATTTATTTATTTACAAATATTTATAAATCTTGTGATTTAAAATGAATCACATCACTTTAAGGAGGTGGTAGTCAACAGGTCGAAGAATGATATTATCACTTATTACGTGTGCAATAAGGTAATAAAAAAAGATAAACTATATTTTCATAAAAGTAATAATTTAATTTTTATCATAAATATTTCATGTACATAATATATTATAATCAATCCCATTTATAATACATTAATTTTAAAGTGCTAAAAATTACATTAATTAGAGGATATAGTAGTCCACACATCCACAAATGATGTTATCGTATTCCGAAAAAATGGAAAACATGAAGGTATGTTTTATATAATAATACTAGAAGTATTAATAAATTATAAATATAATATATATATATATTATAAAAAAATTATTTCCATCATAATTCCCAATCATAATAGGGTGTAATGGAATAAATGAATGACATCATTTCATAAGGTGGTAGTTTGTTGAACAGATGAATGGTGATTTTGTTCCACCTTTTATGGATATGGGTGTATGTGTAGGTTAACTAATTAACATAATAAAATATCTGTATCTAGAGGATATTGTTTTATTATATAATAAATGATTAATAATAATTTAATGGTTGTGGAAATAAATAATACAAAACTGATTACTGACGATTGTTGCATTTTCTTACAAGAAATCCTTTTTGTTTGGAACAATGGAAATCATTGGATTTATTTAAATCATAAGTTAGGATTATGGGATTATATGATTCATTTTTTCATCAAATTTGGGATGTTTCTAGATTACACACTTGGTGGGATATGTGTGAAGATGTGGGGAGAGTGTGTTCTTTTTTATAGTGTATGGTTAATGGGATTCATATAAAAAATGTATTACAATATTGGGAGGTATCCAATTCATCAAACAATAAATAAATGAAAAGTAATGTATTGTATGAAATTTTTTTCAATAAAATATAAACAACATTATAAATAAATTAATTTTTATCATTTTTCCTCAGTATTTATGTTTCCTCAAATTTAACTTTATATTTTTTACTATAGTAACTTGTATCTTTTAATACGGCTTGAAAATATATCCTTTAATATTGTAATTAAAAAAAGATTTCTTAATAAATATTGAAATATATTTAGTAAATAAAATGTAAAATTCATTAAATAAAACTAATTTTTTTTGTATGATTAATTTTAATACAAAATTCATAACGTATCTAAAACTCTATAACCTTAATCACATTCATTTAATTTTAAAATTTTTCATTAATTATTGCAGTCTAAAAATAAAATGATTTTTTTAGAATATAAATATTTTGATTATTCCAACTATATGTCCAATATTCCAATTTCAATTCCTCTATATGAAAAAATTAAATTGAAATCTAATACTACAAACATTGTGAGAAAGAGGAGTTTTAATGTTAAAATGAAAAAATGTTTACTAATATATAATATATAAATTAATTTTGAAAATGAAAATACTTTATTTCATTGGAATAATATTCATATTATTTAGAAAATTAAACATTAAAACCAATTAAATATATAATTCAACATGATAATTTATTTACCTGAAAAATAATTTTTCATTTGATAATCAGTATTTTTAACTTTTCATTAAAAAATGAAACATTTCAAAAAAAAACATTTAATAATTCACCCTGTAAAAATTATGAAATTTTAATTTCATAAATTATGATTATTAAGTGAAATAATATTTATTAACCATAAATTATATTTTTTTAAAATTGGTGATCTATTAGAAGTTGGAATAACTAACATTAAAAAACATAGATTTTCTGTATAAAATTATATATGTTTCCTAGTTTATGCCTATAAAATCTATAGGATGAATTTATTAAATGTACAAATATATAAAATATAATTTTCATTAATATCTTATAACAATTGTTATTAATTTAAATTATAAATATAAAATTCAATTCTGGTCATCAAATCTATTTTTCTAAAAAAAAGATTTAAAGATCAATTGGGTTTTATAATAATTTCTGATTAATTTCTCACCAAAAAATAACTTTATAAACATATGTAAATTATATAATCATAATTATTTTAAAATCATTGTTCCCATATATTAAAATTACTATGTGATAAAAATATTTCTAAATATAAATATTAAATGTTAACAATTTTCTAGCATGACACATTCTTCTACCTAAAAAAATAATCAATGAAATTCAATTATTCATGCATATGAAGATAATTTTATTGTTATTTTGATTCAAGATAAAAATATTATTATTTATAATGAAATATTTTAATGAATTAATACTATAAATTTGAGTTATACAAATTGTTTTTTAAATTTTTTTGTATAAGTATTATTGAGAAACCATATACCAATAATTTTCACCAAATTGTTGGTATTGGAGTGAGATATAACAACAGTTTTGGGAAAATAACAGGTATATATTCCTCAATAATAAAATATACCAATGGTTCTATAAAAACCACTAGTATAGGTGATCTCTATACAAATACTGTGGAAATAGTTTTTGGTATAGATTCCATAATATGACAATCTACAAATAATTTATGAAAATTATTTGTATATGTCATTGTTATACCTATAGCTTGTACAAAACCATTTGTATAACTTCTATAATATTACACTATAAAAATGTTTTTGTAAAAACCATTGGTATAGGTCCCAAAATTCTATACACCTATAAGAACTAATTTGATAACCAAGGTTTAGGTCTATAACAACGGTTTCTAGAACCATTGAAATAGTTTTTCATCTTTTTATATATTCATTAATAAAATAACATTCAATCTATCAGAATTTAAATTATTTTTTTAATATACATATCCATTTATATATTTTTCATATTATTATTTCAGTATCATAGTGGTTACTTCATTGAAAAATAAATCAGATGTGCTGATAAAAAATCTAACGAATCATTTTTTAAATTATCTACACCAACTTTTTTGTAAACTGTTGGTATATCCCTATACTAATGGTTTTCCAAATAGTCGGAATATCCCTATCACAATGGGTTTTCAAAACCATAGGTATATGACTATACCGATGGATGATAGGCCAACTGTCCTCCAAACCATTTTCATAGAAATTACAAATTGTTCGGGGGCCTATTCCAACTATTCAAATTTGTCAATATATGATATATTTATATTTGTTAGTTGAATTTACTATGAAATAAATTTTTTCATAAAATTTCTAATCATTACATATATTCATAGATATGATACAATTAATATTATTACCAGATATGAGTATATTATCACTCCAATATTACTATATTCTCCTAAATCCAATGGAAGGATATAATCATAAATAATAAAAGTAGACGAAGGAATAAAGGATATAAAACTGAGATGATATTCTAAATGATGAAGTGATAATTCCTATGAATTATACCATACATCCAAAAGAATTTTATCATCAAAATTATCAAATGTGTTTGAATGAAATAAATTTTATTTTAAAAAAATATTTTATTTTTGAAATGAAAATGATCCATGAGTTATATAATGGAGAATATAAGATCTTATCAGTGGAAAAAAATTATTTTTTGTAATTATTCATTAATCATTAAGAAAAAGACTATGTTTTAGAAAAATAACATAATAATATTTTTTAAAAAATAAAAAAAATTATGTAATTTATAATAATTTTTTTTATATAATTATATATGTATATATAATGATGGATATATTATAATAGTAATTCTATGTATAGAATCAATGTTTAATGATATTGTTTTCATAATATTCCACAAAAAAACCTTTGTTCTAATATTTTATTGATCTTTTTCTATATTAATGTAAATGAATTCTATTTTGGATAATAATCCTAACTTAATTGAAATTATTGAATGACCCAAATGTTGTCCTTCTCAAATTGAGCATTTTAGGATTTAATGACATCCGTCATTTTAATACCGTTATATTTTATGATATTATTCCCTTTAAATAATTTTTTTATCATTCATTATATTTAATGTCACATCATGATACTATTATTTATGTACTACTAAACATATAATTTGTTACTATGATTTTTTTTGGATTAATTTGGGGTTACATCGGGTGAAATTTAGGAAATTGATTACAATTCAGGGATAGTGGATGGTTGGCACACTATTTTCCCAAATTGTGTACCCATTTTGAGAAAACATTTTAACACAAGGAACTATTGTTTCTCAATGGTTTTGTAAAATAAGTTAACTAATTATTCCCTTCAAGAGACACCATGTGGTACATTTATAACAGGAAAATGGATTTCACATAATTGGACTAAACCATTAATCTAATTCTAGAAAACCATCAAGAGAAGATTTTAAGTGATCCGAATTTTTATAAAAAATTACAGAAAACCTATTTTCAGTACATGATGGACTAATACAACACTAACATAGTTTATAAAAATGTAATATCTCTAATAATGTATTCAACAATCCATAGATCCATTGTGGAAGAGATTTAGTGTTGTATGAATGCACTTTAATCTTTAATGGTTAGTTTCATCATCCTGATCTCTTTCACTCGTGATCTATCATTTACTCTTTATGGTTCTTTAGATAACCTTATTGATGTATTAATTGAATATCCCATATTTTGGGGTCTGAAATATTGGATTTAATCCCTTTTGAGTGTTCATTGTTCTTCTTCAACAAATTATTTTAGTGTTTTTCATTGAAAGATCCATTGATTTCCATAGGAGGTTCTATTATGATGCTCAATTTTCATACACCCTAAATTTAATTGTTTAATAAAAATTTTTTACATAAATATAATTTAATAGATTTGATTAATTTTGTTCAATATATTTAAAAACAAAATTTCATTGAATTGGGCTTTTTTGAGAAATGGTTTTTTGTAAGGAAAATTTAAAACACTAATTCCATTGAATTTGGGTGTGTTTATGAAAATTTATTAAATCATAATTTTTTAATATTAAATGATGATTTTTCGGTAGTTAATTTATTTAAAATATATAATATAATTTGGAAATTATTTTGAAGGAAAATTTTGAAAAAAATCATAATTCCATTGAATTAGGGGTGTTGATGATATTTATTAGATTATATAAAAATTAAATTGAGGATCTTTATTGTAAAATATATTTTTCTATAAAATTAATTGATTTGAAAAACTACTTTGTGAAAAATGAATTAAAAATGTATTATTGAAATCTTATAGTTTAATCATTGTTTACAGTAATGTGTTTTTATTAAATGGAAATTATGGATTTTAGAGGGAAAATATTCATATATGAAATAGTGAATTGGATTAATTATACTTCTAAAAGTCATTAATTAAATTTATCACCATTTTTTTTACTATTTTACATGTAATCATTAGGTTGTTGGTGAGTTATTTTGGGAATCACATTATAACATGTAATTTTCTAAAACTTCATATCATCACATTGCATCCCATAGGAAATAAAGATGAGTCCTCATTGTTCTTCAGTATAAAGGGTCATATTTGTAAATACGAACACTCACGTTTTTGGATCCCTACAGCCTAGAACAATAATACCAATTCGGCATATGATCATTTTTCATTCTTGTGTTTATTTCAAATGTATATATTCAATTTCTGAAAACTGTTATACATGCCTTTTGATTTTATAAAAACTATTTTTTATGAACATCTTTATTTATGAAATTTTTTTAAAATATCTATTTGTGTGAATCACCCTTATATTAAAACATAATTCCCTCTTCTGAAATGAATATCTATCTTAATAAATATGACAAATTATTTTTAATGTATTCCAATCATTTGAAATGTAAATCATGATTTCATTAAATAATATTACAATATTCCAAACTAGTTTATTTAAAAATTGAATGAATATTATTGATTAATTTTTTAATATAATCATATAATATATCCTTTGGGTTAAATCCTACTTGTCATTGGATCACTGAATTCTTGCTCCATTAGGGGTTTTTAGATTATCTTCTTCAAGGATCGATCAATGAAAAATGATAACATTGAGTGGGATCATAATGATGATCCATGTTATAGGGGGGTGTCCTTAGGGACATCAGAAGTTTTTCCTCTTTTATGGTACTTAGTTTTTTTAATTTGGGTTGTCATACCTATTTGAATTCTGTTACATTAATCTCAAAGGAGTATCATTTTTATGAATTCTAATTTTTAAAACATACATCAACATTGGTTGTGGAAAATTCAACCCCACCTTCTTTATGTATAATGCATTGTTATAGAGACCATCCCATGGGGATCAAGAATAACCTTTTGGATCTATTATGGACAACAAGGTTATCATTTTACCATGGTATATGGGATATTTCGTGATAATGATGTATCCGAAGATGAGATTTATCATTTGTATTGAAGTTAGTATGAATTTGTTAAATCTTGTTAGGACTTATGTGGTAGTTACAAATTTGTTTTGGGGAACACTCACCGTAATGAACCTTAATTCTCAAGGGGTTGATAGGAAAATATGTCTTCTGTATTATTTCTATTATTATTCCTATTATGAATTGGATATGTTAAAATGAGAATCATGCTTATACTATAGTGGTATTAAATTCGATAGTTTATCAATTTTATTGAGATATTATATATTCTTTATTTTATGATGATGTTGTGTAGCATCATGCCACATAGAATACATGTGAATTAGAACCAAGGGGAATCTGCTACTCAACCATAGTCTATGAAAATTATTGTAGTTTTGAATATGGTGGAAGTGGTTTTCTTACTTTAAAATCTATATGACAAGAACCAAATATAGTTGTAATTATGGATCAAGATGTAGAACCTTATTGATACATTATCGATAATTCTTCTCAAGAGTTCCTTCACCATAATATAGAACTATTTAAAGGAAAAAATGAACCTCAACATGAATAGGAATGGTTGGGATTAATAGAGTTCTTGTTTGCATTCTTGCTCATATCTGACAAATCAAGGTATATGGTTCCATGATAGTGATAAATGTACGGAGAAAGAGATGGTGGGGCATGATTGTAAATAAAAAAATATGACTTATTTTTTGAATAATTAAATGTTATTTTCATAGACCAGTTTGACCTAGAGTAAATGATGTTGTCTAAGTCCACTGATATTTTCAAACATGAGCAGGTGAATAGGATCGTGACAGAGTATGAAAAGTATTTTTCCTAACTCAGGATGTTTTCTCCAGTGATTGTATTGAGTAATTATATAATAGATCTAAGGTTCAATTTGGGACATCATTATGATATTCATTCTTAATTTATCTTTATAAATATTTCGTATGATGAAAATATAATGGAAAAAGTGAAAATGGATGAAAAGGACCTGGGGTGGTAAGAAACTGTTGTCGAGTGTTTCATTCTCTCTAGGGGCAGTGTGAGTGTGTTCAATGGAAAATAAAATAATGATGATTATCACAAAACATATAAATAGTAGAGTTTTTCAAAACTTACTGATGTACAAGGAATTGGTTTTATAATTTTCTACAGGTGTAGAAAGCCTTAAAATTCAATGAGGGTTTTCATTGAAGCACTCAAGAACCTTTGTATTCTATATAAATTTAGGGAAGTTAATGATATTATGACATATTTACTCCACTTCATGTAGTGTAGTGAAATCATCATATACTTATAAAAATATCGGTAAATGAAATGATTCAATTACAAAGGGGTTCAATCGATAGTAACCTATAACGAAGATATATCACGCTATTGAAGAGTCCCTAGAGGAATCATATACATGTCCAATATCTGTGATAGGTTCCATTACTATTGAATTATCCTTCATATAATCTCTATTTAATACATGTGAATCTCATTTTTTCATTTCAACTTCTATTGTCAATCTACTTATTATTCAAATGGATTTATTATCAGGGTCTATATATATTATAGTACCCCTTTTTAATAACATAGTGTTTGGTGTTTATAGTCAAATTCATGTTTTCCCTTTATCTGACATCAAGCACGATTGTAGTTTTCTAGTTCTCAACATGAAATTTCATGAAATTATATCCGATATGGATTGGATTATTTCTAACAAATATCGAAATGATTGTTATCTTTGATGGGTTTTTTTACTATACATAGTGGTGTGTGCTATGTATTTTAATAAGAATGGGACCCATGGCCATTTAGATATAAATATTATTATCTGGAGTTTGGGAAATAATATTGGTGTTTTCATTTTATCTGGAGTAAGAGTCATTTAGTAATAATTTTTTTCATTTTTTCTTCATGTTTCATGATGTGTGTTTACTTATGAATTCTCTTGTCTTCCACCGGTAATGGAGGTTTTGTTATCCATTGACATAGATTCTCATTCTAGACTAGTGTCAAAATCCACCTACCACATGCCAATAGTAGAACTGATGGTGTTGAATTTGATTTTGGAAGAACATTTTTATAATGTTTTTCTATGCCCAACTCTGTCACCACGGGCTATATCGGTTCCCTTCTACAAGAAAGATAATGGTTCACTTCATCTATGTGTGGATTTTTCAAAATCTTAATTGAGTAAATGTAAATAAAAATATATCTGTTTATATGGATTGATGATCTTTATGATCAGTTGAAATGGTAAATGTTGTTCTTGAATATTAATCATCACTCTAGCTATAATCAGCTGTAGATAAATGAATCTGACATTCATAAAATCGCCTCTCAGAGTGTGTATAACTATTACGAGTACATTGTTTTTACATTTTCTATAAGAAATACTTCTTTTGTTTTTATTTCATTAATGAAAAAGATGTTTGAATACTATCTAGATACATTCATGGTATTAATTTTTGATAAAAAAATTTTAATATATGTATTAAGTGGATCATGTCATTTGTCTAAGAATTGTTTTGAGGAATTTTGAGAAATATAAGATATTATTCCATGATTTCATAATGTTACTTCTAGATTTAGGAAGAAACATTCAGAGGACATGTGGTGTTAAAACACGGTATTTCATTTGACCCTAAAATTGTAAAAGTTGTTATTAACATGGAGAAACTATGGAATATTTTTGAGATCTAGAGCTTATTGGGACAAGATTGTTATTTTCAAAGGATCATTATGGAATTTTAAATAGTGTGTTCTCTATTGAGTATTCTAACTAATAAGGGAGTAATGTTTACTAGTATATGTTAAATTTTATTAGTTGAGAAAAAACCTTTTTTGGACTTTTACTATAGTGTTGAATCTTCTTGAGGTATTCCAATGCTATGTGGTATTTCTTGATGCATTGGGTTCATGCTTGGGGTATGTTCTTATGAGAGTAATCACGTTTTTTCTGTTGTATCTCATTATATAACTCTACATTAAAAAAATTATCCAACTGTTGACCATAAATTATCATATATAATGCACGTTGTTCAGGGATAGTGTTATTATCATTATGGATAAATGATTTCCATGTATTCGGAAAACACGAGTTTGAGTTAAATGTTCTCTAAAATATTTGTTCATTCAGAAGAGGTTTTGGGTGTAATACCTTATCATCTTTCAGTTTCAACATTTCATAAACACTATAGAAATATAATTTCAATTTTGATGGTTTGAGTATGAATCTTTCGAACAATTCAATGAAAGTATCATTTAAATCATGGAATTTTATGGCTTGGTTTTCATAGTTACGTATTGGTGTTCTGTGGAAAGGGCACGAGGATTCATTGGTCAGTATTCAATTTACATTCATTCTTCTTTAATTGATTCATTAAGATAAATATCTAGATAATGATGTCCATATAATTAGAGAATCTTTATATTATGGGGACACCATTTTTTATTGGTTGTTCTCTAAAGAGGTATTACATGATTTCAGATCCATTTTATAGTACTGTCTAATATAATGAACGATGTGATGGTGAAATTCGATATTTCCTATTGGGTAGTGCACCCAGAAATCCTGAAGATGTTCTATGATATATGGAGGTAGTTTTGGTAGTTAGGTGTGAGACATGACATTGATGAGTTTTTATCTGATTGTTATATGTCCTATAAAATTATGTTCATGCACCAAAAACCGTTGGGTTTTCATTATATATATCCATTTCTTTCTAGAATGTGGTATGATATCTCTATTGATTATGTGGTTGTGATTCCATGTACCCTGCAAAATAATATTCTAATATGGGTTGTGACCGATAGTCTAATCAATTTATCTCAATTTTCACCCCTACGTGAAACGGTCAAATTTATGGTGTTGGGAAATCTCAATGTGAAAAAGATTGTTCATTTGAATTGATTTACCTCGGTTATAATCTCAGATAAGGAACCTCAGATCACTTCTCATTATTTGGAGAGTCCTTTAAGCGGCATTGGGATCTCATGTTCATTTGAGTATTGAATATCATCCATTGTTAGATGGAAAAAAATATTTATACGTATATTTTATTATAATATTTGAGCTTGGGTTTTCTTCTTTGGTGGATATTGGGATGTCCATTAGGTGGTGGTTTGGTTTTATTATAAAAAAAATTTCCATTTTCTAATATGGATGGAACCTTTTGAGGCCTTGTATGGGTTTACATACAGGTATATTTTTTTATTGGTCATAGATTGGTGAAATTTCTTTGGCTGGACAATATTTGGTACAATAGACAATATCAATTATTCAGTTGATTCTTCAGATGATATTGACTATGTCGACTGCATATAATTCATATTATTATCTTCATCATAGACCATTTTATTTTTTAGTTGGATACTAGGTGTTCATGAAATTATCACCCTAGTTGGGTCATCATTTTATTGTGAAACATTGGAACTAGGTGACTCATTTGTTAAACCCAGATTGGTTGTTGAGTATATGAGAAATGTTTTGTTCCATTCAGAACATTAACCCCAACTATCATTGATAAATAATTTGTAGTATGTATCTCAACTATGAAATTATTTACCTGATCCATATCATGTTCTGAGCTGGCACGATCTTGTTGTTGAACCAGATTTACCCATGACAAAATAGATAGTCAAGGGAGTTGACTCTACAACCATGGTACATAATGGTAGGATGATGCCTTTGGTTCATGTGATATGGTATCATAGTTCATATTCATAATATACATGGGAAAAGGATGCACTAATGGTGTAGTAGTGGCCTCAACGGTTTGGTATAGAAGCTTATTTGAAGGCTTTTGGGGACAAAATGTTTCCATGGTGAGGATTTTTAACATCATATTACTATTATTTATTTCCTCCAAAACAACTATTTTCAAAAATATTCAGTTGGTATTCATTTGGCGTTTTTTTTGGTGAAATATTTGAAAATTTGGAAAATAATGGGCGAGTAAACGTTTGGTACATTGTTTTCCCAAACTGTGATACCTTTCAGTGAAAACCATGAAACCCAATGTAGTGGGATTTTAAATAGTTGGTTCATGTTTTGTTATTTTGTGTAACATGTAAGGGGAAATATTTAATAAAATTTATAAATGGCCCATGTATTGTGTATGGATTGTCTAAAACAATCACATTTTCTCAGCAAACATTGTAGAAGTTATTTTAAGTGATCTAAATTTTGAAAAAAAATACATGAACACATATTTTATCTCCCCGATAGAACAATACAACCCCTAATTAATTTAAAAAAACCATATAGATACCATAAAGGATTAATGTCCAATCAAATCTCTCTCAGAATTTATTTGAATCTATAGAGAGTCCCATTAATATTCTTATGGTTAGTATCGCATCCCAATCTCTTTTTTTCCCAATATATTTTCTCTCAATTGGGATTCTTGGATCCCATAATTTATGTATGGGTCCAATACCCTCAAATATTATACCATAAACATAGGTTTATCCAATTTTTTGGTTCTTCATTCTTCATGGACAAATCCCAATTAGCGTTTGGCATTACAAGATCCATTGATTTTCTAGGGTGGTTTCGTTAATATAACCAATTTACATTAACTGTAAATGTGTTTTTTTCATTTCAATTAATTTAATTAAATGAAATTGGATGTATTTTATCAAATCAATTTCAAATGTTTTTTAGAAGAAATCTATTCCATTGAATTGGGGTTTTAATGAAAAATTGTTTTTAGCATGAAATTGGAAAACACCCAATTCTATTGAATTTTTTTCTAAATAAGAAAATTTTATAAATTTTAATTGGTTAATTTTAATTATTGTTTTTTAAATAGATATAATATAATATATGAGTTTAATAATAGTAATAGTTTAGATGAAATATTGATAAACACCACTATTGTATTGAATAGGACGTTTGTGATGAAATTGATTGAATTTTTTAAATATTAAATTGAAGAATTTAATTGCGAAGTAGACTGTGCAATTTAATGAACTAGTTTCAAATAATTCCTTGTAAACATTATTTTAAAATGTTTTGATAAAAACCATATAGTTTCAACATTGTGAAAAGGAATGTTTTATTTAAAATCTAAATATATTGATTAAAGGTGGCATTGTAATATTTCAAATTGAGAATTATATTAAATATAATTTATATAGTATTTAACTAAATTTTCAACTGTTAATTTGTAATAAAACACATGAATAGTTAGTGAATTATTTCGAGAATAAATTTATGATTTTCAATGTTCTAAGGCATCACATTTGCACATCACACCCCACAGGTGATGATGATGTGCCCTCTTTAGTCATTGGCTCAAACAGTATAACGTACATATATGTCATTCAACATCGTCAATTCCCAATAAAATAAATATATCATAACTATTTTTTCATATCACTATTTTTATTGATTTTTTTTACTATTAAAAATTTATATATTTCATTGATATAATATTTTTTAAGTGGTTTATGAATTTATAAAAACTATTTTTTATATAAGTGGTAAGGTCACGAACCCCTCCCACCAAAGATTCCCCTCCTGAGCTGGAAGTGGAGAAAGTGATATAATGACCCCCGAGTCCTGCCTCCAGTAGGCCCCAGGTTGGTGACTAGCACCAAGGTTATGAGTTTTCACAAATATGGGAGGCATTACCCTTTTTATTATTTAGGATCGGTAAATAGGACAAGTCAACCACCAAAAGGGAAAATAACATGTGTATATAAATAAACCCAAACCAAGCCCACATGCATGTTCAAACAATTTTATAACAAGGTGCATGTACAAGAAATCTCAAAAGTACAATACCAAAAGAAAACAAGAGAACAACAACTGCAACAACTCCAACTGCCCAACTAGTAGGGTCCCGCACGGCCCTGGTAGTCCTCCTGGAAACCTGAAAGTAAACGTAGGGTGAGCATACAAGTATACTTAGTCGCGAAACCTAAATCTATCGTGCACAATTGGGAAGACATCCTAATGTCCCGTGAGAACAAAAGAAGAAACCTAACAAGGAAAACTATCCACCCAACCTCACCAGCCACAGTCACCAAAACACAATCACAACCGGTAATAGTAGTATAAGAACAAGAGCATTGGGTACCCCGCACCATTTCCCATTAGTTAGTTGAACGTCCTGACACTGCCACACTCTCCCTGCCCGCACACAACTGGGCCTTACAAACACAACCACATCCCGTCCCGAAGACACCTGGGCCTCATCTCGAAGATTCTTGGGAATAGTAACAGAACTCTCGCCCGAAGACACCTGGGCCTGAAATCGAAACCTACTTGAAGAGTACTAGGTGTAAGGTAGCCTCAAGCCATTATAGCCTATAATACTTCCCAAAGAGTATTGGGCCTAATCACCCCAATCGAAACCTACCCGAAGAGTCTTGGGTGTAAGGTCACCTCAAGCCATCACAGCCTAGGGGAGAAGGAGCAGGAAGGAGCTAGTAACTATGGGAAAACACCCTCTCCCATGAAATAGGAGTGTTCGACACTATGTTCTCAACATGGTTGTGGTGCGATAAAACAAAAAAGATACATATATATATATATAGCAACCACTCAGTCCAACCTATGGCTTCTAAAAAGAGAAACTGAGCACGTGCCTCGGCACTGCTAAAACAAATCATGCATTCAACAAACAACCCCAACCCCATTTAGGTTTTCACGTTTCAGCAGAATTAGTTTATTAGTTCCTTAACTACTGGGCAACTATCCACAACCAACTACAGTGATCGTTCGTAAGCATATCCCTGCCATCCACAAAGCAAGTTAGGAAAACACAGCAACACGACAAGTCCCTTCTTATTAACCAACCAACCCATTGATTATTATTTCTATTTCATTACCAAGCCCCACCATTCATTAACTATTCCAATTTTATTTATTTATTAAACACAACCCAGTCCATTCACATTAAAACCCATCCCTACAGCCCCACTGCCAACCACCATAACCACACCACACATCGTTATCCCTTTAATACCACTTATTGCAGCCCCGCTACCCATCACCAATAAACATTCACACCTTCCCACAACCAAGACAACCGCAGCCTCGGTGCTCACCCAAACCACAACATCCTCAATAACACCCCATCACATGCCACGTAACCAAGCCAACACCCACATGTTCATTATTCCATTTTGTTTAACCGGGGTGATCACACAAGGGTTCCTGATTTTCATTTAATCATCCAACTTTAAGTGATTATCTAATTTTCACATTCCACAAGCTTCCATCCATAAGAGAATATATAATGAGAGGGAAACATTTAATTGCGTAAGAAAAGGCCCCCAACGATCGTGATTTTCAGTAGGTAGAAGCTCATTAAATTCACAAATATAATATCACAGGATATAAAAAGTAAAGTAAAAGCAATCACTAACTTCCCAACCCCATTCTTTAACCAGTTATTATCTTTATTTAATGGTTCAACTGTTTCTCATGAAATCAAAATGATACCTGCACCGCATGATACAAAAATTAGAGAGACAAAGGTGAGTTCCCTACCTCAACAGGTTCTGGTCACAACGCTCCCCCAGATCAACATTAGAAGACGTTCGTCGGTGTCCCGGAAAAACCTCCTCGGGTCGATGTCAGAGAGAAAAAGCCGAAGGAAAGACAATAGATCCAAGCTCGGAAGTGCCACCTCGTCGTTATGATCCGATGGCCGCAGATGGATCCTAAATCAGAGCTCGGACAAAAAAGTTATAGAAGAAGGAGCCTTCGAGTCTCTTAAGAGAGATCTGCTCAGAGGAGAGGGGAGGAGAGGTGTGAGTTGAAAGGAGGAGGGGACCCCTCCTTTTATAGGTGTGAAAAGAAAAAGTACACGACACCTACTTATGGTAAACGACATGTACTCAACCATTTTCACACGGTCTCCACGCGGCCTCCAACGCTGCTCCACGCCCGTTGACTGGTCAACACACAGTTTGAAGGTAACGCATATGCGGGGAAGGACTACACGACGTGTAGATTGGACACACGGCATGTATAAATTTATTGCACACGGCAAGGACACAGCTCCAACGCGGCACACGACCAAAGACATGTCAACACACAGAAACACATACGCGGGGAAGGACTACATGACGTGTAGATTAGACACACGACGTGTACCTATCTTCTTCACGCGGCAAAGACATAGCCATCCACATGGGGTATACCTTGCAAGAGGGTACACGACGTGTACTCAAACTAGACAGCGTGTAGTTTCAAAATTCTGGAAAGTGTGGGAAATGCCCATTTTACCCTCCAGAACACTTCATGGCCTTCTTTTTGACAAAGGAATAGGCCGGGGATGTCTAGGTCATTACAGGTAAATTATGACATTTTTTTAAAAGTTGCATCATTTTATTCAATCATTGATTAATGTAAAATTAATTCATTCAAAATTAATTTCCATTATTTGAAATTTAGTTAATTAAATGATAATTTATTTTAATATTTTGAAATATATTTCATGATTTGAATCTTCATGACTAATGAACTGATCTACCCATAGTGATGTGATCCCTTGAATCATTAGAAATTTTGAAAATGTAGACTGTGGATATGGGATAGTAGTGATTGGTTTCTATAGTGTGTATTAGATAAGAATTAGTATAATCCTTGAGAATAATAATTTAAAATACAAAACAATCATGATAATTATTATAACACCACATAGAATTAATGAAAACATATCATTAGACAGAATGTTATTTTATGTATCAATATAAATGAATGTTATTATATATCTCATTATTTCCATTAATTAGAGTTGGAGTATATAAAAATATATTGAATCAACCATCACAATAAATATGTTGATTTTCCTACTAAGATATCTATGATAGCTGGTGCTTGAAAATTATGTGATGTTACACATATTAGGGAATTCTATCGAGGATAAGATTAAAAATAATTAATTTATATGGATATTATTTTTCCCACAGTGTGATTCAGGTTTTTTATATCACAGCATGATACTGAATATTAAATATTTTTATGTAAAAATTAATTATTGTAAATTGAGAAAAAATATAACATCAAAAATAAATTCCTTTTCCTAGGAAGCAATGAAATTGATATTTTTATTCATTAAATTTATTTCTTGAATGGATATCGTGATAAATAATTTTTATTAAACTAGATAACAAATTAAATTGATCAAATGAAAAGAATGGAATAGTGAACATAAAATTTGGTATTCATTGAGAGATACTTCCCTCAACAATAGTGAGATGAATGGGTGTTGACATAATAAACTAGGAACCAAAATCATAAATCCATTGATGACATCCTCAAATTTACATTCCTAGATACAATTCAGATTATTTAGAGACTAAATTTTCTATAAAAAACATACAATATCAAAATGATAACTCACATCACTATGATTAGGGGTGTCCTATTAGGTTTAGAGATTAGAGAATTAGGAAAAACTCATATTTAAATAATTCAAAAGTCATTAAAAGAAAATTTCCCCCAATTTTCAATGTTTTTATTATTTCTAATTAATTCAGCAACACCATCATTACTAAATACATTATAGAGGAAAATTTGTCTACCCCATTCATTAAATCATATAGATAAAAACCACATGATGGGTGAGATCAGATGCCTAGTAATGAAAATCGTAAGAATTAAAATATATGTGTATATAGTTATCACAAGAGGATTATAATTGTACAATGAAAAATAAATATTCATTATTATAATATTAGAATATCCACACCCATCAATACATGAATCAAAAAGCATAAAAAAATGGAGAAATTATTTAAAAAGAAATTGTCACATGAATCATTAATTCATAGAATTTTTTTAACAAAAACTACTTTCATAAGCCAAAAGTAATATTATATATAAAAAGATTGCATCATTGAACATCATCTCATGTAATCCTTACAAATGAAAACAACCAATATGATTGGATTCTATCTCCTAACTACCTAGGGAATCAAATATCTATTTCGGATAACCCATCATATAATATATAATAAGGTTACCTAATATTTTCTAGGTATACTGATAAATAATATACAAGAACTGAATACATAGAAAACAATTAATACACTACATACTGACCTTTATTCATTTCAAAACATGATTAACCATATAAAATATAATAACTTCCATGAAAATATCTTTGAACCCTAATTAACCCTTGAATAATATATGGGTTTGAAAAAAAATCATTTATATGATTAACCCATTGATATTATCTGTGTTCCGTAAGGATATATTTAGGATATAATCAACTCTTTGACTAGAAATGTGATTCATAGTAATCTCTCTTAAGAAAAAAATCAACACTTAGAAAATAAACAGGTTTTATAAAAATCCCTTTAAAAAATAAAAACACATCAATAGAAATAATTAGGATGTTATTGATAAAATTATATACCTATTGGATTATATTTAGAAACAAATTTTATGATTTTGATGAATTTAAATGACCATAAAATATAATTAAAAACATTATTTGGGAAAATAATCTTAAAACATTTTAAGCTGTCCCAAACAACTTTTAAACATCATATTCATTAATTACATGAATGGAATAAAAATACAAAAAATGTAGAATGTCAGAATAATATGAATATTAATTATATAACATGCCAAAGGAAAAGTATATAAACATTATAAAATAATATATGTATATAACATAATAAACATCTCGAAGAAGGGAAATTATGAAAATAGTATATTTACGATTGAGTAACATTAAAATCATAAACCCCTTGAAAGAGATCAACAATAAAATATATAAAGAAAAATAAATATAAGTATAAGAATAATCATATACATTCATGGTATGTACATACAATACACATCAAAAATACATGGTGAATATGGAATATATCTCACATAAATAAAAGTTTTATGAGAAAAACACTTACAATTTTCATATCAATTGAGTAGGAATAAATGAATGAAATAATTAAGTGTTAAAATTTTATATCTAATAAATAAAATTGAAATCACAGAATAATAAAATAACCTATCATTTTAGTCATATCCATGTGATTACATTAATAATGTAATATAGTTTTAACATACTAAATAAATATTTAGTTTAGAAACCCCTTAGTTCATGAAATTTTTTGAATCATGATCCATTAAAAATAATAAAATAAATAAAAAATATGAATGTCATGAATGAATGGAAATTGATGATATAGTGTTTCATAGGTTAATATATAGACCTTATAAATTAATCTAGGTTTATAACAATAATAAACACCTTTACAAAATAAAATTGTGATGAAAATCCTTACATATTGTCGGATTCTTCAAGATTGTACACTATATTAGGGAATAATAATGATATTTTAATTATTTAAATTATATAACAGAATTTATATATTCTTTATTACTTAAAATTGATTATAAATAAGTATACACTATATATTATCCAAAAATTATTAAGTCATGTGTTTTGACTAAATATGGTTTATGGGTAAAAAAGTCATTGGTGTGTCAACTATTGTCAATGGGGTCATTATTAAAACATCCCCAAAATAATAATCATGACATAATTACCATTTTTATTTATAAATAATACATTTAAAACTAAACATGAATTCTTTCTTTGAAGAATGAATCAACATAACAATTATAGAGACAGTTGGCCATTTGTGCACATGAGTAAAATTTTCATTTTTCAATTATAAATATTGAAATTGGTTAAGAAAAATTTATTACAGTATAGTGATAATTCATTAGTAAATACCATTTTATTTAATGATATATATTTATATATTTAATTCTTCTATCATAGAAGTGATCACAACACGTTGAAGAGGAAATAATAAATCCACAAATGACTTTATCACTGTTTTATTATGTTAAAGAAGTAATAAAAATGATATATTACACGTAAATAAGGTTAATAATTTAATTAATAACATATATAAATCATTAATATCACATATTTTTATTAAATACATCCATAATAGAATCTTTTTAATATTCAAATATATCACATCACTTTAATGAGATAGTTGTCCACACGTCCCCAAACAATGCAGTCGTACTTATACAAAAGGAAAAGCATGAAGGGTTTTTATAAGAATTAAATAAAAATTAATAAAAAATAATTAGTATTTATATCACATATAAATAGTGTCTCTATCACAATTCCCTTCCATGAGAGGCGTAAATTTAAAATGAACAATATTGATTCACGAGGCAGTAGTCCTACATACAAACGAAGAATAATTTTGTTACTAATATGAAAGAAGTGTGTGTATGTGTAGGTATAAACCTTAACATAACAACATATTTATAAATTTTGGTTAATTAATTTAATATATATTTAAAAAATAATAAAAATTAAACGAGTGAAGAATGAAATAATTCATTGATTCATATGGAATAATGTTTAATCTTTTTGGGTAACTCGTATTGGATTGAACAAAAGGGATTAATTGGATGTATTTATTCCCAAAATTATTATGTTATGGAGAGGTTATGGATGTTGGTATATTATTGGATCCGGCTTTTAATGATTAAAATTTCTTTATAGGTGTGAATAAATAGGGGATTTGGAATGCCTTTTTATAGAGGTGGGGGTGTTGCATTCATTAAAATATAAAAACATAAACATCATTGAGATATATCACTTAATAATGATCCTCAAAAAATTATCCCAGTTATTAAAAAATTGTAATTAATTAAAATAATTTCCATTAAATGGGTTTTGAAAAATTATCTAGGTCATTTGGACACTTAATATTAATGTTTTACAACAAAGTATACAAATTTTAACCGTATCCTCTATAGTTAATTTTTATTATATTTACTATTATATTTGGGGAAAAAATAAATTTTACCATATTATGAATTATATATTATTTTTATAACAAATATAGTATCCATTATTTCAAATTAAAATCATATAAGTGTTGTATCTTTATTCAAAAGTAATCTCAAAGACGTGACAACAATGTTGATTATTAAAGTTAAAGTTTCTAAACGTATGCTATGTTATTTCTAAAATAATTAGTAAATTGATTCTAATTAAATAAATTTTAATGAATTTCATAAATTTTATCTAATTATAGATTAAATCAAATTGAAAATTTTATTTTACACTATAAATTATTTATACGAAAAAATAGAATTAAATTAAAATAGTGATTTTTTCATTGTTCATCTATATATGAATGGTCAAAGAAAGATATCAAAAAATTCATCCAAAGTACATTTTTATATTAAAATTTCATGAAATAATTTTATTTTTTCATTCAAAAATTTATAAATTTTAAAAAATGAGATTTAAATTAGTTGCATCATTAAAATGTGGTAAAATCAATTATAAAAATTTACTGCTTTTATTTGAATTAAAGTAGATTTATTATTATCTTAAACCTACCAAAAATATTGGATGAATTTAAAAAAATATCAAAAAATATATATATTATAAATTTCATTAATATGTTTCACTAATAGTAATGAATATAAAATTGTATGATAAACATCCATTTTTTCAGAGAAATTGATTTTTTTAAAAAAACATCCTTTATATAAGATTTTTTTAAAATATCATTAATAATTAATTGGTAAAAAATGAACTCATTTACTGAACACATCTAAAATTTGATTTCTTAATTTATATAATCATATTCATTAACATCATTCCAGTGGTTGGGTGATAACAATTATGTAACAGAAATTATATTACTAGAATATAATAATCGAGTAAGACTCATGGTTGTGTGTAACATAAGTCAGTAATGGAAAATTTTGTTTCCTGAAACACTAGATAAAAATAATTCCCATACAATAATAGATAATGATATATAATGTTTTCAAGAGTAATTTCATGAAATAAAAGACCACAAATAAAAAAAAATTTCCATGTGTCATTGATATCATAAGAAAATAATTTAATATGATAAAATTTTATATCAATATTCATTTTCCGAATATTGAATGTTATATATTACCTTATAGAATAAAAAACTATAAAATATACTTATAGTAAAATTTAATTTAATTATTTATCACTTTATCATATCTTTCTGTTGATGATGAATATTGAAGATGAATTTCTGACATCAAAACCACTAGAAGAAAAATTTTATTACTTCATAACAAGATAATATGTAGTCAACTATACCACCTTTCTTTAGGATTTAACAAACCATAAATGTTATAACATTTTAAGATAATTCTGTAAGTTATTATACCTAAATTTTATTAAAGTAATTTTTCACATTAAACCAATGTTTTACATGTACGTTAAACAAATAAACTGTGTCATAAAATTCTATTGATAACCATAAAATGTTTAATTCATAAAATTCTAAAATTTCGTGTCTTATGATATAAACCTTATAATAAACTATAATATTATAGTATTATTATTGAATCAATTACTCTTAATAAATCCTCAAATAAAAACATCCAAATAACCAATGTTATCTAAACTAACAATTGATACAAACAATTACATCACAATACATGCACTATATGTTCCATTGATGAAATCCATCTCTTTAAATCTCTTGATATGAGGCCAATATTTTTTTACCAAATATTACAATAAAAATTTAAAACCTAAAAAATTATGGATCACATGCATTCTAGTGTTCATGTTAGGTTTAAAGTTTAATTTAATAATTATAAATTCTGATATAAAAAATTCATAATTCAAAATAAACCCTTTATCCCACTAATTCCATTAATTTTTTTCACAATATGTCAAAAAAATACATGAAAAATCATTTATATAAATAAATTTCTAAACATCCTTCTTTGAAACCCTTATTAATGAAAAATATTTGTGTGATCTCAATATTTCACTAGGAAGAATATTTTCATTATCAAATTAATATCATCAATGAGAATAAACCAAGCATAAGAGTTAGACAAAATAATAAAATTGAATTAGTATAACATGATAATATTCATACCCATTAATAAATGGATCATAAAAAATGAATATATAGAATATGTTTTCAATACAATAAATATTTATAAGAATCAATAATTATGTGCCATGTTACATAAATACAGATAAAAGGAAACATCATAAACCAATAGAATGAATATTCAAAACATGTTATTATATAGTATAAAAATCACAACAAAACAATACAAGTAAAATTTTATTACCCTTAAAAATATAATATCTAATCCTGCCATCTTCTATATCCCAAGTATACAATGTATAAAAGATCTATCTTGGTGAAACCAACTTTAATAGTGGCCAAGAACTAAATATATAGAAAAATAATATAAACTCAACAAAACATCAATTATTGTTTTTAGAACATGATTAAACCTATGTAATTTTAATATTTTCAAGATAAATCATCAAAAAATTATTATTTAATGGAAAATAAATGGGTTTCAAAAAAATTAATTTGAAACATTATTAACCCATATAAATGTAGTATGTTAAATAAAATTATCTTTATAACTCAATCAACTTGTGTAAAAGAAAAATTATCCATAAAAATATCTTTAAAAAATAATAATCACATATCATATATATTTTTTTCATAAAACTAAATATTAAATGTAATTAAACCCTGGATGATTAATGGGTTCCATGACAATTTCATTTAATATTTATTTACCCATGGATAAATGATTTTCCAAAATTAATATTTGAAACATTATTTTCACCTAGAAAAAAATTAGTTTCATTATAATATTAAAGAAACATGATTAACCCATGTAAATTATGTTGTTTCAATAACAATATCATTAGTAAATATTGAACCAATTGAAAACAAATGGGTTTCTTATGAATTTATTTATGACCTAATTAACTCCTGTAAAATTAGTTGGTTTTATTAGAATATCATCGAAGGAAACATAATTCATAAAAATAATGAAGAAGAATTGTATTAATAAAACACACTATTTTAGGATAATTAAAAATTTTGGATGATGAAATTGATGAATTAAAATGTCCTTAAAATACCTTTAAAAATATTTTTAAGGAAAATAGTATATAAACATTATATAGAATCTAAAACCACATTCATAAATTTGAATAATTAACATCATTAATGGAATAAAAATAAATAAACAACATAATATCCTAAGAATAATGAGAGTCATGATACAAAAATGTAAAAGTATAATGATATACACCATGTGAAAGATTATAGGTATATAACATTGATAATGTCTCCATAAATGAAAATTGTTACAAAAAATTGATTACCTCTTTGGAATCATTGAAACATTAGTCCAAAACAAATATATATCATGAGAATGATATATAAAACACCATAAATTTATTTATATGAATCTTCTATTATATTCATGGTATGTATGTACACCACATCATAAAATAGTAGTGAATAAATAATATATCTCACAAAAGTAAAACAATTATGAGAAACCCTATTACAAATATAATATTATTTGATTGAGAGTAACTAAATTTATTATTAATTTTTAAAAACATTAAATCCAAAAACCTAAAATGGGAAATAAATAATAATAAAATTAGATGTCCTCTCATGCATATTCATGTCTCAATGGATCCATTGAAATAGAATTTTTTCCTAATGAATATAAGTTGTGTTAATAAATCCCTTAATAATTGAGTTCCTTTTTAATCAAGATACTCATTAAATAATAACTTGAATTTATTAGTTAAATATCTTGATATAAATTAAATTCCTGAAATTTCATTTCATAGGGTATAATATATGCTATATAAAGAAACTATTGGAATAACAATACCATATAACTGAATGAAGTCAAATTGAGATGAAATCCCTTACCATGAGTATGATTTTTCAAACTCTTCCTCTACAAACTAGAATAATAAATTCTGTTAATTATATAATTACTTTATAACCCTTTAAAATCGTATTATTACTTTTATTTCACTTATGAACAGGTTATATAAAATTTCTTAATGAATAATGTATAAGTGATATATTTTTTCTGATATTTGGTTTATGTGTGAAAAAGGACATTGGTAAGTCAACTATGGTCAAATTGGTCATTATTAAAACATGTGTGGAATAATATTCAAGAAATAATTATCATATTAACATATAAAATATCCTTTTAAAAGAAAAAATTACTGATTTTTATGAAAAATGAACCAACGTTAGAATCATGGAGAGAGTAAGAAATACATACACATTAGTAACAATCTCATTTTTCAATGATCATTATAGAAAGAAATTAAGTAAAATTTATCATTACAGATTAATATGTATATAATAAATATAATTTAAATTACTATTTTATTTTAAAATTCAATATTATTGTGATGTTTAATTAATCACATCATGTCGAAGAGGTGGTAGTCCACATGTCTTCGAATGACATTATAACTTTTTTAATGTGTAAAAAGGGTTAAAAATTAAATGATATATTATACTTAGAGAAAGTTAAATATCTCATTAATATAATATATATTTTATTTATATCACATATTATTATTAAACCCATAAATAATATATTATATTTAATGTGTGAACTTGTCTTATCGCATTTAGGTGGTGGTAGTCCACACATCCTAAAACAATGTTATCGTTAGAAATGAATTTTTAATCATGAATATATTTATTAGATAAATATTAAAAAAATTATTAAAAAATTATAAATATAAAAAATATCACATTATAATAGTGTATCTATGATAAATAACATCCATGAGATGTGGTAAATTATAAAAGTGAATGACTTTTTTTTGCGATGCAGTAGTCTACCGTACAATCAAATAGAAATTTTATTACCTATTTGATTGATGTGTGTTGGTTTATGTTCAAAAAATAACAAAAAAACATCCCAATATATATAAGAAACCTACTTTATTATATAATATTTTTAAATGAATAATTTAATGTGTGGAGAAATAAATTAAACATAAATGCATGTTGAAAAATGATACCAATTTAGAGGTAACTCTATTAGGTTTTCACCCAAGGGATATTAGGGATAAATTTTTTATATATATTTAGGACTCTAGTGTGAGGTTAGTGATGTTGTTATATTATTTACTTAGGATTTGAATGATTTATTATCATGACCCCCTCCCACCAAAGATGCCCCTCCTGAGATGGAAATTGTGAAAGGGAGATAATGACCCTAGAGTCCCGCCTTCGATAGGCCCATGGGTGGCAGCTAGCACCAAGGGTATGAGTTTTTACAAATATGGGAGGCATTACCCATTTTATTTATTTATGATTGGGAAATAGGTTGATTCAAACACCAAAAGAAAAGGAAAAAGTAAATAAACACTAACTAATCCCACATGCATGTTTAAACAGTTCTGAAACAGGGTACAAGTACAAGAAAGCTCAAAAGTACAAAACCAAAAGAAACAAGAGTATTTCAAACTGCAACAACTCCAACTGTACCAACTAGTAGGGTCCCGCACAGACCTGGTAGTCCTCCTGAAAACCTGAATGTAAAAATAGGGTGAGCATACATGTAAACTCAGTAAGGAAACCTAATGCTCTCGTGCACAAGTGGGGAGACATCCTAATGTCCCGTGAGAACAACATAAGAAACAAAAACCTTGCAAGGAATTCTATCCACCCAGCCTTACCAGTCACGCTCACCAAAACACAAAACAACATGTAGTAGTAGTATATAAGAACAACAGTATTGAGTAACCTACACCATTTCCCACTAGTTAGAATATCTTCCTAACAACAAATGTCCTGATGCTACCACACTCTTCCCGCCCATACAACCTTGGGCCTCACAACCATATATCCCGTCGGTACACACCTAACCCTCACAACCAGATATCCCACCCACACAAACATGGTCCTCACAACCACATATCCCGCCCACACACACCTGGGACTCACAACCACATATACTGCGCACACACACACCTAGGCCTCATCCTGAAGATTCTTGGGAAAAATAAAACCTTCCATAAGAGTCTTCGGATAATACCACCGCAATATAAACCTAGCTGAAGAGTCTTATGTGTAAGGTTGCCTCAAGACATCACAACTTATGGAAGAAAGAGCAGGAAGGAGCTATTAACTGAGGGGAAAACACACTCTCCCATGAAATGGGAGTGTTCGTCACTAAGTGCTCAACATGGGTGGGGTGCAACAAAACACAAAGATAAAGATATATATATATATACCATACACACATACCAACCTATGGCTTCTAAATAGAGAAACTGAGCACGTTCTTCGGCACTACTATGTCAAATCATGCATACAACAAACAACCCCTACCCCATTTAGGATTTCATGTTTCAACAGAATTAGTTTATTTGATCCTTAACTACTGGGAAATTATCCACAACCAACCATATCACTCATTCGTAAAACATATCCCTACCATCCACAAATCATGTTAGGAAAACACAAGAAACACAAACCAGTACCTTCTTATTAACTAACCAGCCCCATTGATTATTTTTCCCATTCCATTACCATGCCCCACCATTCATTAACTCATCCAATTTTATTTATTATTCACAACCCATAGTTCATTCACATTCAAACCCATCCCTACAGCCCCGCTTCAAACCACCATAACCACAAACACACTGAAACTTGTACATCATCATCCCTTGATACCATTTATCGCAGCCCCGCTGCCCATTACCAACATAGCATTCACACCAACCCACAACCAAGCCAACTGCAGCCTCACTGCTCACCCGATCCACAATAACCAACAAAACACCCCCTTCAAAAAAATAAACCCAAAACAGCACCCACATGTTTATTATTTCAGTTTTTTCTACCGAGGTGATCACAGAAGGGTTCCCGTTATTCATTTAATCATCCAGCATTACGTGATTAACCAATTCCCAAATTCCACAAATTTTCCATCTATAAACAATCTAGAAAGATAGGAAAACATTTAATTACTCATGCAAAGGCCCCCAACGACCGTGATTTTCAGTAGGCATAAGCCTATTCAGTTCAAAACATAACAAAAGGACAAAAAAATATAAACATAACAACTTCCCCATCCCCATTCTTTAAGCCATTTATTATCTTCATTAAATAGGTTCAAAAGTGTTTCACGTAAACAAGAGGGAACCCACCCCGCATGATGCACACATTAGAGAGATGAAGGTAAAAATCCCTACCGCCACAGGTTTTGATGACAATGCTCCCTCAGATCAACCTTTGAAGACGTCCGTTGCCGCCCTTCGTTTCGGGAAAAACCTGGAAAAACATCCTCAACTGGAATCTGTGAAGGAAAGGCCAAAGGGAAGACAACATATCAATCCTCAGATGTTCAGCCTCGTCATTACGATCTCGTGGCCGCTGACAGATCGTAAATCGGAGCACAGATGAAGATGTTATGAAAGAAGGGAGCTTTGGAGTCTCTCTCGGGAGAGCTCTGCTCGATGGATTAGGGACGAGAGGAGTGATTTGAAATGGAGGAGAGGCCCACTCCTTTTATAGGTGAGAAAATCTAAAGTGCACAGCGTGTACGTTTCTAGTATACAGCGTGTAGTCGGCCATTTCACATGGTCACCACGCGGCTTCCAACACGGCCTTCAACGCGACAAACAATTGTTGAATGGTCGACACACGGTTTGAGGGTAACGCGTACGTGGGGAGGGACTACACGACGTGTAGTATGGGATACATGGTGTATACTCATTTATTTCACATGGCATGGAAACGGCTTCAACACGGCACACTGTCGTTGACTGGTCAACACACGGTTTGAGGGTAACGCGTACGTGGGGAGGACTACACGGCGTGTATTATGGGATACACGGCATGTACTCTATTATTTCACACAGCAAGGACATTGCTTCAACACAGCACACAGCTGTTGACTGTTCAACACATGGTTTGAGGGTAATGAGTACGTGGGGAGGGACTACACGACATGTAGTATGGGATACACGACATGTACTCATTTATTTCACACGGCAAGGTCACAACTTCAACATGGGTTATACCTGGCGAGGTGATACACGGCGTGTACACACACTACACGGCGTGTAGTTAAAAGATTCTGAAAAGTGTGGGAAAAATCCATTTTACCCTCCAGAACACTTCATGACCTTCTTTTTGACAAAGGAATAGGCCAGAGTGGTCTGGGCCATTACATCGGATACCTCTTAAAACATTCTTGTCCCCGATAATTCATAAGCCAAAACGGAGGAACCCAACAAGATAACTCTTAGGGATATCATTATAACAGGAAGTCATCCTCCAAACCTAATCATATGTGTTAGAAATTCCTTCTCCTATATTGGGATATTATCCGCTTTAGGCGGCACTCACTCTCCTCCATGGGTTTAATCGCATCCTCATTAATGTGTCTCGATTAATAATTGGGTCTTCACACATCCATACATTAGTATTTTTCTACTTTCACTACCTCCAACAAAATACAACCAACACACTTCCTGAGCATGTGGTTTGGGGAAATTCCATCTCCTATTTTGAGAAATTATCCGCTTTAGGCGGCACTGACTCGCTCGCACAGGTTCAATCGCATCCGCATTAATGCGTCTCGATTAAGGATTAGGTTTTTCCCTTTCCTCACACAAACGAACATGCTACACACTTCCAGAAAACAAGGAAACAAAAAGTCTCACAACCTACAAGCCAAGCATTCCATATATCAAAGGTACAAATTATAACATAAAAACAAAGCTTAGAAGAACAAAGAAAAAAACACGTCAAAACAACTCCGGGTACTGAGCGTGTATCTGAGCCTCCTGCTCCGAAGTGCTCTCCTCGAGGCCACCATTCCTACACAACACACAAACCTAGGTGATGGTTCATCCACAGAGCACCCTCTCATTACAATCCTCGATTCTGACTGGTCGTTCCTAGAAGGTCTCGTCGTCTCCAATATCTAACTCTCCCAAGTCAATAACGTGAGAGTTGTCGTTTAAGTATCGACGAAGCTGGGAGACGTGGAAGACACCATGAACCTTCTCCAGCTGAGGTGGAAGGGCTAGTTGATATGTGACCCCACCAACACACCTCATCACCTCGAAAGGTCCAACGAACCTATGGCAGATCTTACTTCCTTTCCCAAACCTCTAATGTCCCCATCGAGGGGAAGCCTTCAAGAACACATGATCTCCCACCTCGCACTCGAAGGGCCTCCTCCGACGATTAACATAAGACTTATGTCGGTCTTGAGCCGCTTTCATCCTCTCACGCACAAGATGGAAATTCTACGTGGTGCTCTGTACAACCTCTGGCCCAAGAGCACCTGTCTCACCATCCTCTGCATAGAAATTGGTTGAACAAAATATTCTTCCATACAAAACCTCAAACAGTGCCATGCCAATTGAAGAGTGGAAGTTGTTGTTGAATGCAAACTCTAATAAAGGCATGTGTCACACCCATGACCCTCTAAAATATAGAACGCATGCTCGTAGCATGTCCTCCAATTTCTAGATAGTCCACTCTGTTTTCCCATTGGTCTGGGGGTGGAAAGTAGTGCTAAGGTGTAGCTGGATTCAAAAAGCATGTTGTAACCCCCTCCAGACTCGTGAGGTAAACCGAGTATCCATATCGAAGACGATAGTCTTCGGAACTCCATGTAAACCCACCACCTCGTCTACATACCTCTGTGCAAAGGTACTCACAGGTCCCGACTCCTTAATTGATAAGAAGTGGGCTGATTTCATCAGTCGATCCACAACTACCCAGATAGCATCATAACCACCCTGAGCTCTGGGTAGTCCTGTAATGAAGTCCATTGAGACGTCACCCCATTTCCACTCAGGGACATATAAATGATGCAACACACCACTCTATAACATGGTGTTCATCCATCACATGTTGACACACTAGGCACTTATCCACAAACTCCGACACTGCCTGTTTCACCCCAGGAAACCAAAACTATTCCCTTAGGCCTCGATAAATTTTTGAAACCCCTGGATGTACCACCAAGGCTGTGCTATGGAATTCACAGAGAACTCCCTCACGCATAGCCTATGGAACAAACATCCGTCCATTAAAGAGCATCTGATGTTGGCTGTCCTATAACCATCCTTCTGGAGCGTTTCATTGATCAATACGATCCCGCATTACATCTACCTCTGAGTCTCCCCACTGAGACTCTTCCACCTTCTGCAACAAAGAGGACTTCACCATCATCTAAAACAAATAGCCTCTAATACCATCTACCCTTGAAACCAAGTGCAAGGCATCCAACTCATCCATTTCTCTCCAATCCTCAGTGGATTCCCGATCCACATCCTTATGTGACTTCCTGATCAGGGAATTAGACACAACGTTGCTCTTACCTATAGTGTAAGAGATCTTGAAGTCATAGTCTTGGAGAAACTCGACCCATCTCCGCTACTGTAAGTTCAGGTCACGCTTGGAGAAGATATAACGTAAGATCTGGTGATCTGAGAAGACCACAAAGCACTCCCCAAATAGGTAATGTCGCCAAAATTTCAGTGTGAAAACTAGTGATACAAGCTCTAGGTCATGGGTGGTATAGTTACAATCGTGAGGGCGCAACTACCTAGACCAATAAAAGATCACACCATTCTTCTACATCAATACGCACCCCAATCCAAGGCTAGAAGCATCACAAAAAACCATGTAAAACAACCCTTCCTCTGGAAACCTGGGAAAGGGAGCAGTGACCAACTTCTCCATCAGGTAGTCGAAATCTTTCTAGCACTGGTCACTTCATATGAAGACATGGTTCTTCCTAGTCAAAGATTTCAATGGAGCAGAAACTCGAGATATTTCTGAAACGAACCAATGATAATAATCTACCATCCCCAAGAAACTACTAACTTCTGCCACGCTCTTGGGTTCCACCCAAGAAAAAATTGTCTCCACCTTTGACGGGTCCACTGACACTCAATGCTGAGACACTACGTGCCCAAGGAAGTGTACTTCTTGTGTCAAGAACTTAATCTTCGACAATTTCCCATAAATCTGGTGGTGTCGATGTACTTCCAAGACTGCCTTGAGATGCTCAACGTTCTCCACTTCTGATCTTGAGTATATCAGGATGTCATTGATAAAAACTATGATGAACTGGTTCATAAACTCTCAGAATACAAAGTTCATAAGTCCCATGAACACTACTGGTACTTTTGTAACTCCAAACTGCATCAATAGAAACTTCAAGTGCCCATGCCAGCACCTGAAAACCGTCTTCGAGATGTCACTGTCCTTTACCATCAGCTGATGATATCCATATTGTATATCAATCTTAGAAAACCAACCTACTCCCCTCACCCGGTCGAAAAGATCATATATCCTTGGAAGGGGGTAACGGTTCTTGAATGTTACCTGATTCAACCTTCGGTAGTCTATGCATAACCTGAGACCACCATCTGCCTTATTTACGAACAAAATTGGAGCACCCCATGGTGACATGCTGGGTCAAACAAAACACTTATCCATCATATCGTCAATCTGAATCTTCAACCCCCACAACTCCGAAGGTGCCATCCGATAAGGGACATCGAAATTCGACACGCACCAGGCAATAAGTCTATCCCGAACTCTACATCACGTCGGGGGGGGGGGGGGGGTAGAGTCACAACCACCTCCGGAAAAACATTGAGGAACTCCCGCAACAACCTTGAGGACATACATCATCTCTGTATCAGCTGAAACCACTAATAACCCTCCTAACAAGGAAAGGAGAGGCTTCACATGTCGGCTTCCCACCTGATAGCTCCTCTCGCCAATAAAAGATTCACTCTGATCATCCACGTCGGAGAACACGACCCTTCTTCGGAAGAAGTCGATAAAGTCACTAACACAAAACAACCAGTAGATGCCTATGATGACGTCGTATGGCTGCATCTATGTCAAAAGAAGGTCCCCAGTAGATCGATGTGGTCCCAACGTCAGCCCACATCCCCGATAAACACATCATATGAGGGTCTGGCCTCCAACTGGTGTACTCAGCACCAGGGGTACGAAAAGTCCCTCTACGTCTAAATCCAAATCATGGGCTAGAATGGGTGCAACAAAAGAGTGAAAATCTCCTTAATCAAAAAAAGCAGAAAGAAGAGTGTTGAACAAACAAATCGTACTTTGCACCTCCTCTGGTCCTGCCTGAGCTGTTAACTCTACTGCGTCGAACTGTCCACACCCAGCTCCTCTACCACCCTGATGTCGACCACCTCCCCGACCACGTCCTAGTCGAGGTCCCTGAGGAGCACCCTGAGGTCGGACTCCTTCTACAAAGTCTTCCCTCAGAGGAGCAGGGTCCTGCTAATGCAGGAAGGGCCTTACCGACATCTGGTGTTGTTGAGGCGGCCGCTGAACATGCCCAAATCCACCGTACTGAGCTTCGGTCGGGCACCGTCTCTAAATGTTCCTGAAACCTCCAAAACAGAAATACTTTGGTCCTGGGATCGTGAAAAAGGGACGAGGATCCGATGATCTAAAATGGAACTGTTGGGGCCTGCTCCCTACTGGCCTGAATCTGGAAGGTCCTGTCGTAGGAGACCTGCTGCAAAATTCCTTCCCCTTCAACGAACCCATTTGTATCCCCACTAATGGTTCAGATCCCTGTGACTGCATCCTCTCTACAACCTCTTCCTTCTTCTGTACCTTCATGTTCGTCAGAAGAGTGAAGGGGGTGACAGCATACTGAAGCGAAGGACGAAGCACCTCCTCTAAACGTCTCGCCCGAGACTCCTCATCTGGAAAGTGATCCGGAGCAAAGCGTAGGAGATCCTCGAACTTGGTCCCAACACTCATACTGACATACTCCCCTACTTAAGGGAGAGTAACTCCTGCCACTTCTCTTGTTTGATCATAGAAGAAAGGAATTCCTCTCGGAATTCCTTCTCAAAGTCAGCCTATAGAAACTCTGTCTCTGTCCTCTCTCCAAGGTAGAGCGTCCACCACTGATGTGCCGCACCTCTTAGATGAATGAATGCTAGGGGAACCCAGTAATCTCTCGGAGCACGGATAAAAGTTAAAGTGATCCCTAGCTCCTCAAGCCACCCCTCTGTATCCATATCTGAATTATTACCCTCGAACATCATGAGGGTTTGTCGCTGGAAAGAACGAAGATTCTTATGCCACTGGTTATCTTCCTCCTCTCGGTCAATCCTCAACTGATCGACCGCCTGAATCTACTAGATCTCAGATGTCTGAGCCACCCGAGGACGACGTCTAGGTGCCATAGTTGTACGTTAAACAATGATCTCCTAAGGCCATGTAGTAAGAAAATTTCTCAAGGTTTAATTTCATCATTTTATTCAATTTCTTTCCCAGAACACCCAAATCAAGTAAAACAAAATCATTATGCATGTACCTTACCTAGGATCTCTACCCTGCAATTAATTTAGTCTCACATGGTCATTTGGTATGCTCAGAGTGTAACAGCCCGAGATTTTATGAAAAATATTCTTTTTTATTTCACTAATGTCTTGTGTTGTACGCTACACCAAAAGGAGCTTGCACAACACGCATCTTTGACTTGCCTTGCATTACACGCAATCACAACCTTCCTCGATAGCGTGTGTGGTACGTAATACTGAGTTTCACGAAACAATGATATGCTATTAAAATATTATTAAAACTAGCCGTTATGAATAGTAATAACCACTTTTTAAAATTCTGTAAATCTTATTTTTCAAAATGAACTTCATTCTTGGATTCGGAGTATCGAATTTAGCCTAAGGTGAAATTTTGGTACTTTTCGGATAACTTTCATATTCTGATGAATAGTGAAAATTACTAAATTATAATTAAAAACAACTTTTTTAATCGAAATAATTAATAGTGATAAATCATTAATTTGAGTGGTTTTAAAGTATATTTAGAATATATTTTTACAATTTAATACAATGTTGGTCATTGGATGTAATTTCACATTTAAACTAGACATAAACAAGTGTCAATCTTTTGATAGATATTGTTTCTTAAAAACACGCTATTTGTTTTAACAGCGGGATTTAATTATAAAATTAATTAATGCAACTTTTATGTAATGAATTTGGTAAAATAGACTTCATTTTTGAATTTGGAATATGAAATATAGCTTGGGATGAAATTTTGGCACTGTTCTGAAAAACATCAATTTTTGATGAATAGTGAAACTACTAAGTGGTAGTTAAAAAACTGAATTTTTCATAAAACTTAATTTTACCGCTTCTGTGAATGGAATTTCAAAAATCCTACAGACACGGTTAATATCAAGGACTAAAATGTGGTTCAATGAGATGAAAATAATTTTTGGTGAATAGTAACTTTTTACTTTTTTACCACGGTTAATAGTAAATAGGGTAACTAAGGGTAAATATGATATTACTATTACCCTAACACGTGTCCTAATCCTATTGGACAAGTGTATTTCGACCAAAAACAAACTTAGGAATAAAATATGACCATTTAGGCCCACTTGGGTTAGATTAGGACATTTATTATTAATTTATTTAAAGAAAGGTTAAAATAGTTAAAATCAAAGTTTAATAAGTAAATCATTTTAATATGGGGTTATACATAAGATAAATTCGATTGTAAATATTCATTAGAAAGCTAAAAAGATTTCCTACATGATGGTATTTTATTTGTAATTTTTAGACATCAAATAATTTAATTTATTTATGACACAACGATGATGCAGTAATTATCTTATTAATGAAATATTGACATAATTGATGTTATAAACACCAAAATAAATGTAATTTGAAAATTTTTATGAATTCCACTAATTTTCTAGGTTACTATGATATATTAATGTTGATTTAATCAACTTGGTTCGAACATTTAATTCTGTTATGACTTTCACAAAAATCATATATCAAATAGTGTCCAAATTGACACAAAATAGTTTTTAAATCAAATATTATATTATTAATTGTTATTTTATTCCTAAAAATCTAAGGTTCGGCCAAATGACTTAGATAAGGATATATATATTAATAATAAACAATTTGGGGTTCGTTTGGCATGTTATAGTAAGTGTATTAACCATATAGTAAAGGAAAACAAAAAGACATGGTAAAAGTTAAATTATTTAACTTAGAGTTAAATCTAATTGATAAGGTTAAAATAATAACCTAAACTTGTCTAAATTCTATTGGTTGATAGGATTTCGACCCATCCCCACTTTAGCTTCAAAATAAGACCCTTTAGAACCATTATAAACCGATTTTGACTTTACTATAAAATAATATTTTGAGATATTTCTAAGGTGCCCCTCTCCTCCCCTATAAAAGGACACCTCCTCCCCCTCCTCCTCACACCAATTTGAGCACTCAAGCTCAGCCAACCCCTGCCAAAATCTCTTCTCCACTTCCCTAGAAACATCCTAGTGGTTCTGTTCTTCCTCAAAGACCAATTCTAGTGCCCTAAGAGGAGGTCTCAAAGAGGCACTTCAAAGAAGAGGTAATTACCGTTACCAATTCTTTCATCTTTATTTATTCTTCCACTTCTTCTTCTTAGGTTGTTTCATTATGAAGTAATAACATCAGTATCACTCATATACTGATATGTTATTATAAGTATGAAACAACCCTATTTCACTATCTATCCATCCTAAGGGAAAAGAAATCACCGCGCGTGCGTACGTACGGAATACCGTCTCCACGCCGTGGTGTAATCTATTTTCTACCACCACCTTACATGGATGGGTATAATGGTGTAAAGAATAACTATACATAGTTATTACAACATCATATTAATTCTGATATATTGTATAATCCACTCCAATTCAATTCAGTATTTATGGAAATGATATCATCGCTCGTGCGTACGTACGGACTACCGTCTCCACGACGCGATGAGATTCATTCTCCATGTTAACCATTTAAGAATGATTATAAAGTATATATAAGAAATAATAATGAAATATATGACATTATAAAGTTACTGGATTTATGTATATATATATATATATGTATGTCATCAACTTACTTCCATTCAAGACAATAAGGAAAGGAAAACAGCGTTCATGCGTACGTACGGACTACCGTCTCCATGAACGGTGTTTTTCATTTTATTTATCTACCTATTATATATATATACTGAATATATATGATATATAAATCATATTTTATATTCTCGAAGTGAGTAAATCATGATATAAGTAATAATGATGTCAAGAACAACAAGTCAAAACACCTACGATAAATGAAACGATTTTACCCAAAACGCTTCTTTAACATGGAATTTACAAAAGAACGGGTAATATAATGTCATAAGTGAACCATATATGATATCATAACAATGAATATGATTCTGTAATAAGTCAATGACATTATTTAAATCATTATACAGGAGGTTCGGACACATACGAAGCAAATTGGACCTAAGGTAAGGGAAATATCAGAATCTCATTTTTATCCGAGATTGTTTATACATTGGTATTTACTGGGGTGTATTTTATCATCCACATCCACGTTCCCTCAATATGTAATATTTTTTCCATCCACTTACAATTTTTTAAATCAAATTTTACCCTTCGGTGAGTTTTTAGTAAATAATATGAAAGGAATCTTTTATCATTTTTCGTACGAGGTACTTTTTGACTTTTCCGACAAAGGTACGAAGAATGTTTTATTTACTTAAACGGCATGAATGGATTTTTATGGTTTTATAAAGCCTTATTTTCATGAAGCTTCCTCCAAAGGATTTCATGACTATTTTTAATAAAATATCTTTCTTTTAAAATTGCATGATGTTTTGTGAAAAGAAATTGATTTTGAAGAAGAAAGGATATTTTCCACAAGAATTCATTTCAAGTGTTTTATCAAAATTATTTTCCATATAAGATAATAAAGGGTTCTGTTTCTATCCATATTTTTACATTGATTTGACTATGTTGTGATGGAATTATGTTTATGAATTCCTTTATCTTATATGAATGGTTTTATGATGTCATGTTGTTTAAGAATCCCATTTTTTTATTACATGGGTTATGAAATGATGTATGATTTATGATTTTGTGGCACACATAAGAATTGTATCATTATGAGATGGGTGGGACCTATATCTCCCTCCAATGCATTGGGTAAAGATTTTATATCTCATGAGATAGACATGGCTGAAATGGTAGGTTATACCGGTTCAGTGAAACAGGACTGAAACGAGGGTTACTCGATTCAGAATGGGACTTTGTACACTAAGATAGTCTTGGAAATGAGTCTTGACTAACAAGAAATGATTCTCTATGATTATGTGTGTATGCCAAAAAGTTTCATGTTTTAAGTTATGATTATTGTGATTACATTTCACTACCATGATTTATCCCATGTTATGAAATTATGCTCTCTTTTATAGGTTATGATTTCCAAAATGTTATGTTCTTATGAATATGATGTGATTGATATTTCTTATGTTTACCCTTACTGAGCATTTGAGCTCACCCTTTTATGTTTTCTTTTCCCCAGGATATAAAGAAAGGTTTTAGGTAAAAAAAAGTGAAGATCTTTATGGGAGATATTGAAGATATTTCACCACGATTAGAAGATTACGTTCCGAGTTTCCAAAGACACTAAACTATTACGATCCTTGTGTGTGTGTTTTTGTTATGTACTAAGTATTCCGCAAAAGTAATGTAATGTCCATGTACGTCAGGCTTCGGGTCTCTACAGTTGGTATCAGAGGAAAGGTTTAGTCAACCTTTGGAAACTAGGATGCGAGAACTTTAGTGAGATCCCTAGAGATATTTCTAAGGTATGTCTAGGGATGTCCCTAAGGTTAAGTATACGTATAGGTTATAGTACTAGAACTACGCTAACGATCATAGAATTAAACCTAAGATGTTAGATATTGAAGGTACTCCCCCTTTATAATGTTGTTTTCCCTAGCATGATTTTTCCCTCTCACACTATTCTTTTTGGGTTTTAGAAAACGGCTGGAATCAAGATGATTCACGATAATGGAAGATATGATGGACAATGGACTGATATTCTTTATGAGCAACCAAATGAAATGGGATTTGGAAGTCCAAACATCATCATTATGCCGAATCAGCAATCTCATAATATGATCAATAAAGTAAAATTTGGTAAGTTTCCTGACTCGGCTAATAAGAGAAAGATAGAGTTTCATGATGATCATAGAGGAAAGAAAGTTCAATTCCCCCTATGTAAATCATGTGGGAAGTGGCATCAAGGAGAATGTTTCAAAGGAACTGGAAGATGCTTTGGGTGTGGAAAAGAAGGACACAAAGCAAGTAAGTGCAAAGGAAAAGGTTCAGTTAACACCATGGATGAGGATAATGGTATTGCTACGACATCAAAAATGGTTAAATGTTTTAAATGTAGAATGTACGGGCATTATGCAAACCAATGCCCTAAGGGAAAGTCTCATGAAGATAATCAGTATGGTCGTATGGGAAGTATTTATGTTGATGATGATGAAGAAACTACAAATGATATGTGAGATGAAAGAAATGTTGAAGCTCGGTCAATGGTCTAAGAATGTAGTGGAATGATTACATGTTTATCATGTGTAATGTTGTATAAGTAATCTCATAGAATAAGGATACATCTAAGGATTGTTACACTGTTGTCTTTCCTTATGTTTTGAAAGTGTATGATGAATGGTACTAGTAACCATGAAAGGTTATTCAGATACTTTTGGAAATTAGATGATAAGTGCATAATGAAAGGATAAGAAGATAATGAGATGTTTGATTGTTTTCATGAGCTCATGATTGATATAAGGACTAAGTGATATCATGGTTTGAGTATATAGAATTTTGAGGATTTTGGTATGTGGAAAGTGTTAACTTTTAACTGCACTCATGTTTTCACTAAGGTATTCAAGAGAATACGCGATTAAGGACTTTGAATGTTTGGAATGTGACCAACAAGACATATCTTATGATATGTGCGGATCAACGACAGTATTAAATCTCTGGTAATCGTTTTCACTATGTTATGAGAGTGTACTGCAGTATTATGGATAAGCTTAAAGATTGGAATGGACTATGTTGGACATAAGTTAGTATTGTTTAAGGATAGAAGTTTTTTCGATATTATTGATGGGATGTTATGGTAATATAGTTTTAGAAAAAGAACAACCTGTGGGACGGGCGACAACCCATCGCTTCGGACAAGGCTGTAGGAATCGAACCCACAACCGAAGTGCGACTGGCCTTTATCGCCTACCACTGGCCTACAGTAAGTCCCTGTTTAGTAGAAACTAGTGTTATTATATTAAGCAGTATGATATATGAAGTATAAGCCCATTTTAGGAACCATATATGATTAATCCCACTATAGATCGACTTATGTATATAAATTTTGCTAACCTTTTGAGACAGATGGAATGAACCGTCATTCTATCACATGATCTGCTAACACTTCACGAATAACAAATTCAACTTCATTTATTTAAGAGATGAAGTGGAAATTGTTAAAGGCACGAACAACAGTGAGATTGTACCAAAATAAAGTAACTATTTATTCTAATTCAAATTCTTTAACTTTAGGGAAATGATCTTGAAAACCAAAAATGTTGTCCTAGTTCTCTTATACCTGATGAATCAGATGGTACCTTAGATCGTCACAAATTTATGGATTTGTGATTACTGGCTTTTCCATAGCCATGTTCTCTACCACTCTCCATCAGAACATGATGGTTAGATTTCTCTTCCATATCCATATTTTCACTTATGTGGAAACCCAGTGATTAGTTTATTTGGGTAATCGTTACATTTCATACTTTAGTTATTAAAGCCAAGTTTTGGTATTCCTTTTTACGATGTGGGTTTCTATTAAAGAAACTTTCGAATAGTAAACCATTTATAACCCCGACGAATTTCGAGGGCGAAATTCATTTTAAGGGGGGTAGAATGTAACAGCCCGAGATTTTATGAAAAATATTCTTTTTTATTTCACTAATGTCTTGTGTTGTACGCTACACCAAAAGGAGCTTGCACAACACACATCTTTGACTTGCCTTGCATTACACGCAATCGCAACCTTCCTCGATAGCGTGTGTGGTACGTAATACTGAGTTTCACGAAACAATGATATGCTATTAAAATATTATTAAAACTAGCCGTTATGAATAGTAATAACCACTTTTTAAAATTCTGTAAATCTTATTTTTCAAAATGAACTTCATTCTTGGATTTGGAGTATCGAATTTAGCCTAAGGTGAAATTTTGGTACTTTTCGGATAACTTTCATATTCTGATGAATAGTGAAAATTACTAAATTATAATTAAAAACAACTTTTTTAATCGAAATAATTAATAGTGATAAATCATTAATTTGAGTGGTTTTAAAGTATATTTAGAATATATTTTTACAATTTAATACAATGTTGGTCATTGGATGTAATTTCACATTTAAACTAGACATAAACAAGTGTCAATCTTTTGATAGATATTGTTTCTTAAAAACACGCTATTTGTTTTAACAGCGGGATTTAATTATAAAATTAATTAATGCAACTTTTATGTAATGAATTTGGTAAAATAGACTTCATTTTTGAATTTGGAATATGAAATATAGCTTGGGATGAAATTTTGGCACTGTTCTGAAAAACATCAATTTTTGATGAATAGTGAAACTACTAAGTGGTAGTTAAAAAAACTGAATTTTTCATAAAACATAATTTTACCGCTTCTGTGAATGGAATTTCAAAAATCCTACAGACACGGTTAATATCAAGGACTAAAATGTGGTTCAATGAGATGAAAATAATTTTTGGTGAATAGTAACTTTTTACTTTTTTACCACGGTTAATAGTAAATAGGGTAACTAAGGGTAAATATGATATTACTATTACCCTAACACGTGTCCTAATCCTATTGGACAAGTGTATTTCGACCAAAAACAAACTTAGGAATAAAATATGACCATTTAGGCCCACTTGGGTTAGATTAGGACATTTATTATTAATTTATTTAAAGAAAGGTTAAAATAGTTAAAATCAAAGTTTAATAAGTAAATCATTTTAATATGGGGTTATACATAAGATAAATTCGATTGTAAATATTCATTAGAAAGCTAAATAGATTTCATACATGATGGTATTTTATTTGTAATTTTTAGACATCAAATAATTTAATTTATTTATGACACAACGATGATGAAGTAATTATCTTATTAATGAAATATTGACATAATTGATGTTATAAACACCAAAATAAATGTAATTTGAAAATTTTTATGAATTCCACTAATTTTCTAGGTTACTATGATATATTAATGTTGATTTAATCAACTTGGTTCGAACATTTAATTCTGTTATGACTTTCACAAAAATCATATATCAAATAGTGTCCAAATTGACACAAAATAGTTTTTAAATCAAATATTATATTATTAATTGTTATTTTATTCCTAAAAATCTAAGGTTCGGCCAAATGACTTAGATAAGGATATATATATTAATAATAAACAATTTGGGGTTCGTTTGGCATGTTATAGTAAGTGTATTAACCATATAGTAAAGGAAAACAAAAAGACATGGTAAAAGTTAAATTATTTAACTTAGAGTTAAATCTAATTGATAAGGTTAAAATAATAACCTAAACTTGTATAAATTCTATTGGTTGATAGGATTTCGACCCATCCCCACTTTAGCTTCAAAATAAGACCCTTTAGAACCATTATAAACCGATTTTGACTTTACTATAAAATAATATTTTGAGATATTCCTAAGGTGCCCCTCTCCTCCCCTATAAAAGGACACCTCCTCCCCCTCCTCCTCACACCAATTTGAGAACTCAAGCTCAGCCAACCCCAGCCAAAATCTCTTCTCCACTTCCCTAGAAACATCCTAGTGGTTCTGTTCTTCCTCAAAGACCAATTCTAGTGCCCTAAGAGGAGGTCTCAAAGAGGCACTTCAAAGAAGAGGTAATTACCGTTACCAATTCTTTCATTTTTATTTATTCTTCCACTTCTTCTTCTTAGGTTGTTTCATTATGAAGTAATAACATCAGTATCACTCATATACTGATATGTTATTATAAGTATGAAACAACCCTATTTAACTATCTATCCATCCTAAGGGAAAAGAAATCACCGCGCGTGCGTACGTACGGAATACCGTCTCCACGCCGTGGTGTAATCTATTTTCCACCACCACCTTACATGGATGGGTATAATGGTGTAAAGAATAACTATACATAGTTATTACAACATCATATTAATTCTGATATATTGTATAATCCACTCCAATTCAATTCAGTATTTATGGAAATGATATCATCGCTCGTGCGTACGTACGGACTACCGTCTCCACGACGCGATGAGATTCATTCTCCATGTTAACCATTTAAGAATGATTATAAAGTATATATAAGAAATAATAATGAAATATATGACATTATAAAGTTACTGGATTTATGTATATATATATATGTATGTCATCAACTTACTTCCATTCAAGACAATAAGGAAAGGAAAACAGCGTTCATGCGTACGTACGGACTACCGTCTCCATGAACGGTGTTTTTCATTTTACTTATCTACCTATTATATATATATATACTGAATATATATGATATATAAATCATATTTTATATTCTCGAAGTGAGTAAATCATGATATAAGTAATAATGATGTCAAGAACAACAAGTCAAAACACCTACGATAAATGAAACGATTTTACCCAAAACGATTCTTTAACATGGAATTTACAAAAGAACGGGTAATATAATGTCATAAGTGAACCATATATGATATCATAACAATGAATATGATTCTGTAATAAGTCAATGACATTATTTAAATCATTATACAGGAGGTTCGGACACATACGAAGCAAATTGGACCTAAGGTAAGGGAAATATCAGAATCTCATTTTTATCCGAGATTGTCTATACATTGGTATTTACTGGGGTGTATTTTATCATCCACATCCACGTTCCCTCAATATGTAATATTTTTTCCATCCACTTACAATTGTTTAAATCAAATTTTACCCTTCGGTGAGTTTTTAGTAAATAATATTAAAGGAATCTTTTATCATTTTTCGTACGAGGTACTTTTTGACTTTTCCGACAAAGGTACGAAGAATGTTTTTTTTACTTAAACGGCATGAATGGATTTTTATGGTTTTATAAAGCCTTATTTTCATGAAGCTTCCTCCAAAGGATTTCATGACTATTTTTAATAAAATATCTTTCTTTTAAAATTGCATGATGTTTTGTGAAAAGAAATTGATTTTGAAGAAGAAAGGATATTTTCCACAAGAATTCATTTCAAGTGTTTTATCAAAATTATTTTCCATCTAAGATAATAAAGGGTTCTGTTTCTATCCATATTTTTACATTGATTTGACTATGTTGTGATGGAATTATGTTTATGAATTCCTTTATCTTATATGAATGGTTTTATGATGTCATGTTGTTTAAGAATCCCATTTTTTTATTACATGGGTTATGAAATGATGTATGATTTATGATTTTGTGGCACACATAAGAATTGTATCATTATGAGATGGGTGGGACCTATATCTCCCTCCAATGCATTGGGTAAAGATTTTATATCTCATGAGATAGACATGGCTGAAATGGTAGGTTATACCGGTTCAGTGAAACAGGACTGAAACGAGGGTTACTCGATTCAGAAAGGGACTTTGTACACTAAGATAGTCTTGGAAATGAGTCTTGACTAACAAGAAATGATTCTCTATGATTATGTGTGTATGCCACAAAGTTTCATGTTTTAAGTTATGATTATTGTGATTACATTTCACTACCATGATTTATCCCATGTTATGAAATTATGCTCTCTTTTATAGGTTATGATTTCCAAAATGTTATGTTCTTATGAATATGATGTGATTGATATTTCTTATGTTTACCCTTACTGAGCATTTGAGCTCACCCTTTTATGTTTTCTTTTCCCCAGGATATAAAGAAAGGTTTTAGGTAAAAAAAAGTGAAGATCATTATGGGAGATATTGAAGATATTTCACCACGATTAGAAGATTACGTTCCGAGTTTCCAAAGACACTAAACTATTACGATCCTTGTGTGTGTGTTTTTGTTATGTACTAAGTATTCCGCAAAAGTAATGTAATGTCCATGTACGTCAGGCTTCGGGTCTCTACACAGAGTCCTTGCATCGGATCACGGGGGGGGGGGGGGGGGGGGGTGGGGGGGGGGGCTAAAATCCAATGTCTTAGCCGGTCTTCTCTGGCCTATGTCACGCACAAAGATCATCCAACACTGTTTCCCTACAATCCCATGCATTACTCACTATGCCTAACTCCAGACTCCATCGTATCTCTCTACCATCAGCTCTGACACGATTCTTTCATGACCCCCTCCCACCAGAGATGCCCCTCCTGAGCTGGCATATGTGACAGTGTGATAATGACCACTGATTCCCGCCTCCAGTAGGCCTCGGGGTGGTGAAAAGAACCAAGGGTGTGATTTTTTACAAATACGGGAGGCATTAACCTTTTTATCTATTTACGATTGGGAAATAGGATGAGTAAAACACAAAAAGAAAAGGAACAACTAAATAAAACCAAAACAGTCCCATAAGCATGTTTAAACAGTTCTGAAACAAGGTACAACTACAAGAAATCTCAAAAGTACAATACCAAAAGAAATAAGAGTACATCAAACTACAACAACTCCAACTATCCTGAATAGTAGGGTCCTGCACGGCCCTGGTAGTCCTCTTGGAAATCTGAGAGTAAACGTCGGGTGATCATACAAGTATACTCAGTAGGGAATCCTAAAGCTATCGTGATCAAGTGGGGAGACATCCTAATTTCCCATGAGAAAAATAGATGAAACCAAAACCTAGAAATGAATTCTATACACCCACCCTCACCAGCCACACTCACCAAAACACAAAACAACATGTAGTCGTAGTATATAAGGACAAGAGTATTGGGTACCCCGCACCATTTCCCACTAGTAATCTGCTCTTTTTAACGGCAAACATCCTGACGCTACCACACTCTTCACTCCCACACACACCTGGGCCTCACAACCACATATTCTGACTGCACACACCTGGGACATACAACCACATATCCTGCCCGCACACACCTGGGCCTCAAAACCACACAACCAGCCCGCACACACCTAGGCCTCATCCAGAAGATTCTTGGGAAAAGTTAAACCTTCTCGAAGAGTCTTGGGATAATACCACTCCAATCGAAACCTACCTGAAGATTCTTAGGCATTTGGTCACCTCAGGACATCACATCCTACTGATTAAGGAGTAGGAAGGAGATAGTAAACAAGGTAAAAAACCCTCTCAAATGAAATGGGAGTGTTCGGAACTAAGTGCTCAACATGGGTGGGTATATATATACCAAACACACTGCCCATCCTATGGATTCTAAACAGAGAAACTGAGCATGTGCCTCGACATTGAAATGTCAAAGAATTCCTATAACAAACAACCCCAACCCCATTTAGGTTTTCCGGTTTCAACAGAATTGGTTTATTAGTTCCTTAAATACTGGGAAATTATCCACAACCAACCATATCAATCGTCCGTAAAACATATCCCTTACATCCACAAACATGGCATTCAAACCAACCCACAACCAAGGAAACTGCATCCCCACTTCTCACCTGATCCACAACAACACACAAAACACTCCCTTCACATAAATAAACCCTAACTAGAACCCACATTTTTATTATTTCAGTTTTTTTCAACCGGGGTGATCACACAAGGGTTCTTGTTATTCATTTAATCAGACAACATTATTTGATTAACCAATTCCCACATTCCCTAAAGTTTCCATCTATAAATGGTCTAGAATGATAGGAAATCATTTAAATGTGCAATAAAATGCCCCCAACGACAGTGATTTTCAGTAGGCATAAGCCTATTCAATTTACAATATAATAAATGGATAAACAATGTTAAACATTACAAATTCCCAATCCCCATTCAATAAGCCAGTTATTATCTTCATTAAATAGGTTCAAAAGTGATTCACATAAACAAGAGGGCACCCACCCCATCTGATGCAAAAATTAGAGAGAGGAAGGTAAAAATCCCTACCTCCATAGGTTCTGATCACAAGACTCCCCAGATCTACTTTATAAGATGTTCGTCGGCACCCGTTTTTTTTTGCAAAAATCCTTCATTACATCCTCAGGTGGAATCTGGGAAGGAAAGAGAGAAGGGAAGACAAAATATCCAAGATCAAAAGTTCCGACTTGTCATTACGATCCCGTGGACGCAGACGGATCGTAAATCGAACCTCGGACGAAGAAGTTTTGGAAGAAGGGAGCTTTGGAGTCTCTCTCGGGAGAGCTCTGCTTGAGGGAATGGGGAGGAGAGGAGTTATTTTAAAAGGAGGAGATGACCCCTCCTTTTATAGGCAAAAACATCTAAATTACACAGCGTGTACTTTTCTAGTACACGGCGTGTACTTGGCCATTTCACACGGTCACCACGCGGCTTCCAACAGGGCCTTCAATGTGGCACACGATCGTTTACTGGTCAACACACGGTTTGAGGGTAATGCGTACGTGGGGAGGGACTACACGATGTGCAGTATGGGATACACAGCGTGTACTCATTTATTTCACACGGTAAGGACACCAAATCAACACGGCATAAGACCATTGGCTGGTTAACACACGGTTTGAGGGTAACACGTACGTGGGGAGGGACTACATGGCGTGTATTATGGGATACATGGAGTGTACTCATTTATTTCACACGGCAAGGACACGGCTTCAACACAGCACAAGTCATTGACTAGTCAACACACGGTTTGAGGGGAACACATATGTGGGGAGGGATGAAACGGTGTGTAGTATGGGATACATGGCGTGTACTCATATATTTCACACGGCAAGGTCACAACATCAACACGGGGTATACTCGGGGAGGTGGTACACGGCGTGTACTCACACTACATGGCGTGTAGTTACAAAATTCAGAAAAGTGTGGGAAAAGTCCATTTTACCCTCCAGAACACTTTATTTCCATCTTTTTGACAAAGGAATGGGCTAGAGAGGTCTGGGCCATTATATCTATAGGGTTTTATAGGAATGAAATAATGGGGAAGGTACCGTTCATTTTTATAATGTACTGGTATTTTTATTCTTATAAATATAAAAAGGTAAACACTATTGAGAGGCATAATATATATAATGTTCCTCTAATAATTACTTTAATTATATCAAAGTGTTTATATTCTCTATAAATATCCATAAAATTGCATTTTATAATGTTTCGTGGAAATTTGGGCCCTTATGATTAATGTTTAACAATTATGTAATTTTTTTACCTTAATCACTATAAGTAATTTTAATTAAATTCCCTGATATATTTTTAAAAATCTATTTTTTAAAATTTAGAAATTCTAAATAATTCAGATTCCAAATATGTAATCCATTATTCTATATTAAAATAATTTATTTAGATTTAATTAAATTTTAAGTAATCCCATAGATATGACAAAAAAGCGTGGATTTAAAGTGAAAATGTTCAAAATCATGATATGTTTTTTATATCTAAAAAAATATTAAAACAACTCATAATAACTATATTAGATTAAATAATCTATATGTGATATAATTATACTTTGTTAAAATTAATATATAACACACCACTATAAATATTTTAGATGAAAAATAATTTTCAAATGAAATTCTGTGTTATTTGTTATTCATCTTTATATTAAAGTTCATATAAATATCCAAAAAATAAAAAAAGTGATATATCATAATCAAAAAAAGAAATTTATTTTTTCAAATAATAAATATAAATATTTTATAAATAATATTTAAAATTGGAGCTAAATTTAAATATAGTAAAATTTCCTTTCAAAAATAAATATATCGTTATGCTTAAAATTGGATTTATTCTTAACTGCCCATTTAATTGTATTATATGAATTTAAAAACAATTTATTAAATCAATTCAATAAAATAACATTACTTTATTACAATAAATGTGATTAATTCAATTTATTATGATAAAAAACCATTCTAGTTATAAAAATAATTTTCATAAAAACACAACCTTCTTTTCCAATTAGTCTTTATTTTCATTTATTATTATTTTTAAACATATGAAGATAATATATTAACATGTATCAAATATCATTTCACAATTTTTATATTCATATTCATCCCCACTATTATATTCTCTATTTGATTAATATTATGTTAAATAAATAATATTTATAATATATTGGTGTCTGGTAAGAGCCGAGCTTTAGAGTAACACAATTCATAAACAGAACTCGATTTTGCAAATCAATGTATGATAAAACTGGTGTTTAATGTGATGTAATAAAAACCATGTAGTTTTTATTTATATATAATAATGGACATAAATTAATTTTAAATAATATATTTCATACAATTTCACAATATTACAATGTATGTTTTTAACATTAAAAAATAGAAGAAGATTGGGTGGAAGTGTATGAATCTAACTTAATATGAATATAATGTAATGTTAAAGACTATATAAATAATCCAAAATTTATGCTTGACCATGTTACTAATATGATTAAGATGATTCTCTAAAGGTAAGTCTATTTTTATATATTATTTATCTAAACGGGATATTTTATCAGCTTCCATTAAGAACGAAACATAGTTTTCTATATAATTTATATCTAAGGTAAATGAATAGGAATATATGGAATGGTACCATTATTAAATACGAAATTAATGAAAAAATTGAAGGGATATTATGTATTTCCCATTATGAAAAATTTATGGAATGAATTTATCTATAAAATTATTGATTTTCTAGGGAGTATTTAAATGTTTTAGAAATAAATGTCATCAATATAATTAAAGTATGTTAAATAAAAACAATAATGATGTAAAATTAGTAAATATTGAATATATGGGTAATTATTAATAAAATTACCCAATTATTATTTGAACCTACCATATAATTATCCATGTGGAGAAGACTAATAATATGAAATTACTAGCGCTGAGGTGTAAGTTTCATGTAATTTCTAAAAAGGTACACATATCCTCCATTCTAGAAGGAAAATGTTTTAATTTATTTAGGTTATATCAATTATTTTAAATGTTAATTATTTTAGGGTATTGCATCACCACCTTTATTATTAGTTGTTGGCTTGGTAGTTAATATTTTTAATGAAATGATGACCACCTAACATGAATATTTCTCTTTTCTAATTGATGTTTTTGTGAATATTCTTCTGTTAAATATAATTATTATTTTTCTATATAATTTTTTTATATTTTCATCATAGAATAGATATATTTTTATAGATCCCATATAAATTAGTTAAAGATGGACATTCCATTGGATATTTTGAATTAGAAAATGAATGCTAATTAATTAAAGGATGAACATGAACATCCAATGTTAATTACTTAAATTATATTTGTATTACAACCAATTAATGAGGGATATTTATACTTATTTTTTATGGTGATAATCAACATAGAGGATATTCGTTCTTCATAAGAATTTATATATGTATTTATAGATTTTTAACTGGAATTTTTAAAATTAATGATGTTGGTATTTCAAAAAACTCATACTGAAATATGTTCCTATTTCTATGATTCCATATATAATGAACAAAATCTAGGTGTATTAATTAGAGAATAATCAATAGAAGAATATTGATAAGGATTTTATTTGGCCTACTTCATCACTATGGGGTGGAAATGTTATTTGATGAATAACTATGGGTTAATTCATTATTCCATTGATTATATGAAAATTAAAAACACACACATATATATATATATAATGTATTGAGTATTATATATCGGTTATTGGATTGATAATTTAATGTGAGATAAATATTTTTCCAGAAAATATCTTCAATAAACATATCAACAAATAAGGATCAATTATTAGAATGTATCCATGATATATTTCTATATATGGTATGGTTATTTTTAATTTATAGTAATTATATTTTAACATACCAAGAATCCTTGTATATTAATTTATTAAATGATAAAATAATTATATATTACGTTGATAATATTTATAATACATTATAGATTATATTATAATATATTCAAAGATAAAAAAAGAATATTTTAAGATTTTGATGATTAATCTAAAGAATTTTTTTTTTTATTAAATGATGTGTGAAAATTTTATTCAAATGAATAATATCATGTCATTTAATATCATGTGGGAGAATATCGGTGGTTCTTTTAAAGTAGAAACATATTGAAGAATTTCAAAGACAAACCAATGTAACTCAGATATGTAGTTTTCTTTGTTTGGATGGATAATTTTGAGGGATATAAAGATATTTGAAAATAAAATCCAGTTAAATCACTAGGATGAACTATATGAGATACATGGTACTTTTGATATATGAATGGGGATTGAATTTTAATGAACATCTGAGAGGGTTGGTCGACATTCACAAATTAACCCTACCTTGTATAGTAGAAGGGATTGTGATACCTAGTGATGAATCAGGGATGGGTACGCGATTAATGCACATGAATAATTATATAGTTATATCTTATGCCTCCTTACAATTGAAAAGTTTTAATAAATATTAAGCAACACATGATTTAGATCAATGAAGGAAATATATGTTCAATGATGTTGTAATATATATTCCAATCTTAAATCGTTATGTATATATTTATGTAAAGATGATTAATAAGCTAAAGAGAATATGTCTGTTATTTATGAATAATTATGAATACATAATACATTACAAACCTATCATGGTACAGAAGGATGTTAATGCTAAGAGTAAGAAATACAATGCTATTTTTCCATGATGATAATTTAATGAGTTATAATATATATGGTTAGATGATATTGGATATAAAAATATAGTGGAATGTTGACATATATTATAATTATTGGATGAAATATCAATAATATATACATGAAAATATTATGAAGGTGAAGAAGGAATATATAAAATTATTTAAAAAAATAGGAATGTTTATGATTTTGACCATGATCCTGATTGAGTGACTACATTCTGAAATAGGTTATATGTTTTCTCAAACCATAAAAAATAACGATATGTTGAATAATGATCATACTACCATGATATCTATTAATCATAGAATTATGAACATATATATAGAACTAAACATGAATCTTTGGGGTGGTAAAATAAAAATGTATTTTTCATAATAAACAACTTGAAAACTAGTGTGTCAGAACATGAAGTCATATATATAGTATAAAAATGTGAAATTAAAATAAATTACAAATACTAGAATGTAAATTGGAAAATATTTATCATTACTTCTATCATCAAACTCAAAAAAATCATATGTTCATAATTATATTTGGTTTTTAGTAAATCAATGTGAGAAATTAGATTAGTTTTTTACAATTATTGAATATTCATAAATTTATTTTCTTTCCCCTTTATACATTATATAATTTATGTTATTACTTGGTGTACTACTATTAGTTATGTATAATCTTGAAATGAGGTACACATCAATATTCTAGAGAATCCATCGCTAGGATTTGAATAAAAGGATTACTTTCAGCACTGTATATATTTCACAGACATGAAGTTAGTATCAAGGGACCACTAGAATATTAGAATAAATTTTGGAGACCTTAATTATGGATTTTAGAGCAAGATTGATTATAAACATTAATTTTTTTATAATATTTTTACAAGAAAATCTTTCAGAAAATCATTTAAGTTGATCATTAGGATGCACATTATTGATGGATGTGTATTTCTACAACCGCTTGGGAAGATTAGTTATAATGAAATAAATTAAGATAAATTATAGATGTTTTAATTTTAGAGAATTTTAGTTCCATTAAATACTACATAAGGGAATATTTTTCCAGCAATAGAGTTATGTTGGCAATATTCATTGTGATCTATCGGTATAAGATGAAGAAATGTTATTCCTTGTAATAGTTACCTATAAAATCGATAAGATATATTGATAGAATGGTAATCAGAGCCCAATATTTTCCAACATCTTAAAAACTATTTCTTTTAATGGGATGGTATAATATCACTTACCATATACATTGTGTATCTCTCATGATCAGGAACTGTTCCATTTATTTATATTGATGAAATGTATGCCTGATACTTCACTTACACAAAACTCAGTGGCCATACCATTTGACAAATATATTTTTATTATTAACAACCGGTGGGTATTTTGGAGCCTATAGGGAAACTGTAATGGATCATGGCATCTCATCTATTACTATTTTGTAGGTGTAAACATAATGTTAAGGATTCTATGAGGAAAACCAAGGAAGTGATATGGTAGATTTATCCCATTTTTTTAGCAGCATGACATAATTTGGATTGAATTAATCCTAAATGGGATGTAGAATGTAACACCTTGAGAAACTATAAAATTGTTTCTTTGAAATTAATCTGATTTCATTGATATATTGATTTATATGAAATATTTTATTTAATAAAAATGTTAAAAATTAATAAAATATTATTATTTTATTGTTATAAATTTTTTTAAACAACATATCAATTATTGATAATGTATAATTAGATATATATTTAAAAAAATATTTTTTTCAGGGAATTATAAAATATATATATATATTTCTATATTTTAAATTGTATTATTTAAATACTATAATTTAAAAGTATGATTTTATTTTTATTATGTTATTCATGTGGTATAAAATCCATTTGAGTTATAATTTAATAATATATACTATTAGGATCCATATCATACATAATTTTTATACATGTAATTTAATATACTTAAAACACAATATCCTAAAACCACAATTTTCATCACATATTACAATAATATTATTATTAATTTTATGTGAAATATTTTTTTTTTAAATTTTATAAAATGGATTTTGTATTTTTATTTAATATTTTCAAATTCCTTAAATATTTATTTTTCATTTTTAGTCATTGTGAATAGTAAATGTTAAAAGAATTATCACATTATTATTGGGAACTCATGTTAATAAATGTTTAATGTAATGAAATAAAGTGTTACATGTATATCCACTACTTGAAATTATTTCACTAAATTAAGACAATTTCACCTTATATATCCTAGCATCAATTATATATAATTATGGTTCCATTTTACTTTAATAAATATTACTATATTATTTAAGGAAATAAAATAAATAATTTCATTTTATTGTCATTAAATTTATCTAATATGTTATCATTTAGATGAAAATTTGTTTTTAATAAATAATAAAAAATTTCTTCATAATATCAAATATTTAATTTTGTTAATTTATTTATAATTTTTAGATATTGTATAATTAATTTAAACACTTATACAACACTAAGAAGTTGTTTGGGATATCTCTTGAAATTTCAATGTAAATAGTTTTTTTAAACATTAACACTTAATTTTTTGTGATTATTTATAGTTTTAAAAGAATTTAAATATTTTAAATAATGTATTTTATAATTATATAATGTATTATATTTTAATTACATCATCTTATCGATTCATGTACTATCATATGATGTTAAGTTTTTTCAAAATGACATTACTAATACTTTAAAAAATATATATTTTATTAAATTATTTTAAAATCATAACAATTTTTTCATTATAAACTCAAGATCATAAATGTTATAAAATTATACATTGCTTCCAATTTTCAGTGAATTGTAACCCTTTCATTGAAATTAACTATTTGGGAATGAAAAATACATTACTACATTTAAGATAAAAATTTGATTATGAATTGGTTGAATAAAAAGTGAAAGATTAAAATGAAACATATACCTAACAAAAATACTGGTTGAATGGATGTAAAAAAATATTGTTTTATATAAAAATTTATGACCACATGGTTCCACTTAATCATGAATATGAATTTATAATATTTAAATAAGTTTATGAGTCCCATATGTTCCCTCTCAGTCAGTATAAAATATAAAACCTCCCATATCTTCTAAAAAGAGCCTATAGTAAATTATCCAGATAAAAACCTACTGAAAAGTCTTATTAATATCTTTATAAATTATTTATTGTTTCTATTATTTGAAAAAAAAATCACCATCTGTTCATTAAGGGGGAATACAAAGTATAAAATTCAACAAACATGTAATACTATTAACCATGAACTTTGATTATTCTTATTCTGATACCGATATTAATTATCTTCTTATAATTTGAATATTTTTAAAAAATTATATCTCACATAGTTAGTTGTTATTCTTTTTATTCCACAATATTTATGAATCTTGAACTCTACTAAATTAGAAACAATACAATCAAAAGTGTGAATAAAAGACAACTTCTTTGCACATTGACTTCATGAACAGACTTCAGAGGAGGTTTTAGAGCTGGCAATTCATCCTTGTAGCGTTTTTTGTATTTAGTAGTCTGAGAGGGTATGGAATTTTCCATCAGATCGGGCTATTGATAGACACAGGACACTTGCTTTTCGATTATCCTTGCAATGGTTGAGAGCTTCTTCGTGTTCAAATGCTGGGGATGAGCTGTTCAGTGATGTATTTTGGGTTTTTATTCATTATATCCTTCGTTTTTATTGTTCTATTTCAATGATGTCTTTGGGTTTCCACCCCCTTCATCCATTAAATGGGAGACTTTTCATATAATAAAAAAAATTGAAGGCCTTCGGGCCGTTGGATGGATGGATATAATTCTATCATATTGTCTACATTCTGTACCTTCTTTCCTTAAAAATGATACTGTAACTTTTATGTTTGTACGACCTCCCATCCTCTCAAATAAATTTGATTCATATTTCAGATATGTTTCACAAAAAATAATATAAATATATATATAATGGATAATTAATATGTTTATATCAAGAATATTATTATGAATATGACAAAACCATGATCATGATACCAACACTGTAAATGAATAATCTAATAAAAATTGGTAAATGATTTGTTAACACATGAAACAATGGTAATAGAAAAGGATTGATAACAAATAGGTCATAAGATTTAATAAATGGATAAATTTTAATATTATAACTATGTAAATGGGTCTATAATTTTGGTATTTTAATTATATAGTAATTATATATTAGGTTTATTGCAATTATATTGAAATTATAACTAGATTTAAGCAATATAATCTTAATTTTTACTCCATTAATACATAGTATGTATTATACGACCAATATCATTTATATCGGTTATATAGACCATAATTAAATAATTAAAACTGAGTATATTTATACATTTTTTTATTATTAACATTTTAATTAATTTTTACTCATTGAATATGCTAAAACACAAAATTTACCAAACATGAATGAAATTATTTTTCAATATTATTGTATTGATTATACTTAAATTCACTAAAAACATAATATAACACATCCTTTATAAAATATATATTTTCTTATAATGTGTATTTTAAATTTTTTTAAAATATTTTTTCAAACTTTTAACTATATTTTATATTATAATCATTAAAATAAGTATTTATAATAAATGTTAAATCATTTGTCTATTGATTTTCTATATTTATCGTCAATGTACACATTAATAAAAATCATTTTATCGAATAAATTTTTATTTACATAAATGATTTATTATTAATGTTATTCGATTAACCTTTAATTTTCAAATTGTTTTATTATTATCATCTAATAAATTTCATAAAAAATAATTGTTGATTTTACTTATATAAATTTAATTAGAATTGTTCATTTTAATATATATATATATATATATATAATTAATATATTCATTATACACCATTAATATTTTACACTATAGATTATGAATAAAATTATTCAAAAAAATTTCTATGAAAAAAACATTGTAACATATTATTTTAATGTCTTTATTCTATTAAATTATTTCATCAATAGAAAATATTATATTGAAAAAATATATATTCTTATGAGTTGATGTACATATTTTAGTTAATGTTAATTTTATGGTCATTAACGATCCATTAAACCATTCAATTAAGTGTGATCATCTATAATTTGATAACATATTTATCAAAAATACCAATATACATCATATCATATATTTAATTATTACATAAAATGTATACATGTTCTAAATACGGTGCTTTTCAATAAAAGTAATTAGAAATTCGGTGAAAATATTAATATTACATTTTTTTTACCCAAAATAGTTATTACCATGATTTATAATTTAGCGTGATCATTAGTCATATGAGGAAGGAACTGGATATGTCAAGATGAGTAAAGCCCCATTATATTTAGCCTCTATATTTATTTATAGGTATCATGTGAAAAACTAGTTGAAAAAAATAATAAATGGAAATTTATTTAATACCCTCCATTCCATTAAAATGTATTGGAGCAAGGCCTGGTTAGTAAGATAAAATTATTTTTGTATTCATAGTGTAAAAAAATTATTCATTCCCTTCATATAGATATAAGCTGATATTATCTTTTAGATTTCATCATTGATAATACATATTAATTTATATATTCATAATTTTATTTACTAATTTTCTTGTGTTTTCAGTTATTCACATTGAAATATTGGTCACACATTATATATTGGTCATATATTCCACGATGCATATCCATTATCAAACATCAAAGAGAACACATTATTTTTCTTCCTTTCCACTTGATCTGAATAAATATATTTTGAATAATATCAATGATTCTAGATTGTATAAAATTAAATATATATTTATATTACTATTTTAATTTTGGAATCATGAAAATATTATTCTATGCAGGAATACAATGTTGTTCTAAATGTGGTGATGTGATCACTTGTGTCTTATTCTAATGTAATAAGGCGGACACAAATATTGGGATTCTGGAGTCAATTTCCAACAATCATGTTGTGCGTCTACTTATCTAGTTTTTCTTAAAGGATGGTTACCATTAATAGAGAAGATACATTTGATTTTTGAATTTACTAAATTTTAGATAGTTCTACTTTATCATTATCATTATGATGGTCAATAAAATAAATATTAAAAATTAATTTGGAATATAAATAACATCTTTGTGAAGTAATCTATATTAAAAAGTAATTTTTGTAGGTTATTCCCAGAAAAATAGTTATCATTGATTGTATGAGATATGATGGATAACTTATTCCCAATGGTGATTAAGAAGTCCGATGAACCCATTATGATATATAAATCTATATTTGAAATAAATTATCAAATACTATTATAATTTATTTTTATATATAATGTAATAATTTTATATTTTATAATTAATTATTGTTTTGTCTTCATAAATAATAATAAATTATACAGTATGAAATTAATGGTGAATTTTTGTTATTTTACTCATATGATTTAAATGGAGGTATTGAATAGTTAGAGGTATCATGATTTCCATTAAAAATTATAATTGTTAGTATCATAGTATTAGATCATATGATAATAATAATAAAATGAGAAAAAATCAATATACCACTTTGAAAAAATGATGACTGAAAAATATTGGAAATTAGCTAAGAGTAACAAAAAGGTGATTTAAACTATGTACTTAATTCTCATTGTCCTCTTATATTTGAATATGGAACCATGTAAATTTTAGTAGTCATTCTAGAATTATGAATGAAAAAAAACTAGTCTCCAAAATTTTATAATTTCTTTTATGAATTTATTTTAATGAGGTGGGAAATAGATCATCTAATTGTTTAATGTATAAATGATGAATGGAATCCCAGTTTTCAACTACATAAATCTCAATGTAACTAACATTAATTATTATCATAATAATTTGTTGTAATGATAAAATAATGCCGTCAAAAACAGTAATAATGTTATCGGTATTTTATTATTTAATAAATAAAACTAAATAAAGTATGATTTAATTAAGTGGATATATAAATTTGAAAATATCTTCCTAGAATAATTTCATAACCCCCCGTACATTGATATGTTGACTATTATATAAGTTACTTTACTAGATATCATATTATTTCAAATATTTTATATATAATTTATAATGTTGATTTAATAAATGTTAATGATGTTTCTAGATGATCATTTTGATTTGGGTATTATATTTCTAAATGTATCCCTTAGTGGTGTTGTTATTTCTTATATTGTAGAATGATGGATCTATGATATAATGTTTCAAATATGGAGACCTAAATTATAAGACAATAATTAATAAATATTAATTTATTTTATTTGGTGGTATATTCAATCATGTCCATATTAATTCACACATAACTAATGATAAAATATTATATTTATAACATTTTCATATGTTGACAAAAAACAGATTATCAAAAAATTACTCAGAAATAAGATTTAAATTATATGATTTTTCTGAATTATTTTTAGTATAAATAGGTCAATAGAAGAAATTTTATATTAAATTAATAAAGGTTTTAATTATTTAATTTTCATTTTTATGATAGTCTAAAATGATTAAATTAATATTTACTATAAATAATGTTTTTATAATGATAACCATTTTAGGATTTTTTAAAATTAATGAGGAATATTTTTTCTCATGAAAATTTAAAAAAATTGAATTGTTCCATAAAAAGTCGAATTTCTTGTTTATATTGTCACCAATATTGGGAATTTTTCTTTACCCTTCTATGTCTAATGCCATAGAAAAATTGAATTCTCGTTCATATATTATAGAGATCTAAAACATTATTGGATTCAGTATGTAACATTAGTTCATTGTGAAGATTATTTTCATAATTATGTGGTTCTACTTGCATTTTAACAAAGAATGTGTTTTTTAATATATTGACCATGGAGTATGAATAATGATTCATGATATAAAGAGAGTTATAGATACTACATTATTAATTACAATATATTTTATGAATTAATGATTTATATTTAAAGAGATTCCAAAAATATTTGAACATTTTTATTATTTATTTGTAATTAAAATTTTAGATTATTTGAATAAATAGAATTCAATATTGAAGTGGAAAAGTATGTAACTTTATACTTGGAATTGATAGCAGTAATATTTTCTATGATGAATTAGAATAAATATCAATATATTTATTTGTTTGATATATGTATATATATAATATAAATGGTATAAATATATGTTTTTAATAGTGAATTATATCATGGGTAGGAGGATATGGTTGTAGTTAATGAGTTATGATGATTGATACATTATCTGTCATCATATAAATGATATCATAATAGATAATGTCTTAAAATTTAATGATTATAAAACTATTGTTGATTTGAGGATATAGAAGATATCAGTAATATTTGATCCTGTCATGTTAGATTTCATAATCATAAGTGAAGGAATGTGCTTATATATTTCATACTTAGTATATCAACCATAATTAAAATATTTCTTAATGAACCAAGAATTTTACACATAATATTACATTATCCTAATCATAATTAATCATTAAATTACAATGGATGAATCTTAAATTCTATTGTATTGTAGATTAGGAACATAATTAATCATCATGAAACCAAAATAAAAACACCATTAATTTAATCTTCATAATGAGATCCTTACTCCATTGAGAAATTATATTAATATATGATAACCTTGGGAATAAGTGAACAAATGGTATGAACTAAAAACCCTATTAAGGGAATGGGCCCAATAAAAAAAACATAACACATTTTTTTAAGACATATAATAAAGAAAAAATGAATTGAAAAAGAATAAAAATGATGAATATCATGTATACCATTGGAACATATGTAATATCCTACACTTTTCTAGAGCTATCTTGGGAATTAATTCAGGTATTTTCATTCTTATTTATGAACCATGGATTTTATGAATGACATGGGGGATGTTTGTGTGGTGTATTAAAGATATTTTAATTAAAATAGTCTGAGTGAGGTTGGGAGATAGTTAAGGTAAACAATGCGCCCAAACCTAGGAATGCATGCAACCTTAGACTATGAGTTCTGCACGATTGGTAAATGGTTTTTCCAAACGGTTCCCCTACACTGGAAACCATGTGAGTTGTTTTTAATTACACTAAAATTCGTTTTAAAATACCCCAAACCCAGAACAAAACCCCTTATATGAAATTAGTTCATGGCCTCACAAATTTGGATGACCACAATATTTTCAAGAGGGGTTCCAAGGACATAAAACCTCCATTCATCAAGATCAAAAGACCAAATCGAAGATCCGATCTTCTCTTGACAATTGAATCTCATCCTAATGAATATCCTCTCACATTCCATGATATTTTGGAAGAGATTATTCATTGATTCTTAATATATAATACAAATAATAATATCTAGATATAGGATTGAAGATCCTGATCTAGATTAATATGATCTTCATATCTTTGATTTGGATTTCGGGAATTAGATCTGGAACTCCTATCTATGTTGTTGTGCTACTCAGATTTTTGGGATTTCTATTGAGTGAACATTCGTCAATGAATTGAGGTAGGTTGTAAAAATATAATTACCATATTAATTAAATTTTTATGTATATGTAAAATTTAATAATTTCAATCATCCATTAGAAATTGAATTCATTTAAATTGGTTCAATAGGCTAACCAATGGATTTATCAAAGATTTGTTAAAATTATAATTAATTGGGGAATAAATCATTATAAAAGGGGATTCCATATTAGATAATTAATTTGGGGTAATTTATTATAATAGGTTTTCATTGTATTCAAGATAATTACTCATGGGATTAATTATGAGATATTGAAATAGATAATTTGATATAATTAATTGAGGGATATTGATGTGAAATTTATAATATTATCTTGATAATTAATTGCGGGTTTAATTAGGGAATGTAGATTTTATAATTTGATAAACAATTAAATAAAATTAATTATGAAATATGAATTATGATATTGATTAATTATTTGATGAATTAATTAATGGTTTGAAGAAGATAGCTAAATATGGGGTTAATTAATTTTTAGGATGTATTTTAATAATTTTCTAGTTTTTAATGATATTGAGGTGGTTAATTAATTTATAAATAAAATGTGTGATAAAAAATTGAAACATGGTCATTGTAAATTCAGAGGTACATGTAGTAACATGGTCACTATACTTATGAGTAAAGCCATGGGGAACATGGTCATTCTAAAATTAGAATTGTACATGGTAACATGTTCATTAAACTTTAGAATAATGTAAAATAAAATGTGGTCATTAAATTGAGTATTAGTAATGGTAAAATGGTCATCTTAAATTAATTTGTGATACTGGTAACATAAGAAGTGGGTATTTTAAATGTGAAAATTAATGATGTGAAATAATGTTTCTCCGAGTATTGGCCTCAGATGAGAATATTCAAAATAAAGAGTGAGTCAACCAGGTATTGAGATATCATAGCACCATTGAATACTACCATATCTATAAAGAAGCAAGAATTAATATACGATATTAACTAGATAACACTTTGGGCACCGACAGGAGATGAATCTAGTATTGTGTTATAAGTCTCCTTGGGATCCCTAGAAATAATGTAGTTAGATATGAATAAATGATAATGTAATAAATTGTTATTAAGGAATTGTGTTTATTTCATGTATAACTCCATACACTATTTTTTTGCTACACTAGTTTTGGACAATGTTTTTTGTGGTTTAGTGAGTTGTAATAACACCCTCTACTGAAAACATGATTGGTACCTGAATAGATTTTGTTATTGTAGTAAGGGATATGGGTAAAGTCCCTGAGATGTATTGACGATTTGAGATGGAACATGGATCAGGGGTCTAGAAATGGTTCGGAACCCACTTAGGGAGTCCTTGTGTCTTTACATTCATTTGAAATATGCTCAGTTGAATCTAATATTGGCAGAACATGATTTCCCTTTCAATTGAGTATAATATTTTTATGTGATTATCCTTTGACATGAGTATTGTTTCAATTTCATATTCTTTCGCATCTGGTTATTAATTTATTCGGGTGTTTTCCTCTATTAAATGAGGGTATAGTCTCCCTACGACTTACTTACTAGACCCTCTCTAATATTTATTACTCTATAGAGTTTTAGGATCTGCACATGAGATCATGTGGTGAACCATCATAGGGAACAATCACATGAAACCTTGGTCGGAACATTACAATGTCGTTTAAGTGGTCCAATTTTTTTATTTGTATTTTTTTACTATTTTTCTATGTTTATAAAGGGGACTGGGAATAGAATAGGCTTGTTAGTGAGCTATTTCATGTTATTTTCAATCCCATTAATGAGGTAAAACTGAAGTACTTAGTGTGGAGTTCTTGTTATTGTTGTTTTCTCTTTCAGTTGATTATTATTTTACATTGGGTGACTAACTACTATAGTTATTTGGTTATTCTTTTTTATAAGTATTGAGTATTTATTCATGGACTATAATGGCATGAGTGTTGAGTCTACATGCATCATTCTAGGAAAGTAGGGTTATTGTGACATGCAAAATTTTTGGCATGCCCATAAAAATAGGTTATGAGTATGTTATTAAATGTGAATTTTTTTCCTTATTTTTTAGATTAAAATAGAAAATGGTTTCTAAAATGAAATGAAATAAATAGTAAAAAATGATGTGAATTGATAAAACCTGGGTATCTTAATAGGAAACCATATTTTGATAGTTTTCTTACCCTTTATAACCAACACATACGATTAATATGGTTCAGGGTAATGATAGAACCTTCGTATTGACCATGTGGTCTAGTGGGGGGGGGAGTGTTTTTGTGTATATTCATCTTAAGTGATAGTTATATGGTTGTGTTATGAGACTATGACAAGTTCATATAATTTTAGAGAGTATTCCTCCATGATGCTTATTGTGGGGACGACTGAGGGGTGATCTGGGAATGACTTTCTTATTAAGGAACATGAGGCACTGGCCATCCTAGATGAAGATGTAGGGGATTAGTTTTAAGGGAAAATTTCTATCTTCCTAAAATTCATTGAAGGATATCTATGAAATGTTGTGAACAGTATGTATGATTTGATTGGAGCATTTTAGTAGTATCACATGCTGACTATTATTATAGAGGGTGGACCCAAGTGAGCATAATTATATGTCCTTTCCATAGAGAAAAAACCTTACCATTTGGAGACTCCTGCTAAGAGTGGGGTCATGTTGTCACCATAGATGCTACAGGGATCAATGAAGAACTAATTGTACATTCATGCATGAATTGGATAGATAGATAGTTTATTATCGACGGATTTCTTGGGGATGTTCATGGAGAACATTAATCCAAAGTTGATCAGATAGTATAATGTTGATGAGTTCATACATATGAAACGTGAAGCATGTCAGTGTTGGACTTTATTGGACACTGACCATATATTGAACATTTTTCTTCAATGTTAGATAGAGATGGTGTCGCTCCAATGAAACATTACCAGGATGGACTTATGTGTGATATTATGTCCTAGGTGAATATATTTATGATGAATATGGTCCCAGAATTGGTGTTTCTGGATCTAACTGTCGAATGGAACCTTAGAGAGGCATCCGATGATGGATAGATAGTTGTTACTGGACCACTAGGACATGTGCATTTTGAGATAAAAAATGTTATTTATGAATAATTTAGATATGGTATTTTGAAATGACGTAAATAGATATGAAGGTCCGTTGTATTGGATTATATTGGGGTGATCTATCATCCGTGTGGTAGGCTGGAACACTATCATAAACACTGTTCATGACCACCATTAGATTGTTGATGTTTTGGAATGACTGTACATCCACAGATGTTCTATAGTTTCCATTGATAGATTGGTACTAGAGGAGCATTTGGGTAGAATTAGAGTATGGGAAGAGGAACTTTTAAACCATAAAGAACTTGTAGTTTTAGTTATATTGGATAAAGTGGCATAGGTAATGTGGTGCTTCTTGCCATGAGAGCCCACATCAGTAGTGTGGTGGTACTTAGGGGAGTCATACAACAACAAAAAAAATTGGGGAAGAACATTAACATGGTTTAATAACCTAAATTGTGGAATGTGAGGCTAGACCATCAATAGTGAGAGGTACTATTCTGGTTGCATCTACATTATCTATTTCCTTGTTTGATGCAGGTACCTCATATTCCATTATATCAGCAAAATATATTGATGGTTTGGGCTTGACATTGGATTTTTTTGGGCAGGTTAATGATTATAGATACACTGTTGTGGTGCACTATAGAGTTGTCTGTGTAGGCAAGGGATGTTCACAATAGATATGAGAATATTGTTTCCTATGGGATCTCTAGGTTCTTTATATGACTATGATTTGATATAATTATAGGGGGAGGAGTGTAATGTCGTCTACTGATCCCACATTGATGATTTCCTTTGGGATCTCACATCCCATGATTCTCGTCTATTATTGGATGAAAAGGGTGTTAGGAAAGATCTACTTCTACCAGTTGTAAACTATTTCAGTATGTATTTCATGAAGGCTTCTCAGGTATAAATCTCGATAAGGATTTATAATTTTCTATTTATCTCATTCTATGGGATAAACATTTATCCATTCCACCATACATAATGGTATTGACTGAGATTCAATAGTATAAAACAATATTGGAGGTGTTGTATGATAAGGGATTTATCCATCATAGTACGTTGCATTTGGGATCACATATTTGGTTTTCAAAGAAGGATGCTAGGATTTTATATTTGAGTTCCGATTATTGGATGTTGAACAAAATGAATATCATGAACCGATATCATATTACCTATATTGATAATCTATTTGAACTATCTTAGGGATATTGTGTGTTCTCAAATCACGATTTTTGTTCAAGGTATCATCAGTTGAGAGTTTGGACATATGATATATTGAGAAATACTTTTAGAAGTAGGTATGTCCATAATGAGTTTATTTTATTAGTCATTCGGGTTAAAAAATACTGCCTTTCAATGTTTCTTGATTTTATTAATAGGATCATTCATTTATATCCGTATCATTTCAGTGTGGTGTTTGGGAATGATATCTTGGTGTACTCCAAAACTCATGATGATCATTCCCAACAACTTTTCATTGCCACTGGTAATATGAAAGAGAATCAGATATATTCCATGCTATCTAAGTTTCTTTTTTTTTGTCCAGGTCCACTTTTTGGGGAAAATCAATTAAGAGTAAGGTGCTTTAGTTGACCTAGAGAAGGTTTTGGAAGTTGATTCTTGGTTATATCCCAATAATATTTTTATATCTAATGCTATCTAGGATTAGAAATATAATATCAGGGATTTTACCATAGATATTTCCATTAGGAAATGCCTTTTATGATCTTGATAGAAAATGGAGTGAGGTTTCAATGGTCTGAGGCATATAAGAGATATTTCCAAGAGTTGAAGAAGAAATAAACATTAGAACCAATTTTCATCTTACTTGTTTAAGGGGAGGGATATGTGGTTTATTGTGAATATTCTGGGATCAGACATGGATCTCCACTAATGCAGGGAGATTTAGTTGTGGTGTATATATCTTAGAAGATTAATCTTATTAAATGGAATTAACCTACACACATCCTCGAGTTGGATGAGGTGGTTTATTCTCTTATTTGTTGGTGACACTGTCTTTTTGGAGAAAATTTTAAACTTTATACAGATCACCATATCCTGAAGTATATATATTCATAGTGTGATTTTACAATTTGACAGTATATATGAGTTCAGTATATGCTGTTTTTTGATTTTTTTACAAGCATATACCCCCTTGAAGGGAAATAGTGTGGTTGATTCCTTGAGAAGGAAAAAAACACGTATGGTTTTGGAGTCAAGTGCAGAGTGTAAGATGATGACCTTGACAGTTGAAATTCATTTATTTGTTTATGTGAGTTAGGAGAAGAGAAACTGGTTTCATTTTTTGTGGATTTAACTCTTTATAGATAGATCATGGATATGAATTATGATTATTTGGAAATTCTATCTTAGAGGGAATTCTATGATGTGGGGGAGACATCTTGAGACAGTTTAATTGATTAAGATGAGATCCTTTATGTGATGAATTGAGTCATGGTGCCTATAATCATGAAAGAGGAGATCAGGTAGAACTTCATGACTCGAAATCACTTATGATTCCAAGTGTAACCAAAATGTATTATGACTTATAATGACAATTTTTTTCCAGATATGAAAAATTATATCCAAGAGTTTGTGGCAAGGTGCTTCACTTTTCAGTAGTTGGAGATGGAGAATCAATCATTATGAGGTTTAATGCAAACATTGCATAACCTGAAATGGAAGTGGGGTGATGTAAGCATATATTTTTTGGTGTGTATCCTGAATAATCATAGGAAGAAAGAAGATATTTTGGTCATTTTGGATCGACGACAAAAATAGAACATTTCATATCTATAAGGAAAATGTTTACAACATAAAATTTGGGAGAAGTAATCACTTGGGAGATATTTTGCATGTATGAAATGACACAAACTATAGTTTGAGATTGTGATACATGAAATAATTAACAAATCTGGTAGGGATTGTAGAAATCTTACGGAAGATAGGTTTTATTTAGTATAGATTTCCACCCACATACAGATGGGCAGTCAGAATATAATATAAAGGTTCTTGATGACATTATATAGGAAAGTGATCATTAATAAAAAGGATTTTGGGAAAAGAACTTGTATTTAGTGGAGTACAATTATTGTAAAAATTATCAGGTAACTATATATATATCACCATTTGAGGGTATTCTTGGAAGGCCATGTAGATCACCACTATATTGTATGGAGGCTGGTTGGACAATGTGTCGTAAAACATACATATGGGTAGGTATAGTTTATTTAGATACATATGGATACTTCTCTGAGTAGATATAATTCATATGTTTATTCATGGAGATGAACCCAATCATTTACATACGGTGATCATGTGAACATTCGGGTGTCTCCTTGTTTGTGTCACAATATGATATGGACGCACGACAAGTTAGGGGACCAGTTTGTTGGAACCTTTGATATAGTGAACACAATTTGTTAGGATTCATACTGATTATATCGTCCATATGGATACAATGTTATGCATGATTTTCCCATGTATAAAAATATCATAGGTATCACCCGAACCTTATCATGTAATATATTTGAATGAGGTTTACCTTGAGATAGCTATATCATTTTGAGGAGCATTTGATACGTGTGTTGAATCGGAATGAGAAATTTTTTCAAGGAAATACTGTGCTGATAGTTCATGTGTTTTGGAATCATGGACATGTAAAGAGGAAAAATGGGAAAGGGAATTAGATATGAGGGCTCAATGTCCTGATCTTTAAGTCTTAGAATATTATAATGTCTTGGGAGTGAATCGTCAGGATTAGCTATTATATGGAGGGGAGATTGTAAGTTTCTGACCATTTATAGAGTTATTTCGGGATTGAATTAAAGTAATTACCATTATTATTTAACAACATTTTATAGGAGTTGTGACTTGTGGTGTGTTTACATGGATTTTTTATGAAATATTTATAAAAAGGTTTATGAACAGTTTGTGAACGGTTCAGGTAAAATATGCACCCAGCCTAGCTAACCCTGTGAACCCTAGTAAAGTGGTTCATACAGTTGGCATATAGTTTGGAAAATTGCGCACCCAATCCATGGAATGTTTGCATCCATATATTTTTTCATATTTTTTGTAGATATTTTTTCATAATCATGCGCCCCTTTCAAGGAATCCATGCACATGTTTTCTTTTCCCCATTTTTTTTAAAGACCTTAAATGCTCAAAACACCTCCTATTACATTTTTGGATGGGACATGACAATTCATAGTGAACTAAGACCATTATGGAGGGGTTCTAAGGCCGTTCAACCTCCGTTCCTCGTGATCCTAATTCCCAATCAAAGATCTGATATTCTCCCGGTAAGTGGATCTCATCATGACGCATATCCTCTCTTATTCCATGATCTTTTGGAGGAGTTTATTAACTATTTCATTATATATAAACATAATATATGAGATCATGATCTAGATGTATATGATCTTCATATCATTGATAAGGATATAGGTATTTCATCTTAGAACCCATATCTACATCATTGCGCTACTCAGATTATGGGGATTTCCTTGGAGCGAATGAGAGTCGTCGATTTTAGGTTGGCTGTATAAATCTAATTCCCATAGTCATGAATTTTATATGTATATGTAAAATTTAAGATTCGATAGAATCCATTTAATTTTTTTTTATTTTGTTAATCAGATTGAACAATTTATTTATCAATGTCTTGTCGAATTAGGTGATTAATTTGGGAATTAAACATGAGAATAAGGGTTTTCCCTATTAGACAAATAATTTACAGAAATTTATTATAATTGGTTGGGGTTGTATTCTTCATAATTATTCTAGGGATTAATTATGAGATATTTAAATGTATATGTTGAGGCAATTAGTAATGGTATAATTATATTCCTTTTCTAATATGATGTTGATAATTAATTATGGGATTAATTATGGAATGTTGATATTAAAATAGGATAATTAATTATGGGAAATTTATTATGGAATATGGATTGTAATAAGGATTAATAAATTTATGATTTAATTAATGGATTGAAGATTTTATTTAATTGTTGAGTTAACAATTTTAATGGATGTTTTTAACTAAATGGTAAATTAATAATGAGATTGAGGTGGATAATTAATTGAAAAATTAATTATATGATAAATAATGAGAACATGTTCATTCCAAATTGAGAAGTACAAATGGTAAAATGGTCGCCATACTGATAAGTAATGAAAATTGGCACAAGGTCATTATTAATTGAGAACTGTACATGGTAACATGGTCATTATAATTATAAAAAGGAAGAATGGGAACATGGTCATTCTATTTATGAGAAATCATATAAGATGCTAATATTACATAAATTTATGAAAGTGGTAAATATGGTAATGTGGTTTGTAAGTGATATTTTAATTAAGGGAAATAATGGATCATTGGGTTATGGCATCACATGAGAATATTCAAACAACAACATGTGTTGATTCTGGTACTAATATAACATAGCTCTATTGAATACTTTGAGATTTTTAAAGAAGAAGGTATTAAGATATTATATTTTCTATGGAACACTTCAGGCTCTGGAATGAGGTGATACTATTATAGAGGTAAAGGTCTCATTGGGAACACCATGGTTAGTGTAGTTAAGTAAGAGAAAATGATAATATAATAACTTGTTATTTATGAATTTTATATTTTTAATATAGAGCTTGATAAACTATATTTTGAAGGGAACGAATATAGACACTATTTGTGGTGGGATGCGGAGTTGTATTGAAACCATATCTGGAATGCCTGATCAGTACCTTAATATATTATATTGTTTTAGGAGAGAATAAGGTTAAAGTATCTATGATGGATTTTCGATTCCGGATGGATCTTTTATGAGGGGGCCAGACATGGATCAGAACCCTCTTGGGGATATTTAGTTCCTTTTCATTACATCTGATTATAGACATTTGACACATATATTGTCATAGAATGAATTACCTTTTAGTTGAGTATTATCTTCCAATTTGATTATATTGGGACAAGAGTATTATTATATTTAAATATTTTTACATATTTTTTATTTATTTCCAATGTAGTTTAACATTGATAAATGAGGTTATTGTATCCCTGAGAATGACTTACTAGACGATCACTGCTATTTGTAAACATCTAGCATAAGAGGAGGCGCGCTTCAGGTCGTGTGGAAAAATGGCTTGCAAAATCATCGCTGGGAACCCGAAATAAGATTTTACAATATATAACCATGGAATCATTGGAATTTGGATGATACTTATAACATGTCATAAACATGAGTTAACACTATCTTCCAAGACTGTATCATAAGGTGGAAAAAGACCCAAAAAAGAATTTGGTTTAATACATGTCCCAAAATGATATATCATGAGAATAAACACTACCCAGTGTATTAGAGTTCTATCTGGGCACACCCATCATAAACCATTAATGAATATGTGATCAAAATTTATATTAATACCTAAAGAATACAATATAAACTTATGGCCTACCCATGGAATTTATTGTGTATCATATTAAAATCAAAAAAGTATTTAAACAATGGAATATCATATAGGTGTCCACGAATGAAATGTTATAAAACAGACATGGACATTCAAGAGGCAAAATATTAATATATTATTATATAAAGTTTCAAAATGTATTGAAAACACAAAAAGGAGTGTTTATGAGTCATTATAAATGAAATATATTAATTTAGATTAAAAAAATTAATGAATTATTGAAGAAGAAAAAATATATTTTTTAATAAAACTAGAAATGTATGAAGATTTTATTTGATGATGAAAAAAGATACTTTTCAAAAGAAATTGGTGAATTAAATTTTATTATGTAGTGTACTTGAAAATAGGTATGAAATTCGAAAGATACCTTTAATCGGGCTAGCTTGTCTGGAATAATTGGGATGGGATCCATTTTAAAATCAGTTTTTAACCATCAAAGAAGGATGTGATAATATATAAAATTGATTTTAGAACATATAAATATAAATTATAAGAAATAATAAAAAATAAATAACAATTAAATTGGTTTAAGGAGAGAAAATGTGTAGCACTAATGAAAAATAGGTGTTCGAGTGAAATCCCTTTCCTTGTGTCTAAAATGGTTCAACACATGAATTCAATTCCATGGATAATAAAATATAATAAATTAATTAATTGTTTTATAACTATAGATACATTTATTTAATTTATTATAAATATATTTGTTACATTTATGGCCCATTTATGAGTGGTAAGATACAATTTCATCATTTTGTAGTGTTTGCATCCTTGATATTCATGATTCGTTACCTCTATTCATGAATAGAAAATCCTGTAATAAGGGGATGGATGTCATGATTTTAATTTATGTTATATTAATGAAAATAAAGAATTATAAGGTGTTATAATATTAATTTGGTTAGTTATGGGGAGTATGAATCATTAAATTAGATGTTAGTGATAATCATTTTGATTATTTTGGTGGTTTTTCGACCATCACAAACTAGTTATGTTTTATTAATTATTATAATGTATATTTATTTTTTTTGAACATTTAATATTCTATAATAAATATATTATAACATTTATTGACCATAAAAATGGTATTATGAGTGTTATTTAATGATGTAATGGAAATTGAATACTTCATCATCCTTAAATGTGATAAATTAACACATAACGAATGATGTTTTCATTATTAGTATAAAAGGAGGTTGAAGATATCTCATTATTATTAACTCCATTATATGAATTATATTACATTATATGTAAGGTATTGTAGTTATCATAATATTTGGATGAGGTGAGGTGAGAATATATTAATTAGAGAAAATAATCTTGAAAAGAATTTAAATGAAATGAAAAAGATTTTACCTCTTAAATACTTCTCCTAGAGAACCACCTTAGGAAAAAGTATTTATTCTTTTGATGTGACCACGAGATCCTAGGCATTTTGGAGGGTCTTAATAACACTAAAGGGAATAATTTGGACAAGTACAAATGTATTGAAGTTTTGAGTTTAATAGACGGTGAGAGGTGGTATTTATAGTTGTTGAAATGGTTGTTTTCTCGTTATTTTATTCGTTAGATTTTACTTTTGGCTCAAGAATATGAATTGTTTTATTGTTTTAATTAATAATATTAAAATAATTAAGGGATGTTTTATATTTTGTTTTACAAAATCAAGATAATAGATGTAATAGTGTATTTAACTTATAAAAAATAAATGTATTGAAAATTATCATATATCACTATTTATCATGAAATTATAGTATTGTAGAAAAAACAATAAAATCACAATAACAATTTATAAACATGTATAATAAAAAATAACTCTATTTTATGAATATGGTTTTCAAAAAAGTAAAATTTTAAATTTTATTTATAATCATTATTTTCGTGGAAAATATAAATTTGTAATTTTTAACTAACTTAGTAAAACATTGAAAAATTAATTAAGGTGTAAGAAATTATCATATAGTCATAATATATAGATATATTGATTTATGAATACTTTTTATGAAAGATAATTTTTTTTAATAATAATATTAATTATAAAAATCATAATTAACAATTATGTTTTATAAAAAAATATAGACAATCGATAATTTCTAATACATACTTATACTATCATTAACTTATATCATTATTTCATTTTATTAGATGCATAAATTTTATTTATACTTTAATGAGGGAGGTTACTATTATATTTTTAGTTTGTTATGCATAAACATCATATTACTATTCTGAAGGTGAAGTTACTATTTCATTGGTATATGTTTTTTAACATTTAACAGTACCTCTTATATGATTAATTAATCATTTATAATGTTATAATTCAATTATTAATGTGATATTATTTTATTTTTATTATATGAAACTATTATAAGATTAGAATATCTATTGATACAACTCAGGTTTGTGACTTCTTTCACTCTCAAGAAATTTCACCCTCGAAATTTTTGTTGTTGAGAAACTAAGAAGAAAACAGGTTGGTGTATTTCGCCTTCTTTTCATTCTTTTTTTCCCATGTGTCCTCATCATAATTTTGGTTCAACCATATTATATTTAGCGGGTGAGTAGACGTTGTACAAATAATTTTTTTCTATGGTCCATGATCATCACCATATACTCCTCATAAGAGATATCATTCTCTATATGAACCAAATATAAATTCATCACATGTGACGGGTTCAGTATGTACATACTTAAGAGGGATACGTGGAATACTTAGTATACATGATAAATGTTTATTGGAAGTTCTATAAAATATACCACACCTTTTATATGATCGAAAATCTCATAGGGGACGATCTACCTGGGACTCGATTTTTCTTTATTTCTTAATCTCTGGATTTTATTTTATGGAGATACAAAGAGGAATATCATGTTTCTAAAAAAACTCATGGTCTCAATAGTAATTGATTGGACAAATATTTTTTCCATTATGGTATAACTAGATGTGATTATGAATGTTTTTCACCTTCTCCAACATTTTTTCGAATATTTCATCTCCTTCTATATTATTTTCACCGACATCATATAATCCTGCTGGTGTTTTGTATATTTTCTTATAAAGTGATCATATAGATCCTTTTGGAAGTTGTAGTGGAAACTATTTTTTAAGAGAATAATACCTGAAGAAGATGTTGTCCATGTCCTCCACTAGACTCCAAAGAACACTCACCCATCATGCATTCAAGTGTATTAATATTTCTCTATGACTAGACAACAATTTTAGGATGATCAGATATATTTATGTTCAACTCATTGTTCATAGCTTCTTGGGGAGTTTTATAGAACATGGATTTGAATCCCTAATCTCAATCAGATAAAACCTAAAATGGTACACAATTAATCATTGTAAATTCATTTATATATAAAAAATCATGTCAATTAGGTGAGAAGACATATTGAATTATGATAAAATGATCTATTTTTGTTTGATGAACCACAACAAACCATATAGAATTATTTCCTATTAATTTATTTGGATGTCGATTTAAAAATTCCATGGTGAGGTTTTTTCATTTCCATATTGGTATGGATAATGGTTTCATTATCCCATTATAATATTTCCTTTCATATTTCACTTTCTGACATACTATCCAATATTATGTATATACATTGATCTCGCTCCTCATATTGTCCCACCAATATCTCTCTTAGAGATCTCAATAGAAAAAATTTCACCAATGGTAAATAGAAAATATTTTTCTATGTACATCATTCAAAAACCACTTCTTTATCTCTGGATTGTATGGTACACATAGTTAAGAGCAAATTCTCAGGACTCTTTCCTCATCCATTTGAAACTCTATTGATTTCCCATTTCATATAATGTCACCACTCGTCCCGTTGGGTCCCATGTCGTGACTACCCCATGCTCTTCAACCATAGGACATGGGCTGGTGACTAGCACCGAAAGGTGTATTCCCTAATACTGAGAAAGAAATGCCTTTATAAGCTATAAACACACAAAACCAATCATAGAACAAGATAATAACACATGTAAATTGTATAGTTAAAAGAGTGTATCCAGTAAGAAAGTGGGTCTAGATTACAAGCCCAACTGGAAAGTATATGAAAACTGAAAAATATAAGTAAACTAAAAGAGCACCAAAAAACATCCACCATGGATCCTACCTGGAGGCTTGGTATAGCTCTCAAAAGGTTTTCTCTATGGTACTCCTAGCCTAATGTCCACACCCAAGCTACCAATAGTCTTCGTACTCACATCTGTAGTCAGCTTTGTCCATTGTCTTCACCAAACTCAAGAAGGTGCATGCATAACCTGTGCAAGGGTGAGTATAATGATACTCAATATGGTCCCCAAGACCCCCGAAAAGTCTACTAAAATCCACAATGGATAAAACACAAATCATGGAAACTATATTCAACCCTACTTAGGTATACCCCCATACATATTCCTAAGTTAAAAAGTATAGTCATGCCATTAATGAGGAAACAGACGTCCCAACTCATTAGCCAAAATCTCATCTATTCCATGAAGGAATGAATACCATTAAGGTAACACAACAAAGGTAAGTACCACAAAGTTAATTCCACATAGAAAAATATCACGAAGGTATCACCAAGAAAATATGTACCACAAAGGTACGCCACATAGAAGAATATCACAAAGGTATCACCACAAAGGTATATTCCACAAAGGGTTGCCACACTAAAGAATACCATAATATAACCACAAAAGTATATCCCACAAAGGAATTCCACACAGAAGAATCCGAAAAAGGTATCACCATGAAGGTATGTACCACAATGGTATGCCACACATATGAATACCACAAAGGTATCACTACGAAGGTAATTACATCAATGGTATTCCACACAGATGAATACCACAAAGGTATCACCACGAAGGTATGTACCACAAAGGTACGACACATAGAATAATAGCACAAAAGTATCACAATGATGGAATGTACGAAAAAGGTATTCCACATAGAAGAATTACAAAAAGGTATCACCATGATGGTATAGGCTCATCTCACATTAGGTATAACATGGTTATGGTAGAAAATATGGTTATATTTAGATATTAAATCATCATAATCTGTTAAGAGAGAGACCCACATAGGATCCTAAATCAGCATACCCACGTAGGATCCTAGTACTGAAAACCCACCTAGGATACTAGTATAGTAGACCCATGTATGATCCTAGAGTAGTCTCACGTGGATTCCTAGAGTGGATCCAAGTGAGACACTCAAAAACAGACCCATGTTGGATCCCAAAAGAACAGACCCACAATGGATCCAAAAGCATAGACCCACATGGGATCCTTTTCTCATGTTACCACCAGCAACAGGGTTCCCGCACTAAACTCACATGATTTCGGGAGGGTATTCTTCACAATCCACTGTTCAATACTCCAACTTCCATGAAGTAATACAATAAATATTACGAAAGGAATTACATGAAAAAGGTGTCTCAATTCAATAGATGGTGTGTCAATCGGATTCCTGGTCTATATGTTATTAGCCATTTAGTCCTGAGGGTCTGTTTGGATTCATGTCTGATTCAACCCAGTCGTACCACAACATTGTCCAAAACTCAAGTGGGGTATACCAAAAGGACCGTCTTATTCCAAGGATTTGGTGCCATAGATGGTTTGTAAAATGGACGCCCAGAGCACAATATATGACTAATAGAAAGAAAAGGGGCTCGATGTTGGTTCAGTTCTGGTCTGACCTAGTCAGACTATCCCGTCCCGACCCGGGTCCAGGATACCCCGTTGGGTCCGGCGTGGCCTGACCCATAGTGCGGAGGCCTGCGGTGCGGTGACTCATGGGGATGCGGCCTACGATGAGGTGGCCCACGGTTCGATGGCCCGCTCGGCTCCCCAGTTGGCCAGATGGCCAGCCTCCTCCGCGCTGTGTGGTCATGCGCCGCACCTTCACTAGAATCCGATAGTGAGTCAGCCACTCCTCCATTTCCCTCACGGCATCGCGTCGCGACCCTTCTCCTCTAGGTAGTGTGGATACGCGCCACTATCTCTGTTACGTGGCTGGTCATGTTCTGAAAGCCGCCATCTCTCCACTACGGTCGATAAGCTATGACGATTCATTGGCAGGGTGGTTTCACTGCTTCCCTCTTCATAGTTTTCTGATGTGCAACCCACCACATCTGAGCCCCTTTGGTTCCGGTCACTATCATGGGTCTCCAACGACATTCCTCGAGTGACCGAGCATGCCCTGGTGGCATGTTCTTCATTCCGTAGATTCTAGCACTCATCTCTGGACATCACTGTCAATTCATGACCACCAATGATTTCACAATGATTTTAGAGGGGTCGGGCCATGTTCGTTTGGCCAACACACTCCTTGTTAGAATGGTAGCAAAAAGCAATAATGTTATTGAATCAAGGGGTTCGACAAGAACATGGAAAGGGTGTATAAATCCCCAACAAACTATAAAAGATACTCAGTAACAATATCTTGCAAAGACGAAAGGATCTTGGGTCAACCCGTTATCTAGTGGACCCACATTCTTTGTCTAAATTGAAGAACGAGGAGGAGGGAAATATTAACACTCAACTGGAATAAACCCTACCATGAATATTGGAGAATCGTCGGTTCCTGCTAGTGGACCGTGTTATTAGTTCCTATGACCAACTCCCAAAGACGCCACTCGCATGTCTCCCATTGGTATTTCGATGTCATCCGCCACCTTAGGTTGGGTCAGCTTCATCTTCATAGGGTCTGGGGTCGCGGTATTCCTTCAACAATTCGCTTCATGTTGAATCTATCTGATACCCCTTCCCTAGATACATATTTATAGGAGAATGAGAGGGTATGTAATGATGTGGAGAGTTATAGGTTCTCATTAATTAGGAAGCTTCCTAATTTCCCCCAACGTTGTCGTTACTCAGATTGTAGGGTCAATAAATTTATTATCTTGGCACATCGTCGGTTTGACATTACTGCTTGTCCATTGAAGGAATAGAATAAAAATAAAATAACAATGTTATTTTATTTATTACATTAAATGTTACAGAAACAAAATTTTTCTCCGGACCTACTATAGTCAACGTGAGGGTAACCTTAAGAGAATATCGACACTGAGAGTTCAACGGTGTCCTCATATTTCAATTCTGTGAACCAGTTCAAATGTTACAAAATGTCACTTGCGTATTTACTTAATGTAACCAAAAAAATGTTTGGAAAATTTTTAACTTTCACCCCCAACCCGTGCAGGTCGAGGATAGGATCTACCGAATTGAAACACACCCCAATGAACCCAACTGTACTATAGGACTTCCAATCTGATTTACCATTTAAATGTTATGGATTTTAAAATAAAATATCTGTCACTTAATTATTTTATTTAAGGCCAAAAACTAACTTTAACTGGTGGTCGGTGCCAGCCAAAGTTATTATCTACATAAATAAATCATTCCCTCATTAGTTCCATAGTGGTCTTAGATTTTCAATCTGAGCTACCGTTTGTATGTTTTAAGAATTTGAAAAATTAAATAATTTATTTAGTTATTTTTTTATGATTATGATATTTTTTATTTTTCACATAGGAGGCCCATGAAAACCAAACATAAATCACACCTAGGGTAAACTCGACATTCTGAACGCGGTGGTACACTCATATTTTTGCTCCAGACAACCGTTTAAGAGTTGTTATACTTTTTTCTGGAAAATTGCTTAAGCGTGCTAATTAAAGCATTACAGAACTCCGATGGGTCATTCCAGGCACTCCGGGCCTCAGAATCATGGACTGTTAGGATTTGCATTCTCAAAATATTTTATATAATTACAAAAAAGTATTCAGAAATTTCGGGACATTACATTCTCCCCACCATAGGTCTTTACTTCCTCGAAAGCCAAAATATAGGCAAAAAAACCAAAAGAGGGTACTAAGGATGAATCTAAGCCTCCATCTCACCTGTGACCTCCTAGGGGTTCTCGTGCTACCATCTTACACACACAAGAGATATTGACTACCCACAAAAGACCCACTCTAGTCAATCCTAAATCGCCACTGGAACCTCCTTAAATGTCCCCCCATCATCTAAGTCCATCTCGATGTGGTTGATAATGTGAGATGGGTCATGCATGTTTCCCCTCACCTGGGATATATGGAAGATGTCACACACCCTCTCCAACTGCGGTAGAAGAGACAAGCTGTATGATACCTCACCTATCCTCTTAAGGATAAAAAAACGATAGATAATCATTTGTGATAACATTCCCCCTCATCCAAAACACCATAGTCCCCTTCAAGGAGATACTAGCAAGAACCCGTGGTGCCCCTCCTGGAACTCCAAGTGTATTCGTGTCCTGTCGGCATAAGACATCTATCAACTCGGTGCAGTCTTCATTGGATGACAAGTGAGACATCGTGATACAAACTATACCACTACATTCTTCATATCTAGCCACAAGTACTAACACCGATGGCCATGGTACGTCTTCAACACACTAGGATGTACATCTAAGGGGTACGTATGGACCTCCCTCAACACCTCCTCCAGAATCATCACTGGTACCATGCTACGTTCTTTGAAGAAAAATAAGTGCACCCCACCTTCCGAAAATCCATCAGGCATCTGCCCTAAGGATATCTAAGAATGTGAAACCTTGAAGTCAATGCCCCCAAGATGTGCCTCCTGAATTCACTGAAGGATTGGGGGAGTGACAACCATAGACTAGAGGTATGATGCTCCATCTCTATCCGTAAAGGATATCCACAGCGTGACTAGCAGCTCTAATGGCTAACTCTGTAGCTGCTGACCAAAATTCCTACTGAGTGTGTCATCTATCACGTTCCACTTCCCTGGAGTAAAGATTATCTTAAAGTCATTGTCATGGAGGAAATCTATCCATCATTGATGTCTCAACATCTGAAAGCATTGCTGATACTTCTCTGTCCATAAGAAAGGGTCCTCATTCTTCGCTAGATCTGAAAAGAATGTCGATACCCTGGAGAAGTTTGGTCAAAAACTGTGGTGGTACCCATCCAAACTAGAAGTACCTCTCCCTATTAAGAGGTAATCCTATAAACAACTTTTGAAAAGATGTCCCCATGCTCTGCCACTTCTGTTTGGATCTGAAAACTAAAAAATCCTACTGCCACGAGGGTATTTCTGGAAAACTAAAGAGTTATTGGATGCACCCTCCTATTCATGAGTTTTTCGATGCTTCACGGGTTTCCTTTTTTTGTAGACCAAGGATAACCCCATTTAAACATTTTAGAGAAACCCCATCCTTTTTTCCTAATACATTCAATTTGATTATGAACTATGTATGTCCAGTCCATACCCAAACTAAAGTCGTAAGGCCTCGACACTGCCACCCAGAGGTTCCAATGGAAACTCTCCCCTCAAGGGTCAGATCACACCATCAAAGTAAGTCTTATTATCGATTCTCCTCCTAAAGGTACCTCCAAACACGATGTTCAAGTCAACGGCTTAATAAGAAACTGTAGTTCTTGAACAAGATTATTGGAAAGAATGAATGATTGGTATCTATGTATATTTATATGGAAGCTAGTAGAAGACACAGACTATACCTCGAGTCATTCCTAGAGCACTTGGGTCACACTCCTTGACCACATGTAGCTATTCCCTTTGTATAGTCCACCAGCTCTCTGAGGCTGGTGGGGTCCACAAAAGGGGGGTGGTTGTTACATGGTGAAACGTATACCACCCCATGGTACTCTCCTATATATTCTTCCACATCTCCTACCCTGCAGATTAATCTATCCCTAACACTTATTCTTCATGAAAAATTTTACACGCCCCAGTCTCTGAGAGTGGCGCCAGTTTGCTTCTTTCCCACTACTAACATTCACTAGCCGTATCCGCTCATCCAGAGGACATTCAAACACAAAGGTTCTCTCTAGCACCCTAACATATGTTTGAATGCATATAGGAAAGGTTTAGGCTCAGATGTCCTTAAACACAGATCACTCGGAATTACAATCCCTGAAAACCGATCGTATCATATTCATCGAGTACCAGGAATGGTTGGTACGCCTTGATGAATACTTATCTACTGGCATGTCATCCTGCTGAACCCGTAGAAGCTCTAGGGAACTCTCAACCACCTCCTCAATCTATTCCATAGTCTCTTATGATTCGGGCTCACCTCAGAACCTAAGGTGTATCTGATCCTGAAAAATGTGAAAAGCACTAAGCATACATGTGTCCTCCACCAGTATCGTCGGTTGTAACTGCTGACCAACGAGCAATGATATAGCCGGTACACTACTCGAAGGTACCAACCTTGGCAATGGTCCATGTACCGAAGCCTCATCACTTTGTAGACCATCCTCAGGGACACTCACTGGAAAATACTAGTAGCTAAGATCACCATATGCTCTACTGGTGTCTCAACTATGAGTAAATCTCCATCAACCACCTCCAGTCAGCCCTCAACCTCGTGGAAGTATATCTCACCTAGAATCATCGGAGGCCTCCACTACTTGAACTCATGCAACGTGCTCAATAGGAATGAACCCTATGTAGGTGGGGATAGTGGCAAAGACTATTCAACAGGTATTTGTGCTACTAGTACACCACCCGAAGGTTCCAATGCCGAAAGGGGGCCCTACACTTGAGTCTTGCTGCCCAGTGGTCTATTTTCTTGTACTCTATTAGTAATCCTAGATGGATGTCTCCATGAAGGCATACTACAAATACCCGGAAATTCCATGGAAATTTTTTTAATATAGGGGAGTTTTACAAGTCTACAGTTTCTGACGGCGCTTGATTCTGAGGCCCGGTGTGGCTGTAATCAATTTCTGAAAAAAAATCGGGTATGTTCAGTAAACGTACATGCGGTATTTAATATCTTCTAAAGTGGTGCTAATAATTGAAATCTGAGGGCACCGTTGAACTCGCTGCTCCGATATTCTCTTAAGGAGACCTTTAGTACAGTTGAATTTTTTTGAGGGTGGAAGTTAATTTTTTGGGGATTCTAAATAAAATTAATTAAAAATATGTGTAACATATTATAATTTGGTTTGTGGTTATAACAACCAAGTGGAGGTTAGAGGTGGGGCCCACCACACCCTAACCTCCCATGGGAGGATATGACTAGGTGGGTCCCACTTGCATAAACCCCCCATAACCCCCCTTTTAAACCCTTGAGCTACCCATTAATGGGGGAAACTCTTGAAACCTTCAACCTTCCCCCATAATGGTGCATGTCACACCCCGAATGACCCTTCTTTAAATTTAATTATTTTAAGTCATTATTTTGAGTTTCATTTTGAACCATTTTAATTTTAAAAATATAATTTGAGATCTTTTAAGAGTGCTAGACCGTAATAGCAACTAGGCGCGCAAACGTGCCCGCACACGCGGCTGCGCACGCGACCGTGCGTGGTGTCCAACATGAATTAATAATGATGTTATTATTATTTCAGCTAATAATTTTTACCCTGGTCATCTCTATTATTTTTGGGTACTTTTGCTGGCATGCGACCATGTGCGGTGACCTCGCACGCGACCCTGCAGCAACCGTGCGCGCGACCCTGCGTGCCGCGACCATGTGTGTGGACCCTGCGTGTGACCCTGCGCGGTGTTTGTTCTCAATAAATAGTTTTATTATTGTGGTTTATTTAATTATTTTCGTTTTCATATTAATATTAAATCGGTTATAATTTATTAGAATATAAATTTATCCTTATTTTTTCACTTTTATTTCCTTTTTTTCTCCTTTTCATTTTTCTTTCATTTTTTCTCTCCCTTTCATTCTCTCCTCTCTCCTGTCGTGCATGACTCTTCTCCCCCCCCCCTCCTATTTGCATAGCGTGCCTCCCTCTAACCCTATTTTCTCCGCTTCTTCTCCTGGACCGCCGCCGCCCCAGCCTTCTCCTCCATGTCCTGTCGGTCGTGCAGCCTGCCTCGCCTCAATCTCCCCAATGTCACCCCCGCTGCCTCGCACGGACGGACCCATGCCTCTCCTCCCTTCCAGCCGGTTTTCCGTCGCGATGCACCTCTTACCTCCCTTCCCCTTTCCCATTATTCCATTTTCACCTTCGTCGCATGTGTATTTTTCCCTCATTGGTTGTTTTGTTGATTTGGGGTTTCTCGGGTTAGGGTTTGGTGTTGCGTTTGATTTTTTTATGATGAAATTGATTTGATTCCTTGATTTTGGGGTTTAGTTGTGTTTTTTGAGGTGCCACTAACGTGCGGAATGGGTTTTTCACCAAAATTTTGAGGTTTCCCTAAACCGAGGATAGTGTTTTGGGTATAATTCTTGTTTGATGGATTAATTTTCTCATTTATTTAATATATCATGTTTATTAAATAGTTTGCTCGGTGAGAAATTAGATTTTATGTGTGTTTATTATGCTTTTGGGTTTTAAGTTTCCATGTTCATGTGAAACGTGGTGTTTCATGTACGAAAATTTATATTGCATTGTTAATTGGTGTTTTGTGAATTTTGAAACTAGTTTATAAAATATTAAAGTGGTTGCAGATTCTATTTTGATATGTTTTTGGGGTGTGTTTGTTCATAAAGAAAGTTTTTAAATGATTTTTTGTGTATTGTGTTTTTGTTTGGTGTTTCTCCAAGGTGTGTTTGGTTTTAAAAGGATGTTTTGAGTAAAATTATTGGCATTTAAAGTCATGCAAAATATTTTGAAAACTCTTTATTATATTTTCAAGTGTTTTTTTATCCATGGAAATGGTCATTAAAATTTTCTTTATATTTTTTTTCTCAAATGGTTTTATTAAATAATTATTAAGGATAGAAATTTATCTTGATTGAATTGGGTAAAGATATCTGGTTTTAAACGTCCTGCGGTTGTTGCAGCGTGTCGTCCGCGAATGTCTGCAACAATGTGATTATCACCTTGCACATACTTATGCACAAGTGCGAAGTGAGTAGTGTCGTCACGATCAAGCGGCGAGTCGAGGTAGGTCCCCACTGCACTTACATTTAGATTTAGAATTTATTAATTGCATGATGTTTTATTAATTTTAATGAATGAGAAATAATATAATAAAATTAATTTCTAAATGATTATTTGGTTTAAAGGAGTCGTTTATTTTATATACGACATTTGAAATGTTTTCCTGACGAGCGGACACCCATTGTTTAAACGATGCATGTTTGGAATTTAAACGTAATTCACGGAATTTCAAATGTACTTCTAGTTTCAATGATAAATGATTTATTCTGAACAAGTGTTTTGAGATTTTTGAGAAAGGAGGTTTTACATTAAATTTGGTGAAGGCCCGTTTGGCACTTTAATAAAATAGATTATTTTGGAAAACCCACTTGGGGGTGATATTTGGTGGGTGTTGATTTCTTGAGTTGTATGTGATGTATGTTCATTGTGCCTGATAAATTTACATTGTTGATGAACCCCCTTTTTATTTCTTGTGTTCACATAGGATCCTGGCATATTGAGTGAATATTCTAAGAACGATTGCTGCACTAGTTTAGACCATGCACTGGCTAGTGGCCCCATAGCACGTGAATATTGAGTTATTACTGCTATGGGGATTAGGCCCCTCGGTTCGGCCATGTAGGGCTATATCGGTTACTAGTATGGGCGTTGTGATTTCATCAAGTTAGGGCATGCCTTCCGGATGAGTTAGATGTTTAGTATGTTCTGGATTGTTCACGATCTCCTAGGTTCGACCCATGTTTCTTTTAGTGTTTCTTTGTATGTGGCATGCAATTGAGAGGTCTAGTTCGGTTGTTGGCCCCGTGTGCCACTTTTTTCAATTTCCCTTAGTGTGTGTTGTGTGTTGTGTGTTGTTTTCCATTGACCAACAACTAAAATTTGGATTCCTAAATTGTTCAAATAAGTGTTTTAAAATGCAATGCATCTATTTCTTCCAACACTAAACTGGTTCTTAAATTAAAAAGTTCAATGGACTATTACTTGTTTTAGAAATTAAAGTGAGTGTGAAAACCAATATTTTATATAATTTAGTTGAAACCTAAAATTGGTAGATTCTATATTTAATGGTATGTTCATTGGGAATAGAATTAGTCGGGCCTACCTACTGAGTTTTAATACTCAAGCCTATATCGTTTTCCTATTTTTAGTTTTGCTGTAGGTTTTGTTCGAGCTTACCCACCGTGGGTGAGTGTTGGTTATGGACTGGTGAGCGACTCTCAGAGTCACATTTTGGTCGAGACCATGTTAGTGTGTCTCGTTGGTTGTTCTTTCTTTTCAGGGTCATTTATTTACTTTTCGTTATTCTACTTTTCCGATGTTTTATTTATTTCAATTGGGATAAATCATTCTTTCTTGTTTAGTATTGATACCCGGAACCATTTGCCAGCCCGTGGGGATCGGGAATGGCCCATGGGTCATTTCTGGGCTGGCTCGGGTGACCGGTTCATGGTCTACCCAGGCTGGTTCATGACAAAATGGTATCAGAGGAGGTTTTTGTTCTTGTTATTTGGGGTGTCAGGTATATCAGAGATAAGACTTCTGGTACTTGAGTGGTTGGTGCTGGTAGAGCGTCGCGAATACTTACTCGTTCTGATCCTTAGGTAACCAGGGGTAGCCCAGGATTTAAGTCTTTGGCTTTGGTCTGTGTGGATGGGGGATGACAGTAGGAGTAAACCAGTGTTGTGTGTGGTCTCACATGGAGAAGCGACCCATGTGATGCCTGAGAGTACAGTTCGACAATCCTAGTGGGTGGTGCTTTCCTAGGGAATGGTATGCTAACCCATGTAGCCGGGTCATACATGACCACTTGTCCTTCGCCCAGGTGCTTTAATTTTTGTGAAGTCTTGCTTCAATTTTGGGACTGACGCAAAAAAAGTTTCCTTTAAAATGTGAGGTGGACTTTTCTACTGCTCTTATTTTATTTTGGTGTGTGGATGACATGAAATTTGTGGTGCGTTTCTCTTGGACCTTGTTTTTAAATTTTGGTGTTGATTTTTCGAAGTTGAATTTCTAAATGGATGTCTAGGGTTGTTTGAAATTGGAGTGGGTAGTTTTATAAATGGAAATCATTTTGAAAATTTATATTTAGTTTTTGAAATGGGGGAAAAGGTATTTTAGAAAATTGGGAATGTATTGTTTTGAATGTAAATTATCCTTGTTTCTTTTCCAATAGTTTTCCTATGGATGCTTGCATGTTCATGTGGAATTGATTAACAGATAGTTGGTGGATCGTGGGGATGGGTGCCTGGGAGGCACCAAAATGAAAATCTGCGAGGCATCCAGGAATATCAGTGGTGAGTGATTGATTTTGATAGCTACATCTTGTTTCCTGAAAAGTGGGGTTTCCCCTAAAATGAGTTTTTCTGGTAAATTATTTTGGAAAAATGAAAATGGATTTGTGTCTAGAGTGAAAGCATTGAATTCAAAAGAGTTGTTGGGTTTTGTTTTATAGTGTTTGTTTTCTCAAAATGTTGTTTTTCTTTAATAATGAATTGATGTTTTAGATTGGAATTATTGGATTTGTGTTTGGAATATGGATGTTTTCCTTCTGATGCGTTTGGATTTGTGTAAGGTTGTTTTGTGTTCCTTGTTTGAGATATTCACCCTAGAAATGTCCTATGGGTTTCTAACAGGTCTCTCGGTTCTTGGCTCAGCCCAGACATCCAGTGGAGTGGTGAAGTTGGGTTCTGCTCGATTGTGTCGACTGTTTGTAGATGTCGAGGTCGATTGGATATCTTTGAATGCTTTGGGAAAGTCCGGAGTGTCTCTATTTTTGAAAGAACACCAAATGTCGTGTGGGTGCAAGTCATCTCGAGTATGCTTGTGGAGCGGCACTAAACAAGTAAACGATGATCTCTTCATTTTTGTTTCGAATAAGGATGCCTTGAGCGATACATAAGACTAACCTCATCCCACAGTTGTACCTAAAGAAGTAAAGGTTCCTCATCCGATGAGGAGTGTGAAATGAAGGGGCATGTTCTTGGAGCGCTCCTTCAATCAGTTCGTTTTGCGTGTCGGATAGACCGCTCAACTTTATATCTCTTGTATGGTCATTCAGACACTCTAAGTCATTCGTTGCAATTCTCAGTTGGTATGTTGATAGAGTGTCCACGCGGGACAAGTGGAGAAGTATGTAGGACACTTTTCCATCGGAGAAAGTTCCAGTCAGTGGTGGTAAAATTATGAATGCGAGGCGGTAGATGCTTCATACATCATGGCCCCAGCCATAGGTCTCGGTGTGAAACTTGCGCGCAGTCAAAACTCATCGGATGTGGGATGATCATGGCCCGACTTAAGGCTGCAGTAATGGGTTGGGGATGAAATAAATTCCCTTACTGCAGTATCGTCTTTGAAGGTTTCTTTTTTTTGTTGTTGTGAGGGGCATAAGGGCCCCGTCCCCTTGTGGTGGCCTTGACTTATGGAAGCTCCTATCAGGCTTTAAAGAGGTTCGGGGAATCCCTCTTGCAACGAGTGCGCTCTGTGACCCTCATGGTGGTCAGCTATGGATCAAAATTGTACTTGTTTCAAAGATGATCATGTCTTGTGGGATTGATGCGCATCTATCCAGTTCGTCTCTTGGTTAGAGGTTTCCGCTATCAAAACCCTCCAATGTGGTGGAGTATTGGTCAATGTGGGAATCGTCTGTGTGAGTCAGCCCGTGATGGTGGGTTATTGATGAAGAGTTTAGTTTGTATCACTCAAAGTAAACTGGGAATGTCCATGTAGGTGTCGTAGTGTGAGCCAAATTCAAAAATTGTGGGGAGACCTACTGCGGGTCTCGCAAGCGTCTCCTCTTGTGTCGGTTTAGTTCAACTTAGGGAGCTTAGTGGGTCAATCCAGTGTTAGAGGTTTTTTCTGGGTTTGTGAGTCTCCTTGGATTAGAGAAAAAATGATTGACAAGGATCCTAATATGGTGGAGAGACCACCATAGGACGAGCTTGTGGAAGACTTTGTTTTCAAAGTGAACATGGCGGAGCAACACATTTCTTTTACTCTGCCCGACCTCATCCATGATAATTTGTTAGATCAGATAGTGAGTCACTTGACGAGTGTTCTTGGAGATGTCGATTGGCCCCAGTGATCCCTAGGTAAGGGGTTGTGTTGTTCCATGTTTTAGTTCTATTTTGAGGTGAATTCCTTGATTTTGGTCATTTTTATTGGTGATTCTGGTCTTGAGATCTTTGATGTTTTAGGTCGTTGGTGTTTTAAATGCTCGATCTTTGGGTGATTGAGGTTTGGTTTCAAGAATCTTCGCGGTCATGCTAGGAACCCTTGGTTGACCTGGTCTCTTGGGACTTTCTGGGGGCAGAAAGTGTCATGGTGGGGAGAATTGTCACACCCCGACTGACACTTCATTTAATTTAGTTATTTTAAGTCATTATTTTGAGTTGCAATTTGAACTGTTTCAATTTTAAAATAATAATTTGAGATCATTTACGAGTGCTCGACCATAATCGTGACTAGGCGCGTGAATGGGCCCACACACGTGGCCGTGCACACGACCGTGCGCAGTGTACTACATAAATTAATAATGATGTTATTATTATTTCAACTATTTTTTTAAAAACCTAGTCATTTCTATTATTTTTGGGTACTTTTGCAGGCACGCGACCATGTGCGGCGACCTCGTGCGTGACCCTACGACAACCATGTGCACGACCCTACACGCCACGACCATGTGCGGCGACCCTGCGTGCGACCCTGCGCGGTGTTCGTTCTAAATAAATAGTTTTATTATTATGGATGATTTAATTATTTTTGTTTTCTTATTAATATTAAATTTGTTAGAATTTATTAGTATATAAATTTATCCTTATTTTTCACTTTTATTTCCTTTTATTTTTTTCTCCTTTTCTTTTTTCTTTATTTTTTTCTATCCATTTATTTCAGTCCTCTTTCCCGTCGTGTGGGCCTCTTCTCCCCACCTCCTATTTTCGCAGCGTGCCTCCCTATAACCCTAGCTGCTCCGCTTCTTCTCCAGAACCGTCGTCGCCCCGGGCTTCTCCTACCTCTCTAGTCAGCCACACAGCCCGCCTCGTCTGAAGCTCCCCGGTGTCACCCCTGCAACCTCGCATGTCCGGATCCATGCCACCCCTCCCTTCTGGCTGGTTTTCCGGCGCAACAATCTGCTGAGCTCCCTTCCCCTTTCCCGGTTTTCCATCCGCACCTTCGCCGCAAGTGTGTTTTCCCCTTGTTGGTTGTTTTGATTATTTGGGATTTTCAATGTTAGTGTTTGGTGTTGAGTTTGATTTTTTTATGATGTAATTGATTTGATTCCTTGATTTTAGGGTTTAGATGTGTTGTTTTAGGTTCCACTAACATGCGTCATGGGTTTTGCACCAAAATTTTGAGGTTTTCCGACAATGAGGTTAGGGTTTTTGTTTATAATTCTTGTTTGATGGATTAATTTTTTCATTAAGTTAATATATCATGTTTTTTAATTAGTTTTCTTGCTGGGAAATTAGTTTTTATGTGTGTTTATTATGTGTTTGGTTTTCAAGGTGGCATGTTCATGTGAAAAGTGTTGTTTATTGGAGGAAAACTTATATTGCATTTTTAATTGGTGTTTTGTGAATTATGCAACTAGTTTATAAAACATTACAGGGGTTGAAGATTCTATTTTGATATTTTTTTGGGGCGTGTTTATTCATAACGAATGTTTTTAAATGAGTTGTTGTGTATTGTGTTTTGGTTTGGTGTTGTGCCAAGGTGTGTTTGGTTTTAAAAGGATGTTTTGAGTAATGTTATTGGCATTTTAAGTCACGTGAAATATTTTGAAAACTCTTTATTATATTTTCCAGTTTTTTGTTTATCTGTGGAAGTGGTCTTTAAAATTTTATTTATATTTCTTTTTCTCAGAAGGTTTTATTAAATAATTAATGAAGATGGATATTTATCTTATTTGAGTTGGGTAAAGGTTTCCAGTTTTAAATTTCATGCAGTTGTTGCAGCATGTCGTCAGCGAAAGTCCGTGACACTGCGATTATCAGGTTGCGCATGCTTATGCGCAAGTGCGAAGTGAGTCGTGTCGTCACGATCGAGCGGCGAGTCGAGGTAGGTCCCCACTGCACATACATTTATATATAGAATTTATTAATTGCTTGATGTTTTATTAATTTTAATTAATGATAAATAATATAAGATAATTAATTTGTAAATGATTATTTGGTGTAAAGGAGCTGTTTATTTTATACATGATATTTGAAATGTTTTCCTGACGAGCGGACACCCATTATTGAAAGGATGCATGTTTGGACTTTAAACATGATTCACGACATTTCAGATTTACTTCTAGTTAAAATGAAAAATGATTTATTCTGAACAAGTGTTTTGATCTTTTTGAGAAATGAGGGTTTACTTTAAAATTGGTGAAGGCATGTTTGGCATTTTAATAAAATAGATTATTTTGGAAAACCCACTCAGGGGTGATCTTTTGTGTGCATTGATTGCATGAGCTGTATGTGATGTTTGTGCATCGTGACTGATTAATTTACATTGTGTATGCACCCCCTTTTTATTCCTTGTGTTGACACGCGAACCTGGTATATTGAGTGAATTTTCTGAGAACAATTGTTGCACTAGTTTAGACCATGCACTGACTAGTGGCCCCATAGCAGGGGAATACTGAGTTATTACTGCTATGGGGATTGGGCCCCTCGGTTATCCCATACAGGACTATACCGAGTAGTTTTATGGTCATTATGAGGTCATTGAGTAAGGGCATGACTTTAGGATGAGTCAGATGTATAGTATGTTCTGGATTGTTCATGATCTCCTAGGTTTGACCAATGTTTCATTTAGTGTTTATTTGTATGTGGCGGGCGATTGAGAGGTCTAGTTTGGTTGTTGGCCCCATGTGCCACTTTTTTACATTGCCCTTAGTGTGTGTTGTGTGTTCTGTGTGGTTTTCCATTGACCAACAACTAAAATTTGGATTCCTTAATTGTTCGAAAATGTGTTTTAAAATGCAATGCATTTGTTTATTCTAAACACTAAACTGGTTCATAAATTAAAAAGTTCAATGGACTGTTACTTGTTTTATAAATAAAAGTGAGTGTGAAAACCAATATTTTATATTATTTAGTTCAAATCTGAAATTGGTAGATTCTTTATTTAATTGTATGTGTATTGGGAATAGAATTAGTCGGTCCTACCTACTGAGTTATAATACTCATGCCTATAGTGTCTTCCTATTTTTGGTTTTTCTGCAAGTTTGGATAGAGCTTGCCTGTAGTGGGCGAGATTAGGTTGTGTACTACTGAGCGACTCTCAGAGTCATGAGGAGTTTTGGTTGAGACCAAGTTAGTGTGTCTCGTTGGTCATTCTTTCTTTTCAGGGTCATTTATTTACGTTGTGTTCTTATAATTTTCCATTGTTTTAATTTTTTCCATTTGGAAAAATCACTCCCTATTATTTATTCTTGATGCCGAGCACTAGTTTCAGCCCACGGGGATCGGGAACTCCCCTTAGGACATGTCGTGGGCCGGCTTGGGTGACCGGTTTAGGGTCGACTCGGGCTAGTTCGTGAGAGTGCCAATTCACCCATTAATGATGTGAGGTAGCTTATTTTATTTAAACTCTTCTCCTCCACTAAATTTGAATTTTAATCATCCCTTAGCATTAATTAAATGAGTTTCCTCATTTAATTAAACACATCTTTGTGTTGTTGCGGGAAAGAATTAAAAATATTCCATCATTTCTAATTTTTGGGGTTGGCATAATCCTTTGGAAAGCTTGAGAGAGAATAGCTTCGTCCTTCCAATGAAGAACCGCTGAAGAACTCCATTATTTCCATGAAGAACATAAAGAATTCTCCTCATCTCTGAAGAACGTGATGCATCATATTCGTCCTTGTTCAACCGGAGAAAGGAAGTGAAGCACCTCCACGTATAAAGTACATCGTGGGAGTTGTATCGACTCGTCTTCACCGAACTCTACCTCCTCCGACGTTGATGAAATGATGTATGTCTTCCATGACGTCCATCTTCATAAAATTTTCAACGTACAAAGAAAAATATGAGGTAGGGGGATTTGATTATTTTAATGTATAAATTACACCCTTATTCATTATCGTTTATTTGGGATCGATGATTGCCACTTGTTAATACCTAATTCGGAGGGTGCAGGCTGAACTAACATGTCCCGACACCCCTCCATTAGTTCTTGTTTGGTTGACATCCAAGGAAGATCCAAAAGGGTGTGGTTTCATTGCACCACACCAGAGAAGAACCACAGATAGAAGGGTGTCAGCGGAAGAAAGAGGAATCGTGGACGGGAGGGCCGCGATGGATAAAAAAGCACACTCCCAACGCACCACGAAGTAGAGATGAAGCTCATGTCGAGGTCAAGCCATGGGGGAGGTTCCGCGGCACCATTGAGCAATGGTGGAGGTGCAGAGGCGGCCGACTGAGCCGGCCGCCATGGAGCCAGACTAGCGGGACCAACTGGGTACCGCAGCACCTGAACAGGCAAAATGTGCCGGTTCTGTTCGATGAACTGGGGGAGGGCACCCTCTCCCGCACATGGCCATCCGTGCTGCCACGAGCCATGCCTCCATGTCCGGGCTTCCCCTCATCAAGAACTCCCAAGGCCGGGCCACCCCTCGGCTGGGTCGACCAAGGTCGGTCCGCCTTCGGTCGGGCCCCCTCGGACCGGGCCGCACATCGGGTCGGGCTGTCACATCGGGTCCGGCCGTCCCCTCGGCTCGAGATGCTTCCTCAGACTCGGTCGGACCCACGGACTGGGTTAGACCCCGATTCAGACCAGGTCATGCTGGGTCAGACCAACTGAGTCGGACCAGACCCAGACCCGCTATGGCGTTTTACACCTTTTAGACCGCATCTAGGGCTACAAGTGTCCGATTGACATACCACCTGCAACGATGGAATTCATAGAGCGAGACGATTCTTTGTCACAATACAAATGAGGTTCAGACGCTGTTGTAGTACAGTCAAGTTGGTTTGATCCTAAAAACCAACTGGGCCCCTGGAACAGAAATGCCAAAAACTCTCAGACTGGGCGTCTGATTGATGCACCGTTTGTCGGGTTGGGTTTCTTATGATGAGACGGAACTTCAAGATACATCAACTTAGGACTTCCTGATTTTTGATGTATCGTCACTTGGATCGAGGAGCGGACCCTCCTAGAATCGAGCGTTCTGTGTGTTTGAACCCTAGGGCTAGATGTGACAGAGATGCACTAGAATCCTTCGTGGGTCCGACAGTAATGTCTACTGTATTGGAATCCTACGTGGGTTCGATAGCAATGAAAACTGTACCAGAATCCACTATGGGTTTGACATCGATGACTACAATACCAGGATCCTCTGTGTGTCTGATAATTCTGACTTTTTTTCATGTATCCTGTGTGAGTCCGAGAGAATATCTGGTCTTCTATCCTGTGTGGGTCTGACAACATAGCTGGTCCTACATCCTGTGTAGGCCTGATAGCATAGATGAATCAATGACTATATCTTATCGTCTCTATCACTCTATAATAGCTGGTCATGTATTATGTGTGGGTCTGACAGCTTAGCTGGTCCTATATCCTGTGTGGGTCCGACATCTTAGATGAATTAGTGACTACATCTGATTATATCTATCACTCTAGAATAGCTGGTCCTATATCCTGTGTGGGTATGGCAGCTTACCTGGTCTTGTATCCTTTGGGGTTCAGAAAGCTTAAGTAAATCAATGTCTACATCTGATCATCTCCATCACCCTACAATAGATGTATATCTTTGTGATCTGATTTATGTCTTTCAACCATTATCATCATGGTAAATGACTTTACTTCTTTTGTGGAAGGGTTTGTTCTTAGTTTCGAGAGCTAGAAATGGACTGTAATTGATAACTGTGGAATATGTATGGGCGTATACATAATTAGGGATGGTTTATACTTTGTGATTGTATCTTAATACTGTGATTTATCCTTATTTGATTCTGGGAGACCTTTGGGGGTCTCGTGGTCCCCTACAGAGTATTTTTATACTCACCCCTGCATGGGCTTTGGGCGCACCTTGTTGTGTTCTGTGCAGATGAAAAATATTAGTGATCGAGGATAAGGGTGAGGGATGGGTGGCCTATTAGAGCTGTACTAGACATACATACCTCATGGATGATTTTTTCTACTTTTGTACCTACCCTTGAGGTAGGATTCCCTGATGGACGATCCATGAGATGTTTTCCCATTTTACGTGTACTTGTCCAGTTATTTAGCTGGGTTTTTTTTGTGGCCCATTTAATTACAACATAACCATTTTATTTAGTTTATCCTAGTTTTTAGCTTCCAGTTGTGTACTATGATTGTGTGTGATTTATTTTTATAAAGGCAATGCCTTCCTAGCGTATTGATTTACGCCATTGGTTCTAGTCACCAGCCACTAGCCTAAGGAAGGCGTGCTTGGGGTAGTCACATCACGGGTCCCGATGATGGGTCATGACAAATTGGAATCAGTGGAAGGTTCTACCACAAAACTCAAGACTTTGATAATACTTTTCTATGAGGTAATAGTGTTAAGATTATTGAGTGTGGCTTTCAGTCCAGGGAGTCCAGTGTTGGTGTTGCGGCCGACATATCCATACACCTGAAACCTAACTACTGATTTCTGTCTCAGTGCACAAAAACACTGATTGCGAGTGTGGTTTCAAGAGTGTTCATTGTGAACTCTTTGAGTTAGCTCACGAGGTATAACTTATTGATCATGGTGCACCTGTTCCTTATCAGGATGCTGCTGTGTAGACAGCCAACTAGGGTTTCTGAGAGAATACACGATGCCGACCCACTGAGCAATGAGGCTCCGGTTTAGGGACCTCTTTCTATGTTGGCACCATCGGGTGTGGTCCTAGCATCACCGCCACCCGTAGGGCCGCAGACACCCCGATCCACATTGGCATACAGTGCACGCCGACTGAGCTCATTTTATGTGTTCCAGCGACAAAGGCCTCTGATGTTTCTAGGTGAGACAGATTTCCAAGCAGTAGAGGACTAGTTGTAGGTGAATACTGGTGTTTTCTGCCTAGTCGAGACACTATTAGAACATATGATGATAATAGCTACTAATATTTTTCAGTTAATATATATCATTATGGTCCGTATAGTGATAAGGTTTCAGTACATGGACCATTTTTCAAGATGGTACCTTTGGACAGTGTGCCAACTATATCACTGCCCATTGGTTAGCAGACACCACTTGTGGTACTGATAGAGGACACATATAGGCTTATTACCTTACACATGTTTCAACATCAGATACCCCTTAGGTTCTGAGTTGAGCCCGACTCACTGGAGACTGAGTACTGGATGAAGGAGGTTGCTGAGAGTTTAATAGAGCTTTTACAGCTTCGGCAGGTTGACGTGTCGGTAGCTTAGTATTCATCAAGGCATGTTGAACATTCTTGGTAGTCGATTAATATTATAGAATCTGTGCTTTAGAGCTCGGACCTATGAGCGAGGATTGTTTAAGGATATCCAAGCCAGATATTTTTCTTCTATGCATTATTACTTATGTTAGGGTGTTATTGAGAACCTTTGTTGTTGAATGTTCGTTGGATGAGGGGATACAACAAGTGTTTGTTAGCAGTTGAGAAGCATGAAACTGGTGCAAGTATCAGAGACATGGAATTGTGAGATTTTTCATAAAGATGAATTGATAAGGACAGATGAATCTATAGGGCAGCAGACATGGAAGAAGATCTAAGAGAGCTGCATTTGGTGGTGAACATTTCGACATGTTACAACCAACAACTTTTTTAGTCCCGCTAGGCTCAGGGGGCTGGAGTTCAGGGGAATAGAGTAGCTTCATGCGGTCAATGAGTGTGACCCAAGGGATCTAGTAATGATTTTATGTATTTAATGTGTCTACTACTAGCTTCCATATTAATAGACATAGGTACCAATCATTACTTCCTTCCACGAATATCTTCCCATACCTATAGTTTCCAGTTAAACCATTGACTTGACCCTCACCTGTGGAGATAACTTTGGTAGGGGACTCTATAATCATAGTTACATTGATGGTGTGATCTGACCCCTAAGGTGAGTGTTTCAGTTGGACCCTCTTGGTGGACGAGTTGAGGCCTTACGACGTTAGTTTGGGTATGTACTGGGAAACCACAATTCATACACATATTGACTATATTAGGAAAAAAGGTTGTGGTTTATCTACAATTTTGGGATGGGGTTTTCCTTGGTCAGAGAAAAGTAAATAAAAGGCAGCACAGGATGTAATCATGCATAAGAGGATGCAGTCGATCACTCATGAGTCGGCCAGACATACCTTTGTGCCAGACATCTCTAGAGTTGCAGCACCACTATCAGCTTTGGCGAAGAATGGGCAACCCTTCATGTTGTCAGAGAGATACCAACAGTGCTTTCATGATCTAAGGCAGAGTATGAATAGTGCACCCATCTTTAGGCTATAGGAGTAGGGTATTGAGTACGTAGTTTATTGTGACACATCAGGGACCAGACTCGGGTGTGTCCTGATGTAGGAGTAAGCAGTGATCATGTATGGTTCTCGATAGTTGAGACGACACGAGCAGAACTATGCTACCCATGACCTGTAGTTAGCAGTTGTGGTCTACACCTTGAAGATGTGGCCGCACTATCTGATTGGAAAGTGTTTAACCATCTACTATAACCACCATAGTCATAGGTACATCTTCTCACAGAAGGACCTGAACCTGAGACAGCGACGATGGATCAAGTTCCTCCAGGACTATGACTTGGATATTTTCTATACTCTTGGGAAGGAGAACATTGTAACATATGATCTCATTAGGAGATCATGCATTCAACTACAAGGAGAGGCGTTAGAGTAGTTGTCCGCATTATATATATCCTTTGGATAGAGATGAATCAGCATTTTTGTAGTCTCTCACAGTCATTCCTCCACTTCTTCAGCGAGTAAGGGAGGCACAACATGGGAACACTGACTCTGAGACGCGACGTGTTCAAATATCCATAGGGTAGGCACCATATGGATTTTCTGAGAGTGGGTAGCACGTCTTTATCTTTAGAGGATGTACCATGGTACCAGTTTCACATCAGGAGGATGTGTTGATGGATTTCCACACATCTACTTTAGTGGTACATCATATAGTGGTGAAGATTAATTAGGATCTCCGATGACAGCACTGGTATCCAGGTATGGAGAAGGTAGTAGCAGAGTTTGTCTCATGATGCCTCACTCGTCATCATGTGATGGCGGAGCACCAGGTTCCAGTGGGCTTGGTTCAACCCTTAGAGTTCCTAGAGGGAAGGGGGATGAGATATCCATGGATTTTGGGATGGGACTTCCATGTCCATATAGAGTACACGACTCTATATGGGTGATTGTCGACCAAATCACCAAGTCGGCCCACTTCCTACTGATCAGAGAGAAGGGATATGTTGAGAGCGTGGGATGCCTCTATGTATAAGAGATCATATGGCTTCATGGTGTACCATCGATGATCGTATACAATCGAGATGCTCATTTCACTTCCCGATTATGGAAGGGGTTGCAGGATGCGTTTAGGAAGCAGCTTTGCTATAGCACCACCTTCCATCCTAAGACAGATGGTCAGACTGAGGAAACCATTCAGACACTCGAGGACATGCTCTGTGCATGCATCCTCAACATTGGTAACATCAGGGAGGATCACATTCCCTTGGTAAAGTTTACGTATAAAAATTACTACCACTACACCGCCAGGATGGCACAAAACGAGAAATTGTACGACCGACCTTGAAGATCACCTCTGTGCTAGACTGACCTAGGGGATTTAGCATTTATGGGACCAAAGATGGTACATGCCACAATAGAGAAGGTGCAGATCGTCCAGGAGAAGATAAAGACTGCACATAGCATACAGAAGTCCAATGCTGATAGGAGTTGGAGGCAACTGGAGTTCGAGGATAGCGACGATGTCTCTCTACATGTCTCACATAGATGAGGTCTACGATGATTTTGCTGAGGCGACAAGTTATCGATGTGATTCATCGGAATCATCCTGGTCCTTAGTAGAGTAGGCGAGGTAGGTGAATACTTGGATCTTCCACCTAAGTTGCACTGGATGCACGACGTCTTCAACATATCACAGCTGAGGAGATATGTACATGACCCATCCCACATCATCGACCATGGGGATATGGAAATCGATGACAGGGTGACATTCATGGATGTTCCACTGGCAATTGAGGATTGACAAGAGTGGGTCCTGCATGGACAGTCGATACCTCTAGTGCATGTTCAATGGCAGCACAGGAACCTCCCAGAGAGAACATGGGATAAGGAGGCTTAGATGCATGCTCAGTACCCCATTTTTTCTTAATATGTGTTGTATATTATGGGGATGTAATGCTCTGAGGTGGGGAGAAATTAATGACCCGGAAATTCTGGGGAATTATTTTTAATACGTGGGAATTTTAAGAGTCCAAATTTTCTAACGCCGCTAGATTCTGAGGCCCAGTGTTCTCGGAATCAATTTCTGATGTTCTGTTCTGGTAAGTTTAGTAAACGTACGTGCGAGATTTCATATCATTGGAAGTGGTTCTTGGAATTGAAATCCGAGAGCACCGTTGAACTCACAGCGCCCATATTCTCTCAAGGAGACCTTTACTGCAGCTGTGTTTTAGTGAGGTTGGAAGTTATTTTTTGAGGGATTTTAAATAAAATTATTTAAAAATATGTTCAACATATTTTTATTTTTTTTGTGGTTAAACCCACCAAGTGTAGGTTATACATGGGGACCACCACACACTAACCTCCCTTGGGAGGATATAACTAGGTGGGGCTAACTAGATTGAACCCCCTTAACCTTTTTTTTGAACCATTGAGCTCCCCATTAATGGGGGAAACTCTTGAAACCATCCACCTTCCCCCAAAATGGTGCCAATTAAGCCATTAATGAAGTGATGTAGCTTATTTTAATTAAACTCATCACCTCCTCTAAATTGAAATTTGATCCATCCCTTAGAATTAATTAAATTAGTTTCCTCATTTAATTAAACTCATCTTTGTGTTGTTTTGGGAAATAATTAAAATGAGGCCATCCTTTTTCATTTTTGGGGTTGGCTTAATCCTTTGGAATGCATGAGAGAGAAGAGCTTCATCCTTCCAACAAATAACCGCCAAAGAAATCCATTCTTTCCATGAAAAACATAAAGAATGCTCCTCGTATCTGAAGAAAGAGATGCATCATCTTCTTCCTTCTTCAACCAGAGCATGGAAGGGAAGCACCACCACACACGAAGTACACCGAGGTCGTTGTCTTGACTCATCTCCACCAAGCTCTACCTCCTCTGACGTTGAAGAAACTATGTTCTTCATCCGCGACATCTGTCTTCTGCGACTCTTCATCATACAGCAACAAATACGAGGTAGGGGAATTTGATTATTTTAAATTATAAATTATACCCTCATTCCTTTTCATTTATTGGGGATTGATGTTGGAAACTTTTCATCACCTAATGCAGAGGGTGTGGGCCAAACTAACATGGCCTGACTCCCCTCCTTGGTTCTTTTTTGGATGACATCAAAGGAAGAGATGAAAGGGTGCGGTGTCGTCGCACCGTGCCGGAGAAGAACGTAGCCAGAAGGGCCTCTACGGATGAATGAGGAGCCATGGCAGGTAGTGAAAAAATGATGAAGAAGCATGGTGCCTTCGCGCCACGTGACGGTGCCGAAGGCCGCGGCCAGGTTGGGTTGCGGAGGTGGTAGCACTACGGTGTCGCGCCGCGTAGAGGGCAGCAAGACCCCATCACCGTTGTGCCACGGTTGAGGTATGGAGGTGGCCGGTCGAGCCGGCTGCCATGGATCCAGACCAACCTGGTCCCATGACCCCTAAACCGGTGCAACATGCCAATTCTATTTGATGAACCGGTAGGGGAACCACCTCCCTCGTGCTGTTGGCAAGGCCACCACGAGCCGGGCCCCCACAGCCGTGCCGCCCCACGGCTGGGCCGCCCTAGGCGAGGCCGCCCAATGCCGGGCCCCCCTCAGCTGGGCCGCCACTAGGTCGGTCTGCCTTCGACAGGGCCGCCTTGGGATGGGCTCTCACTTAGGGTCAAGCCATCCCCTCTGCTTGGGTCACTTTCTCAGACTGGGTCAGACCCGTGGACTAGTTCAGACCCCGGTTCAGACTGGGTCGTGCTGGGTGAGTCTGACTGAGTCGGACTGGACCCGGACCCGCTATGGCCATTCACTACATTGAGATCGTATCTAGGGTTATGGTGTCCGATATGACATACCTCCTACAGTGATGGAATTCATGGAGGGATACAATTCTTGGGCATACTCCACATGATGTTCAGATCGAGTTGTTGTACGGTCGGGTTGGTTTGAGCTTAAAAACCAATCTGGCCCTTAGAACGGAATTTTCAATAACTCTCAGATCGTGCGTCCAATTGACGCGACGTCTGTCGCATTGGGTTCCTTGTGATGAGACGAAACTATGGGATACATCAAATAAATACATAATGATAGAGGATATATCACCACTTGTATCGTGGAGAAGACCCTCTCGGAATCAATCATACTGTGTGCGGGAACCCGAAGGCTGGCTGTGACTGAGATATATAAGAATCCTCCATGGGTTCGACAGCAATGAATACTATACGGGAATATTCTGTGGGTTAAACAGTAATGACTACTGTACCGGAATCCTTCGTGGGTGTGACAATGACGACTACTATTCCGAGATCCACTTTGGGTCTGACAAATCTTACTTATGTTCCTGTATCCTGTTTGGGTCTGACCGAAAAGCTGATTCTATATCCTGTGTGGGTCTTACAGCTTAGCTGGTCCAGTATCAAGGGTGGGTCTGACAGCTTAGATGAATCAGTGACTGCATATGATCATCTCTATTACTCTAGAATAGCTGGTCATGTATCATATGTGGGTCTGTTATCTTATCTGGTCATGTATCCTATGTGGTTCTGACAACTTTGATGAATTAGTGACTATGTCTAATCATATCTATCACTCTAGAATAGCTGGTCCTATATCCTATGGGTCCGACAGGTTATGTGGTCATGTATCATGATTGTGTCCAACAACATAGAAGAATAAGTGACTATATCTGATCATCTCTATCACTCTACAAAATATGTATACGTGTGTGAAATGATTTATGTCTTTCAACCATTATCATCGTGGTGAATGACTTTACTTCCTTTGTGTAATGGTTAGTTATTGGGATCGATATTTTGAGCCGGATTGTGATTGATAACTTAGGTATATGTATGGGAATACACCTAATTAGGGAAGGTTGATACTTCGTTTTTGTATCTTAATATTTTAGTTTATCCTTTGTTGATTTTGGGAGCCCTTTGGGGGTCTCAGGGTCCCCTACTGAGTATTATTATACTCACCCCTGCACAGGCTTCGCCCAGACCTTGTTGTGTTCTATGCAGACGACAGACAGCAGTGATCGAGGCTGAGGGTGATGGATGGGTGGCTGCTTGGAGCTAGACTAGACAGACATACCTCAAGGACGAGTTGTTCGAGTTCTGTACCTAACCTTCAGGTAGGATTCCCCAGTGGAGGATGCAGGAGTTGTTTACCCATTTTACTAGTACTTATTCTTCTTGTTCAGTTGGGTTTTTATACTGGCCCATTTATTTATAGCACTACCTTTGTATTCAGTTTTACTTAGTTTTTTTCTTCCAGTTGTGTACACTGATTGTGTGTGGTATATTTTTATAAGGTAAATTCCTTCCCAACATAGGGATTTATGCCTTCGAGATTTATGCCTTTGGTTCTAGTCACCAACCCTGGCCTCTGGAAGGCGCGCTTAGGGAAGTCATGGCATAGGTTCCAAGGACGGGGCGTGACACGCCCGGATAAGAAACATGTGCGCTACTTTAATTATGTTATACCTTGTATGATAACTCCAATGAAACCAAAGAAAAACATTCCCAAAACACACTTAATCAATGTTTTCAATCACCTAGTCAGAAATCAGAATTCTGGGTCCTGTTGTATGGATATGTCGGCCACCTCACTAACCCTGGACTCCCCGAACTAACAACCCCACTGAAAACACTTAAAAATATTTCTACACGCATAAAAGATCATATTCCAAGTTCATCAGTAGAACCGACTCCTATGATTCCATTTTCTCACAACCCATCCCCTGGGGCCCATGCTGTGACTACCCCACACCTGCCTTCCAAAGTCCAGGGGATGGAGACTAGCACCGAAAGGCATATTTCCTAAAACCTGGAAGGCATTCCCTTTATGACCAATAAACACAAGCAACCATGCATATAGCATAATATGAACACAAGTAATGTGTATAGTAAAAAGACTTTATACAATAATAAAAAGGGACAAGAATAAAAACCCAACTTGAAAGTACAAGAAAACTAAAAATTACAAGTTTTATAAAACAACTCCTATAAACATCCTCCATGGATCCTACCTTAGGGGTAGGTACAGCTCTCAAATGGTCATCTCAGTGGTATGCCTCTCCTAATGTCCACCTCCATGCTACCCCCTTTCTGTGTACTCTCGTCCGCAGTCAGCGATGAACGTCGTTTATACCAAACACAACAAGGTGCGGGCGTAGCCAATGATGGGTGAGTATAACGATACTCATTAGGGACCTTGAGACCCAAGAATGTATTGCGAAATCTACCAAGGATAATCCACAATGCACAGAAACAAAAATTAACCCTACTTAGGTATGTTCCTATACATATAGATAAGGTGTTAATTATACTCTTCTCATTCATGAGGAAACACAATGCCAAACTCATTAGCCCAAAGCTGAACTATTCGATGAAGGATAGTATACAATGAGGGTAACACACAAAGGTAAGTACCAAAAAGGTGACACCACATAGATGAATTCCACAATGGTATCATCACGAAGATAAGTACCACAATGATATTCCACACAGAAGAATACCACAAAGGTATCACCATGAAAATAATTTCCACAAAGGGTCTCCACACAGAATAATACCACAAATGTATCACCACAAAGGTAAGTACCACAAAGGTATGCCACACAGAAGAATACCACAATGGTATCACCCCGAAGGTAAGTACCACAAAGGTATGCCACGTAGAAGAATACCACAAAGGTATCACTACGAAGATAAGTACAACAATGGTAATCCAGACAAAAGAAAACCACAAAGGTATCACCATGATGGTAAGTACCACAATGGTATTCCACACAAAAGAATACCACAAAGGTATCCCCACTATTGTATGTACCATAGATGTACGCCACACATTAAATATCTCATCGATATCACCACAATGGTAAGGACTCATATCACATCTAGTATAACAAAGGTACAGTTGCAAAGATGATTATATGTAACTACTAAATCATCTTACTCTATAAAGAGGAAGACCCACATATGATCCTAAATCATTAGACCCACGTAAAATCCTAGTACAGCAGACCCATGTAGGATCCTAGTATAGCATACCCATGTAGGATCCTAGAGTAGTCTCGCGTGGATTCCTAGAGCGGATCCAAGTGAGACTATCGAACACAGACCCATGTAGGATCCTAAATAAAATAGAAAAATATATACAAATTCACATACCCCCATAAGATCCTATTCTCATGTTACATCCATCTACTAGGTACCAGCACTATGATCGCTAGATTCTGGGCGGCTCTACTCCTCAAGCCACTGGTCAGTACACTAACTGCCGCGAAGTCCCATGATGAAGAATCCCAATGGACCTCCATGAAAAAGGGGTATTAATGAAATAGACGGTTCATCATTCAGCCACCCAGTCTATAAGATATTAGACTTTTAATTATGAGGGCCTGGATGGATTCGTGTCTGATCCAACTCGGTTTTACGCGGACATTATCAAAATCTCATGTGTGGTATACCAAAAGGGTCATCTCGTTCCAAGGTTTCTGGCACCGCAGATAGTTCTTCAAATTGATGCATGTATCTCAAGATATGGCCAATGGAATGAAAAGGGGGTGGAAGTGGTTTAGGGTCCGCTCTGACCTAGTCAGACCAGCCCGGCCCAACCCGGGTCTATCCATGGGTCCGGCCTGGGTCACCGGTGTGGCCCAGCCAGCTCGGAGGCCTGCTGTTTAGTGGCCCATGTTGATGCATCCCACGATGAGGCGGCCCGCGGTGAGGCGGCCCGTAGTGCGGCGGCACACGGTGCGGCTTGTGGTGCAGCAGCCTATGGTGCGGTGGCCGACTCAGATCCCCGGCTAGCTGAATGACCAGCCTACTATACGCTACACGGTCGCACACAATGCCATCATTGAAGGATGGCACCGAGATGGCCACCCAACCATTTTCATCATGACATCGCGCCGTGGACCTTCTCAGTCAGGTGGCATGGACGTGTGCCATGGCCTCCGTCACGCGACCAACCATGCACCGGCAGCCGCCCTCACTCCACCGTGACCGACAGGCCACAACCCTTCCTCTACGACATAGTTGCACTGCCGCCATCTTCATGGCTGGCCGGTGGTCCGGATACCGCTTCTGAGCCCCTTCAGTGTCGGTCACTAGTATGGGACTCCGACGACATTCAACGGGGCATCAGGCGTGCCCCGATGGCCTATTATTCATTCCGTAGATTTCTGCACTCACCTCGGGATTTCGTTATCGATTCAATACCACCAATAATTCCACAAATTTTGCGGAGGGATTTGTCCATGTTTGTTTGTCCCACACCCTCCGCGTTAGAATTGTTTTAGGAGAGAATAATGTTCTTTAATCAAGTGTGTCGACCAGAATGGGTCAAGGAGGTATAAATCAAAAAAAAACTCTACAAGATGCCCCGCAAAAACCTCCCGCAAAGACGAATAAATTGCTGGTCAACTTGTTAGACAGTTGAACTATGTTCTTCATATAAATTCAAGAATCGGGAGGAGGAAAATTAGAAACACTCAAACAAAATAAACACTACCTTTAACATCGTAGAATTGTCTGTGCCTATCGGTTGACTTTTTTCTTTGTTCATGTGACTAGCTCCCAAAGACGACACCTGCACGTTACCCATTGGTGGTTCAATGTCATATTTCACCTCTTTCTAGGTCAGCTTCATCTTCTATGGGTCTGGCATCATGAAATTCCTTCAGCAATTCATTGCATGGTGAAGCTCTCTGATACATCTTTCCGAGATCCATATTTATTGTATTAGGGGAGGGTATGTAATGATGTTGAGAGTTAACAAGACTCATTAATGAGAAATCTTCCTAATTTACCCCAATGTTGTTGTTACCAAGATTAGAGGGTCCAGTAATTTATTTTCTTGACATTTCACTGATCCCATATTAACGCTCGTCTGTTGGAGGAATAGAATAAAAATAAAAAAATAATGTTATCTTATTTATTCAATTAAATGTTCCAAAAAATATCTTTTTATGAAGACCTATTGTGGTTAAAGTGAAGGTCTTCTTATGAAAATATCGGCACTTCGAGTTCAACAGTGTCTACATATTTCAATTCTGATAAATGGATAAAAAGTTACAAAATGTCTCTTATGTGTTTACTGAATGTACCCCAAAAAATGTTCGGAAAATTCATAACAGTCACCACTGACCCATGCAAGTCGAGGGTATTCTCTGCCAAAGTGAAACATGACCCAATCAACCCAACAGTACTCTTGTATTTCTAATCCAAGTTACCATTGAAATGTTATGGATTTTATAATAAACTAATTGTCACATAATTATTTTATTTACGGCAAAAATCTTAACATTCACTGGTGGCCCACACCGACCAATGTTATAATCAGCTTAAATAAAGCATTCCCACATGAGTTCATCAATGGTTATAGATTTTCTATCTATGATACCATTTTTGAGTTTTAAGAATATGAAAAATTAAATTATATATTTAATTATTTTATTTATGATTATTCCATTTTAGGGTTTTCTCACAGAAGGCCCGTGCCGACCAAACATAAGTCGGGCCTAGAGTAAACCTGCCATTCTAAATGCAACGGTGGCCTCAGAATTCTGATTCAGGAAACCTTTTAAGAGTAATTCCATATTTTTAGGAAAACTTTTTATGCACGCTAATTAATGCATAAACAATCATAGAAGGATCATTCCGGGAACTCATGGCCTCAGAATCATGAAACGTCATATTTCGTGGTCTCAAAATAATTCCATATAATTAAAAAAATTATACAAAAATTATAGGCCATTAAATTCTCCCAAAATTAGGGATTTACATCCTCTAAAGCCAAAAAAAAAGAAAAACAACCAAAAGAGGGTACTGAGCATGAATCTAAGCCTATTACTCCCATGTGCTCTCCTAGATGATCTCGTGCTTCAACTTACGCACACCAAAGGTATCAAATGCCCACAAAGGACCCACTGTAGTGGATACTCAATCTCCAATGTATCTTCTGTAAATGAAGCCCCATCGTCTAAGTCTAGCTAGATGTGATCGATGATGTGAGATGGGTCGTGGACATATCCCCTCAGTTGGTATATGTTGAAGACCTCGCGCACCCTATCCAAATGTGGTATAAGAGTCATGATGTATGGTGCCTCTCCTATACTCCGAAGGATCAGAAAAGGAATGATAAACCTAAATTATAACTTTCCCCCTTAGAAAAAATTCCACAGTCCCCGTCGAGGAGAGACTCGCAAGAAAACATTGTCCACCTCCTGAATGTCCATAGTTCTCCATATCCTGTCGGAATAAGACTTCTACCAACTCGATGCAGTCTTCACTTGTTGACAATTGAGAAATCATTATACAAACTCCACCACTACTTTATTCATCTCTAGCCACCAGTACTATTGTCGTAGTTCGAGGTACGTATTCACCACACCAGGATGTACCACCAGAAGGGAGTATGGAACTCCCTCAACACCTCCTCCAGAAGTGTCACTTGTACCATGGTACGTTCTCTGAAAAGGATGACATTCTCCCCACCATATGAAAATTCATCATGTGTCTGCCCTGAGGATATCTGTGCATGTCGAGCATCGAAGTCAATGCCCCCAAGCTATGCCTCCTGATTTCACTGAAGGATTGGGGGAGTGACAGCCATAGAATGAAGTTAATCTGATCCATCTCAATCCAAGAAGGATATCTGTAGTGCGAATATCTGCTCTAACAGCTCACTTAGTAGCTGCTGATCAAACCTCTTACTGAGTGCATCTACTATCACGTTCTCCTTCCCATGAGTAAATATTATCTCAAATTCATAGTCTCGGAGGAACTCTAGACATTGTTGCTGTCTCAAAATATTAAATCTCCACTAACACTTCTCAGTCCATAGGAATGACTCCTCTTTCTTCATCAAAGCTAACAAGGGAGACGCTACCCTAGATATGTATGGTCCAAAAATCTGGTTCTACACAGCCAAACCAGAAGTCCCTCTCCCTACGGGGTGGTAATCCTGGAAAAATCTTTGGAAAAGATGTCCCCGTGCTCTTCCACTTCTTGTTTGGAACTGAAAACTGAAAACTCCTACTTCCATGAGGGTATTTCTGGCCAAACCAAGAGTGATTGGATGCACCCTCCTATGCATGAGATTATATTTTCTGTCTGGGTTTCCTTTTTTCGAAAAATTAAAACCCCATTGCAATGTTGTATATAAACCACATCCTTTTTTTCTAATACATTCGATCTATGTATGAACTGTGGATGTCCAGTCCAAAACCAAACTAACATCCTAAGGCCTCGATGCTGCCACCAAGATGTTCTAACTAAAACTCTTAACTCAAGGGTTAGATCACCCCATGGTCATAAGTGTGATTATCGAGTCTCCTCAAAAAGGTATCTCTATTTGTGAGAATTAAGTCAATGGATTATCCAAAAACTCTAGTTCTTTAAAAAGATTCATGGAAAGAAGTAATGTTTGGTACCTATGTCTATTTGTACGACAGCTAGTAGGAGACACTGACAGTAACTCAAATCATTCCTAGTTCCCTTGGGTAACACTCCATGACTGCATGTAGCTACTCCCTTCCCCTGAATTCCAGCTCCCAAAGCCTTGGGGGTCATCAAAAACGGTGGTGGTTGTAACATGTCGAAAACTACACCACCTCATTTTACTCTATTATCTCTTCTTCCATGTCTGCTTCCCTACAGATTAATATGTCTCTAATATTTCTTCATCGGGAAATATTTTTCATGCCCAAGTCTCTGAGACTGGCGCCAGTTTCCTACTATCCCACTGCTAACATTCACTGGTTGTATCTGCTCATCCAAAGAACATTCAACCAAAAAGGTTCTCTCTAGAAACCTATCATAAGTAGGAATTCTTTTGGAAATGTGATGGCTAAGATGACCTTAAACAAACCTCTCTTGGATGTATGATCCCTGAAAACTGATTGTATCGTATTCATCGAGTACCAGGAATGGTCGGTATGCCTTGATGAATAATCATCTACTGACATGTCATCCTACTAAAGCTTTAGAAGCACTAGGGAACACTCATCCACCTCCTCATGCATGTTCTTAGTTGCTTGTCAGTCGGGATTGCCTCAAAAACTCAGGGGTATCTCATGTTGAAACATGTGTACGACACTAAAACTACATGTGTCCTCTACCGGTACCGTCAGTTGTAACGGCTAAAAAATGGGAAGTGATATAGATGGAACACTACCCAAAGGTACCATTTCGGGCAACAGTCCATGTACCGAAGACACATCACTATACAGACCATCCTCATTATCACTCAATGGAAAATACTAGTAGCTACGATCACCATCTTCTCTTTTGGTGTCTCAACTAGGTAGAAAACTATAACAACCGCCTCTAGAAAGCCCTCAACCATGTGGGAATCTCCCTTACCTCGGAACCATAGAGGCCTCTACTGCAGGTACTCATGCAATGAACTCAGTCGACGTGTACCCCCAACTGGTGGGATGGTGAACATGGTTATCCAACAAGCTGTGGTTCTGGTGGTACACCACACGAAGGTGCGAATGCGGAAAGGGGGGCCCTGAATCAGAACCTCATCGTTTAGTGGGATGTAGTCGTGTACTCTCTCAGGAATCCTAGTTGTCTGGGACTACCCCAAGGCCTCCTTCCATTGGCCAGGGGCTGGTGACTTGCACTGAAAGGTTTATTCCCTAAAACTAGGATGGTATTGTCTTTATAACCTGTAAACACACACAACCATGCACACTGCACGATATGAACAGAAGTAAGCTTTATTATAAAAATAGTGTGTACAGTACGAAAAAAGGGATAGAATACAAACCCGTCAAAAAAGTAAAAGAGTACAGAAAAGTACAGGTAAACTGAAAGAGCTCCTACAAACATCGGCCAAGGATCCTATGAGAAGGGTAGGTACAGCTCTCAAATAGTCTTCTCTGTGGGATGCCTCGCCTAATGTCCACATCCGAGTTACCTCCATTCCCGGTACTCTCGTCCATAGTTAGTGATGTCCATCATCTGCACCATAAACAACAAGGTGTGGGTGTATCTGGTGTAGACGTGAGTATAACGATACTCATTAGAGACCCCAAGACCCCTGAATGTCTCCCAATATCCGGAAAGGAAAAACCAAAAATCATGGAAACATTAATCAACCCTACTTCGGTATATGACCTTACATATAAATATTCTAGTAAGTATACTCATCCCATTTATGAAGAAACACAAGGCCCAAATAATTAGCCCATAGCTCGAATATTTCACGAAAGAAATAATACCATGAAGGAAACACCACAAAGGCATGTACCAAGAAGGTAATGCCACCCAGAAGAATACCACAATGGTATCACCACGAAGGTAAGTGCCACAAAGGGATGCCACATATAAGAATACCACAAATGTATCACCATGAATGTAAGTACCACAAAAGGGGGTCGACGTGGGTCTAGGTCAAGTTCGACCCGATCAGATCGACCCGACGTGACCAGACATGGGATGACTCGAACTGGTTCGGGTCAACCTGGCCTGCTGGGCGACCCGCGGTGCGGTCGTTTTCATAGCTCCCCGGCTGGCCGGATGGCCAGCCTCCTTTACACCTTGATAAATGTATCCTTCTAAATTCTCAACCTTGATAAATGTTTTGGAACCATTATAAAGAGCATGCACCACCTTATTTTTCTAAATATGAAGGATGTGAATTGAGAAGTCACATTATTATATGAGATCTTACCATCTTCGTTGGTAAATATTAAGCTCTTTCTATGTAAATATATATTTGAGAATTTGAGTATCAATATATTTTTAACACTTATTACCATTAATATAATTGCAACATATTTTTAATGAAATTTTAATAGATTGATTCTCCTAATGTTTTTCAGGATATAATCTCTCCAGAATTTTATACTTCCATGAGGCGTAGGCTATCACATTATCATTCATCATTAGTAAAGAACATTATCCCACCATTTATGCTTCTCAAAACACCTCAAATAGTTCCCCAATTATTTCTAGTGTGAGTATAGGTATAATTATAAGCCTTTTATTTTACTCTATGATGAATACATCAGAATCACTGGTCAGAAAAACATTGATCCTTTTCGATTAAACATGTTTATTGGGATTTACAATCATTAGATGTTCCTAAATAATATATATTAATACCCATATAGACTAAGTAAGCTATGGATATCCATTATAGATGTTGTCCTAGGCCACTCATATATTGCTTTTATCATGGATATGTTAGTATATATTCCTTTTATAGTGATTACATGACCTATGAATTTGGCATCCACCATCCAGAACCCATATATTATATATATTGCATATAGCTTCTCCCTTCACAATGTTTATAGCACAATATTAGAATTATCCTCATGTCCCTCTTTTCACTTGGAGAATATGTAAATGATATCGTTAAATACCACAACAAATTATTCAACGTAATCTATAAAGACCATATACACTAAATCCATGAATTTTTTGGATCATTAACGAGTTTGAAAGGCATCATTATTAACTCATTGGGTCTATATGTTTTCTGAAATGAGGTCTTGGGTTTATAGTCCTTCAAACCATTAATTGGTGATATCGTCATTGAAGTATATCCATAAATAAATAACTTCCCCAAAGTATAGGATCTAACAAGTCATATATCAATGGAGTGAGATAAATTTTGTTTTTCTTGATTTTATTCATCTCACGATAATCAATATAGAAGCACAGTATTCCATTATTCATATTGATAAAGTGGACTTGTGAACCCCATGGTGATGAACATTTCTGTATGAAACCAATCATAGATTATTAATGAACTACTTATTTATTTCTTCTATCAATATAGTTATAATTCTATATGGTGTCCTTGATATATGTATGGATCCTAAAAATTGTTCATTTGAGAACTCAACCAACAAATTAAGAGGAAGACTGTGAAATTCTTTAGGGAATACAATAGTGAAATCCATCGCAATGGGAATGTCTTCAAGTATGATTCAATAATTTTTATGAATAATTAGAGAATGATATTATTTATTATAAGAAAAAGATATCTAGATTTGAGACAATGAATTTTAAGGTGATTAATTTACCTCTTAACAGATGTACAGAATTTGAGGATGCTCTGGGATGTGATGTGTGATTTCTATTTCATGAAATTTTGAGTTTTATTTATAGAAATATATCCAGTAGATTCCCAATATGGAATAAAACTCTACCAGTGATAGTATTTAATGTTTTTTTGGGAGTTTCCATAAAAAACATTAACATAGGAGTGGTTTTATACATTTGATTCGATAATTTCCCCATTTTATAGTGACTCGATCCAAGATATATGCAATACATTGTCTGCTATCATTAAAATTTTCATGATTATAGGGAATCATATCTATAAGGATTGTTAGTTTAGTAGTTTAATTAATTTAGATAAACAAATTGGTCTTTTATTTCAAATGACTACACTAATTATAACATAATTTTTTTCTTTCTTAATAAATATATTTTAGGATAAATATAATACATGTGGTAAAAACCTACATATTATTCATTGTATGCTTCTTGGATTCCTAGGGAATAACATAATGAGGATGTTCTCAAATTCTCAACAAAGGAGAAATTCTATGAAATAAATAATAAATTAGTTGTAATTGTAAATATGGAAATGTAAATAATTGAACACACATGCCATGTAATCAATAAACTAAATGAATTTGTTTAAAAATATGGAAATGTAAAAACTGTAAAAACTTTACATTCAAATTACTGGACAAAGAAAAATAAATGCGGAATGGAAATAAATTGATACACATTCCATCAAAATAACTGAAAATGAAATTTATTCATAGATATGTCAACAATAAATCTCATGGATGAATAAAAAATGACACTTAATGAGATATGTTCAAAATTATTGGACACTGTGATTCCTAGGAAAAAAGAATGTGTACCATCAATAACATTCACAAGATGATTTATCTATCAGTTAAAACCCCATATAAAGTAGCTTGACAACCAAAAATATCATAAGAGTATAAGAGCACCAAGGTGTATCTTTAAATAGGACTCAACCATTTCATACTTATCAAAAATAATTCCTTGCATATCAAAATAATAAATTTAACAATGTGACTTGTCAAATATCCAATTGAAATATTATATATGGATTTAACAATTTTATCCTAAATAATCATATAACACTGAATTTAAAACCCTATAGAAAATTGTAAATGTTTTAGTAATTGATCATATCTAAGAATAATTATATGGATACATAGAGAAATTCAATTTCCATATATCATAGTGAATTGAATATTTAAAGGGGATTAAAAGGAAAAAAGGAAGTGAATGTAAAAAATATCCTTATCCAAGTCAATAAAAAAACAATCCAGCGGAATGATCAAGATGGTATGGAAACTAATTATCCCTATTGGATTGAAAATATATGATTTTTTTTCATTTATGAAATAAAATAATAACATAAAAAATATTCTTAAAGGAAATATACTTTATTTTGAAAAACCATTTGAATGTAATTTTATTTTTAAAACATCTTTTAAAAACATTTTAAATAAAATAAAAAACATAAACACCAAGGGATGCTTCAGATAACTAATGGTGCAAATATCCATAAATTTCATAGAAGGTAAGTAGAAGCATTACTTTTTCATTGAATAATGGGTTAGAAAATTTTCTTATTCAGAATGTGATAAGAGGATTCCATAGAAAAATATATAAAAGAAGAAAGGGGGAAAATGACATTACCAAATATTTTTAAATAATTATTCCCAACATTTTAAGAAAGCACTATTCTTATCGGAACAAATGTTCTCTGACTAAAGTTAAAAATTATTTGAGATTTCCTTAAAATAATATTTATAACATTTTGAGTACCAATGAGTGGAAATTGAAGAAATAAATGAAAATAATCATAAAGAACTAGAGGATAATAAAATTATTTATTGAAAAATGTACATTTAATTTTCTCAAATTTATGTACCATTTATACATTATTAGTATTGTTATTAAGGAAAATAATCATTATATGGTTCATAGTTTTCCATACCAATTTGAAACAATTAATATCATAATCCTCATGAAGAGGTAAAATTAAAAAAATGTTACAATATCATGATAATAAGATATTCATGATATATCCTATAAAAGGGAATTGTATACACCCTGTAATAGTGTCTTGGTTCATGACAATATATAAGTCTCAATGAAATAAAAATTGTGACGAATTCTATTACATTGTATTTACTTTTGGGTAAACATACTTTAACATCGTATATAGTAAACATATGTTAATTATATTCATTATTGAGATAATTTTTTATGTTAATCATTACATTTATTTCACTTATTATTTTATTGAATATGAATACTTTAAAAATATGATTATGTTGGGAGTTCTGACCAAATTCATTTTATATGTACAAAATTTGGTATGCCTACTATAGTAAAATGAATAAATATATAACATCTATGGAAAAATAATAATTAAATAACTACTATATTTATTGATAATTATAATTATTTGATGAATCATTCAATATTGTTCTGAAAAATTAATCAATGTTATAATCATAGAGACAATAGGTTATATAGATGCTTTTGTAACGTTCTCATTTTCAATGATCATTATTGAAAAAAATGTAAGTAGAGTCATATATTTCATGAATTATAATTATATAATAAATAAATATTATTCTATAATAAATAAATATATTTTTAATTAGTTTTTTTAAGTAATCTAATCATGTCGAGAAGGTGGTAGTCCACACATCCACGAAGGGTGTTATCAGTTTTTATGTGTGTGAAAGGGTGAAAAATAATATGAGATATTTATATTAATATAAGGATAATTATTTCATGAGTATAATATAATGGTTTTTATATCCTCAATTTCAATTAAAATCATCCTATTTATGTTCTATGTATGGTGTTGATGAATCGCATCCATTTGAGTAGGAGGTAGACCACACTTCGTCCAACTCAAAGGATGTTATCTTATTTATATAAAATATAATGATTAAGGGTATGTGTTATAAAATAATTAAAAAAGAAAAAATGCATAATAAATATAATATATAACCTATATAAATATATTGTACATCATAAAATCCATCATGAAATGAGATAATGTTTAAAAATTAACTTTTATCATTTTTTGAGGAGTAGTTTGTCGTAAATGTAAAGAGTATATTCGTTTATCATTAAATAGAGGTTATTGTATGTGTAGCTCAAACTTATAGCATAAGAATATCCCTGAATATTTATTATACTATTTTATCATATTTGCATAACATAAAATCAGTTGTAGTACTGGATAAGGGAAATAAAACAAGAGATCCTAAGGAGGGATGTTACGTCTTAATCAGGTAACTCCGATTGTTTTCACCAAATGGCTTCTATAGATTTATTTCTTCCCAAATGGATGACTAAATGATTAGGGGAGGTATTAATAAGAGATTATGGGGAAGATATTGGTTGATCTATATTGGATTGATTTTTGTGAGGATGTGGGAGGTGTGGGGGCGTTTTTATAGTGGAGGAGTGCCACTCTTGTAATATTTTGACAAAGGAATTCTACATAGGTTTTTCACATTGAATATGTCTCTAATAATTGACCAAATTTCATTTAATGGATGATATGATCAAAATAATACCATAAAATGTATTTTTAACATGAATCTAGGTCATTGGACCCTTATGATAATGGTTTAGTCTATAATTATCCTTAATTTTAGCATATTTGTTGTAATTAATTTAAATTACAAACACTATTTTTTTTTGTAAAAATATCTTTTTTAATTATCATAAATTATAAATTATTCTTATTCTAAATTTGGAATACATTTTTCAAAATTACAATCAATAATGTGGAAGAAGTTAAATGAAATTTAATCCTGTAATGGGGATGACAATGATGGTTTTTAAATAAAAATTTTCCTAATGAATCTGGGTTTTTATAGACAATTTCAAAGTGTAATTGACTCCAATAAACTAAATTGTGTTAATTGAGAAAAATATGTTATAATTAACATTAAATTAAACACAATACATAATTTAAACTTATAATTTTATTATATGAAAAAGGAGTTCTGAACTAAAATTTAATATTTTTCATTATTTATTAAATAGTCAATCTTCACATAAAAATGCCAAAGAATCACCATAAGATAATTTTTAAGTCTCAATTAAAAATAATAAATATTATTTTATATATTATATTTATAATATAGTCCAAATTGGATTAAAAATGGGTTCATCAGTAAAAGGCGATAAAAATCCCTTAATAAAAAATATAATTATATATCCATAAAGTAGGGTATGCTTTGATATTATACCTATAAAAAATATGAATATTTTTTTGGATATAATATATATATATATATATCAGATTAATATAACTCAGTAATTGTAATTAATTTAATTTACTAGGATAAAACATCTTTGCAAACAAAAAACTAATAATATTTTCTATTATATTCAATTGGTTCTTGCATTCAATTATAATAAATTTTATCCTATGAGTTTATTTTATATTATCTTAAACCAAAAAATTTCATAACATAGTTAATTATTTTCATAAAAACTAATGTAATAGTTATATTATATCTTATTTTATTATATAATAATATTAAATAATATAGTCAATTTTTTTGTAAAACATGAACTTTTATGTTACGCAAGTTATCAGAAATATTTATTCATGAATTTAAGGAAAAATAACATTGTCTTCATGAATAGAAATCTAGAAAATATGTTGAATATATTTTAGACAGTTAATATATTATCAATTCTTAGGATATTATGTTCCCCTATGTGATTAGTGTTTTATGTCATGCACACTATAAAATACAATGATGGTACTTTAGAATTTTGAGGTGTTAACTTATCTCCACCATAATTAAATTTCATACTAAAAATTTTAATGTTAATCAAGGTAATAGATTGTTTTTTATTTGTTATGTTGATATCTCACCTCATGAGAATGGTTCATAAGACATCCCTTTAGAAATTTGATAATTTGATATACAACGATCACGTGGAAAAACGTATAACTATGTTTCTATAAAGGTGAACTTTTTTATATTGTAGAGATATATTGTTGGAGGAATTGTGAACATATTTATAGTGAGTGATTAAGGTCATAAATAATAAACTTGTGAATATTCAATGGGAATTTTATAGCTTGAGAACCATAAATATTTGATGATTTAGAAAATAAATGGTTAAAAAAATTTTGTATTATGACAAAAAATTATTTACGTCCTTTTCATAATGTTGGGTAATTATTTTACTATGTGAGAATATAATAAATTATTATTACTTGATATATTTCTGTAAACCTAATTTCATCCTTTGGTTGTTCTTTAATGAATTTACAATTCATCCAAAAATTTATTTTGATGCCGGAATTACCTAAATACACATTTAAGGTAACAAAATCTCCATAAAAGAGTGAAAACATATCATATTTGCCTCTAAATATTTTTTAAAACTAATATGTTCATGAAATTAATCTACGAACCATAAAACTAACACCAACTTTTCATCATTAATATTTTGTAACCAATATTCCTTACATTAAACACTAAAATATAAACAGAACATTATGTAGGATAGTTAATGGTGTGAAGCCCTTATCATCCTTAGGTAATGGGTTCAAGACCCGAAACCTTGACTTACATGAGTGGTGGTCACAAAGAATATAGTATTATCTTTTCTAAAACCAAATTAAAATAATATCCAAATAAAAATATGATGGATATCGTTGAAATAAGGTGAATCAATAATTAGATGTTTAACTATGTTTTTCAATACAAGCCTAATAAATATAAACCGCATACATTTAAATCAACAAAAGGGTTTCATTGGTATAGTGTTTTTTCTATATTATAGATAGTTGGATTTCTAAAACAAGACACCTTATCTTCAATCAAAACACATATTGTTTAACATTGGTTATTTTTTATAATAATCTACTAAAATCCTTAATAATTATTTTTGTAATGAAAGTGGGAATTATCATAGTCTTATCCCCCATGATTATCAAACTATGTGTGAAGTAAATCATGTTGTCTTATAACAGAATACCATAAGTATGGATCATAACACCTTTTTGAATCTATTACATCTAGGTACATCTATATGGGAACCATTTCCAGTTATAGTATCCAGAAATGTATATATTTCCTAGATAACCCCCATAATCTCTAACTTATCACCATTATAGTATGTAATTATATACATACACAAAATTTCAAATTTAGGGTTATGTTCTATATCATATTATTTCCAAAATAAAGTTCCCTAGGTTACTACTAAACTTTTTGTGATACTAATTTATAGTAACCCAACACTCGATAACCATGAGTTGGTGTTTGTTACCAATTAAATATGAATGATTTCAAGGAATAAAATTTCAAAAGAAAGAGATATTAATAGTCTATGTAATAAAAATAAATAAAATAACTACAATGTAATTGTTTTCATTATTCTAAATAAATAAAATCGAGGAAAACTCTATTAAGTCTATTAAATTGTTACTTATCTTTCATAAAATTCTTCATGGATTCTTTTGGAAATAAATCCTTTAATGGAGATCTCAAGTGCTATGTAAAAGAAATGTATGGAAGAATAAATCATGACTAAATGAGAATATTCAATATGTAATGTTAAATAACTGAACACACATTCCATATAATTGATAAATTGAATGGAAGTTTATAATCAAGATGGAAATTTAATAATTGAAAAATCATGTCTTTCAAATAACCAGATAAGTAAAAAAAATATGGAAATGTATGAAAATGAATCACATTATCTCTAAGGAATGGAAAATAGAATTTTTCCATAGTTCCGTCAACATAATTTATCATTGATTAATATTTACTGAAACTAAATGAGTGAAGTTCTTAATTAATGGATTCTATTTTTTAGGTATGTGGAACTAGTACCATTAAGACCTTTCAGCAGACGGTTTAGATATCATGTAATAACCCATATAAAATGGTGATCCAAAAAACTAATCCCATGATACTACTGATGCATAAAGGAAAAATCTATAACTAGTCCCCACACATGTTATACAATTAAAAATTACTTATCATATATTGAATAATCAATTTAACAGTATACCTTATAATATATTCATATGAAATTGAATATAAATTTTTATTAATATTTCCCCAAAAATTAAAATAAATTTAAAATTAAACACTACATATAAAATATTAAATGGCTTAGTAAATGATCATATCCCTAAAAAGTGATGTTATTACTTAGGGTAAAATTTAATTTCAAATGATCTTATTAATGTGAATATTTCAAAGGGACTAAAAGTGATCAATGAAGTGAATTTGAATATTTTCCATGAAAAAATAAATAAAAACCCATCCATAAGAAGGATACATGTGGCATAAACAAAACAAATCCCAACTTGAATAAAATTATAGGATGGTTGTTGTGGATAAAATAAAATAATAACATATAAAATATTCTTATGGAAAATAGAAATTTTTTTGAAAAACCATTTGAAAATACATTTTATTTTTGAAATAAAAAATAAAAAAATTATAAATAAAATCAATCCTTTTATACTAAATTTTATGATTCATTGAAATGAATGTGGATAAATATGTACAAATCCTACATGTTTAATAGATAAATTCATTTTTCAAGGTATAAAAGGTTAAAAAATGATTTATTCAGAAATAGTGAATAAGATTCCATTGAAAACAATTACAAAATTAAATGGGGTAAAATATTATTTTCAAAATAATTTTAAAACCTTTTCTAAAAAATTGTAATAAAATATGTCTTTTTAGACGAAAATTGGTATTCTGACTAAAGAGTGAATTGAATTCAGGATTTCATAAAAACATTTTAAAAAACTTTTACTGCCAAAGAGTGGGAAAATGGAAAAAATACATGAGAATATTTATGAATTAGTAGAGGAGAATGAATTTATTTCTTTAGATTTTGAAATTTAATTTCATTAAATATAAATACCATTTAATGAATATTTGTATTAATACTAAGGAATATAATCATTAAAATTTAAAAAGTTCCCCGTACAACATTGAAATAATTAAAATCATAAGACTCGTGATGGAATAAAATTAAATGAATGTTATAATACCATGAGAATAAGAAATCATGATAAATTAAGATAAATGTTATTATATAAACCATGTAAAAGAAACAAGGTTCATAACCACATATAAGTAACAATGGAATGTAAAATGAGAGGAAAACTCTAACCCTTCATTTTGTTTTGGGTGAATGTACATTACATTATGGTATAATAATATTATATTAATAATATAATTTCATGAGAAAAAATTTCATTTTTATCATTTATTTTATTTCACTTCATACTATGTTGTGTAAAACTACTTTAACAATTATGTTTATGTTGGGTGTTTTGACTAAATTCAGTTTTATGTAAAAAAACATCAGTATGTGTAATATGGTCAATGTTTTCAATATATAACATCTACAGTATGATAATCAAGGCATTATTACTATATTTATTCTTAAATTATACTTTTAAAACAAATTATTTTATATGGTAATGAAAATTGAATCAATGATACAATCATGTAGATGATATTTCATAAGTATGCATGAGTAATGTTCTAGGTTTCAATGATCATTTTGGAAAAAAGGTAAGAAGACTAATATATTTCATGAAATATCATAATATGTCAAATAACATATTATTTTGTCATATATAATTATATATATAATTCTTTGGATGTAAAAGGAATCACATCATGTCCAGGAGGCAGTTGTCCACACGTCTATGAATACCTTTATCAACTTTTAATTGTGTGAAAGGGTAATAAATAAAATGATATAAATTATATATCATGAAAGGTAATTATGTTTAAAAAATATAGTGGTTTTTATATCATATAGTTTTAATTTAAACCATCAATTATATATTCCTTGTATAGTGTACATGAATCACATTTCTTTGAGGAGGCGGTTGTCCAAACTCCCACAAACGATTTTATTGTATTTATATAAAATAGAAAGTATAAGGGTATGAATTATAAAAATATAAAAGAAGTGTAAATACATCATAAATATGATATATACAAATATTATCCATAATTATTTCCACCAGTATAGGTACTCATTGAACAATTAACAAATATCATTTTGTTATGTAGTAGTTTTCTTTACACATAAACATTATATTTGGTATCCATTAGTTGGATGTGGGTGTATGTGTTGGTAAAAAAAATATTATACATAATAAAATTATATAGAGGATAATTTGGTTGTTTAAATAGAATTAAATAATAAAAATTTGAGTATTGGAGATATCAAATAACATTATATATCTTAAGGAAAGATGTTATTGCTTAATCAGGTAACACATTTTTCTTTGTAGTAATGGGCTTCTTGGATTGATTTATTCTAAATTTTTGGATTCTATGATTAAGGAATGTATTTTTAGGAATGATATTGTTACATATTGTTCTATAAATATTGGATTTATAGGTGTGTAGAAGTGGGAGGAGATGCGGACTTTTTATAGTGGGGGAGGAGTGACACTATTATATTTTTTCTACAATGGAATTCCATACACGTTTTCCTCATTGAAAGTTGCACAAATAATAGAACCATTTTGAGAAAATCTATTATAGGGTCTATCTATGAAAATAAAATGGATTTTTTACTTGTTTATAGGTCATTTTGAAAAATATTATTATGGTTTAGTCTTTTGTTATGCCTTTATTTTCCATAATCATTGTATTAAATTTTTATTACATTCAATAATATTTTATTTAAAAAAATATGATGTCCTTATTAGAAATTATATATTCTTATATATAAAAATATGGAATCCATTTTTTTAAATATCAATCTTATATGTGGAATATATTATTTTAAAAATTAATCTCGCATACATGATGACAATACGAGATTTTGAAGTTAAAAAATCTGAATATTTTCCAGGTTTTTATTGTCAATTACAATGTGAAATTTATTTAAATGGACTAAATTGACCTAATTTATGAAAATATTGTCTCATTTAAATTTTAAAATAATATAAAAATTAATTTCCCCTTATAATTAAATTAGATAAAATGAAGATTTGAACTAAAATGTAGTATTATTCAGTGTTCCATAAAAATGAATCTTTGAAAAACAAATTCACCTGATGATGGATTTTATTTTTTTATTCTTAATAATAATTTTATTAATAAATCTATATATTTATATAATGTACAGAAATTTAATTTTAAAAGGGTTTATAATTAAAATTCTATAAAAATTACTTAATAAAATATAGTATTTTTTTGCATAAATTTGAGATTGTCTTTATCATAAAAATATAATTTCTATTTTATGAATATAAAAAACATTCCTTTAATATAATATATATATATATATAATAAATAAAAATCTCTAACTGTAATTTTTTAATTTATTTTTCTTAAAACAACCTTGTGAGAATAAAAATAATAATATTTTTCTTTTAAATTTAATTTTTTCTTATATTCATTTATAATTTATTTGTGACCTATTAATTCATTTTATATTCCTATAAACTTAATATTTTAATTATTTAGTTATTACTATTCATAACTACTAATTTTTATCTATTTAATATATTAATATAATAAATAATAATATTTAATAATATATTGCTTTTTTTGTAAAACTCTATCTTGCAAAAAATGCATGATATCAATCAAGGTAATTCTTAGAAGAAAACTATCATAGTGTTTAAATTAATTGAAATCGATAAAATATATTTAATTTAATTTAAATAGTGTATATAATATAAATTCATTTCATATGTTCTTGTTATTGTGTTTCATAAATGCTATCAAAGACAATGTTCTTACATTAGAATTATATGGCGTGACCTTTTTTTTTTCTCAGAGATTTCTCAACCTATTAAATTTGATTTAGTTATTGAATAATTATACTAGACATGCAAGATAAGAATAGAAGAATATATATATAATCAAATAGTAAATTCTCTATTTATTAAAGAATAACTTGTATATCAGTCACCAAATCATTTATAGTCTCCACCTGAGTAGTAGTGCTAGGATATTCCCTTCCTAGTTTCCTCGAAGGATAATTTTGTTGATTGCCTCCAATTGACATTGGGTAATGGTAATATATTTCAACTTTCACATGGTCATTTCTATTGAAAAAGTGCATTACATTCTATTATTTGATCTAAACCATATGTTATTCTTCTTCATTCGGGGAACCTTTATATCCCTTCAGAATATATTTTCCATATTCCCTTCTCTTCGACATTTGAAGCATATATTGGATCCCGTTAAGTATATTGGAGGATATTTTTTAACTCTTTTGACACATGTATTGTTGAGCCTTATTTCCATCATGGTATTTATCTTTTTATCCAACCACGTTAAACATAATATTCCTCATTTTTCATCAGTCCTATGAGACCAATGAGAGTCTCTAATCTCTATTTCAAACTTATGGTATTAATAGAAAATCTTTACATAGTAATAGAAACCTAGAATTCACAAATCCTTTCATAAACATTAATTAAGTATAATAATGAAGTGATAGACCATCCTTTTTGTGTTCCTGACATAACTGGAGGTATATAGATCAACTATTGTGATTTTCTCATCATACAGCCTGATAGACTCATCTCTCATCTACTTTATTCCAAGGAACACTCATTCCATCTTGAGATAAAGTGTTCATGGAAATTATTTATTGAAAATTATTTACTTCAAATATTCTTGCTAAATGGAATTATTATCATCCTTGGATTTTTTTTCTTCTAGATCACTATCCACCACATGTCATCTTCCAGAAAAAAAATAAACTACATGCATAATTTTATCTTCTTTTGATAACTAGAGGATATATAATATATTCTCAATGGAGTCAATCCATTGTTCTACAAGGACGATATCATAATATCCACCAAAAAATTTAGGCCTTTTCTAAATGAATGTTTCAATAGAAACATTCCCTTTCTTAGGATAAAGAGGGAGTTACCCATGATTCATTTTATTATTCATAACTTGAGGCAACTCAGAAAGTACTATGATTTTATTTTTAGAATCTGTTCCCGTAATAATTGGAATTTTATATGGTAAATCATCATATTTCCCATAATATTTTCTATTGGAACGTTTCATTCTATTTCCCACCATTAACTATGGAAAATATTTTTCAATTAGGGGGATTTATTAAATCGAAAATAATCATGTAAAATGAAACATTAATCATACACATATTATCATAAAAAGAAGAAATATATCCCTATATGTTTTGACTATGTTTCAATATAGGTTATCCAAGATAAATTTACTAACATATACTATAATGGGAAATTTTTTACCATAATAATGGTTCGTAATTAGATTATTAATTATGAAAAGAATATATCTTGAGCATGTCAAACTAGGTGTGCTATAAAGATTGTTTTCATGTACTGGGTTAACCCATGGAAGGCCTGAGATACCTTATCAGAGATGTTACACATATGTATATCTATTCGTTAACTATGTTCACTTGTAGTATCCCAACCTCGATGTAATTTATTGATAAACCACTAATAATTAGTTACAAATTTTTTTTGATTATTTCTTATAATTATTCTTATTACTATGGTTTTAGTTATAATTTTTTAATCTAAATCCTAAAAATATATAATTTTATTATAATATCAAAAATAGAGTCATTATCCTCTTTCACATGTTATTACCTGATCATAAGAACAATCTAACATTGAATTTCAATCAATGGGTCATAAGGTCTAATGTATAAGAGATTATGTACATAATTAAACATCACGATGGAAAAATAAAAAATTAATTTTTTTAATATTAAAAATGATATTCTGACCCTATTTATCCTATATATCATTATATAATAACCTATGGAATACATGAACAAAATGTATGATATAAAAATCCAAGTAAGGGAATAAAATAAGAATAAAACATATATCTATAGTTATAAGGTGCAACATGATGACATAGAGTCCTAGAACATGAATAAACATAATGAAGAATAACATTTATAAAATGGGAACATATAAACATTATAACATTTGAATATGGAAAAACATATAACATGGAATAAACATGATTCAACAATGGATACCATGATTATATCACATGGTGGACAAATTCCACAATCAAATTATGGATCAAACCCCATCCCAAAGTGATATCTCAAGAGACTAAACAATACCTATTCATTGGATATCTATCTATTCTCACCAATAATAACATTTTCATCCATATCTATTACACATGAATATCCTAAACAAATAAATCATACATAATAATAAGGGTTACCCATTGAAGGAATTATGTGTTATTATCATGTAAGAAGCCATAACAAATGGGTATATCATAATGGTGTCTATAAAAGAAAGGATTTAAAACATACATAAGCATTTATATGGTAATTAATTAATATATCATGATAATTTATTTAAAACACCAGTGAAACCACAAAACATGTGTGTTTTGAGACATTAGAAATGAAACATTTTAGTAGTGTTTAATGAAAATATTAATGAACATTTATTTCTAAGAAATACATATTTTTATCATAAAACATGTAACTAACAAATATTTTTTTTCATAATATATTAATATATATTATAAAAAATGGTGTTTGGAAATATATTATGGACTGCACATGATAATGTGTAAGAAATCAAAAATTTCCTATTAATCAAGCTTTCTAATCTTAAAGAACTAAGAAAATGATCTTTATAAAACGTGTATTCCCCAATTAAAAAAGGATGATGTTAAATTGTAACATTACATTGGAGCATATAAAATAAATTTGTATGAATTATAAAAATAAATTAATATTACATTGGAGTAAAGAGAGATAAAGAGTAATCCAATGGAAAAAATGGGGGTTTTGTAGATTTGTTTACCTTATATCTGAAATGATTCTGAACTTGGTCTTAATGTTCAATATAATAAAATTAAATCATTTAATTAATTTAATAAGCCCCTTTAATAAAATTATTTAATTTACAATAATTTTATTTTGTTCATTTATGGTCGTTTTGATGAGTTATATGTTACAATTTTTTCGTTTGGGTGGGTTTTTTCCATGGTGTTCAGGATTATTTACTTGTATACATGTATGGAAATTCATATAAAATTGGAATTGTTTTCTATAATTAATTATATAACTTTTTAATGAATATATATAACATCAAATGTTGTTAATTTTTTTGGGTAACGAAAAATCCTTAAATAGAATGTTTTTGATAACTGTTTAGATTATTTTGGTGGGTTTGCGGTCATCAAAATCAAGTATTATTTTATAATTATTATCATTAATATATAATGGATACATAACATTAAATATCATAAAATACATAATTATTACCTTTTAACACTAAATGTTTTTATGATCTATCTTGGATGTGGTTATGTAAATTGAAAACATCAGCATCCATGAATTTGATAAATTAACACAACAATGATGTAGTTTTCATTATTAGTATTAATGGAGGGGATGGGAAAAGATGATGATATATACCATTAGAATAATAAAATTGTATTATATTAATGGTACTATAGTTATCGTACAATTTCTATGAGGGTACTTAAGAATATGATACGAAAACAAATGAACTTAACAAAATGAAATAGAATGAAAGAGGACATTACCTATTGAATACATATTTTGGTGATCCTTCTTATGGAAAATGTTTTGGACCATTGATGATACCAAGAGATCCAAGATGTCAGAGAGGTTCTTGATAATAGTATTATGGATAATTTGTACAAGGCTAAAATCTTGGATAATGTGAGAAGAAAAGGTAGTGAGTGGTGGTATTTTTTTTGCAGGAGAATGGGTTTACTAATTATTTTAATCATTAGATTAGTATTCCTTCATTGAAATATGAATATATTTATAATTATCATAAAAATATTAAAATTATGAAGATAAATTATATATTATGGTTCTTACATTCATGATAACTCAAAGAATAGTGTATTTGAATTATAATGTATATTTATATCATAAATTACTATATTATATTCTTCAAAATAAATTCTAGTATTTTATAGAAACCAAATAATTAACCAAAAATAATTTTAGGCATTTAAAACAAAAAAATTAAATCTTTTTTTTGAAAATATTGTGTATATCATTAAATAAATTTTTAATTAAGAATCATCATTTTCATTGATCATTGATATTATAAATGATTTTTTAACACATTACAAAATTAATTAAGGTAATATATAATTATATTATATTCGTAAGAAAACAATATATTAATTTATCACTAAATTTTAAGAATGAAAATTTCTTTTAAAACATTTATTATTTATAAAATTAACAATTAAATCTTATGTTTTATAAAAACATTTAACACTGAAATAATATTTCCCAATAATGTTATTTACATATACTATGATATAATTATTTAAATTTACATTTATAACATGAAATTTTTTTATTTATAATTTAATGGGTATGGTTAATATTTTATTGGATATTTTACTATTCATAAGTATCATATTACTTTTCAAATGGACGTGTTTCTAATTCATCGTTATATGTTCATTAACTTTTAGAACTACCGCTTATTTCATTTATTATTCATTTATGATATTTTTTATTTTTTTAATGGATCGCATTTTATTTATACACTAAAAAAATTATACGAAAAAAATTCATTAGCCTAACTTGACATCTTTACAGATACGGTATATAGGTATTAATGTTATGATGTTACACTAATGATAATAATTGATACTATGGAAGGATATATGTTTCCAAGGCTAAACATGTAAAATTCTATTTTATATCAATTAGGTAAAAATCTATATTGTCCATCAATAACTAGGATTATTATTGATTTACTAGATGATTCACATTACTCTAATTTGAATATAAATATTGAGGGGAATAAAATATTTATATACTGATAATTAGGAGAATTATTGGTGCGATAATATAAATAATGATGTAACACATTATAAATTTATATTTCTTATGTTCTAGTAAGTCAATAATGAGTTGATGTTACCAAAATAAATGATATATCCATTTATAATACACTATTTGAAGTGGGAAATATCGCTATGGATTATGTTACATTTCATCCAAGGAGGTAAATGTGGAATAATACTATTTGAATTATGGATGATCATTTGACATATTTACCACCTTTTATATAAATAATTTTTCATACCTCCATAAATAAATGCCTATGATTTATATATGTTATGTGGTTAGCCTTCATGGTATATCTCACACACTTTTATAGGATCATGATATAATATTCACTTCAATCGTTTTAGGGAATATTTATTATAAATTAACTATATAGTTTCACTGTATATCTGTCTATTCCAATCTAAATAACGTGAAATCAAAATGGATTCAATATAATTTCTTAAATATATTAGGATAATACAAAATTTATTTAAATTGTTTTTGGGTTTAACCCTTTCTGTTAATATAATCCTAGTATAATAACAAATTTAATTACAAAAGTATTATTTTCACATTATGAGGTACTTTATGGGAAGAAATGTAAAAAACTACCCAATTAGGGTGGTGTGAAAGAAAATATTTTTCATGGTGAAATTTTGGTTTATGAAACATTATTGAAATTTATAGTAATCTAACAAAACATAATAGATATACTATATTGTAAATATATCAATGTATAAAATTAATTTCATGATTTACAATATCAGTTTGGTGAGAAATTATTCTTTATTATATATATAATGGGAATTACAATGAGTTTTTCATAATTGTTAAAACTATAAGAAATGTATATGGAACCATGTGAAATTTTATTTTGAATTAGACCAATATATTATCAATTACCATTTCCACTTCACATTTTCCATGATTATAATATGATTCATGTTTCCTTATTGAGGATTTATATTGATATCCCGTCACATATAGTTTATATTAACAAGGTAAACATGTATCTTGATTTATAACTTTGAGGTAATCATATATAAAATCTCAAATAGAGAGAGAAATTTCAATGAATTAAAACTACAAAATTTGTGAAAGTGGATTGGAGGAAACATTTGTTTGATGAAATAAAAAGGAAATATTGGGATGTTATAAGGAAGAATAAATTAGGGTTTATTACTTTATTGTCTATGATTTAAATTTATTAGGTAAAAAATTTTATGAGAAAGGAAGAATGAAATACCATATAATATTATTTAAAAAATATATATGATTATAATGAACTACTAAATAAAAATATAAAATATTTTTTATTATTAAAAAAATAATTTCAATCATAAAATGAAAAAAAATTAATGATCGTACAATTAGAATGTCTCATGGATCATAGTATTAAAAAAAATTATTCTTTAACTGGAATAGTATAAAAAATATTATAATCATTGAAATTGACCTTAGGATAAAAACGTTTTAAAAAACATGAATAAATATTTGAGAGACTTAATATATAGTATTTCATTATTAGTTTTGATTATTGTGAACACTTCTCATTATGGCCATTGGTCCTTTCAACCATTTTTAATCTTAACCATTGATAAGTTATAGTTATTATGGGACAGTAATATTTAATTTTTATTATTTGGATAATGGAATAACATAAAATTCACAAAAATATAAAACCCATGGATTCTATAAGAAAATTATATCATTAAAGATAAAATTATTTGAGTCCTGAAATAATTTTTCTTTTAAAATTATGACAATAAAATTTTGTAATTGAGGATCAAGTGAAATCATTAATAATAGAACAGTTAGATAGTGGGAATCATCATTAGATCAATGTAGGATAAAAACACAAGAAAATTTGTTCAATTTAAAACAATAGAAGAAATTTTTATATGATTTAAATAAGAGGTCGTGTGTCTATAACTTATGGTGTTATTAATTTTTATATTTTTTTAGAAATAGAAATTATTTTTCACGATCAATTAAATTTGTTAATAAAATTAATATACATTTGGAAGTCAAATTGTAGTGAAATAAAATTTAAATAACATAAAATTATATAAATATTGGGAATTATATTCTCAAATATATTAATGTGTTTAAATTTGGTATTTTTTCGGTATTGATATTGAATCACTATAAATGATATTGGAGTCCAGTAAGAGATGGGAAATATTAAATGATATATGTATATGCATTAAAAAATAGTATCATGATAGAGATATCTGATTATTTTATTTATTTTTCAATTTTAGCTGATGATTATGCTATTAAATGGTGTACAATTGATGGATTGAATTATATGAGATAAAATTATGATAAAATATTATATAATAAATTACATGGAACAACACTCAACAAAATAATAATTCCCCATCCACTATTTTCTAAGAAATTTAAAAAAATATTGATGAATCACATTATATTTAAATTATATTGTCACTGAGATTTTCATATCTATAATACTGAATAATATTTGTGATAAAATGTCCTGGTAAAATGAAATTTAGTTCAAGAATTATTATGGTTCTTTTTTATCAGTTTTAATTTCCCATTGTGAATTTTATACTATCTTCTTCTAGAAATTGAATTTATTAGTTTAATATTCATCCTTTTCTAAAATATTTTCAATCATTTGATGTTTATTTGAGATGTTTATATTTTTTCACAACTATAATCCCTATTCTAAATATGATACCATTATGATGTAAAGAATACCAAATTATTTTATTTTCATTCTAAATGAGTTTTCTTAGTTTATTAATCCTTTATAATATTTCGTCACATTATTACATGATTATATTATTTTTATTCTCTTAATACTTTATCAATTATGGATAATACACTCAGGCTCCTTATACATTTTTTAAAACAATGTACATGTACCCAATTCATTTTTTTTATCTTTAATTTTATTATCTGGTTATTTTTTTATTCCCTTTTAAACCCTTACCACTATTTAATATAAAATCACGTATATGATATATTATAATTCATGGACCTATCATCAATGTTATATTAAATATTTCATCTAGTTAAACCATATTCATAATCATATTATATACTAAAATTCTCTAGTAAATTAAGCATCATTACACATTTCCTAATACAATTAGGACAAAATTGAAAAAAAATCATTTTGATGGTATAGATACATCATTGGATTTTTGTTGAAAAATTTAACTATAAATCCCCCACTATTCCACCACATTCGTCTATAAAAACATCCCTTTATATTGTATCTTATTATACCATCATACGTTAGTGAATATCATATTTTTTTCGTATTTGTTTCATATATAGAACATTATTTTTAATCATTACTACCATCTCTACCATTATTCCTCATTAATCAAATATTTAAATAGATTTTTGGACCTTATAATTCAATAGATGGTGAAAATTGGGATTATGGTGTTTTATTAATTTGATATTTTGGTGATTAAGATTCATCAAGACTCTTTCTCTTCCGTTATAGATGTTCTCTTCGAAGCTGACGAGTTTTTATCCTATTTCAAAGTAGGTTTCTTGTAGAACGCCAATCTAAAACTATTTAAATCCTCCTGAAAAATTGATTTCCAAAAGTACTCCAGCATGAATCTTCAATTAACATAGTCTAACAGTTAGTGGTGATTGTATAAAGGGTGAATTTGGTAGGCTATACCCTCTTGAAATATCGATTAAAAACATGGAAATAACAAAACTCCCACGTAGTGGTGAACATCATAGAATGAAAAATAAATAAACAAATTAAAAGAATTTTTTAGTTAATGAAATGTATGAGAAAATCATTAAGAAGAAAATATTTAAATAAAATTTAAGTGTACACACATTAGGTGGACCATGTATTCGAATAAAGGAAAAAATGCATTTGGATCTACAACCAATATAGATCCAAACAACATTTTTAGACTCCATGACCTTCAAGTTCGACCAAATGCATCACGAGACACCAAAAAATGATTCCACTCAATCACGGAACCCATGTATGGAGGCTCATCTACTATGAAACATGTACTTCAACTTGAATGGATCCATCACGTCTGTATACACATGTTGGAGAATCTTCATTGGGTGAAAAATAAATCGAAGTATACCAACAGCAAGTGAATAACTATAGTTTGTTGCATGAATCATGTCAATGACACATGATATTACAAACCATGTAGAAACTAATATTAATGTTCCTAAAAACTATATAAATTTATGGTGAAAATAAATAAAATATGGAAATATTCCAAGAATGGGTTATATAATGACCTTTAATGTATCTATAATCCCATATCAAATCACAACAGTGTATTTATAGAATATTTTTCACCCAATCCTTAGACATCCAATTCTTTCTCCTATACATTACTATAGCTCCCTAATGTCTGAATGCAATGTAATAAATATAAAAGACATGGTATATACCATATTCATCCATATGAACATTAATATCTACCAGATATATGACACTGATATCTTGATCTGATCATGATATTCTAACACATTGTTCAAACCCAACCTGATAATATATATTTCCAGAACATCCTAAAATATAATATAAGAAAAATATATGTACCCAAAATTAGTTTGGAACTATATTGATACTTGAGATCACAAAATTTCCACTAGTCCATCAGAAAAAATGTATCCATGGTTGAAAAAACAAACATTGTGAACTCCTTAGAACCTTATGAGCCTAAAGCCTCTATAAATATGGTCCATAGTTATCCAAAGTATGTGAACTCATCCCTATCTCCCATTATATATATAATCATGTATATACATATATATATATATATCTTTTTAATAGGGGAGGTAACAAGATAAAATTCATATCCATTTCCTATTCAAATATATCCCAATGGACTCTTCTTCTATCAATTGTTTGTAGTAGAAATTGCCTTATATATTTGGGACACAGGATAATGGTACTTGTATCAACATAACTCTCTATCCCACTATAAGAAATGTTTTATAAGAAACATTAACAATACTAGTATGACAACTAATATTTTATTAATCATTCCCTATATATCATCCTCTAACAACATATCTACTATATACTCTCACTATCCCTCCATAAGGACAAACCAAAATTCATGGAACCATTGATCCTCTGGGATAGTAAAAATTTTGACACCCTACTACAAACACCCAAGATGAAATGAGGGATGTGTTCCACACAATTCTAATTTTCCAAAAATATCAGGAATTCAATAGAAATAAAAAAACACTATTATTGTGGTTTTTCTAGATCATCCAAAATCTCAAGACAATCCCAATATCTAATCATTACAAATTTTCCAATGTTTCCACCAACTGAACATTCATTAACAAAACATTAAAAAATATTAAAAAAGAATATAAATCTATCCATGAAAATCACTATTGTCCTCATGAACAACTAAAAAAATACCCAACAATGATATTCATCACAATCCAAACATTTCCAAGTGGTGATTCATGATGGCTGACTACAAAATCATTAGATCAATTGATTATGAAAAATATTACTAAATAATTCTCAATATTACCTCAAACACATCTCAGAAAAACAGAGCCACAGAGTTCTAACATCCATTCCACATTTTCCACTCACCTTGAAGGCTCAATCCTCATCATTTTTTATCACATGTTCAAAACCTCAACTACTATTACAAAGAGAAACAATTCAAATTGTGTAGGAAAAAATTGAGATCTCTAAAAAGATACAACTTATTTGCACCTTTTAGGAGCTGGCTAAATGATCCCTAAAAATTATTGTCCAAGAATTCAAATCCTATTCCCAATAACAATCGTAAAAATGTCATCCAAGTATTTATTCCCACAATGCTAACCACTATATTTTAATAAATCCAATACTCAATGCTATTAATATTAAAATTATGTAATAATCCAATAACTTATAAAAGTTTATAAACATTAAATTTATTACACCATCATGATTAACATGGGAGAATACTCATAATGTACTAGCCATAACTCCGATTTTTAATCCAACGTGAAAAATAAGGATGAAACCGTGATAAAAAAATATGATGGATGTAAATAGGGGAACTATAGAAATGTACATATTTAAATCATATATATCACATCATAATTGATTAATATTTACTATACAACATAACAATATGGATCATAATTTTGATGTCCCGATCATGGATTGTTGAAATGTAACCAACCCAGTAAGCCACATGACCTCATGCGCGCCTCCTCATATGAGAAAAGATGATTACTAGTAGGGGGCATAGGTTATGTCCTTTTTAGATGATGTCATCATTTAAATTAGAGAACAAGAGAAATAATAAATTAATTATTGATGTAGAAATATAATGAAGTGTATGATTATAAGAGGAAATAAGAATAATCATTCATTTAATAACTAAAAATCATAATAACTGTGAACTGTAAAACAAATAAAACTATTACAGAATTTATATTCAATAAAAAAATTCGGAATAAATTGATTTTGGTAGATAGTATAAAATATTTTATATAAAATAAACAAAACATCAGAGAAAACTATCCATGCATCCTGATCTTTGGCTTAGTCACCTACTACCATGCTCTGATCCTAAAGAAAACCTTTCTGGTGTCCAATTATAGATACTTTACCTTTTCCACAATTTTTTTCATATAACATTACTAGGATCCAATATTTTCCTAGATGAGGTGTGAGATATATATTATTATCCCATAACCAATGGTATCTATAAATGTATTTTTGGTGAATATCTACAGTATAGTTTTTTGGCCTATAAATGTAAATAAATTCTTATAAATAACCCATTCCACATTTCCTCTCTGTTTATATCATAATATTTTCCAATTCAGTTAATTAATATTCCCTCTATAATAATGTTATCATGTAAAAAAGGGTTCAGGATTACAATAATTGGATGAAATACTAATAGAAGATTCATTGTGAAACTAAGGAATCCATGACAAATGGTTTCAATAAAACACATAAGAGTATCATTTATAATCTAGAATTAAGTATTCTGGCTATAATACAGGGTGAACTCCCATGTAATTACACCATAAACGCATCTAACTGAGTCTGTATAAATTATCCATAGTAATCTCAACATATGAATGAATGGTCCCAATGGGTTTAATTCATGGATCCACATATCTGAATACACCCAGATGAATTCATGGTGTTTATCCAATTAATTCTAATAAACACATAATATGTCAAGAGAATCATCAATAATAAATTACTCACCTCGTAATAAATCAATGGATAAGTTACATAGAGGGTATCTCCCATGAAAATAAAATCCATGACACAAAATGGAATCCACTAAGGAATCAAGGAATTCCTTCAGGAATCCAAGCCTTTATCAAGTCATATCATTCATATAAAGATGAAAAATGAATAATAAACATATGCATCATATATAAATTAAATTTATATTATATATAATAATAGAACATATAATATACATACTATTTAATAATTTCATTAGTTCATTCGATTATATTTCTTTATAAATGACAAGGTTGGTTAGGGGCATAAAACTAATTATCAGTTCAATTATACAATCATTTAGTAGTATCATTCAGTTCCACTACAATAATCATGAAAAGAAAAAATAAGTACATGAAACCTATATCTATTAAATTTTATTGTCCTTGGAAAAAATATATTAATACATATATTATTTTTATATTATCTAATAAAATATAAACTAATTATGAAGAAACACATACCCCCATGATGTTTTAATATAGATTCACTAGATTTGTGTCGTGGATAAACCCAATATGGTTTTTCAAGGGAATAATAAATAACACACAATACATGAGGGTGGTTTTCATTTAGTTATCGAACACTAATAATGTCATAGTATTATTCTATGGCTATAAAATATATTCTAGAAAAATTTAGTTAAGGAACATGAATTTAATGATAAAATCCCAATGGAACCATATTCCACGAACCCAAAAAAAAATATTGACTAAAAGACATTAAAGGATGAGTCACAGACCACCTAACATTTTTCATTAGTATGTGCATCATGAAAAATCATACACTAGTTTTTCATGGATCATAAAAAAATGGAAAATAAATTAACATGATTTTAATGGGGAACATGAAGCTATATAAAAATAAGATCATCAAGATAATGATATAAGATTAAAGGATCCCAAGGAGTATATATCATATTGGTGTCTATATAATGAAAATAATGATCAATATTCCATTTCTAGAAATATAATAAATCCAGTATAAAAGATAATTAAGATTTATGATTTCCCACGGGAAGAGGATGAATGACATTCCCACTAGAAATAAAGAATAAGAGTGATAGGTAATGATATTAAGAATTTATGGCCACAATGAAATTTTGTCCAACGTACAGGGTTCTCTTGTTTTTTTGGAATGACAGGACAAACCAAGATCCAACTATGATCGTTTTTTCCTCCATAGGTGAATCACACGATTCATGTTCATAGATTGTAAAATTGTGAAAAATGTATTAAATACGGGTCTATTAAAAACTAATATTCTTCTAAATCGATTTGAATCTTGGGTCACATTGTTTTTGAAAATCGGGTTCCTAGTTATTCTCTCTAAAAAATGAAGCACTGTTAAAATCAGTGGTGAATAATTGTCTACAAACTCTCTATAAACCATATTATCCACATTTTTCTTCTACCACCAGGGGTTATGGGCACCAAACAAGAATAAAATACCTTTGTTTCCCCCAAAGCATCTTTATACATTTATATTATGAAAAAATGGTGTTAATTCAGATTAAAAAGGTCCCATAACTCACATAAAAACTATTTTCCTATAGTATCCCCTCTTATGGGAATTAATCCAGGATAAAAAATTGAGATTAACTCATGTTAGTGAGAAATTACATCAGACTCTCGCCACCCAAGTCTCATCTTGTACACAGTCGTACATCCAAAAAACTGATAATAAAAAGGAAAACCCTCCTCAAGGAGCCTTAGTTTAATTATAAACAACACATATATGTTAATACTCAAAAGTATCATCAATATTTTTCTAAAATTCCATAGGATAAATAGTATCACAGGTGTTGGTATGATCATAGAGAATTTGTAAAACAGGAAATAAATTTTGCACGGAACGATACCTTTTAGTTAATAGTGGATGATAGGATACCAACATGACATTATCCATGATCTCAAATATCACCAAAGAATTATGTGAATTTAACACTTTCCTTTGTTACAATCTATTCCAATGTCCGGGTGATACCCAAAAGAACAAATTATTCCCAACTGTGTAATTTTGATACTGTCACTGGAAATCAACATAAAATTTAAATCGATAATGATGGATAAAAGTAAAAGTTAAAATAAAATTTTACTAATTTAATGTCCCTCACATGATATGATAGCCCTTTATCATTTAATATCATTACAATATATATAAAAATGTTGAATGACATGACCATACACATAAGGGTTTATACAGATCCATCTGAATTGGTTCTTGATTTTTTTTAAACAAGAATAGAGGGATATGAGTCTGAGAAGAACCGATGATATCAATGGAAAGCATAAAAACCTCTCCCCAACACTTTTATATTCCATTATAAATATCCATCAGTCTATTGGTGAAATGATGTTAACAAATACACATTTTTAACAAATGTTTTATATAACCACTCTAAGAAACTCAATCACAAACTAGAATCCATATTAGAAATTATTATACAATGTAACACCCGAGACTTTTATGTTATATAAATCATCAAAGGAATCTTTTTCTACACAGCACTTGCTTGGCTTGCTTTACACGCAATCGCGACCTTCCTCGATAGCTTTCGTCGTACGCAATACCGAGTTTCACTAAATAAAAATATGCTATTAAAACTAGCTGTTATGAATAGTAATAACCACTTTTTGAAATTTTATAAATTTTATTTTTCAAAATGGACTTCATTTTTGGACTCAGAATATCGAAATTAGCCTAGGGTGAAATTTTGGTATTTTTCTGAAAACTTTCAATTTTTGATGAATAGTGAAACCACTAAGTGGTAGGTTAAAAACCGAATTTTGCATAAAACTTAATTTTACCGCTTCTGTGAATGGAATTTCAAAAATCCGAGAGACACGGTTAATATCAAGGACTAAAATGTGGTTCAATGAGATGAAAATAATTTTTTGGTGAATAGTAATTTTTTACTATTTTTACCGCGGTTAATAGTAAATAGGGTAACTAAGGGTAAATATGATATCAATATTACCCTAACACATGTCCTAATTCTATTGGACAAGTGTATTTCGACCAAAGACAAACTTAGGAATAAAATATGACCATTTAGGCCCACTTGGGTTAGATTAGGACATTTATTATTAATTTATTTAAAGAAGGGTTAAAAGAGTTAAAATCAAAGTTTATTTACTAAAACATTTTTAATATGGGGATATACATAAGATAAATTCGATTTTAAATATTCATTAGAAAGCTAAAAGGATTTCCTACATGATGGTATTTTATTTGTAATTTTTAGACATCAAATAATTTAATTTATTTATGACACAAAGATGATGCAGTAATTATCTTGTTAACGAAATATTGACATAATTGATGTTATAAACACCAAAATAAATGTAATTTGACACTTTTTTTGAATTCCACTAATTTTCTAGGTTAATATGATATATTAGTGTTGGTTTAATCAATTTGGATCGAACATATAATTCTGTTATGACTTTCACAAAAATCATATATCAAATAGTGTCAAAATTGACACAAAATAGTTTTTAAATCAAATATTATATTACTAATTGTTATTTTATTCCTAAAAATCTAAGGTTCTGCCAAATGACTTAGATAAGGATATATATATTAATAATAAACAATTTGGGGTTCGTTTGGCATGTTATAGTAAGTGTATTAACCATATAGTGAAAGAAAACAAAAAGACACGGTAAATGTTAAATTATTTAACTTAGAGTTAAATCTAATTGATAAGGTTAAAATAATATCCTAAACTTGTCTAAATTCTATTGGTTGATGGGATTTCGACCCATCCCCACTTTAGCTTCGAAATAAGACCCTTTGGAACCATTATAAACCGATTTTGACTTTAATATAAAATAATATTTTGAGATATTCCTAAGGTGCCCCTCTCCTCCCTTATAAAAGGGCACCTCCTCCCCCTCCTCCTCACACCAAATTGAGCACTCAAGCTCGGCCAACCCCTGCCATTTTCTCCTCTCCACTTCCCTAGAATAATCCTAGAGGTCCTGGTCTTCTCCAAAGACCAATCTTAGTTCCTTAAGTGGAGGATTCAAAGAGGCGTTCCAAAGAAGAGGTAATATCGATTACTGATCTTTTCAATTTCTTTCGTCTTCAACTTCTTCTTCTTTAGTTGTTTCATGATAAAGTAATAAAATCAGTATTACTTACATACTGATATGTTATTATAAATATGAAACAATCCTAATTCACCTTCTATCCATCCTACGGAAAAATGAAATCACCGCGCGTGCGTACGTACGGAATACCGTCTCCACGCCGTGGTGTAATCTATTTTTCCACCATCACCTTACAAGGATGGTTATAATGGTGTAATAAGTAACTATATATGATTATTATGAAGTAATATTGATACTGAAATAATATATATATATACTCCAATACAATTCCATTATCATAGGAACGATATCATCACTCGTGCGTACGTACGGAATACCGTCTCCACGATGTGATGCGACTCGTTCTACATGATCTTCATTTCATAATGATTATATAAATGAATTGAATGGATGAATATGGTATATACTACACTAATACCATTCTGTAAATGAATTATCTATAACCTAAAGATAAGAATAAGAATTTATTCGACAAAACATGCATAAGAACAAAAAGTTATAAAGACCCGAGTAACAAGTAACAATGAAATATTACTAACAAAAAGCTAATAATATGACCATATATGATATCATATCAACATGTATGATTCTGGAATAAGTCAATAACATTATTTAAACCATTATACAGGAGCTTAGGACACGTACAAAGCAAATCGGACCTAAGGTAAGGGAAATATCACAATCTCATTTTTATCCGAGATTGTTTATTCGTAAGTATTTATTGGGGTGTATTTTATCATCCACATCCATGTTCCCTCAATATGTAATATTGTTTCCATCCACTTGCAATAGTTTAAATCCAATTTTACCCTTAGGTGAGTTTTTAGTAAAGAATATGAAAGGAATCTTTTGTCGTTTTTCCGTACGAGGTACTTTTTGACTTTTCCGACAAAAGTACGAAGAATGTTTTTTTAACTTATACGGCACGAACGGATTTCTACTATTTTATAAAGCCTTATTTTCATGAAGCTTCCTATAAAAGATTTCATGACTATTTTCAATAAAATCTCTTTCTTTTAAAATTGCATGATGTTTTGTGAAAAGAAATTGATTTTGAAGAAGAAAGGATATTTTCCTCAAGAATTCAATTCAAGTGTTTTATCAAAATTATTTTCCATCTAAGATAATAAAGGGTTCTGTTTCTATCCATATTTTTTACATTGTTTTGACTATGTTGTGATGGAATTATGTTTATGAATTCCTTTATCTTATATGAATTGATTTATGATGTCATGATGTTTCAAAAATCCCATTTTTGTTACATGTGTTATGCGATGATGTATGTTTTATGATTATGTGGCACACATAAGAAAGGATTCATTATAAAATGGGTGGGACCTATATCTCCCTCCAATGCATTGGGTAAAGATTTTATATCTCATGAGATAGACATGGCTGGAATGGTAGGTTATACTGGTTCAGTGAAACAGGACTGAAACGAGGGTTACTCGATTCAGAAAGGGACTTTGTCCACTAAGATAGTCTTGGCAATGAGTCTTGACTAACAAGAAATGATTTTCCATGATTATGTGTGCATGCCACAAAGTTTCAAGTTTTATGTTATGATTATGGGGATCTCATTTTCACTTCTATGATTTATTAAGATTTTATGATCTCTTTTGCAGGTTATGATTTTCAAAAAAGATATGATATGATTTTTATTTCCTTTATTGCCCTTGCTGAGCATTTGAGCTCACCCTGTTATGTTTTCTTTTCCCCAGGTCAGGAAGATGGATATTAAGTAGAATATGCTAAAAGGGACCCTAGATATGATGAAATAAATGGGAGGCACTGTAGAAGATTTATGAACCAGTTGTTTATGTTTCCCAGTTTCTAAAGACACTATACCTATACGGTACTTTGTGGTTTTATCATATGTTGTAATAAGTGTGCTTCAATTTTGAAGTATTAACAATGTATGTAAAGTATGGGTCGTTATAGTTGGTATCAGAGGAAAGGTATAGTCAACCTTTGGAAACTAGGATGTGAAAGCCTTAGTAAGAACCCTAAGGATAAGTCTAAGCGTAGAACACAATCTTAGAAATGGCCATGAATAACCTAGGATAAGACCTTAAGCATGAAAATTTTATTCTTGAATTATGTGGTTTCCTATTATAATTAGTGTTGCTCACACTATTCTTCTTGGTTTTAGTCAATGGCTGGAACTCGAAGGAACCGTGTTAATGCGGAATGCGATGGGCAATGCAATGATTGTCCCCCTGAGCAACCAAACAATATGGGAGATGGAATGCAAAATCTTGTAGCCATGCTCACACAACTTTCTCAAGCTATGAATCATGCAGGATTTCCAAACGAGCAAAGGAGGGAGCAACATTCTGTTGAATCCTTCATGAGGCAGCGTCCACCTTCTTTCAGTGGGTCTACTGATCCATTAGTTGCTGAACAATGGATTAGTACTACTGAAAAGATATTTTCAGTTCTTCAATGTTCTGAACATGATAAAGTCATCCTAGCAGTGTATCGTTTGGAAGGAGATGCTGATCAATGGTGGAATCTTGTTAAGAATACGAGGCAAAGGGATGAAATTGAGTCTATGGAATGGGACGAGTTCAAGAACTTATTTTTCAATAAGTACTTCCCTCGTATTCTCCGAACAAAGATGGAGAAAGAGTTTCTTGAACTGAAGCAAAGGGATGATGAATCTGTTGGTACCTATGAAGCAAATTTTACAAGACTTGCAAGGTACGCTTCTGGTATTATTATCCAACCTGAGAGTAAGATCGATCGATTCTTTAGTGGCTTAAAACCAAGTCTTCGAAGGGCGTTAGCCATAAGGGACTTCAATAGCTACGAGGAAATCGTTCGATGTGCTCTCAAAGTCGAGATGGAGATTGGAGTAACCCATCAGTCACATGGGTTTGATAAGAAGAGGAAGATGGAATTCAAAGGAAACTCTAAAGAGCACACTGAAAAGAAGATGAACTTTCCCTTATGCTCAAAGTGTGGAAAGAAACATGGAGGGAGTTGTCTTAAAGGGACAAGTAAATGTTTTAAATGTGGAAAGGAAGGTCATCGGGCATTTGAATGCCGTGATAATGGGAAGAAGATGTCTAATGATGCAAACAAAGGAAGGGATACACAGAATGATCCTACTAAACTTCAATGTTTCAAGTGCAAGGAGATGGGGCATTATGCCAATCAATGCCCAAATCCAAGGGTTGATGATGATGGTCGACGTCAACAAACTCTTAAGGCTAAAGACAAAGGAAAGTCACATGCAATTTCTATCAGCGATGTGGAGTACGATAATGATGTGGTGAAAGGTACACTTACCATCCACTCTAAAGTAGCAAATGTTTTATTTGATTCTGGATCCACCCACTCTTTTATTTCTGAAGAATTTTCTAAGGGTATCACCGTATTACCTCAACAATTAGATGTTGAGTTAGCTGTGACAACACCTAATGGCACATCAATCGCATCAAAAGTTTATAATTCTTCTCCGATCGAAGTTTGTGGGAAAGTGCTTCCTGCAAATCTTGTGATCCTTCCTATAGTGGAATTTGATGTGATTCTTGGCATGGATTGGCTTTCTTTATACGGAGCTCATATCAATTGCCAAAGAAGGGAAGTCACATTTCATATTCCAGATCAATCTACGATCTTCTATCAATGCAAGGATGAACATAACCTTCCAGTGGAAATTTCTTCCATCTTATGGGTATTGATTCCACTAAATGAAGGTTATTTATCTCAAATGGTTGGTGAGAAACTCACGATTAAGAATATGCCCATTGTACGGGAGTTTGATGATGTCTTTCCGGAGGAATTGCCGGGTCTTCCACCAAATCGTGAAGTTGAGTTTTCAATAGAACTCGTACCGGGTGCTTTGCCTATTTCAAAGACACCTTATAGAATGGCCCCAATTGAGTTGCAGGAATTGAAGAAGCAACTCCAAGAGAATCTTGATAAGGTATTCATACGCCCTAGTGCGTCACCTTGGGGAGCACCTGTTCTATTTGTTAAGAAGAAAGATGGATCAATGAGACTCTGTATTGATTATCGAGAACTTAACAAGATCACTATCAAGAACAAATATCCTCTCCCACGCATTGATGACTTATTTGACCAACTACGCGGAGCTCAATACTTTTCCAAGATTGATCTTCGTTCAGGGTATCATCAATTAAGGGTCAAAAGGGAGGATATACCAAAGACGGCTTTCCGTACAAGGTATGGACACTATGAATTTATAGTGATGCCATTTGGTCTTACTAATGCCCCTGCTATCTTCATGGATCTAATGAATAGAGTCTTTAGAGACTATCTTGATCAATTTGTGGTAGTCTTTATAGACGATATTCTTGTCTATTCAAAGAGCAAGGAAGAGCATGAAGATCACTTGAGAATTATATTGAAGACCCTGAGAAAGGAGAAGCTTTATGCCAAATTTACCAAGTGTGAATTTTGGCTTCAAAAAGTTGCATTTTTGGGTCACATAATCTCAAAAGAGGGGATATCTGTGGATCCAGCAAAAACAGAGGTTATCGAAAGATGGTCAAGACCAACAACAGTAACTGAGATCCGATGTTTTCTTGGTTTGGCTGGATATTATCCACGTTTTGTAAAAGATTTTTCACGATTATCTAATCCAATCACCAAGTTGACTCGGAAAGGAGTTAAGTTTGTCTGGACAGAGGAATGTGAAGAGAATTTCAAGGAGTTGAAAAGAAGGTTATCCAGTGCACCTGTGCTCACACTGCCTTGTAGTGGAGAAAGGTTTGTGATCTACAGTGATGCATCCAAGAAGGGATTGGGGTGTGTTCTTATGCAAAATGATATGGTGATAGCTTATGCCTCACGACAGTTGAAAATCCATGAGCAAAATTACCCAACACATGATTTGGAGTTGGCTGCGGTAATCTTTGCATTAAAGATTTGGAGGCATTACCTTTATGGTGAAAGGTGTGATATTTATACTGATCATAAAAGTTTAATGTATATTTTCACACAAAAGGAGTTGAATATGCGTCAAAGAAGATGGTTGGAGCTGATTAAGGATTATGAATGCTCAATCCATTACCACCCTAGGAAAGCAAACAAGGTGGCAGATGCATTAAGTCGACAAGACCATGCTAGTTTATCCATGATGAGGATCACAAAAGATCCAATATTTATGGATTTACAAAGGATGGATCTTGGAATTATAATGGAAGGGGAAAAATCTTATCTTTCTCAAATGAATGTTCAACCATCTATACATGTGAAGATTAAAGCGGCACAGAAAGAAGATGTCGAGTTACAAAAGAAGGTGAGAAATGTTCCTGAATTCAACCTTGATTGTGATGGGATAATAAAGTTCAGGAATCGGGTTTGTGTTCCTTCCATCCCCGAATTAAAGAAGGAGCTGCTGGATGAGGCACATAGTTCATCATTCTCTATTCATCCTGGAAGTACGAAGATGTATAGGGACCTGAAAGAGTACTTCTGGTGGGATGGCATGAAAAGAGATGTTGCTGAATATGTCTCTCGATGCTTGGTTTGTCAACAAGTTAAAGCTGAGAGACAAAAGTCTAAGGGGATGTTACAACCATTACCCATACCCGAATGGAAATGGGAAAACATCACTATGGACTTTGTCACAGGACTTCCTAAAACATCCAAAGGCAATAATGCTATCTGGGTCATAGTTGATCGTCTTACAAAGTCTGCACACTTCATTCCTATTAGAGAGGATTTCTCTCTAGATCAGATTGCCAGGATATATGTAAAGGAAGTGGTAAGATTGCATGGAGTACCACTTTCTATTATATCTGATCGGGATCCGAGATTTACCTCGAAGTTCTGGCGAAGTCTTCAGCATACTCTGGATACAGAGTTGAGTTTCAGCACTGCTTATCATCCCCAGACAGACGGTCAGTCTGAGAGAACAATTCAAACCCTAGAAGATATGTTGAGAGCTTGCTCTATGGATTTCAAAGGAGGTTGGGATCAACACCTACCTTTGGTGGAATTTTCTTATAATAATAGCTTTCACTCCAGTATTCAGATGGCTCCTTATGAAGCCCTCTATGGAAAGAAATGCAGGACTCCAACTTGCTGGGATGAAGTTGGGGAAAGAAAGCTATTAGGACCTGATCTCGTTGATGAAATGGCAGAAAAGGTCCGATCTATTCAACAACACATAAGAGCAGCTCAGAGTCGACAGAAAAGTTATGCCGACAACCGAAGAAAAGACCTAGAGTTTGAAGTGGGCGATAAAGTGTTCTTACGAATATCTCCCTGGAAGAGGGTTATGAGATTTGGAAAGAAGGGGAAGTTGAGCCCTAGATATATCGGTCCTTTTGAAATACTGGATCGTGTTGGGAAGGTAGCTTACCGATTGGTGCTTCCACCGAATCTCTCTCAAGTTCACGATGTGTTCCATGTATCTATCCTGAGAAAGTACATACCAGATCCTTCACATGTACTCAGCTCAGAAGTTGTACCGCTGGAACAAGATCTTTCTTATGAAGAACAGCCGATAGAGATTCTGGATCGTAGCGAAAAAGTCCTACGAAACAAGACCACTCGCTTGGTGAAAGTTTTATGGAGGAACCACCAACTTGAAGAAGCTACTTGGGAGCTTGAGGATATGATGAGGGAGAAGTATCCTCATCTGTTTGTTACAAAGTGACGAATATCGAGGGCGAAATTCTTTTTAAGGGGGGTAGAATGTAACACCCGAGACTTTTATGTTATATAAATCATCAAAGGAATCTTTTTCTACACAGCACTTGCTTGGCTTGCTTTACACGCAATCGCGACCTTCCTCGATAGCTTTCGTCGTACGCAATACCGAGTTTCACTAAATAACAATATGCTATTAAAACTAGCCGTTATGAATAGTAATAACCACTTTTTGAAATTTTATAAATTTTATTTTTCAAAATGGATATCATTTTTGGACTCAGAATATCGAAATTAGCCTAGGGTGAAATTTTGGTATTTTTCTGAAAACTTTCAATTTTTGATGAATAGTGAAACCACTAAGTGGTAGGTTAAAAACCGAATTTTGCATAAAACTTAATTTTACCGCTTCTGTGAATGGAATTTCAAAAATCCGAGAGACACGGTTAATATCAAGGACTAAAATGTGGTTCAATGAGATGAAAATAATTTTTTGGTGAATAGTAACTTTTTACTATTTTTACCGCGGTTAATAGTAAATAGGGTAACTAAGGGTAAATATGATATCAATATTACCCTAACACATGTCCTAATTCTATTGGACAAGTGTATTTCGACCAAAGACAAACTTAGGAATAAAATATGACCATTTAGGCCCACTTGGGTTAGATTAGGACATTTATTATTAATTTATTTAAAGAAGGGTTAAAAGAGTTAAAATCAAAGTTTATTTACTAAAACATTTTTAATATGGGGATATACATAAGATAAATTCCATTTTAAATATTCATTAGAAAGCTAAAAGGATTTCCTACATGATGGTATTTTATTTGTAATTTTTAGACATCAAATAATTTAATTTATTTATGACACAAAGATGATGCAGTAATTATCTTGTTAACGAAATATTGACATAATTGATGTTATAAACACCAAAATAAATGTAATTTGACACTTTTTATGAATTCCACTAATTTTCTAGGTTACTATGATATATTAGTGTTGGTTTAATCAATTTGGATCGAACATATAATTCTGTTATGACTTTCACAAAAATCATATATCAAATAGTGTCAAAATTGACACAAAATAGTTTTTATATCAAATATTATATTACTAATTGTTATTTTATTCCTAAAAATCTAAGGTTCGGCCAAATGACTTAGATAAGGATATATATATTAATAATAAACAATTTGGGGTTCTTTTGGCATGTTATAGTAAGTGTATTAACCATATAGTGAAAGAAAACAAAAAGACACGGTAAATGTTAAATTATTTAACTTAGAGTTAAATCTAATTGATAAGGTTAAAATAATATCCTAAACTTGTCTAAATTCTATTGGTTGATGGGATTTCGACCCATCCCCACTTTAGCTTCGAAATAAGACCCTTTGGAACCATTATAAACCGATTTTGACTTTAATATAAAATAATATTTTGAGATATTCCTAAGGTGCCCCTCTCCTCCCTTATAAAAGGGCACCTCCTCCCCCTCCTCCTCACACCAAATTGAGCACTCAAGCTCGGCCAACCCCTGCCATTTTCTCCTCTCCACTTCCCTAGAATAATCCTAGAGGTCCTGGTCTTCTCCAAAGACCAATCTTAGTTCCTTAAGTGGAGGATTCAAAGAGGCGTTCCAAAGAAGAGGTAATATTGATTACCGATCTTTTCAATTTCTTTCGTCTTCAACTTCTTCTTCTTTAGTTGTTTCATGATAAAGTAATAACATCAGTATTACTTACATACTGATATGTTATTATAAATATGAAACAATCCTAATTCACCTTCTATCCATCCTACGGAAAAATGAAATCACCGCGCGTGCGTACGTACGGAATACCGTCTCCACGCCGTGGTGTAATCTATTTTTCCACCATCACCTTACAAGGATGGTTATAATGGTGTAATAAGTAACTATATATGATTATTATGAAGTAATATTGATACTGAAATAATATATATATATACTCCAATACAATTCCATGATCATAGGAACGATATCATCACTCGTGCGTACGTACGGAATACCGTCTCCACGATGTGATGCGACTCGTTCTACATGATCTTCATTTCATAATGATTATATAAATGAATTGAATGGATGAATATGGTATATACTACACTAATACCATTCTGTAAATGAATTATCTATAACCTAAAGATAAGAATAAGAATTTATTCGACAAAACACGCATAAGAACAAAAAGTTATAAAGACCCGAGTAACAAGTAACAATGAAATATTACTAACAAAAAGCTAATAATATGACCATATATGATATCATATCAACATGTATGATTCTGGAATAAGTCAATAACATTATTTAAACCATTATACAGGAGCTTCGGACACGTACAAAGCAAATCGGACCTAAGGTAAGGGAAATATCACAATCTCATTTTTATCCGAGATTGTTTATTCGTAAGTATTTACTGGGGTGTATTTTATCATCCACATCCATGTTCCCTCAATATGTAATATTGTTTCCATCCACTTGCAATAGTTTAAATCCAATTTTACCCTTAGGTGAGTTTTTAGTAAAGAATATGAAAGGAATCTTTTGTCGTTTTTCCGTACGAGGTACTTTTTGACTTTTCCGACAAAAGTACGAAGAATGTTTTTTTAACTTATACGGCACGAACGGATTTATACTATTTTATAAAGCCTTATTTTCATGAAGCTTCCTATAAAAGATTTCATGACTATTTTCAATAAAATCTATTTCTTTTAAAATTGCATGATGTTTTGTGAAAAGAAATTGATTTTGAAGAAGAAAGGATATTTTCCTCAAGAATTCAATTCAAGTGTTTTATCAAAATTATTTTCCATCTAAGATAATAAAGGGTTCTGTTTCTATCCATATTTTTTACATTGTTTTGACTATGTTGTGATGGAATTATGTTTATGAATTCCTTTATCTTATATGAATTGATTTATGATGTCATGATGTTTCAAAAATCCCATTTTTGTTACATGTGTTATGCGATGATGTATGTTTTATGATTATGTGGCACACATAAGAAAGGATTCATTATAAGATGGGTGGGACCTATATCTCCCTCCAATGCATTGGGTAAAGATTTTATATCTCATGAGATAGACATGGCTGGAATGGTAGGTTATACCGGTTCAGTGAAACAGGACTGAAACGAGGGTTACTCGATTCAGAAAGGGACTTTGTCCACTAAGATAGTCTTGGCAATGAGTCTTGACTAACAAGAAATGATTTTCCATGATTATGTGTGCATGCCACAAAGTTTCAAGTTTTATGTTATGATTATGGGGATCTCATTTTCACTTCTATGATTTATTAAGATTTTATGATCTCTTTTGCAGGTTATGATTTTCAAAAAAGATATGATATGATTTTTATTTCCTTTATTGCCCTTGCTGAGAATTTGAGCTCACCCTTTTATGTTTTGTTTTCCCCAGGTCAGGAAGATGGATATTAAGTAGAATATGCTAAAAGGGACCCTAGATATGATGAAATAAATGGGAGGCACTGTAGAAGATTTATGAACCAGTTGTTTATGTTTCCCAGTTTCTAAAGACACTATACCTATACGGTCCTTTGTGGTTTTATCATATGTTGTAATAAGTGTGCTTCAATTTTGAAGTATTAACAATGTATGTAAAGTATGGGTCGTTATATACAAGGTAGAACAAGTTGCAATATAATCTCATGGAAATATAGTTCCCCAACTCAATAATAAGACTACTTACTATATAATAATAAAGGTGATGTAAGATCTTGTGTGTTTAAAATGAAAAAAATTCCTTGGGAATTTTAATTTCAAGTAATTAATGATTAGGTTTTTTATAAAAAACAAAAGAACATAATTAATAAAAATAGATTTTTTAAAAAGTGAGGTTTTTGTACATGGGTAAAGGCATGAGGACCATACTAGTCATATCATGTAGTTTTTTATGTGCACTATACTAGGAATCACATGGTAAGATGAACCTGGTGAGGTCGCACGGTTTGTGAACACTCTGCCAAACCATTTTTCCTGTTTTAGGTAACCATGGTGATTATTTTTAGGGAATAATAGTTTCCTCATGTTTTTTACGAAGTTATGCTAATCGTGCAAGAGAAACTATGTGAATGAGTTTTCTTCAGACGAGGGGTGTCACACCGTTGGTGCATAGTTTTCCAAACAATGCTGGTCAAACTATGCATCCATGTCTTTTTAATGAATTAAATTAATTTAAAATAAAATACATTAAAATTAAAACCCTAAAGTCACCCCTCTCTTACTCAACCCATGATGCACCAGAAACCTAAGGATGGTTCCCCTTTGACACACACCACCCCCTCCAAGGCCCTCCTTGGATATATTTTTCAACCATATTTCTCTACGGTTTCACTATAAATCAAAATCGTAATTTACCTCCTTCCTTATGCCCATATTTCCATCTTAAATTCATCATGTTTATCACCCTACGATGTGCATCCTAAACCATATGGTTGGGTATGATCCTGTATTCAATTTTCATCGTGTTCTAGTTTGTGCGAGAGTTGTCTTGGGAACCAATGTTTTGTGATCCAGCAACCGTTGATGAGGGAAAGGTTGTTTTTGTGGTTTCAGTCTTCTTTGATTTCAACTAGGTATGTGTTTGAACCACTGATTTATTTTTCCCCATCTTTTTATGGTTTAGTAGTGTTTATGAGACCCATGGGATTTGTTGCAGCGTATCATGATCATTTTCTATGTGAGCATACCCATGGTTCCCATGTATGAATATATATATATATATATTCCATTTTTTGGTTCCCCCATGGATAGAGGAACATGTACATTGGTTTAAAGATATATATATATATATATATACATACCTATATAAGGATGTTTGTGTGGGTGAGGAGGCTGATCTGTGATTTAGAAATCATGGTTATGTCATCTTTTAACATAGGGCACTCAGCCATACATTCATTTAAAAGTGCAGTTGTTTTTTATTTATTTCATTTTATAATTTGAAATGAAATCCTAAAATTATATACCTTTTTTTGTTAAATTATTTATCATAATTCAAAATCATATTTTTGGTTATAAAACCCCTCCCTCTGAGTTGTAGTGCCTTCAAGCTAAAATTATTGTTAGTAGACTGTTTATGTTTTCATTCTTGTTGATATGTAATTTTACAAGGATTCCCAATTAGGGAAATCTATTAAATTAAAGAATACGAGTTTCATAGCTATGAGATGTATTACCTCCCTTTCTTGATGACACACTTTAATTAAACATTTCTATTGTGATTTAATGGTAGATAACAGTGGGAAAACCTATGTGATATGCATGAGGTTAATTGGTTAATTGAGTGGGTATAATAAATTTGATTCCATGAGTTGTTTAATGGGTTATTTAAAAAAATTTAATATTTAAAAATGCGTATTAAAATTCATTGATTTATTATAAATATGAAATTTCAATAAGAAACGGTGTGATTGTTGGTAGACTTGCATTATTAATGTAAAGTGGGGATATATGGGTTGGAATAACCATATGCCATGTTAAAATGTAAATGGGAAACATAAGTGGTTTATTCATGTTGTGTTTGGGGTATGTGAGTGGGTATAATATCTATGTTAAATGATGTGGTTATAAGGGTTGGTATTCCGTTATGCTTGTATTTAAATTCATGATTTTGAATTGGGATTGTTGGTTGGGTAAAACCAAGGTAATTGATTAATGGGATGACCTGTTTACATATAATAATATTGAATTGATTATGGTAAATGTTATATATGAGTGGTTATAAACATATGGAATTAAATGATTTATATGGGTTGTTATAATAAAGGGTTCTATTTCGAATAATGTATTGAAATGAAGGAGTGGTTTGATAGATTTGATGGATTACTCTTCCTGGATATGGAACAGAGTAGGAGATGCCTTGGGTTCATTATTCCCTTTTGGTTTTGATTATGGGTGGTGAAATAGGCCATACTAACACGTGGATCTAGCTAGCTTGGACTCACGAAGTACTTGTCAGTACACATGCATCCAGGTATCAAAACAGGGCCTGGACAGAGATTCCCCTATTATGCCCATGGGACTAATTGTGGATTCCATGGATGAGTTAATTAGATCAATTACTTCATAGTCTAAATTGAATTTTATAGAATGGCTGTGAGGTATGTGATACATTTGAATATATTTTTTTCTTGTGGTAAATTGTGATATGTTGTTTACGGAAAGGTCATGATGGTATGAGTTGTTTGCTTTAAGGAGAAGGACATATAATTGATTAGTTCAATACATTTAGAGAAGATTGAACATTTTATGTTGGTATATGTGTAGGGATGAGTTTTTAAAACTATCATATATGTTTAAAATCCTTGTGATTTTATTCATTTTCATTTACTACTTAAGTATTTACCGACATGGTGACTATTTATCTTATTGCTGATATTGGTTGGGTGGGACACCATGGGTGCCATCCTGTTGGGATGTTATCTCACACCCTAATCTGGTACCAATAGAGCTCAATGAGGTTCTTCTTGATTGTAGGGATATGGAATTAGTCATGTGTTGTTTAAACTTTTACCCGAGCATTAGTAACAAAGGACTGACTTGGAGCTCAACATGCATGAGGAGATCGCCCTTAGGGCATTAGGTCTTTTCTTTATTTCTACACTGAGATAAAAATATAGTTAATCTATTTACTCCATTCTAATTATAGATCATTTTTTTCATGCATGAATTGTATAAACTAATCATATAAATTTCCTAAATTCTTTTGATATTTAAATTTTTTTCAACTAATTTTTTATTTATTTTGTATTTCTTTTTCTAATAATAGTTTCATTATATTACTATCTATTTACAACTATAAATTATTAATATGAGGCTATTGTCTCCCCACTAGCTATTCTAACACCCTTGCTAATAGTAAGAAGCCTCAGGGGTAAGGGGGTATGTGCTTGAGGTCATGTGGAAACAGGTTTGTCTAATATGTTAGCTTTAAGTTAGGCTAGGATGTTACTAAGTGGTATCAGAGTTTTTTTTCCTTTGACTTTATATTTTTCTTTGTAGACTAGAGGCTAAGAATGTGTTGGTTCTTGGTATGTAGTTATTAATTGGACTTATCTCTCCACATACGGGAAATGGCCAAGTGGTCATGGCTAGGAATTATTGTTATACTATTGATGTTAGAGTTGATGTGACTTCACCTTGGGTGACTGTTGTATTTTCCAAAGATTATAGATTTATGGAATTTAGGAAAATTTACATTTTCCTTATATGTCCTCGATTGAATGTGATATGAATCATATTAGGCAATTGGAAATTCACAGGCCATGAAAATAACATTTCTTGTAGTGGACTTTGTATGATTCATTCTAATTTCATTTTTGTGCATTGGGTGGAGTTCCATGACATTGATTTTATTTAGCATGCCTATTTATTTATCATGTATTGCATGGGGGTACATGAATAGATTCCATATGACATTCATTTTTTGTTGTTCTTGCATGCTATTTTGGAATTTAAATTGACTATATGTGCAAGAAATTTGTTTGATTCATTTAGAATAGGATCATGTTTTAGTTATAATGTATATGGGAAAATTATATATGTGAATAGGGTAACCTCTGTATTTGAAACATTGGAAAATTTATGGTAAAACATAAAATTTTCATGGAATTTTATGTTATTAATTTGATCCAATTTATAGTTTATAAGGTGTATAATAACTCCAAAATCATGGGAATGAAAACACATATTTAATGTCATGTATTTATGTATTTGAAATATTGTAATATAAATGTTGTTATATATTGAACATAAATGAATTTATTTGAGAGAAAAATTCTAGTTTTAAGGTTTAATAGTGCCTTATTGATTGGTCGATGGGTACTCATATCAATAAAACATTGTATAACAGTGGTGTTTTTGGGAATTTTTTAAAATATAAAACTGCTGAGTTCTTGTTGTGAAATGGTTTGGTAATTTAAAAAAATACTCTACTAGAGACATGTAGGCTAGTTGGGGCATGATTAATTAAATGTACTAATTTGGGGATTCTATTTGAATAACCTGATATGTATTAATGGGAAATATAGAGGTGGTATTTTTGTTTAAAATGAATTCATATTCTATATTGAATATTCTTCCCGTGGGGAATTGATTACAATCATTTGAAAAGTTTGTTGATTTTTACCTCTGGTTTTGTTAAAATTAATTCAAATGATTAAGGTTAAAATGAATTATTGAGTGAATTTATATTGGAACATGATGTGGTGTCCTTTATTTAAACTCTTATGGAGGGGTATTTTTAAGTGATTCATGTGGTATTCCTTGGAATTGAAATGTGAGAATTATATGTATAATGTATCCTTTAGTGATGGCATAAATGAAAAGGTAGATTTTTTTCTTACTGACATCTTGTTTTCATGCCCATAAGATTAGGTATATATTTATGCTTCGAAAGGGGATATCTTGGGTTAGGTATCACCCTTAGATCTTCTGACACCTTGCTTTCGCTGGGAGCCTTTTGATGTTTGTGTTGTTTGGGTACCATTTTCCAAAGAATGATTTTTGAGTTTTTTAAATACCACCATGTTCAAAGGGATGTTCATTGTACAGTGACTTTAGATGTGGGAATAATCACCTTTTAATTAATGGTTTATATGTTTAGACATTCCTCGACCATGGTCCACTATTTAAGAGGTTTCGTGAGCCTCTGTTCACATTAGTGATGAACGACTTGGTACGTCATTGTCCGAGATACAATGGTAAGAGATGATGTGTCATTGGGGTTTCTATAACCAGACTATATGTTTTGACATACATAGTAATCATCAATTGATAAATGTTGTAACTAATTGGATTATTTTTTTTAATCATGAGGTTTGACCTTTTGAGTATGGTCTCGGGTTCACTCTAGAGTAGAGTGATTGGCATGTCACATTAAGTACATCTCACTACCTAGGAGGACATTAGGGACTCAGGTATTTTGACATAATGGTCTTATTAATGTCAATCCTCCTACCAAATATTCTGACATGTTGATCGTGGTTCATCGATCATCCCCAAGGAGTTTAAGTTGTTTCTAAGCCAACGTGATTTTGAGAGGATGGTATTTACTTTTGACGACATGGGATTTCCTAAGGTGTATAATGTCACATTTATTTGGGTGTACATGTTGTTTCATTCATGAAGGAACTATGTTGAAAAGGTTGGAGATATGAATAACCCTATAAGAACTCAGTTGTTTTGGGAGAGTTTTAGTGGTTGAGGTTTTAAGGAACATTAATGTATCAGATGTAATAGTTGTTGGTGATTAGTAGGCGATGTGTCCACATGTGAAGTCGAGTTGTGGTAAATAGTCATATAGTAGTGGATTGAATAATCTTCTTAGTGACCATTCAATTACACTTGATGTTCTCTTCTGAATCAGATGAGCATGTCTCCAATATTAAACTCATCCTGGTGGTGATAATATGGAGCCAGTCTTACACCACACTAAAATTTAAAATGTCATTGGTATTTTTAAGTCGTTATTATCTACCTATATGTGAGGTGTATGGTTCTTTTTCTTACACCAGTGTTTTTGCTAAGGCATAAATTTTTTAAGATATACGAGGGAGGTCTTCCTTTGGGAATGTCAATGGAAGATTTGTACAAACCTTGGTGTATGTTCTTGTGTTAGCTGATGAATGCCTTGGGTGTAAGGATTTGTGGTTCAATTCATGATGCTTCATCCATCTAAGACATTCATCTTATATAATGGTTAGCTTAACATTGATATGATATTTTCCTTTCTACTTGTCCTGTATGGTTGGTGATGAAACTGGTTCAATGAAACGTCTCCAGTTTATGGTTGAGTGGGGGTTTTTCGGTCAGCACTACCTTTTGAGGAATGAATGTGCAGCAAGTATCTGTTGTTTTCTTTCATTTCAACCATCTTACTCAATAAGGTCTCTTTTATTACTTTATATGTAATTGGGATCACAAATAGATTAAGTCACATAAGTAGTATCTCCAGAACACTTATGGAGTATCCTTAAGGCATTTCTAATGGTGGAGGGGCTGTGGTTTGGAATTGGCCATTAAATTCTAATACCCAAGGAGGAAACCACCAATGATCATATGATTAATAGGGCCTAAATTAGATTTTATCTATTTTAATGTGGCTCGAATATGTGTCATTTTGACGTTTTGGGTTGGTGTTTGAGCTTTGGATTTGATTGTAAAGGCTTAAGTACCTTGTGATCATGAATTTAGTAAAGCTGATTTTGGCATTGTAAATGCAACATAACTGTTGAATAAAAAATCATGACCTATATATGTTCTGTGATGTTAATATATTTCTTGAAGAATTCTTGGGGCTAGATGTTTTATGGAGCATAGATTGTAAGAACCATTGATTTTTAACCGGAAAATTTTCCCTGGGAATTTGAATTTTCAGTAATTATAATGTAGGTCCATTTCAAAATAGAACATCCAAATAATCCCAAATTTAATGATGTTAAAAATAAATATTTTTGGAATTACGTAAGGGGGCAAGGACCTTCCTATGATTTTCATGAGTTTTGGGGGCATCAGACAGGGAATGTCTGGTTTTTAAGAACCTATAGATGTCACAAGGTTGGCATATGAATTACCAAATCATTCATCTCTTAGTATGTAACCAAGAAAAATATTTCTAGGGGACTATTTCATCTGCATGATATACACACAGTTAAGATAAATATGAATTAAAAACATTGTGAAAGGGAATTCAAAAGTATAGTGGTTCCACATGGTTAGAGCACAATTTTAAAATTCATGTACCAGAGAGAAGGCTCCTTCATATGTTAGAAATAATGGATTGGACATATTTTGAGGTAGGGTCCTCAACCATTCATTAATTTAAATGAGTGGCAGTTGTTTATTTACTTATATTAATAATTTGAAATTTAATTCCAAAATAAGTTTCCATTTTGTGATAAATGAATAGTTAGAGATCAAATTTAGGTTTCTGTAATAAAACCCATCCATTAGAGGTGTGCTGACGTCAGGATAAAAACATAGTGAGTAGATTGTTTTTGTTGCTCATCTTGATGATATGTAATTTTCTTATTCTATCCTAGTAATAGGACGTTGTTAATTAAAAAGAATATTATTATCGTACCTAGTAGAGGTATTAACTCATTTTCTTTATGATGCACTTGAGTTAAATTGTTTTAGTTATCTTGAAAGGGGTATATGGTTTGGAAACCATTGTGGAATGTTTTAGGGTAATTGGTTAATTGAGATGGAATACTGAATATGATGTCTTGAATTGTTAGTGGGTTAAATAAACAGGAATGGAAAATGGATAAACGAGTGGGTAAACACAAAATATGACTTTTAATATGAAATTTCAACATCAGAGCGTATGATCATTGGTTGACTTGTGTTGATATTGGAAAATTGTGTTATATGGGTGAGAATATACATATGTCCTTTCAAAATGGAAATGTCGGACATGAGTCGTATATTCAGGTCATGTGTAATGTATATGAGTATGTATAAGCATTTTATGAAATGATGTGGTTTTAATGGTTGGTATTCCCTTATTCATATATTTAAATTCATTCATTTAATTTTTATTATTGGGTGGGTAAGCCAATGGTAATTGATTAATGGGATGATATGAGTGGGTATAATCGTATCGAATTTATTGTGTTAAATTGTAGATATGAGTGGGTAGACTCATATGGAATGGAATGGTTTATATGAGTAGGTAAGATGATATGGTTTGATTTGATTAATGATTTGAAATGAATGAATGGTTTGATAAATGTTGTGGACTTGTCTTCATGGACCTGGAATGATGTAGTGGACTCCTTGGGTTGATTATTCCACTTGGGAATTTATTTTGTGGTATGCCTCAGGAATTACTACCATATTGATCCTACTTTTATGGACTCATTTAGGACATTTTTATACGCATGCTCCGAGGACTCCAACTAGTGCCCCAAATATGATTACAATGGGTTCCAAATGGGACTCAATGATGATTCTTTGGATGAATTCCTTGGATATGTCCCTTTGTGGTCTATTATTCTTTTATGAATTCTTTGGAAGTGTTCTATGGATCTGGCCCTTCATGGTCTACATTGCCACATATCGCACGACCATGAGTTGTGTGATATTCTTAAACTTATTACTTGGATGTCATAAATTGTTCTATGTGGTTATATAGAATGGATGGGATGTTGTTACAATTTTCGACGAATGACAAGGTCATGTCATTTATTTGTGCAATACTTGTAACTACCTTGTTTTAGGAGAATGTCCATTTTATACTAGGCTCTCTGGGGTGGATAAGTTGGTTTAACTATATTTTTTTGTTTCAATGCCTTGGTAATTTTGTCATTTTAATTTACATAAAACTTATTTAATTTCACACTGACTATTTTACATATTGCACATATTGGATTCGATGAGATTCTTTGATTGTCGACTTACTAGGATGTAATCTCCCTCACTTCTGAGTCACCATTGTTACCGAGTAGACTCTTATTGTTTTTAGGGTTATGGACCTATGATTGTGTTATTTACACTAGAACATGGGAGTTAGGAGCAATGGTCTGAGCAAGAGATCAAGATGATTGAGGAGATCTCCCATGGGGAATTGGGAGTTTTTATTATTTAAATACATAGATGTAAAACATGAAAAACTATATACTTCTTTTGAATCATGAATAATTATTTTCATGAATGCGCTTTATAAAATGTTGTTGGCCATTTTCTGTATTCAAATTATCTTTAAATTATATTCCTCTACATTGGTTATTGTTTTTATATTGATTCTAGTGATAATTATTTCTTCCAATTAATGTCTGTTTAACATTGTGCACTCTGAATATGAGTGTACAGTCTCCATAATGATTGTCCATACACCCTTTCTTCTCGTCGTTATTCTCTAGAAAACATAGAGATGCACATGATGTCATGTGGTGACTAGTCCGACTACCCGTTTAGAGGTGATTTAGGCTGGGATGTTACAGTGGGAATTATTCATTATTCAATCCACAAATCCCCAAATTGTGACAGTACTTTGAGGTGACCTCATGAAACAAAAAAGAACCATCTCAACCATATCCCACTTCCATTCATCAATTTTTAATGGTTGTAACATTCTATAAGGATATATAAACTACCCATCCACCGGCTGACAGGTGGAACTCCTTGTGAATAAACCATTGATCTACGGATTCTTCCCAGATCAATGATACTTTCAATATATAGAATGATAAATCATAGAGATATATGGATCAAAATCCCACTTAGTATCATGCTATTATCACAATAAATACTCTAAAATAATTTTAGGTACTGAAATACACCCATGAATACACAAGATGTTGTCTCTAACTATGAAATGATTCTGGATGCAGGTAAGCACTAACAAAAATCTCATGTAATCCCAAAACATCAGGCTTTTAGAACTACCTTCTCTTCAACTTGAATAAGAATTTATAGGTAAATTCTTAGTCCACATGGAAATTCTGATCATTATTCACATGAAACTAAAGATTCATCATATAATGAAGTTCCATCAATTTCCATAAATCACAAGCTCCTAGAAAAACCCGAACATGTGTTTTCTAGATCAGCGCAATAGCTACCACATTTACCATTACTGGAAAATATGAATACTAAATGTCAAATAAACAGAAGGTATTCGTAAATAAATAACAGTTTTAGAATCTATTCATGAATCATAAAGATTTTTTTTTGTGTTTTTCTAATACACATTGTGCTCTCCCACCAGATAAAGCCTCCAAAAATTTATGATATCCATGAATGCTACATTGATCAAGGTCATGAATTGGATAATTATTCCCATGATTTCTCAACTATAATGGACCATATGAAAAGAATCAATGCATAATGTTTGACACTAAACTCCAAAGAATGCATGATGGATCATATTATCATTTATTGCTTCTACATGGGATTGGAAGAATCAAAATTGGTGATCAAGTAAGCTTTTATTTTAGCTCGTAAAAGTCCTTCATGAACAATTTTTTCAAAATGAACATCAAATGATTCTTATATAGACCAATCATAGCTTATTCAATGAGTGTGATTTCTTTTATAATAGACTTGAATTATACATCATGCCCCAAGAAACACTATATATATATGAAAATATTGGAATACACTATGAAAACCATAACACTCACCTTCCCAAGGTTAATGTTTTCTTATGATTCTAATATAATATGATCTATGATGTGAACCTTTTTTATCATAATGTGAAACTTCATGATATTATCATATAAATGGTGCTAAATTAGTGTACTCAATAAAATTTATTCTTTTTTTGAATAGTCATATATAGTATGAGAAAACACTATGATATCACAGATAAAAATCATGAAAAAGGAATCCAGATAAGGGTGGAACACCCAATTCAACAAGGACATGAAAATGACGGGAGAATTTTTATACTGAATGAAATAACAATGAAAATATATATAGAATACTAACTTATGGAATAAATATTTGTTATAACTAATGTCCATACTCACACCATATGGAAACTCCATCTCAGGTCAACATGGAGAACACCCCAACTCATTAATGCTCATCAAAGAGATATTTCATTCACATAAATGAAGACTAATTCTTAACAGAAACCTCATATAACTGCTGGTTATCTATGAATATCATATGGGATACATATTCATTATTCGAAAAAATAATGGGTGGACCCCAAGATGATGTTATGAGTCAAATTGAACCCTTAGATTATAAATCATCCAACTATATATTATTCTTCTTTATATAAGTAGTTTCCACCCGTGAATATATACAGGATTTAATCATAGAAGGATATTTATAGAAAACACTACTTCTCTCTTTGGGGGTAGCCTAGAAATGTTTTCTAAGAAAAAATCCTGAAAAATATTACCCGCCAGAGAAAAATATATGAGTTTAATCATATGATCAATCAATAAATGGATGTAAGCAAGTGTTTTAACTCTAACTATATGAGGATACTATGACCTAACTATATTGATCCTATTATTCCACACATCCTTGTGAATATAACTATCTCTCAATGAGGATGTAAATGATTCCATAAGTTGATATATGTATCATTGGAATGATTGGGAAGGAAATATTCCATCCCATGAATGACAATGATGAAGATGACACAAAAGAAATGATAACATCCTACATTTAGGGTTCAGTCATTAAAATACAATATACCCTATGACCAAACACCCAACACTGATTCTATGGTCATCAAAAAATAGATTTACTTAATATCCATCCTAATAAATTCCACAATCAATATATTTATAAATTAGTTAGAATAACCTATATTGAATAATGCAGATAATATAATAGATCCTACTAGAATATAATATAGTATAATAAATGATTATACACTCCGATTTGAATATATAGACTGAAATATGTGAAACAAGCCTAATCTATGACCCTAAGCTATAGTAGGACAATGCTTAGGAGATAATATATACTTGTGGTGATAATAATTCTGGATTCCATTTCTACAACCTCCTCCAATGCATGTTTTTTTGGTTTTACACCATTATCCCCCCTAATGTGACCAATCTAATTGATCGCATAAAATTTGTGGTGTTAATGGACATATTCTTATAGAAACAAATGTAAATGCCCTAAAACCCCCCAAATTATGACACATTAGTCTAGAATAACAACAATCAATAGATTCTACATCCCACTACAACATCACATTCATGTGTTATCCACACTGATGGAATATAACAGATCTACCACTGCGAGTACTATAGAAAATACTTCTCTAATGGGAATCCTCAAGGATATTTTTCATGCCACCTTAATAACATCTAAAATTTATAAAAAATGAACAATTTTCCCAATATTGTCATGTTCCATCATGTCACATTTAGGGATAAGACAATGATTCATCATATCCAAAAAGGTATATACTTGAAACAAATTCATCTAAAATCAAATAGAATTAATGATCCCACTCTCAAATAATATAACATTCGAAATATAATCACAACAAAACATCAGTGAAAATAATTTTTATTCAAGGAAATATGTTGAATAGTCCATGACATACATATCACCAAGAATCATGTCCATTAACTACATCTCTTGGTCATATCTCAATGTATATTGAGAAATATACTCATAAAAGGTTGTATGAATTTTAATCAAAACCATTCTTTTATGATATCCAGCCTATGTAATCACATCCGGGAAGTCATTTTTGGAGTCACACTAAATGTAGGTTGAAATTTTAACCCTATTCTTTTGAGGCATCTGAAGAATATCGAAGATATAAAGACTATAAATTTCCTAATAATTATTAGGAAAAAGGTCTTCAATAAATAATTAGAATGGGAGGTTAATGTTTTTGGGACTCACATGTCATGGTATTCATATTATGATGAGGTTTTTTGACACCCAAAGATAGAAAATATCATGCATAAGAACCCCACTCGAATATGGGTTACAGTTCCTAGTGTGTGAATAGAAATCTGTTGAGTTGGTGGATGTAAAAGTAGTATCACTAGTGGATAAGGGCCCACTGCTATGAGATCATGATCATCTCCACCCTACTAGAGGAAAATGAGAGAAAATCACGTTTGAATAAATCTATAATTAAAAGAAACACATCATAAAATTATTTGAAATAAGAATGGATTGACAAGGGAAACCAATCACAAGGAAAATATAACACTACCAAAATTCGATCCCAACCAATTTCATCAAGAGATATTGAATTTTTTTGTGTTCATGTATTAATTTATAGATTTTCTAGTTTACAGATTGTAAAATATTAGGTCATGGACGAAAATAAACTATAATTTTCACCTGGCCTCTCTATTTACTAGAAACCATTTAATTTATGAGACTTGATTTATATTATATTTTTTAAATGAATTTATATATTAATCAATTCTATAGTAATTGAAATTTTATTCAAATCTAATAATGTACCATACACTTTATAATGAGAAAAAATAAAGGAGTTTAATTCCAATTGTTAACACTTAAATGTTTTCTCTTACTATAATCAGAAAATACAATGGTTCGATTCTATTAACTAACAATTACAATTTATTAGGGCCCATACACCTTATAATTTATATTTTTAATCGTGTAGTCATAACAAATTCCCAATTTATGTAACTAGGGTTACATAGATTACATGGGTCTAAATTGAATATTTTTTGTTCCAACATCAATCTATACACTAATACACTTTTTTGGGATGATGCAGACATTTTAAAAACCCAGTTTCCCATCACAATTGATGTATTTAGTAGAATGTGCATATATAAAAACCACAGATAACTGAAAAATCAATGTAAACACAAGAAATTCATTCCAAAAATAACTCGATAATATATGGAATATACATATAATCTGAATTGTTATGATAGTAAAATTGTGCATGTATCAATTCAACTTTCTAGTATAATACTAGGTTGAATTTATATATCTGAAATAAAATAAAACAAATGATTTTCATCGCATAATAGTGTAACTATATCATCTTTAAAGAGTAAAAATTGAATGAAAATTTTTATTTCCCAAGAAACATAGTATTTACAATAAATTATGTTTAGCTGCTGTCATGACCCCCTCTCCACAATGTGTACCCCTACTAGGCCGGTAATGTGAGAAAGGAGATAATGATCAACGGGTCCCACCTCCAGTAGGCCCTGGGAAGGCGACTAGAACCAAGGGTATAGTATACACACAAATTGGAGGCATTACCCTCTAAGAGAACACATGTGGAAGATAGAGATAAGATAAACACCAATAAACTCCAACTCAAAACCAAAATATAAAATAAAACCCAAGTGCACATATGTAATGTCATGTAAAAGTACTAGAACTTGAAGGGGAAAACTGCATGTACCCAAAAAATGTAAACACAATAGAAACCACAAGCAAAAACAGCTCCTGAAACCACAAGCTAGTAGTAACCATCTAGATCTCTAACCTACTCAAAGTGACCTGAAAAATTGTTTATATATACATAGGGTGAGTATAACAATATACACAGTAGAATCTTCCCCAAGGCCTCTCGTTCAAATGTAAAGGAAACATGCTAATGCAAAATTAACAACAACTGAAACAAAATTTTCACATAAAAATTATACTATGTTCCCAACATAACCATGGATACTCTCACAATGTAACTCATAAAAGAAAATATAACATAATAATTAATATCAAGGTTACCCCACTACTACTTCCACACTGGATTGCCGATCTGCCCCAACGTCTCATGTCCTAAGAATCTCTCTCCAAAAAGTTTTTCTAGAGTATACCTGGGAGAAGCACCACAACATGCCCCCCATGAAAAAAAACCACCATGTCAACGTAAGAAATTTAAGCAAGTAGTTTATTGGAACCACCACAGCTCGAATAACATGTATCATATATCAGGTATTATACCTAAAGCCATTACAGCAAATACACTGATTAAGGATCCTCCATCCATCACAGTCTATACACGTTACACCTATAGTAGTCCATAAGAAACTATATCCAAAATTTATGTGTGTTAATAACCATAAGTCATTACATCCCTCTACACACATATATGGGTAAAACTAACTATTGTTTATACCATCAAAAGTAACTACCAAGAGAAGAGCGTGGGGCCAAAAGGGGTAATCATCCAGTGATCCTTCCACTAGAATGTTGGGGAAAACACCCCTTTGGGGTCAGAATCCTAGGGGTGTCAGTTTCCCTTACAGACAGGGTGGAGTAGCGTATAGAAAAAAATGTAAATAATATAATATACCTCAAAACCAAACTATAGTAATAACCGAGTCTTAGACTCAACTACAGATAATATCTCTCAGACTCCAGGCTACTACTTCTAATACAAGGTATCCTATAAACAGACGACCATTTAAAGAGGTTCAATATATTATTTCATTCCCTTTTTATTAGTTTTACTCTATGTCAATTAATTCATTAAACATTAATTAACCAAGGAAAATTCCACAATAAATATCATTCACTTCACACCTAAAGTCCATTGTCCCATTAAAATTACAACCTCATTGTTATGTTCCATCAAAATACAACCCCATGGTTAAACAGCATTTATTCAATTATTTATTAGAGAATTACTTAACCATATTCCAAGGCATTCTAGAAAAATAATCTATGCTATTAAACACAAGGTGTATCAACACAGTGAGTATATGCACTAACCATCAAGACGTTTCCACTTATAGAAAGAGCATAAACCCATCCTCCCCTGAGATGCTAAACATGGAAAGCACGTGGAAAACCCCATGCGTCTTCGCCTCATTCGGAATAAGGGTATGTAAGACCAGCTGCCTTGAGAAATGGGGAAAATTAATGTAGATAACCAACTAATAAGAATTAGTAGGTATACAACAATCACATATATCTCATTCCATCTTCCCTAGTGTCCTCCCCGACACCCACAAGCATAAACCGATGAATCTCTCCACTCTAGTTGTCATCTAATACCACAACCAAAGGTATCCATGCCCCCATATATCACAACAACCCTCCAGGTTCACATCACAACACAAGAAGTAGGAAAAAATCATGTTAACAGTTGGGCTCTTGGACCATTATCAAACTATAGGGTATCTCAGAACCCAAAAATTTGTTTTCATTAATTAATCAATCGGTTCTTTAATCCATCTTATATTAACCAATTATTATTCTTAAGTTCCAAATTGGGGAAAAATAATCAGTAATCTATAAAAAAAATTAAACTAGTTGACTGCGCCAATTTAATTAACATAAAATTATCACAAAGAGAACCAGATTCATTTACATTCCTTATAATATTTTCCCAAAAAACAATAAATTAATTCTGGCTTCTGTTCTTTACTAATATTTATCAATAAAAAACAGCTATACAAATCAATCATAGATATCAATGTATCTAGGAAAACAAGAGGCAATAACCTACGATAAATATCAATTTATTTAAGCAGTTCAAATATTTATTATGTCAATTCTATTTTCATCCAGTGGGATAAAAATGCTAATAATACAATTCCATGTAAAAGAAAATGAAACAATGAATCCCCTACCTCAAATAGTTCTGGACATTATTTATCCACACAGTGGGTCATGATCCTCCTCTGGCGACAACTGCATCCACCCGAGGATGCCACGATACAACCGCACCAACTGAACCACAAGAAAAATCCTTTAGAAGCCTGGAGATTACATGCTATAAAAATGGAAAAGAGAAACATGAGAAGATGAACCCCAAAAGAATGATAATAAAACATACCTTATATTGAAGATTGATCATACAACTTGGTTGCATCAAAACAGATCGGATCCAATCCGAGGTGGAAAGTGTGATTATGTAACTCCTACGGAATAGAATGAAAGGTTCTAGTATCTAATAGTTTAGAATAAATAATAAGAATAAGGGAGGAATATATCCTATCCCTTTAGAAGATTTACGGATCACCGGTTTATTATACGCTTGATTACCCATTAAAATCATATTGTATTAAAATATTTGGTTTGACCATGTAAAAAAATACCACAAGCATTAGGAATAATTAATATAGGAGTTATGGCCTTTAAATCAACATTAGAGTCCTTAATACGAAGCTTTAAATGCATTTTATGTCAAAGGAAAATTTAAAAGGGGTGAACTATATGAAGTAGAAAAAACATTTCACAAACTCCAAATTTGTAAAAGGAAAAACATTGTTTATGAACCTCACCGTTTGATCCTAACCAATAGAAAACTATTCTTGAACCTCACTGATAGAACATTATTTATGAACTTCACCGTTGCCGTCTCACCGATAGAACATAGTTCTTGAACCTTGCTATTAGATTCTCACCGATAGAACACTGGACACCTACCATTCTTGAAACATTGTACACCTACCATTATGGAAACTCTATATAGCTACCCTTTTGGAAACACTTTTAATATAACTCAAAATTTGGTAATGGAAAAACAGTTTGTCGATAGATCTGTTCACTGATATACCTGTTCATAGAATTGGAAATTTGGCAATGGAAATTGACGTTACTATTAGAGGTTATCTATAGAACTGTTCACCGATTGAACTGTTCACAGAATTGGAAATATTCATATGGAATAGAAGATACCGTCCGAGGTTACCGATAGAACTATTCACAGATGGAACTTTTCAGCGAACTATAAAATTGGAAATATGTTGGTGATAAGTAACATTGACCTACCGAATCACCTCATCCACCAAATTTTCGAAAAGGATTGGACTAGAGAGGTCGGGTCCTTTACATCAGATACATCTCAGTACATTCAAGTCATCAATAATTCAAAACAAACCTAAAATGAAAATGAAACAGGGTACGAACAACCACCCATCGAGAAACCTCTCAAAGAGAGTAAGCCACAAGAAGCAACAAATAAAAAATAAAAATTATAAACATGAATGGTCTAACCAAAATGGGGACATCAATAAATATAAAAATGTAATCATCCATTAACCCTAGGTACTGAGCATGTATATGTGACTCACGTTCCTAGGTACTCTCCTCCATACCACTGTGTCACCATATGACAAGAACCAAAGGGATATAATGCACATGAAACACCTTCTCCTTGTAGTCTTGGGTCTCCATAGGTCTCTCTTCAATGGTTGCATCATCATCAACACTGATCTCTTCCCAATTTATGAAGTGAGAGTAATCATGAAGAAAACTACCGAGCTATGATACATTGGAAATATCATGTATCTGACTCATCTATGGGGGATGTGATACTTGGTACGCCACATCTCTAACATGAGCTAACACCTTGAAAGGCCCAAAATATCGGGGAGAAATTTTACTCCCACAACCAACCCTTTATTACCCATGACAGGGAGTCACCTTTAGAAACACATGATCCCCAACATTAAACTCTAAGGGTATCCTCCTTTGGTCAGCATTTGATTTCAGATGATCCTTCACTATCTTCATTATCTTATGAATCACCTGAACCATCCCTATTTTATTCTGCACTAGTTACGGTCTAAGAATTGCTAAATCTCTGACCCCAGTCCTACACAATGTTGAACAGAATTTTCATCCATATAAGGCTTAAAACTATGATATACTAATGGTGGAGTGAAAACTATTGTTGTAAGAAAACTCTAACAAGTGTAAGTGCCTCATCCATGAACCTCTAAAATCAAGAACACAAGAGCGTAACATGTCTTCAATAGTCTGCATGGTTCGCTCTGTCTGACCATCCATTTGAGGATGAAAAGTAGAGTTATGGAATAGTTGAGAACTAGAATAATGTTGGTGACCTATCCACACCCTAGATGTAATGTGAGGATCTCAATCAGAAATTATAATCCTAGGGAATCCATGAATTCTAACCACTGCCTCTAGATACTGCCTTGAAAATACTTCTACAGAGGATGAATCATTGATCGCTATGAATTGGGACGATTTTGTTAAATGTTCCACTACCACCCAAATAGAATCAAGTCCTCCTAGAGATCGAGGTACACCAGTAAAAAATTCCATTGATATGTCCTCCCACTACAACTATGGAATCTCTAATGGATGGAGAAGACCACCTGCAACACAATGTTCATCCTTCATCTTCTGGCAGATCCAACATCGAAACACAAACTCTGAAACCGTACGCTTCTACCCGAGCCACCAAAACTGGCTCATCATGGCTTGATACATCTTTTTCATGCCAGGATACACTGAAAAATGTAAACTATGAAACCCTCTGAGAACCATTTCGTGAGTTTTCAAAGGAACAAAAATCCATCCGTGATACAACACTCAGTGTTGTTCATCCTCCGACCAACCAAAAGAGGCCTCACCACAAACAACTCGGTCTCTTCAGACATCTACCTCACGATCCCCCAAATGGGACTCTTCCACATGATGCACATGATAAGATTTCACCGTCATATGAAAAAGACAACCTCTTCCACCAAACTCTCCCATGTCAATATGTAATGCTTGAAGTTCTTCCATTACTCTCCAGAAATCACCAAATTCAAGAAAAAGCATCACTATGTGACTTTCTACTCAGCGTATCAGCTACAACATTCCCTTTTCCAGGTTTATAATATGTTTATATGTCGTATTCCTGTAAGATCTCCATCCACCGACGTTGTCACAAGTTCAAGTCATGCTGGAAGAAAACATACCTCAATCTCTTATGATCGGTGAAAACCACAAAGCACTCACCAATTAGGAAATCTCTCCACAACATCAGAGATAAAACTACGGCTTCCAACTCTAGATAATGGGTGTAATATATATGTTCATGGGGATGCAACTACCAAGACCCACAAGAAACAATTGAACTCAACTGCATCATAACACAACCTAAACCCAGATGCGATGTATCATAGAAATCATCAAACTGAACTCCCTCAACTGGACGACAAAGAACTGGAGAATATAATTAATTATCTTTTAGATACTCAGAATCTTCCTTACACGGATCATTCCATATGAACTCTAGATCCTTCTTGGTCAAAGCTATCAAAGGAGTTGAACTCATAAGAAATCGTATATGAACCTCCTGTAGTAGCATGCGAGACCATGTAAACTTCACACCTCTAACGCTCTCTTGGGGGAAACAAAATACACAACTTCTTATATCTTCAATGGATCCACAACTACTCTCTATTGGGACACAACATTCCCCATAAAACATACTTTCGATCCCAAAACTCACACTTTGACAACTTCACAAATAACTAATGTTGACGATGAACCCTTAAAACGACATACAGATTCTCTTCATGCTCCTCCTTAGATAGGGAGTATTGAAGGATTTCATCAATGAAAACTACCATGAACATGTCCAAGAACTCACAGAACATAGAATTCATCAATCCCATGAACATAGTTTGAGAATTCATCATGTAGAACTACATTACAATGAACTCATAATGGACATGATGACAACAGTTTGTAGTCATCGGGATATCCTCATCCTTTACATGCATATGATGATATCATGATTGGAAGATGATATTTGAAAACCAACTTGAACCCTTCATTTGATCGAATAAATCATCAATCCATGGAATAGGATAGTGATTCTTTAATTTCACATTCTTTAAGCGATGTAAATCGACACACAACCACAAACTATCGTCATCCTTCTTCATGAACAAAACAGGTGCACCACATAGTGACACAATTGCCCAAACAAAACCACACTGTAACATACCATCAATATTTATATGTTTCTCTCATAACATATAAGGGTCCATCCTATATGGAGACATAGAGATATGAGACGCACCTGGTTGTAGCTCGATCCCAAACACAATTTATCATCTAGGGGGTAATGCTACAACCTATTTTGGAAGGACAGTTGGGTACTCTTCTACGACCATAAGAAAAGCTAACAGATGAACCCCGGAAGGACTCAACATCATCTCATCCATCATGGATGATAAGGACTCAACATCAATATGACCCATTCAAGGATCTCGCTCGCCAAAAAACACCACCGACACACCATCCACACAATGGAAAACCACTTTCTTCCGGAATCAATCCACAATATCCTGAACCGAATACAACCAATCTAAGTCGAGGATAAAATAATATGTTTTTATTCATAATCATAGGAAATCTCCCTTGGAGCAGTTCTCCCCCAACACTATCTCATAGTCTCTACATACTTCAAACAAGTCAGCTCAACCTCCCACTGGCATAGTCAAGGCCAAGGGCCCTGTAAGCCTTCCTACCTCAACTCCCAATGAATGGAAAAGGGTAGTTGTTATAAAGGAGTGTTTCACTCCTGAAACAAACAAGGCAGTCAACAAGTTAGTAAACATGAAAAGGGTACCTCAAACGACGTCCGGCTCGCTTAGAGCTGGAAAAGCTAGAGAATAAAGCTGACCACGACCTCCTCCACGACCACTCTGACCTAGATAATGACCACCACCATGGACGCACTCTACTCTCTGAGGATGGGGAGTGTTGTGGGCTATCCTCTTCCTACACCATCCACCATCTGCTGATCTAATGCTGGTGCGACTTACTACTACTGCCTTGGATGGAACTAACTCAACGGAGGAACCAGGAGCGTAGCACCTAGTGTATGATGACTACTGTGAATGGTTAAGCACTCCCACTACTGATGACCATGAACAATACATAAAAATCAAGCACCTTATTTCTTGGCATAGGCCTTAGAGTTGCTTCCTCTGGACAAACGAGATGTGAATGGCTGGGAAATTCCCCAGGCTGAACGAAAACTCTTCTGCCCTGAAAATCGGGATCCCCGGACCACACCTCTACTTCATGTGGAATCATAATGATTCCCCTCTCAAGATGATACATTATTGGAAAAGGTTATATCGACAACCACTGCCCTTGCCAGCACCTCAAGATATGTTTTTAGCATAAACGGGGTGACCCATCACTGGATCATTATATGCAAAGTCTCCTCAATATTCCTCACTCTGCCCTCCTCATACGGTAATAGGTCTGAAGCAAATCGTAAAATGTTCCTGAAATGGATTTTAAACTATCAAACACTGGAGCTACCCAATCAAAGGGAAAGAATCTCCTGGTGACTAGACGCCTTCAAAGTCGAAGAAAGAAACTCGACTCTATACTTCTCTTGGAACTACTCCCATAGGATCTCTGACTCCTTGTGATTCCCAATGAACAATAACACCCACTACTGTGCTACTCCAATCATCATCATCACAACAAAGGACACCCCGTTATTTTTCCGAGCACAGATCAAACAGAAGTCGATCTCGACCTCCTCTAACCAGTATTCCATGAATGCATCTGAAACGGATCCATCATACTTATGTTGACTCTGGTGCTGAAACTCTCTGTGTGTCTACCTCCATGTGTCTTAGTCACCAACCTCTACCCTATGACGATCTACTAGAACACCCTGCTGGTTATTTTCTGCACAAACCTGACAAGGACGTCGACCTGGAGCCATACCTATAATATAACTAACCGTTAGAGCTCCTAAACCTGTAATATGTAAGACTGAACATTAATTAATTAATTTTTTTCTTTCATTGATTTTAAGTAAACCTATCGCAAGTTCTACCCATTCAAATATAGGCACAATGAATAATGATGTAAGATCATTTCCTATGTCTCTACCCTGTAACTAGTATCACCTTGTTTTATTTACCATTATAGACATAAATATGTGTACATTAGATTATAGGGGGCCCTAAACACCTATATCTTAGCTGGTCTCCAGTGTTTACATCACTTGAAAAACATCAATGACACTTTTTCTCTACTAACCCATGAAACCTCACCTACGCCTTACTCCAAACTCCATCCTAACCCTCAACTAGACCTCTGATACCACTTTGTCAAAACCCCCTCCCTACAAAGTGTACCCCTCCTGGGACGACAACATGAGAAGGGAGTTAATGTCCCATGAGTCCTGCCTCCAGTAGGCCCCCGGCTGGCGACTGGCACCAAGGGTATATTAAACACACAAATGGGAGGCATTACCCTCTATGAGAACACATGCAGAAGAGATAGATAAGATAGACACCAACCAAGACCAACTCAGAACTAAAATGTAAACAAAAACCAAAGTGCACATATGTAATTTCATGATTAAGTACTACAACTGGAAGGGGAAAACTACATGTACACAAAAGAAAGTAAAAACAGCAGCAACCACAATCCCGAATAGCTCCTGCAACCATAATCTTCTAGTAACCAGCCTGATCTCCAACCTATTCCAAATGAACAGAAATATAGTTTATATATACATACGGTGATTTTAAAAGTATACTCAGTAGGATCCTCCCTGAATCCTCTCGTCAAAAAGTAAAGGAAGCATGACAAAGAAAAATGAACAAGAAGTGAAACTAACTCATCACCAAAACAAGTATACTAAGTTCAAAACTTCACTATGACTTCTATCACCAAGAAACACATACAAGATTATATAATATAATAAATAATATCAAGGGTACCCTACTACGACTACCCCACTGGTTTGTCGCTCTGCCCTAATATTGCTTCTCCTAAGCATCTCTCTCCAAAAAGGCTTGCACGAAGACACCTGGGCGAAGCACCACAATATGCGCGTCGTGTAACAAAACCAACATGACCACATAAGAAAAGTAACCAGGTAGTTATTGGGATCCACCATATCACATAGAACATGTATCATAAATCTTGTATTATACCTCAAGCCATTACAACCCATACACCGATTAAGGATCCTGAAGTCATCACAGCCTATACACATTACACCAATAGTCGTCCACAGGAATCTATATCAAGAATATATGTGTGTGAATAACTATAATCCATTACAACCCTCTACAAACATATATGGGGTAAACTAACCACTATGCCTACCAGCACAAGTAACTACCATGAAAAGAGAAAGGGGCCAAAGGTGGTAGTCATCCATTCATCCTCCCACATGAATGATGGGGAAAACACCCCCAGGGATCAGAATCCCCAAGGTGTCAGTTTCCCTTACTGACAGGGTGGAGTAGTGAATAAAATAACGAAAAGTATAGAATATACAATACCTCCCAACCACACTATGGGAATAACCTAGTCATAGACACAACTACATCTAATGTGTCTCGGACTCCAGGCTGCTACTTCTAAGACTAGGTAACCTATAAAAACACAACCATTTAAATTGCTTTAATACATTATTTCATTCCCTTTTTATTAGTTGTAATTTACGTTATTTAGTTAATTAAACACTAATAAATGAATAAAAATTCCACAATGAATTTCATTCACTTCACACCCAAAGTCCACTATACTTTTAAAATTACAACCTCATCATTATGTTCCAGCAAATTCCAAACCCATGGGTTAACATCATTTATTCAATTATTCATTACAGAATTACATTCGATTTTTCCCAGGCATTCTATAAGAACAACCTATGTTACTAAACACAAGGTTGCTCAACATGGTGTGTAGTTGTACTACCCATTGAGTCTTTGTCACATATAACAAGAGCATATCCAGATCCTCCATTAAGAAGCTAAACACAGAAAGCATGTGGCATACCCCATGTGTCTTCTCCTCTTTCAGAATAAGGGTAAGTAAGAACATCTACCATGAGAAGTGGGGATAAATAAAGCATATAATCAACCAATAAGAATCAACATGTATTCAACAATCACATTCATCCCATTTCATCATCCCTGGTGTCCTCCCTGACACCCAAAAGCATAAATCGATTCATATCACCACTCTAGGCATCATCTGCAGCCACAACCAATGGTCTCCATGCCCCCACTTATCACAATAACCCTCCTGGCTCACACCACAACACAAGCAGCTTGAAAAAAAACTTTTTAACTGTTGGTTTCATGGCCCTTTAAAAAATAATAGGGTATCTTAGAACCCAAAAGGATTTATCTTTTATCAATCAATCAGTTCTTTAATCCATCTAATTTAACCAATTATTATTCATATGTTCCAAATTTGGGAAACATAATCTGTAAGCTATCACAAATATTTTAACCTGCTTACTATGCCAATTTTATTAACATAAAATTATAAAAAGGAGAACCATATTCATTTACATGACTCTTTATCATTATCAAAACAATTGACAGTTAATTACAATTTATATTCTTTACTGATTTCCCTCAATAACAAAAGACTATATGAAGCAAGAATATATATCCTACTATAATTAAAAACAAGAGGGAATAACATATGATCGATATCAATTTATTTATCCAGTACAAATATGTATTATGTCATTTCCATTTTAATCCAGTGGGATAAAACATGCTAACAATTCAGTTGCATGTAAAGGAAAAGAGAAGCAATGAATCCCCTACCTCAAATAGTTCATGACATTCTTTATCCACACAACGAGACACGATCCTCCTCTCACGATAAATACATCAACCCGAGGATGCCACGGTGTGACCGCACCAACCAAACCCCAAGAAAACTACATTAGAATCATGGAGATTACATGATATAAAAATGGAAAGGAGAAACAGGAGAAGATGAACCACAAAATAACGATGATAAAACATACCTTATATCGAAGATTGATTGATACAACTTGGTTGCATTAAAATAGAGCAGAACCAATCCGAGGAGGAATGTTTGATTATGAAACTCCATCGAAATAGAATGAAAGGTTCTAGCATCTCATACCCATGAACAAAGAGGTTGAATTATGGAGGAAGGTATCCCATCCCTTTATATGATTTAACAGGGCTCTAGTTTAAGATACACTTGATTTTCCATTAAAATAGTATCATTTTAAACCATGCAGTTTGACCATGTAAAAAATCCCTAACATTAGGAATAATTAATATAGGATTTATGGCCTTTAAATCGGCCTTAGAGTCCTTAAAATGAGGCTTTAAATGCATTTTATGTCAATGGAAACTGCTAAAGGGGTGAAACTGTAGGAAACTGGTAACACTGTTTACGAACTAAAAATTTGGCATAGGAAAAAAACAATTCATGAACCTCACAATTAGAACCTCACTGATAGAACACTGTTCGTGAACCTCACCATTTAAACATCACCGATAGAACATTGTACACCTACCTGTTCTGAAAACACTATACAGCTACTGTTATGGAATAACAGTACACCTACCATTGTGGAAACACTATTCACAGAACAAAAAAGTTGGTAATGGAAAAAGAGGTTACCATTAGTGGTTACCAATTGGAATATTAACGGATAGAACTATTCATAGAATTGTAAATTTGGAAAAGGAAATAGAGGTTGCAGTTAATGGTTATAGATATAACTGTTCATCGATAGAACTATTCATAGAATTGGATATTTGGAAAGGGAAATAGTCGTTACTGTTAGATCTTACCGATAGAACTATTCACTGATGAAATTATTCACTGAACTGGAAAATTTGCGAATTGTTGGGGATAAGTAACCTTGACCTTCCGAATAACCTCATACACGTTATGTTCACAATGGAATGGACTAGAATGGTCTTGTCCATTTCAATTGCTCCCTAGAAAATATTATGAAAAAGTTCCAATATATTTCAAATATAATATCTAAATCTACAAAGCTATATGAAATGAAATGAATCACCACTAATAAAACATTGTCATGTCCTTTACCTTGTTCACCCCTATTTGACAGCTTTTTTTCCATAAATCAGCAATCACATCTCCATGTATTCCAATGTTGGCCAACTACTAGTGAGGTCCTAGGGTTTTATATGGGGAGAATATGACCTCATGTAAGAGTGGATCAAAAAAATATAATATATGATTAAAATTTTGAATAGTTAGAATAAAAAATATGGATAGTAACATATGTAAGCATAACCATACATGTAATAATGAAAAATCTCAATAACACTAAAATGTAATATATATATATATATAATAATTATGGAATGTAACCACACAAATAAAAGAAAAAATACATGTTAGTTGGAATATTTTAAAATATATGATACACAACAAAAATTAAAAAATTAAAAAATTGGTCCATTCATCTCAAGAATTGGAATAGCCATTTTCTTTCAATATACAATTATAAAGAAAACTTTTCCTATATCCCATGTGGGGAGAATCCCATTTTCTATAACTAAAAAAATTATTCAGTATGAATGATGACCCACATATGGTATGAGACTAATTTTAATAGGCCACAACCAAATGAGTCTATAGCGATTTACTATATAAAAAATTATATGTTTTGCATATATCTAAAATTAATTAATTGCTAATAAACACTCAAAATGATATATAGCATTAGCTACATTATTAACATGTTACCATATAATTAATTAATATTCATGTTATTATATGTAGATCTTGTATGAAAGATATTAGAAGTAATGTGATAATAATAAATAGTAGTAGAGTATTCAATGTGTAGCCAATAAATCCTTGACCCCATGGCGTATTCCAAATCATAACAAGATCACATTCTAGTGGGCTATTAGGGGAATTAAGGTAATCCAATAGGCATGGAAAGATAATTCCACAATAATTAAGTTTAACAATGTCCATTAAACTTGTGCGTGGTAATGTTATGCTAATCATGACTAGTCACATTGACGTGAATCCACTACACCATATGTCTGAATCCATCAAGGAGAATTCAAGGAGTGTATCCAAGGAATATTAATATCTAGAAGAGAAATATAGTGAATAATTAGTAAAACATTTTGGTATTTATATAATAAAAAAAGTCCAAATTTTGTGGTTTTTATCACTCATGACAATCAACTAATTGAATTGTAATAGTGTTATTTGATGTCTCATGTCATTCCCTCAAGAACTCCAAGGCAAGATCATGTGTGATCATTCGTATATGATGAAAATTTCCCCAAGTCACAAGAAAATTATATCAATTCCATTTAAATATTATGTAATAATATGAAAATTAATTCTCATTATATATCAACATTAAATTGGTTCATTCCTGTAACATAAATAAATTACAGGGTTATTTATGGAAATAAAAACAATAATTCCATCAATTATGATTTCATTTATTTGGTTAATTATTTTTCTATCCAATAAGAATTATAAAGGGATTTAAATACATATTAATAATATAAATTGTGTTATATTGTCTCATGAAATGTAATATATATATATATATAAATTCTTTAATATTAATTTAATGATTAATGAATTATAAGGAAACAGTTACCGCATCAAAGGTCATGTCACATGCCCTCGAACAATGTCATAGATAAAATGAGCAGGGACTAAAAATTGAATAACATAGGGAACACCCTACATGGTGTGGTTATCATTGAAGTAATAACCGCTAATTATTTCATGTGAAATTATTTGGGTAATAGAATAATTTTTTTTAAAAATTAAAGTATGGAATATTAATTTAAGGATTAAAGCAGGTTGAAACTATCGTGCACATGAAAAAAAAATTTATAGAATATGATTTGTTATAATATGTGTAATAAAACATCAATATTATATGAATAATAGACCCCAAATATCGTAACAACCATCAGTTTGTATTTGATTGGACAAAAATAAAAATATTGATGAAAGACATAAAAATAAGAAATATGATCATGAAACAAAATTTTTTCATCGATAGAAATAAATACGATGATATGATCCTCTCGACTATATCACAAAAAATCATACATACAAAAAACATAATATTTATTTGGAGTTTTGAGGGAGAATAAATTCAAGAACCTATCATAAGATGATTGAGGAATGAGCTCCAAAGAGAGCATGATGGAGTATATGTATAATAAAAATATGAAATATTAATAAGGTCTAAATTTATTTGTATTTCAAGGGAAAATTATACTTTTATATAATATATAGGGTTACCAAGTTTTTTCCACATAGTTTTTGAAGTCGTGCACCAACCATGCTCCATGAAATTTATTATGTAAACACTGGCAAGGTTCATGATCTTCGAAATGGTGAATAATCCATGTTATATTTCTCGGTTAAATACTACAGATCTGCCTCACAAATTTTAATTCCATTGAAAATTTGATGGGTATATTATGGCCCTATAATTCTTTATTAAACAACCATAATGGTCTAATGAATCATTTTGGAATAGTCTATATGTTTTCAACTGATACTGCATCAGAGCTATTTAGTCCACCATCATGAGTATTGTGTTTTTTAAAATCCCCAAAACCCACTTTTCCACTATATAGAAACATTTCATTAATATTAGGTCAACTTCAAGAATTTAATCCAAATGTAAATGAATATTTACCACATAGAAAAAAAGGCATTCTTTTACAAGCCATGTATTTCTAGTTCAATTGGATGTAGGGATTTATAAGGAACTAGTTCATAAGTGAACTAAATCATGTCAAACTGGTTTATTTATAACTAGAACATTATTAATATTTATAATATATACATTATTTTTTATCATAAATGTTATGGAAACATAAGAAGTAGTGATCTTGGATGCCAATGAAGTGGATGAAATGTATATTCCAATATAAAATGAATATTATCATGTGAGAAGACGATTATAACATTTGAAAACAATACTCTTCATGGGAAGGATAATAATATTGATTTCTGGAAAATGACATGGATAATTAATATACAAGAATCAGAATAAAATCAAATAAAATTCTCCATCAGTGTATAAAATAAGATAATTTCATATATTCATTCTATATTTATAATCCTAGAAAATCTTACACCAATGCTACCAACAAAGACATTTATAAAATGTGATGTTGAAGATTAATACACATTTCCTTATATTGTTAATGAGATAATCTCATGTGGATGCACATTTAGGCTATAGATAATCTATGATATTTCCTCCTATAGTCTTCAGATTACCTATTATGTACCCTCTCATAGTCATATGATAACCTCATGTGTACCCACTTATATCAATTTGATATCATCACAAGTACCCATTGAGATCATAGAACATTAATCAATTCCCAATTAATTTGAGAACTATAAAATTACAATCACAACCCTCACATAAAGAAAGCATAGCAATGTGTTTCCTGACATTATTAAACATTAATCATTTCATAACCCATCAATGAAATTTGTATCACAAATGTACCTTGTTCAAATAAAATGAGTTATAAATTATTTTACTATTTCATTTAAGAATATGACATGGAAAATTAAAGTGTTTCATTGAAATAATACAATAAAAAATATAAAACCACTATATAATGTTTTCTGATGGTAGATTTGGATTGTATCTATGATAAATCTTTAATTACATTAAAGGATATTGTCATATATGGATGAAAATTATAAGGATCCCTATGATATTTTCATGAGGGAAAATACCTTTTCACATTAAAAAGACACGTTTATAGCCATATAAGTTTATAAATAATAGAGAAATAAACATCCTTGAAATTTATAATGGAAACATGAAATAGAAACTATAAATAATTGATTAATTTTGATGGTGGGAATATCAATCCCTCTGTACACATTAGAATAATGAATTACATCTCATATTTTATAAGAAGATTAAAAATTTACATTGATTTGAAAATTATAGGTAAATTCAAATTAATATATTTTATAATTATATTTATGTGTAAAAAGTTATTTAAATAATCCATATAAAAATTCCTGAAAACATTATTAGAGTAAAATTATTTTGATGGAAAATTATATTTACTAAAAAGAGAAATAATGATGATTTACATTTATGGACATTCTTGTTATGTTAATTTTTAGTAAATATAGGATGATTAATGAAAATAAATTATCATAAATTTATAAAAATAGTATAATAAAATTTAAAATTTTCCTGATATCTATATCAATAGATTTTATTACTTGATGTTAGACCATGGACAATCTAAATAAGGAATGTTATTTTAATTAAAAAATAGAATAAATATTAACTATTAAATCATAATACCCATTAAATTATGATACATAAATGGATATGAAAACGTAAATCACAGAAATAATAATCATCATAAAATAATCTAATGGTTAGTATATACACCACATAAATGAAACATACTGTGAATGTGGCATGTGTATCATAAAAACAAAGTTGAGAAAAACTCCTTTCTACTTTGGTAACATTTGAAACCTAATTTCCACCGAAGAATAATATTATATAAAAATTTCAATATCATGCTGAAAAATGAAATCATGAAATAAATTTCATTGTGGAATTATAATCTCATTAATAAAAAATAGGGTGGTCATTATTGACGGTGTCTCCCTGAAATAAAATACATACTGTAAATCTATTACTTCAGTTATTGATATAATTTTTACATTTTTGAACCTCATTTATAACAAATATTGGTCTATTATATATATATATATATATGATATTTCTAGACTCATATATATCATACTAATAATTAATTTTATATGATATTTTTTTATCCTTTTAATAATATTTACAAGTTAAAATCAAATTTTGGTTTTTAATTTCATCGATTAAGATTTCTGTTTTGGTTTGGTATATTTAGTCCTAAAAATTTGATAATGGTTCAAAAATTTAAATAATTATATCCATGACATAATTATAATATAGATTAAATATATATATATATATATATATTAATAATTCATAAAATATCAGTTTTGAAAATAAATTACACCATTCATAGAGAATATAAGATGTACATACAGATAATCACTATTTTCATTTTCTCTACGGATGTAACAAAATAAATGTAGATATTAATTTCAATTTATAGAAAAAAATTTATATAATATGTATTAATTAAAAATACCATCATTACTATACAAGTAGAAATAAAAAAATATATCGCATTACCTCAATGAGGTGGTATTCTACATTGATGCATGTGTAAAAATATTAATATAAAACATAGTGGATGATAAGTAGGCAGACATGATATTATATATATTTATTTATAATTATTTCCAATATATCACGTCCATGTGGTAATTTAATGATTATAATCATCCATTAGAGGTGGTGATTGAAAATGTATAGCAACTGTTCGCATGGAGGAAATCTATTGTACACCCAAACGACAGTTTTCAGTCCCATTTTATTAAATAGGATAATGATATATACCATTCCATAAATTTAATAATATATATATATATATATATATCTCTTATAATATTTTTATTATATTCTAATTATTATGAAAAAATGATGGTGTTATGAGAAGGTGTAAAAATAAATAGTTTAGTTAAAGCCACATCAATTGCATAGATAAACCTCTTTGGGTATTTTATTAAGGAACATATAGATGATACTTTAGGAAGATAATTAACACTAAATAACTACTATAGATTTTAAATAGATATTATTATTAGGTTTGGTTGAGACAAGAGGATAATAATGAGTAAAATAATTAAGGGGATGATGTTCAATTTTATAATTGAAGAGTTTCATTTCATTAAATGCAAAATATTTCTCAATAATGGGATGTTAGTACAATTCCATATTCATAAGGAAATTGATAAATAATTTATTTGAGTGAATATAAGTTCATGAAAATCCCACACTTAATAATAATTTTTTAATACTTTATTCCATTGTACATTATATTTACTCAATGTAACATTTTTGTATTTCATCAATGTTTGTTGTTTTTATTCGCATAATTAATATATATTAAAAGAAATTAAATTAAATTATTATTGTTAGATAATTTATACAAATTGTTTATAAATATGAAATAAAATATATTAAATAAATTCTTATGAGTGTGTAAAATTAATTTTAACATAGGAGAATATAACACACAAAAGAATATTTTAACTATATCCAAGATTATTTATATGAAATATTTTATCAATTTTTCATGAAAATTTTTTAATTTTAAAACATTAGATAATATATAATTGTTTTTATAAATATTAAATGTATTTATAAAAAAATAATTTATAGATATTGCACAATTTTATTAAAATAAAACCCACATATGATTTTAAAAAAATTCAATGAAATTGTTTCATTAGTTAAAGAAGGTTCAAAATAAAAACCATCATAAATATGATTAAATTTTCATAAATTTGATTAAAAATAAAATAATTCAAGTAATTATGCTTATAAACAATTTGAGAAGCGTTTTTTTCATTAATAAATTTTCAATAAGAATCAATATTCAATAAAAATCCTAATTTTTCAATACTCATGAAAAAATTTAGTTTTTTCAAAAACAAATATAAAAAAGCATTGTATAATTTTTTTTAAACATTCATTTATAATATGATGTAATATTTCAATAAAATTTTAAAAAATTCGAAAAAATTATTATAAAATTTATCCAAAAAACATTAATGAAACTGTATTTTATAAAAGAAAATTATAGTTTTTAAGCACAAAAGAGGAGTAATTCATATATCATTACTCGAAAAAAAAAATTTGAATGATTAAAAAATATTTACTTTATAAATTTTATATATATTATTATATATAAGTGATTAAGTTAATTTATTATTATAAAAATTCATTACGAGTATAAAAAATATTTTCTAGATAAATATTTATTTTCTTTATTGAAATGGTTTTTATTTTAATTTATAATAGATTTAAAGGAATATAATTTATTTTATAAATTTTTACACTATATAATTTACATAATTTATTAATTTCTATTCATATACATTAATACATTGGGTATGAGATAATCTTTATTAGGAATAATAATATTTTCATATTACTTAATGACTCATTTGAACTATATGATCTGTGTAATTAAATATATTGATAAAATTAATTAATTTGGAAGAATAATATTTCTTAAATTTTATGGTGTTACATTGTACCCCCAATAAATAAATTTGATCACCATTATTTGAAATTTATTTAAGTAATCGGTGTCCTTCCATATAATTTTTTTAAACTCATATTGTGTGATGTATTAATAAAATATCCTCTTAATAATAGGGAAATAATAGAAAACAAGGACATTCATAGAAAATAAAATACCTTTTCAAAATTGGATAATATTAGGTAAAAGTGATAATATGCAAATGAATGTAATATTACATTTTTATTTCCTTTAACAAATTGATGTGAATGATCATGATAAAGATAACGAAACAAAAATTGCAAATCAATGACATAATAAATGAAATAAATTCCTCAAATAATAATGTAATAGAAGAAAAAACAATTAGATCCATTTTTTAATGCCCAATAATGTACACAAGGAAATATCTGTACATGATTTCATTCTATTTTGTATGATCATAAAAATAAATTAGATTTTTTTGATCCATTTACACTTCATCTCTATGTCTATGAAATCATGATATAAACTTACTTTACGTCCACATAACTAAAATTAACTTCTAATGAATATTAAGATCCATAATAGTATGATAAGTCATTCCTCATATCTCCACATGTCGTCAAAACTAAAAAAATTTACATGATATAAAAAATTGATGAATCATAAATAGAAGATATAATATATTAATTTATAAAACCTCTTAAAAGTACAACATAATAAATTAAATAAATTGTTTACCATAAGACCTTTAAAATATAATAAATTAACGAATAATGTGAATAATTTCGTAAATTAAACTAAACATTGATGTCATAAATATAACAACGTATCTTCAAATTATCACATAAAAAATACAAGAATACCTTAGTAATATATTAACAAAAAATTATGGAAATTAACATATTTTACATATAACCATAGGTAAAATATACATACTTCCTTTTTCAATAAATAATCTACATATTTAAGAATATATTTATTAAATCTATAAATACTATACATTTCAACAATGATAGCATATTCCACATTTTCATCAAATAATTCATTAGTCCCATGTTCATTAATATAATAAAATTAACATTATCCATATCAATAATCCCATTATCCAAAATAAACACCATTATCTCAAAATAAAGTATATATTAATTATTATCATTCCTATATATATTTGTTTTTCAAAATAATAATTCCTTTATAATAAATAATTTTTAGGTAATTTGTATCGTTGAACATATACTATAAAATACTTAAATCAATATTTTACATGAACAATCCTTACATATTTCATGAATCATATAACAAAATTAGTGATTTTTAATGCATAAAGAGTTCAATCATTATACTTTATTATTTAACCAGTTAAATTATACTCCCCATCTCATTCCTTGATACCTAATTTCATTTATACATTTTGTCTTCCCACTTAATTATCTATAGAAAAACACTTAATTTTATGACATAATTGGTCTTATTCTTTATATTTCCCCTAAATTAATTTATTCAAATAATTTATATACTATTCATCAAAAAAAATTAGTATTTATATAAAATTAGAGGAATCTTATCCCAAACAAGTTAAGTATGACTACATTTTTTAGTCCCATTGAATCATCATATGCTAGACTAACACAATGAGGACTGACCCTGTAGTCTAAATATGCTACCAGACTAGTTATAGGAGGTCCAACAGGCCAATAATTCCCCTACATTATTACCCTCTCTCCAGGTGTTTCTGATATTTTTGCGATTACTGGGAATGTAATTTCATTTTCATACTGGATATGTGATCACTCATGGGATAAAAATATAACAATGGATTCCCTTGTAAATAATGGATGAAGCCACATCCACTCAACCCAATAAGATAATGTGATATTGGAATATATTCATCCTCATAAACAGATTTGATGTCACCACTATGTGAGAGTTTCCCTTTCCACAAAACATGCTGAATGAAAATGAAACCAAGATAGACTACATATGAGAATCACATCTACAAGCATTACAACATTATTGCCTGAGCCATCAATTTATAGGCCAACCATCATATAGAATGGAAGAAATAAATTCTAATTATCCTATGTTATTTTTCATTAGTACGTATTGGTAGAGGTCCTTCCTTCCCCAAGGGACTGCAAGGTGGTAGATAACTCATAGTTGTTAATGAGAAAAAATGTTATACATCCATGGAACTAAAACTACCCACCAGATCCATGCATGAACAAGTATCACCATTGTTTAATTCCAAATTATGATCACTGTTGATTCAATAGAAGTTATACCTCTTGAATAGTTCTATCACCTTACATTCATAAATATTATACTCAGTACTATGGAACCACTCCCGGAGGAACTATGTTCCAGAAATCCATATGATATCCCCCATTAGAAACACATTAATTCTTTGTCAAATGGAGTAATCCCCTCCAAATTTGAATAACATGTTTGAGTTCGACAAATCATTGGTTTTATTACATCAAGAACACCGTGAAACAATAAGGACAACCTTATCGGACACCACCTCATCAGTGTAATGAATTTGGTTGTATTCACTATTTTTAAATTCATATATTTTTGGGAGGATATTTATAATAGGGATTATCTCACTATATTTCATTGATGGATATTTTTGTGAGATATAAATGGTAATCCGTCTTTATGAACAAGTTATATAGAAATCTGAGGATGATAAGAATGGCTTGTTCAGAGAATATTGACATACCATTAAATACCTCCATCTAGTGGGGATTAAGAAACATTCTGATAAATGAGGGACGCATTCTAGTATGTGTAATGGATATTTCATGATTTGTGAACCCATTTATTCCTAGTTCACTACCTATATTTTTATCACTGCAAAATTTAATATATATATATATATATATATATTCTCCCTAGAATACATCTCATTTGATATCAAATAACGTTAATATGGAGAGTATCAGATCCCATATATTAGATCTTATACCTCCCACACTATCAAGATGGGTCAGAAACTATTTCCCAAGGAACATATCCATTAGAGAGATTACATCTATGAAATCCCATGAAATATTATCATGATATAAATTCAGTCAATAATACAAATCTATGATGAGTTCTCATATCCTCCAAACCCCTATTCATATGCTCACATGAGGCTCAGTGATTCCTTCTAACATCATTATACATCTCGTATAATGATTTTATGAATACTCTCAATATTCTAAAGGATTGTAGTTGTTAATTTAGTACCCATAAAACATTAATGGGAATTTAGGTAATCACAAGGTATACTAGGGTGATATGCCCCAATATGAGAGAATAAGATTCCTCCAAATATAAATATAGTTTGATATTTCATCCACCAATCCATCAAAAAAACTCCAAATATTCTATTCAAAGGGAGATGATCCCCATAATAAATAATGGATAAACATCTTTTTAGAACACCTAGTCACACTATAATTTTAAAATTTCTAATACATGGGAAATATCAAGAGAAGAGAGTATTTCCCTTACCGATGTTAATATTGTTTTTACATCATATAGTGTATGTGTCAAGAATGTGATTGATTTATAATAGAGACATGTTGATTCCAATTGTAAATAGATGTGAATAATATAAAATTATAGATGCTGATTCTCTGAGATATTCATCCTACATTGAAAAAGATGGACCAACACCCAAAAATAGTTTTATCAAAATTCATAGTAAAGGAATTTTGAACCATGATCGTGATACAAGGTGATAGGTGAGTTAATTTAATTCATCCTCATGACATACATGAAGAATATATATCTTTTACTCATAAAAGTTATTAAAAATTAATGTGATAAGAATAATCTGAAGAAGATAAAGACCATCTTTTTAGTGAATCCAATATATTTCCTGAACATGATGATACAAATACACACTATAATACCATAATAATTAAATATATAATGATTTGTTAAATTTTGTTGTTCCATTATTTTTTATTGATATCTCTAATATTTTTTGAGGCCATGTTAATCCCCATTTGATTATATATCCACCGATTAAAACCATGATGCTTCTTAGAAATATAGTTATATAATTACACTGCAAGTCTTCCTTTTACGATAGTACAAAGGATTTTATAAGTGTGGATTCACATGATTATGGAAAAATAATTGTTTAGAGAATAATGGGTCATAACTCTAGGTATCATAAATAGAGTTTTGGCACAATCCAATCTAGGGAGGTTCCCAGGACTTAGTCCCTAATTATTTTCCAAAGATAACATTTATTGATGACCCATGAAAACATATAAAATGATGTTAGGAAAACAAAAATTTTGGGAGAAATCCTAGGGTTATGGGTTTCAAAATTTCAAAACATATCCCCCTATTATAGCCAGTTCATGAGAAAATTGAATTTTATTCCACGTGATCTCATGCCTAGTTGCATAAATGATGTTAGTGTGGTCTCTTGGGTATCATTCCTCCCTAGGAGGAATAACACTTTATGTAAGGAAATAAAAAATAAATCTCCATACCCCCAAACACAGTTGGGAAATTTTGAATGATAAATCATAGAGAATAATGATTATACTTCCTAAAATATTTTATCATAAAAATTCAATCTTTTTTAAATTTTTCATTACACGCAACACTGAGTTTAAAAGAAATTTGTCATTCTTTTGAAATAGTATAATATAATAGCATAGTCATAAACAAGTCATTGGAATAGAGATTATATATAGTATTATTTAAATTATGAAAATATATGGTTTACACATGTATATATGATGAATTGTTTGGATAAAATTAATTATAAGTGTAAAAAATAATTAGAAATCAGAGTTAATCTATTTTTGAAATACTATTTTCTTACAAAGATGTAATTTTACCTTAAAAAATTAAATAATTAATGATAATATATTAATTTAATGAAACTTTTTATGTTATATATTTAGGGAAATGTTTTCCCTGGATCTTGTGGGTCTTGTGTATTTGAGATTATTGTAAAATAAATTTTAATTTCAAAAGTATATTTTTCAAAAAAATATTTTTTATATAATTTTATAGACTTATATGAACGTTAAATTGATGTATAAAGGAAATTTTTTTTAGAAATTCAAAATATTATTACGTGTAATCTTATTAAAATTATATAGGAGTAAATATATGAAAATTTTCTAAAAATATTTTTAATATGAATAGATAAAAATACTATATTATATTAAGTATTTTAATTTAATTAAAGTCATTGAAAGACGTAAAAAATATATTAATATGATTTTAAAAGTAAAATTAGTTCTATTATATATCTATAATTCAAATTTCATCCATTTTAATCATTTTCGTTATTATTTTTATATAATTTATTTTAATATGTTAACACTTTATCTTTGGAAAACCATTTTTTGTCGTATATACCAGATTAATTATAAATTTAAAATTGAAAATTATATTAATATAATTTGAATATTTTAATTATATATTTTTTTTAAAAATATTTTATATTTGCTAATAATTTTATTTTATTTTTTAGCATTATTAATAGGGAATTTAGTGAATATTTATTATCACATTTACGTCAAAAATGGGTTTATCGGGTGATTTAACGTTAATGATTAGGTGTAAAATGACATTGAAACATGTAAACACGAATTTAATTGAAATAAATTTCACTTTAAAATATAATTATCATGAATATATTTTATTTAATCCTTTATAAATGTTAAATATTTTGGTACAACATTTCCTTTTAAAAAATTACTACTGTTCCACACAAATCACTTAAAAAAGAACACCAACTCTCCTATCTGATTCACACAACTGGTAGGCATTTTCTCTTCCAATAGATTCCAAAATAAAAAATTGTATTATTTTCTATCTCCTAATATACTTATTTTTTTCATAAATAATAAATATTAATTTAATTGGTGAAAATATTAATACTTTTGATGCCAAATATGTAACATCTACTATCGAATGTTTTATTGTATTTCATAATCCACATACATAAATAATTATTAAAACATTATTATTTAATATTAATTAAATAATGGATTTAGGGAAAATGTTTAATGTAAATTTAATAAGTGAAATCCTTATCTACTTCCATTAAATGATATGTGAAATCATAATTCTTTTGTATAGTAAACAACCACTTCGAGAACTGATGTTATTAATTTTATATCACCAACCATGAAAATAAATATATTTATGGGTTAAATTTTTATATATTTCATATAATATATAATTATAATTATAAAAGTATTCACATATAACTAATTACTTTTCATTCTATTAGAGTACAATAACATTGCTCGTTTGTAAAAGGGACTACCGTCATGCTATGTAATGGGATTCGTCCACAAAATATATAGATGTTAAGACAGAATATCTTTAAGAACATATGTGATATAAAGTAGATAAATATTACTATGGAATGAAAATATAATAGTTATAATTATTTCATTAAATACATAAATAAAATGCAAATTTATATCATTCTTATAGACAACCTACCACCTCCTTGAATGTTATATATCATTTTATATTTCTAACCTTTATGAATTTCTGTAAATTAATATTTACCAAATATATAAGATATTTATATCAAGTTTTAAATTATAGGGATCATGTAACCATGATAAATTTAATATTACAAATTCAAAAACATATCTATTGTTAAATGAAATACAATGATATAATTTTCAGAAACAAGACTTTAGCATTTAATTGTTAATAAAAGTGTAATTATAGGTCATTATTAAAAAAAATTGGTTATTATATATATAATTATATATATTTTAAAAATTTATAATGAAAAATTATATATTATATATTATTATTGTACATGATTGATGTATTTCTGTACTTTTGGTAAGATATTTGAAGTCACTCTTTTAATTTTGAGAGACCGATGAAAATTTACCAATCATTTCTTCTATGTGGTGTGTATACTGCCAATATTAAGTATCATATAAATAATTTAATTATATTATGGATATTAAAATTTTCATTTTATTATATTATTATTTGGGGACTACCATTCATATGAATATTAATGCGGTATGGTATTTCTGTCTGATTTTTTAATTCTATTAGATAAATGACATAATGAACACCTATTTATTTTTGGTAGTGTATATAATTCCCATGAATTTATTTTAGGATTATACTCCTCTAAATAATTTAAATTTATATTTATATTTTATCATATCTCTTTCAGGGTAATTGTGATTCTAAATTTTTGTAGTAGTAGTGGATATTTTCCAAAAGTTTCCAAATTTGAGATTTATTTTTTGGTAAAAACATTTCATATTTTATGTGGTGTGTATACAGACACAAATAAATTTAATATAATGAATATATTTATTCTCATGATATTTTATCTTTCAATTAATATTAATCATTCATGGAACTTATGATTCAATGATTCTAAAGTGGCAATTCCCTTATGATAAAATATCATCATCAATTAGGATTGTTTATAATTATGATTTTGGTGATAAAAAAAGATGCTCCATCTCTCAATATTATTATGTGAATTATTATCCTAATCTTAGGTAATTATTATATCATTTCTCTTAATTTACATCTATTTATTTACTCAAGTGAAAACATGATTTTCTTTTAGAAAATATCATTTATTTGACTCTTCATTATATGAATCTTATAATTCTCGATTCTAGTATTTAATAATAATTTTAAAAGTATTATTAAATTCTCAAAATTACATCATAAATTAATTTTTATACATTTCTTAGTTTTACATTGTCTATTTAATGGAATATTGATGTTTTTTAGTGAACGAGGCTCATTTAGAAGTTGGAAAAAATGAGAACGGGATCGTTGTTTTAAAGTGAATGAAATGAATGGAATATTACATTTCCATGACACATCATTATTCTAAAAAACAGTTTATAAATTTCCAAAAAAGTATTCAGTGAATACAATTTCATTTAATTTGGTATAAATTTTTTATTTTAGAATGTAATTTTGAAATGGAAATTATATACTCATCATGAAAATATTTTAATAATTTTTAATGATTAGTTTATTTATTATCATGATTATTTTAAATTAAATATATATATGAAAATTTATTATATTTAAATAATAATATTTCAACATGGAAATGCTATTTTCATAATGAAATTTTCTAAATGATCTTTCAAAATCATTTTCCATTTCCATAACATCATATAGTGTTAGTTATTTCTCATTGGGGATATGATCCAATGAAACTATTATTATTCTTTCTAAAGATTATTTATGTTAACTATGATATTATACATATTATTCCATTTTTTCCTCCATTATACCATTTTATAATTCATTTGAATACGTATTATTTTACAATTTGATATTATATGATGTAATAATGACATGACTATGAACCCTTTTTCATACTGATATGTTATAGTGTAAATAAATGATAATGTGTCCAATTTTTCATCATGGCATCAAATGTGATGACTATTTTATAGTCATAGAACAATTATATATGATTTTTTTAATGTGATTGGTTGGACCAGTATCTCCCATAAATGCATTGGGTAAATTTTTATACCTACTATGACATTATTGGCTACAATTGTAGTTCAACCTTGTTTAATAAGGGTAATTGTCAAATATAATTGTCTTGGGATTATAAATTGAGTAATATGATTATTTTTTGGACTAATCCAATTCCACTATTATAGTATCTATAATGAAAATTATACTTATATATAAATGATTCTATATGATTATATTTTTGACAAAAATATATACCTTATGCAAATATTATGTAGTAATATTTAATGTTCTATAATTCCATAATTATTCATTAATTATGAACTACTATTAACATTTCATTTACTCATGTATATGTTGTACTATATTTAGGGTATGTGTTTGAATTTTTATTCTTATTGGCTCATACCATTATGATCATCATACATTGAAATGTTCCTTCTATAGACTTACAAAGCATCCAATCTCACCCTTTCACATGTATAAATTCGACATGTTTTGATGATTGGTATTATGTATGATATTTTTATGAAATGTTCATGTGATTAAGAACCTAATGTAAGATGACATATCTGAATTCTGGACCAGTTGTATATGCGTCTATGTATAAAATTGAACGTTATCTATGTTATTCTTTCGTAATAATTTATATTATTTAATTAATATTCATATAATAAGATATTATATTTCACTATGTCAAGTTAGATAGTTTTTTATTGTAGATATAAGTAGTTTACCATTGGAAAATTAGTTAATAAATATTTAGACACATCTCTTTGGATAACACATAAGATGAATAAATATATAAGAAAACATACTGTAGAAATTTAATAGGATATGGTGAGTGTTTTTTATGGTATTAAACACAATCTAGATAATTCAGATGGATATGGGTCAAAAATAGAGTAATTTAACGTTAATACATCTAAAAATGGTTAATTAATATGGAATTGATCATCAACTAGGATAGGATAATGGGAAATGTTTCACACCTTATTTTATTATACATGTGGATATTCATATGATATTCACAAAAACATTATGAACCATTATGAATTATATAAAAAATGGCTATGAATGACCAAATTTAACCATATTATTTTATAGATTAAGGGAAAGGATACATTATTTAAACATCTTATGTGTGATGTTTTATGATTAACTATTTATCCACTTAGGCAATTTTTTCCAAGACCATGACCTTAGGCATTAGTCGGTAAAGAGAACTAGAATGAACCAGATGAATTTTGAATGTGATAGAAAATGGGTAATGAAGAATCCAAATAGTATGATTACTAGAGTAATTATTTTATTAAATATTCCAAATTAGTTATATTATTATATATTTCAAAAAATTAATAATTACCAACTCTCAGACACACAACTGAATATAATGATGTGTGTTTTCAGATTTAGGTAGGTTGAAACCATGGAGGATTGAATATTCAGTTTCATTTGTGTTGATAATATGCGAAAAATCACCAAAGATAATGGATTATAGGAATGAGAAGATTATATTATTTTGGAAAGGATTTAATGAAAACCAAGTAGTTTCGTAGAAAAAAAATGAAATGTTATATTAATAAAAAAATAATGGGGCTGATAAATTAGTTTATTATTAAAGAAAAGAAATTTTTTTGTCTGGGTATTGGGAGTCCCATTACATTGACCGATGGCCCAAGGCCATGTGTCCAGAATACATGGATTAAAAGGCAATTTTATGGCACAAAGGGCCCATCAGTGAATGGTCCTACTATAATACCCAACCTTCTATAGTACCTGATATAGTACCACTACCACTAGAGTTCCTTCTACAGTGCCTCCACCATTACAGTGTTGCTGCTGCTACAGTCCCACCACTGTTATAGTACTGCAATAATTACCTACTACAATTCCACTACAGTGACACATAAATTCATCCCTTCCCAGTTTCCATCAACTACATAATATTTTCAATGAGGAATTCATGGGAATTATATAAAGCATTGTCCTAATGGGAAGATCATAAATAATATTAGAATGTTTTAATGAATAAATGATATTTAATTTATTATAAGATTGTAAAAAAGAATTTTTAAATGAACTATTAGTATACTAATTAGATATGAAAGTCTAGTTAATGGTTTACAATGAAACTGGATAGATAAATCCGTTTATGTAATGCGATGAAAAGAATAATATTTTAATTTGTTGTATTTTTGTTATTATATTAAAGAAAAATAAATGGAATTCTCTACAATTGATTCTAATTTAATTTATTTGAATATATAGTAAATGAAAATGATGTCCATGAATGGTTGTTTGATGTAAATGTTATATTTTGATTAAGCGATTATTACCCTTAATGTGTTTCTGATATAGACAAATTATTGTTTAGTTTAGATAATGTGATGATCGATATTAATAATTTAAATTTCATAGTATTTATTAACGTGTAACTGATTAATGATTTAATGAGAATGTGTTTTATAATATAATTAATTGAGTTTATAATATTTTTTGATATACAGAATATATTAAATAATCAATGATCTTATTTAAGTAATGGAAAATTAATAATTTTATTTAAATCATGTATTTTTATAACTATTTTTTATTGTAATTCAATATATGATAATGTTTCAATAGAATATTTGATCAATGTTTTAACACATTATTTATATATTATTCATGGGTAATTCATGTTTTTTGCTGGATAAATGACAATTTAATCATTTAAATTTAGTAATCTTATTTTAATGTTTAGTGATATAATTTCTCCATGAATAAAAGATAATTATGGTAAACAATTCTTGTACTAGAATATGTTTGTAATTGAATGTTATTAGATAACCTTTGAAAACAATTATATTGTTGATATTTAATATATATTGAAAAAATGAATTTTCATTATTTTATTGATATTTCAATCTACTAGTGCTTCAAACATTAAAAATCATCTTTATTTGATGATGTATGTGATGAAATGGAAATAGATCGATGGAAAAATAAGATGAAAATTTTCATATGATATAATGGAATGATAACCCCTCATTATATTTATTCCTTTTATATTATTGATCAAATCAGGACATTGTCATTTTTATTAGAACTTCCACAAACCCTTTTTTATATTCCACGATGTCTTCCAGGTATCTCTCTTGAATAAGTACACTCATGAACCATCACATGTACATCCAAGAGAGGCCAGAGTGCTAGATGGTGAATATGAATCGAACTGAATATCATTTGAGATTCATAGACATAGATATATGTCATATGAAACAAGAACACTCCTATATTCATTATTTTCAATGAAACCACAAGATTGAGCTAGCCATATAAAAATTTAAAGATGTAATGAGGAAAAATTATTCTATAATATTAGTACCAATATTAGGAATTCCATCTAATAATTTAATTTTCTGTGGTTTTTAATGAAGAAAATTAATATTTATATTTTTTTCAAATAAATTTAATCATTTTGATATTTTTCTCTTTATGAAACAATGAGTTTAATTGAAGTGTGACATATTGTTAACATATTTTTATTTAATATCATAGATATATCTAAAAAACTGGATTGGGTTATGAAAAGGATTAACTATATTATAACATTATATGGATTACAAAATTATAAATTGTGAATTATTTTGTGACCAGTTAATTTGTGGAAATAACAAAAATAATTTCAAAAATAGAAAATATCATTTTCTAAAAAACTAATTTTTCCAAAAACATGATATAACTCAACAAATAAAACAAAAAAATTGGTGAATAATTTTAATTAAATGTAAATATTATATATTCAATAAAATATATAACATTTATCTCATACTTTTTCAATATAATAGGTAATAATAGAACAAATAATATCCAAAATGACACTCTATTTCTAAAAGGTACTTTTATACTATTTTTTCACATATTATAAAATTAATTTTTGGTAATTTTATAAATTTTATTTTAATGAATAGTTTTAGGTTCAGAAATCATATTTTCAAAATTATATTTTAGTAATCATTTTATATTTTTCTCAAACGATAATTTTTATTGATATATATTAAAACATTAAGATTTTGTTAAAATATTTTGTAATAAAATAACAATTTAAAAACATATAAATTTAACAAATATGAGTTTAAATGTAAAAATAGTTCATTAAAATAATTAAAATTTTTCTTGTCTTAGTTTTATTTTTGGTAGAAATATAAATATTCTACACTCCTTTCATTTTTTGTTGTATATACTATCCCACTGACATTTTACATAACGAATATATGTATTTTCATGATTTTTAATGTTTCATATTAATTTTTCCATTATTGGTTCTTATGATATGAAATAACAATAATGTTGTAATGGAGTTTACTATAACATTAATAAATCTGTGTGACACATTCTATATTCAAAACTTATTCATTTTTTTATTTATATACTACCAAATTTTTTATTTTTTTTATTCCTATAATAAAATTTATTCATATTTTTATATCAATTTAATTATATCTATTTTATGGGTTGTATTAAAAAAATATTTACCATCTAGAAGAGGATTTTTTTTCTCAATTTTCATTCATCGAGAAAAAATTTATATTATGAACCTATTTTATTTTATGAGGTGTAGGTACAACCCTATTGACATGTAATATCATGAATTAATTAATTATCATAATAATTGAATATTAGTTTAAATTTCATCAATCGTTTGTATTATAAATAAATTTCATAAATCTGGATAGGGTATTATGATACAATCTCAAACTTTTCTTGATTTTTAATGATTATGTTTTTTATGATGAAATATTATGATGGATCTTTCAAGAAACACTTAATGATATTATATTATTGTTATGTCATGAAGATAAATGTTGCCATTAAATTTTACATAATTTATGTACATAAGTTTTCTAAATAATGTTTTTAGGAGAAATCGTCTTTATTTGTTTCTTCAATCAAAAATATAATTTTGGCCATAACAATATTTTATAAACTTTTTTCAAAAAAATGTAGATTTATTTGAAATGATTTATTAAATATATTTTGTACACAATATCAAAATTTCCAAATTATTTTTCAATGAAATCATGTTGTCATTCTTAAAAAAGATCCATTTAGATATTATCAAAATTTTGAAATTATTATTTATTTTACTGAGAGATTCATGAATATAATTTTATACTACTACGTTAACTAATTTTTTAAATCATCTTTTATACATATTATTATTTATTTTACTAAATACCGATTTTTAAATTGTTTTATGAATATTGGGATAAAAACTTATTTTTAAAATGGAAGGGATATTTTTTAAATAAATATATTTAATTTTGTTTAAAGATTTATTTTTATTTTCTCTATTTTATTTTCTAGGAAAAATATTTTGAAAATTTATCCTATTTTAAAATCTATTTTTCAAAATGAATAAGGATATTCCCCACATCACATGCTCCAAACTAATGATCAAAATAATGTTCCATATAATATTATATACTTTTATGCTACATTTTACTTACTATGGATTTGAAAAACTGGTAAAATTATTATTCAATAAATGAATGTTGTATATTACCGATGAAATGATTATTCTAAAATTTATTTACCATTCACGGGTTATACCTTGATAAAATTATTTTCAATCACGCTACAATTTCATTAGCTATGGTATAATGAAATGATGAAATAATTATATGTAACACCCCAGGTAAATAAGGAATATGACATTTTCATATTTATCCATATTTGTGAATAAAATATTAATATGACTTTAAAGGGGACGCTATGCTCGATGGCGTACCCAACACGCAACAACGAGTTTCTTGGGAATCTTACGTTGCACTCTTATAATAAAATAATATTATTTTAAATGGTAGTTAACATGTAGCCATTGTAATGGAGGGAATGGATAGAAATAACTAAAATATGATTATATATGTTCTTAAATATTTTTACATTTATACAATAAAAGATAAAGGCTTAAAATAAGGAAATAATTCAATTTTAGGCGTATATGCCCTAGTTTTCACTAAAGGTTCACTTATCACCTTTTGATGGAGAACCGTCATTAAATATAGTTTTGGTCACTCTTAAAAATTCTTTTGGACCAAATAAAACTCTTATTAAGAATCGGGACATCAAAATTTACTTTTTGTAAATTTTTGGTATCTTTCCGATAAAGTTCATTTTTTTAATGAATAGTGTAAAATGTTGTATTTTAATTCAAAACCACTTTTTAATCTAATTTATTTATATGATTAGATTATATTTTGAATTTGTTTTAAAGTGGAATTAGAAAATATTTTTATCATTAAATCCAATAGTGGTCGTTGGAATCAATTTCACTTTGAAATCAGACTTAAACTAGTGTCAATCTTTTGATACTTATTGTTTCATAAAACACGCTATTTGTCATGACAGCGGGAATTAATTATTAAATTAATTAATGTGACTTATATGTTTTGAATTTTGTAAAATGGACTTCATTTTTGAATTCGGAATATCAAATATAGCTTAGGGTGAATTTTTGGTAATTTTCTGAAAAACTTCAATTTTTGATGAATAGTGAAACCACTAAGTGGTAATCAAGCAAACTGATTTTTCAGTTAAATGAAAGTTTACCACTAATGTGTACTGAATTTTGAAAATCCGACATACATGGTTTTCCTTAAGAAGTAAAATGTGGTTCAATGAGATTAAAATAATTTTTTGGTGAATAGTAACTTATTAAGTTCTTAATCGCGATTAGTGGTAATTAGTGTAGTTTAAGGTATAAATAATGCTTTAATAATATGCAATGACCTAGAAACATGTCCCAACCTTATTGTTTGTGTCATGGCCGGCCAAGAAAATCCATGGGTCAACTTGGGGACCCCATGGAGACACTTTGGTTAGGAAATGACATAAATAACTTTTTATTAAATGTTAAAGTAAAAATGACACAAACAAGAGATGTTTTACAAAAACACTTTTTACATGGGGTTATAAAGATCAGATTTTTGATTATAAATAGTAATTGGAAAGATAAAAAGATTTCCTAAATCATAGTATTTTTTTTATTATTTTTAGACATTAAATAAATTAAATTATTTATGACATAATAATGATGCATCGATGACATCATTATTTGACGATTTAAATAAAATGGAAAGATAATGTAAAATCTATGAACTACACATGTCCAAAACCAATTGGATGAGTGGATTTCGAACCCTTATCACCTTATCCACGAATTCTATCAATGTGGGACCTTTTAAAACCGAAACACATTTTCAAATAAAGTAATATTTCTTTACATTCTAAAAGTGCCCCTCCTCTCCTCTTATAAAAGGCCCCCACCTCTACCTCATTTCACACACACTCCTCAAGCCTTTGGCTCGGCCAACCCCTGCCCATTTACTCTCTCCACATCCCTCTCCTCATCCTAGAGGATTTCCTTTGGGCAGAATCCTTTCAAAGGAAGCCTTTAGGCTCAAATCAAAAGGAGTTACACTTTTAAAGGTAATTCATTCTCTCGTGTTCATTTGTTTCATTTTGCTTCTCCAACCCACTAAACTCTTTTTATTTACTTCTTTTGTAACAACACCAGTATCTTCAATATACTAGGATGTTGTTATAATATTTATTCGAGCTACACTCTCACACAACTACATCAAATGGTTAAAGAACATACGGTTTCCGTGGATGGTGAAATTCTGCCTCCCGAAACGATGATTGTTCAATACTCATTTAACACCTTCAAAGGTGTACATTATGATGTAACTATTTTTATATACGATATATAATATGTTTATGTTTTATTTATGCTTCTGTATTTTTCATTTTTGTCTTACCTTTATGGCTTCCATTATGGGTATACGCGATATCTTCATTTAAGGAAGTGCGGACTATCGCCCCCTCAAAGTGATTTGATTCGTTAAATACCATATGTGGGATGTATAAAGGATGGAAATATGATATTATATATGATATTATACTGAAATTATAATATACCTTTATATCATTATTATTCCATTCTATAAAATACGAAATAGAAATGAAAGTAGCGTTCATGCGTACGTATGGCTTACCATCTCCATGAACGGTGCATTTCATTTCTTACCTCTAAATGATTATGTAATTTTATAAATGCATGAATGTACTGGATATATATGAAATATATGATATCTACATAATGAATACAATTCTGGATATAATAAACATTTGGCCACACGAACAACATGTAATTGTAAGAATTCCACTTTCGACTTAAGAACCAAATATCGGCAAAACAAATATTATTAACTTAAATGATTACATAATGTTTATGACATGGTAATAAGTGGTATAAAAGTAATAATGAACTGGAAAAAGGTTCTTAAGAAATTAGAAATTAAATCAAGTTTATTATTCAGGAGATTAAAGAACGATCGAGTCAAGTCGGACCCGAGGTAAGGGATCTTACTCCTCTCTTTTTTTTAAGTACACACTTTTATGTCATTCCTTTTAAAGCTCATCTTTCTTATGATTGGGATGTTATTTTATGTTACTCCTACTGTAAATTTTATTTTCATGTGATGAGAGACGCTATTCTCTCTCATCAATCCATTTTGGAAGTTTTGAGTGGCGCCGTTAGGCTGCCGAATTTTCGTAAGAGATCTAACCTCTCTCTTTCTTTTTAAGTACTCTCCTTTGTGTCACTTCTTTTAAGCTCCTCTTTGCAATGTTGGGGGATTTTCTTTTATATTCCACTTGCTGTAAATTCTATTGTAATATGATGGGATACTCTATTTGATCTCATCAATCCATATTTGGAAGTTTTATGTGGGGCCGTTAGGCTGCCGAGTTTTCGTAAGGGATTTTTCATCTCACTTTTATTCCCGTGAGATTTATGCTACATTTGCCACAAATTCCATTGAGTGGTGTATGTACTTCCCATTATTCTACTCTTGGGGTAATATACTTTCGTTTATGAGTATTTACATCAATTACCTATTGTCTTTCTTTCATGGGGTGTATGTTTTGAAAGATACCCAAGTTGGTAAGGGAACCTTTCACCCTCCTCTTTTTTAAAAGACTTATTTTATTGGGTATTTTAATTTACATATTTTTATGTTGGGATATGTTCTCATACATTCTTATTGATCTAGATTTTATGTCCAAGTGATGAGATACACTTTTTATCTCTCATCAACTCATTTTGATGTGATGCCGTTAGGCTGTCAAGGGAACTTTTTAACCCAATTTCGATTTCTTTGGGTTCAACTTGTAGTCATTGAATATGTCATCCATTGAATATGTGTGAATGACCATTTATTGTTTTACACTTAATATCCCATTATATTGGGGGTATATATATTTGTCACACATTTTTTTGAGATATATTTGTCCTTAATTTAAGGATACCTTCTTTATAAGGGATTTCATCACATTTGACATTTCTATTGAGGGTTAATTGTTGTTATGCACCAATTCACTCTTATATGGTGTATATACTGTCATTTGGAGTATAATATCATGAATCCTTTTATTCTCATGATATTATAAAGTTCTGACTAAATGTTATTCCTCGATTATTGTATTCAAGTGTCTCTAATTTTGGTAAAACACCTTTAACCAAAATATCATTTTAAATGTTTTAATTATTTGTTCTTATTAATATCCATGTTTTCAAAATGGTTTTAAGGATTTATTTATATGGATATTAATGGTTTAAAATGTTAAAAGCTTCAAGGTGGTATGGGACACTTTGATTCAAAAATCTATTTATTAAATGTTTTAAATGGTTTTGGAAATGGTTTCTTTTGAATGGATTCATTATTTCAATATCCTAAAATGTTATATTGTTATTGAAATGTGGAAATGATATGTTTCCTTTATTCATGTTTATATGATATGATTATGTTATGGTTCTTGGGCATTGTTATGAAGAATGGGTGGTTCCGTGATAAACTAAGGGCGTGTGAGCCCGATATAGCTCTCCAATGCATTGGGTAACGCGAAGGAGTGAAACGTTAAGGTTTCTCCGAAGAGATTTAGGGAATATACTGTGATGGGTATTCCAAACGTAACCAAGAGGGTTACTCCCTACATAATAATGTTATGAATGCCTCAAGTTACCATTATGTCTTATGTTTTCTATGATTTATTCATGGTTTGATGAGGTATGTTAAAGTGCCTATGTTTTATGGGTAAAGTATGATTTCATTATTATGTATATATGAACTCATGTTTCCTTTCCATATTTTTATAACCCTTACTGAGCTTTTTATGCTCATCCCAAGTTTTTGAAATGTTTTTCACAGGTCAAGTGAAAGTTACATGATGCGATGATAGTGTCAAGGATGTGTCAAGAAAGAATCCATGTTATATTTTAAATATGTTTCTGTTGACGGGAAGAATGAATATTGTCTTTTATGTAACCACTTAGTTTAAATGTGGAATGTAATGAAAGTTTCATGATCTAATTCTCTAAAACTCTAAACCTGAAAAGATCCTCAATGTGTAATCTTGTAATAACTCAAGATTAAGTAAGGTTTAAGGCTGGGGCCTTATAGTTGGTATCAGAGGTCGGTTTAGATAACTTTAGAGGTTAGGGTATTCTTTAAGCATAATTGACAATTACCATAATGGTTAGTATTTCAGAAAGAGTATTAGTTTTAGATAAAGTGAATGAGTAATTATATCTTATTGTCTATCTTACTCATTAGTACATGATGGTTTTGTTGATGTACTCACACTGACCTTTTTGGTTTTAGTAAATGGCTGGATCTAGCAGGCACCAAAGTAACAGTGGATGTGAAGGAAACTGTGACAGTTTTTTGAGCAAGAAACTGAATGATGTGGGAGCTGCAATGAGAAATCTTTTGATTATCCTCAACCAACTATATGGAGTCATGATTGACCACCTAAACCTTGGAGATTTCTCTAAGGCATCATATATGCAAGAAAAAAATCCCTACGGAAGTACAGGTAATAATCATAAAGGTAAGTGTGTTAAAAAACCTATGTGTCAAAGATGTGGAAAGAAACACCTAGGAAAATGTTTCAAAGGGATAGAAATATGCTATAGATGTGGAAATGAAGGTCATAAAGCAAGAACATGCCATGGAAAAAGGAAGCATCCAGTTGACTCGAGGAAAGGGAAAGAAGTTCTTTCTGAGGGATCAATTGAATGTTTTAAATGTGGTTTGCATGGTCATTATGAAAACACATGTCCTATGAAAAAGTTTCGTGAATGGGGTCACCAAGAGCGTACCAATATTCGTTTACCAATACCTAATGCCATTCCGATTGAGGATGAAGAAACTGACAATGACCAATCAAAGGTATGTACTATTTCATGACTATTGTTTTCTTATTTTGGAATCTTAGGATATGATTCATGATTTTGTTTGTAGGAAAGAGGTATTTCGAAATAAGTTGGAAAGGAATGGATAATGGATCATGAAGAATGTTGAATGAGTAAGATGTCAACATATAAGGGATTCAAGAGTTAGGGTTAAATTCTTAAGAGTATTAAGTCTCTTTTGATGATGGGGTTACATTAGAAGACTTTTTATATTATGTGTAACCCTGATGTTTAATATAGGCAAATTTTATTCAAGTAATAGTTATCTTTTCTTTTGTGGACATAGTTATAAAGAACCATTTGGGTTTATATGATCCTTACTTTTGAGGTAATTATGGGTTACCATATGTTATGATTGAAGTGAAAGGCATGAGATAAAATTGAGGTTAAATTATGTTATGGTTATTTTTGATGATTTTATCCCTTTTTGGGTAATGATTTGAGAATTATATAGTTTTGGAAAAAGGACAACACGCAGACCGTGTGACAACCCGTCGCGTCGGACAATGCTGCGGGAATCGAACCCACAACCAAAGTGCGACTGGTATTTATCGCCTACCACTGGACTACGTGAAGTCTCTGGTTAGTTTGACTGATTCCTTTTAGTTATATGATTTTATTAATTAAGATTAATTTGATTTTGGAGGATATGTGATTAGGATAATTAATTTTCAATGTGAGACTTTGGGAGCAACTGATGTTGTTTGGAGATAAATGTTACGTTTTAACTTGGAAGACTATGTGACTAAATCCTTCAGATATTTGGGTTTCAATCTTATATTGGTTTACTTTGAAGAATTCTATGGACAATTTGTTTATCGGATGGTCCTCGTTGAACTTTGGGTTTTGTTGGACAAATTTTGGAGATTAAGAATAGATTTTCTTTTTATAAGGGGTTATCCTTTTCTGGGTTATCTGATCTTGTACTAATCTTTTGGGTTTTGGTTTTGGTTAATGTCTAAAGACATGGGAAGTATGTAGTTTTTTTTGGGTTAGGTGATTCTCTAGAAGTTTATCATAGTACTCTTAATGCAAACAAGTCTCCCTAAATACTCGTCTTTTGGAAAAAATATGAGTTTGATTAAGGAATCTAGTAAAAGTATAAAGTCAACATGATAAGTGATTATGTTTCCTTATGAATAAATTCCTCAATAAAAAGCAACTTAAAACAAAAATATTTTCTATTAACTTTTATTACTGGGGAATCGAATACTGTTTAACCCATCACAAGTTTGTGATTTTCTCATTGTTAACTTTCTCCTAGACATGTTTACTATCACTCTCCCTCAAGAACATGACCCTATGTTTTCTCCTCCATGTCCATATTTTCATACTTAGAATCCTAGTATGGGTTAACTCGGGTGACCTCTGTGCTTATCTTTCTTTATTTTAAAGTGATTGTTTTACCGACTCTTGTTCCGATGTGGGACGTTCAAGGATGTTTCCAAGCGCAATTTTAAAATTGCGAGGACGCAATTCCCAAAAGGGGGGAAGGATGTAACACCCCAGGTAAATAATGAATATGACATTTTCATATTTATCCATATTTGTGAATAAAATATTAATATGACTTTAAAGGGGACGCTATGCTCGATGGCGTACCCAACACGCAACAATGAGTTTCTTGGAAATCTTACGTTGCACTCTAATAATAAAATAATATTATTTTAAATGGTAGTTAACATGTAGCCGTTGTAATGGAGGGAATGGATATAAATAACTAAAATATGATTATATATGTTCTTAAATATTTTTACATTTATACAATAAAAGATAAAGGATTAAAATACGGAAATAATTCAATTTTAGGCGTATATGCCCTAGTTTTCACTAAAGGTTCACTTATAACCTTTTGATGGAGAACCGTCATTAAATATAGTTTTGTTCACTCTTAAACATTATTTTGGACCAAATAAAACTCTTATTAAGAATCGGGACATCAAAATTTACTTTGTGTAAATTTTTGGTATCTTTCCGATAAAGTTCATTTTTTTAATGAATAGTGTAAAATGTTGTATTTTAATTCAAAACCACTTTTTAATCTAATTTATTTATATTATTAGATTATATTTTGAATTGGTTTTAAAGTTAAATTAGAAAATATTTTTACCATTAAATCCAATAGTGGTCATTGGAATCAATTTCACTTTGAAATCAGTCTTAAACTAGTGTCAATCTTTTGATACTTATTGTTTCATAAAACACTCTATTTGTCATGACAGCAGGAATTAATTATTAAATTAATTAATGTGACTTATATGTTTTGAATTTTATAAAATGGACTTCATTTTTGAATTCGGAATATCAAATATAGCTTAGGGTGAATTTTTGGTAATTTTCTGAAAAACTTCAATTTTTGATGAATAATGAAACCACTAAGTGGTAATCAAGCAAACTGATTTTTCAGTTAAATGAAATTTTACCACTAATGTGTACTGAATTTTGAAAATCCGACATACATGGTTGTTCTTAAGAAGTAAAATGTGGTTCAATGAGATTAAAATAATTTTTTGGTGAATAGTAACTTATTAAGTTCTTAATCGCGATTAGTGGTAATTAGTGTAGTTTAAGGTATAAATAATGCTTTAATAATATGAAATGACCTAGACACATGTCCCAACCTTATTGGTTGTGTCATGGCCGACCACGACAAGCCATGGGTCAACTTGGGGACCCCATGGAGACACTTTGGTTAGGAAATGACATAAATAACTTTTTATTAAATGTTAAAGTAAAAATGACACAAACAAGAGATGTTTTACAAAAACACTTTTTACATGGGGTGATAAAGATCAGATTTTTGATTATAAATAGTCATTGGAAAGATAAAAAGATTTCCTACATCATAGTATTTTTTTATGATTTTTAGACCTTAAATAAATTAAATTATTTATGACATAATAATGATGCATCGATGACATCATTATTTGACGATTTAAATAAAATGGAAAGATAATGTAAAATCTATGAACTACACATGTCCAAAACAAATTGGATGAGTGGATTTCGAACCCTTATCACCTTATCCACGAATTCTATCAATGTGGGACCTTTTAAAACCGAAACACATTTTCAAATAAAGTAATATTTCTTTACTTTCCAAAAGTGCCCCTCCTCTCCTCTTATAAAAGGCCCCCACCTCTACCTCATTTCACACACACTCCTCAAGCATTTGGCTCGGCCAAACCCTGCCCATTTACTCTCTCCACATCCCTCTCCTCATCCTAGAGGATTCCCTTTGGGCAGAATCCTTTCAAAGGAAGCCTTTAGGCTCAAATCAAAAGGAGTTACACTTTTAAAGGTAATTCATTCTCTCGTGTTCATTTGTTTTATTTTGCTTCTCCAACCCACTAAACTCTTTTTATTTACTTCTTTTGTAACAACACCAGTATCTTCAATATACTAGGATGTTGTTATAATATTTATTCGAGCTACACTCTCAGACAACTACATCAAATGGTTAAAGAACATAAGATTTCCGTGGATGGTGAAATTCTGCCTCCCGAAACGATGATTGTTCAATACTCATTTAACACCTTCAAAGGTGGCCATTATGATGTAACTATTTTTATATACGATATATAATATGTTTATGTTTTATTTATGCTTCTGTATTTTTCATTTTTGTCTTACCTTTATGGCTTCCATTATGGGTATACGCGATATCTTCATTTAAGGAAGTGCGGACTACCGCCCCCTCAAAGTGATTTGATTCGTTAAATACCATATGTGGGATGTATAAAGGATGGAAATATGATATTATATATGATATTATACTGGAATTATAATATACCTTTATATCATTATTATTCCATTCTATAAAATACGAAATAGAAATGAAAGTAGCGTTCATGCGTACGTACGGCTTACCGTCTCCATGAACGGTGCATTTCATTTCTTACCTCTAAATGATTATGTAATGTTATAAATGCATGAATGTACTGGATATATATGAAATATATGATATCTACATAATGAATATAATTCTGGATATAATAAACATTTGTCCACACGAACAACATGTAATTGTAAGAAGTCCACTTTCGACTTAAGAACCAAATATCGGCAAAACAAATATTATTAACTTAAATGATTACATAATGTTTATGACATGGTAATAAGTAGTATAAAAGTAATAATGAACTTGAAAAAGGTTCTTAAGGAATTAGAAATTAACTCAAGTTTATTATTCAGGAGATTAAAGAATGATCGAGTCAAGTCGGACCCGAGGTAAGGGATCCTACTCCTCTCTTTCTTTTTAAGTACACACTTTTATGTCATTCCTTTTAAATCTCATATTTCTTATGATTGGGATGTTATTTTATGTTACTACTACTGTAAATTTTATGTTCATGTGATGAGAGATGCTATTCTCTCTCATCAATCCATTTTGGATGTTTTGAGTGGCGCCGTTAGGCTGCCGAATTTTCGTAAGAGATCTAACCTCTCTCTTTCTTTTTAAGTACTCTCCTTTGTGTCACTTCTTTTAAGCTCCTCTTTGCAATGTTGGGGGATTTTCTTTTATATTCCACTTTCTGTAAATTCTATTGTAATATGATGGGATACTCTATTTGATCTCATCAATCCATATTTGGAAGTTTTATGTGGGGCCGTTAGGCTGCCTAGTTTTCGTAAGGGATTTTTCATCTCACTTTTATTCCCGTGAGATTTATGCTACATTTGCCAAAAATTCCATTGAGTGGTGTATGTACTGCCCATTATTCTACTCTTTGGGTAATATACTTTCGTTTATGAGTATTTACATCAATTACCTATTGTCTTTCATTCATGGGGTGTATGTTTTGAAAGATACCCAAGTCGGTAAGGGATCCTTTCACCCTCCTCTTTTTTAAAAGACTTCTTTTATTGGGTATTTTAATTTACATATTTTTATGTTGGGATATGTTCTCATACATCCTTATTGATGTAAATTTTATGTCCAAGTGATGAGATAAACTTTGTATCTCTCATCAACTCATTTTGATGTGATGCCGTTAGGCTGTCAAGGGAACTTTTTAACCCAATTTCGATTTCTTTGGGTTCAACTTGTAGTCATTGAATATGTCATCCATTGAATATGTGTGAATGACCTTTTATTGTTTTACACTTAATATCCACTTATATTGGGTGTATATATATTTGTCACAAATATTTTTGAGATTTATTTGTCCTTAATTTAAGGATACCTTCTTTATAAGGGATTTCATCACATTTGACATTTCTATTGATGGTTAATTGTTGTTATGCACCAATTCACTCTTATATGGTGTATATACTGTCATTTGGAGTATAATATCATGAATCCTTTTATTCTCATGATATTATAAAGTTCTGACTAAATGTTATTCCTCGATTATTGTATTCAAGTGTCTCTAATTTTGGTAAAACACCTTTAACCAAAATATCATTTTAAATGTTTTAATTATTTGTTCTTATTAATATCCATGTTTTCAAAATGGTTTTAAAGATTTATTTATATGGATATTAATGGTTTAAAATGTTAAAAGCTTCAAGGTGGTATGGGACACTTTGATTCAAAAATCTCTTTATTAAATGTTTTAAATGGTTTTGGAAATGGTTTCTTTTGAATGGATTCATTATTTCAATATCCTAAAATGTTATATTGTGATTGAAATGTGGAAATGATATGTTTCCTTTATTCATGTTTATATGATATGATTATGTTATGGTTCTTGGGCATTGTTATGAAGAATGGGTGGTTCCGTGATAAACTAAGGGCGGGTGAGCCCGATATAGCTCTCCAATGCATTGGGTAACGCGAACGAGTGAAACGTTAAGGTTTCTCCGAAGAGATTTAGGGAATATACTGTGATGGGTATTCCAAACGTAACCAAGAGGGTTACTCCCTACATAAGAATGTTATGAATGCCTCAAGTTACCTATATGTCTTATGTTTTCTATGATTTATTCATGGCTTGATGAGGTATGTTAAAGTGCCTATGTTTTATGGGTAAATTATGATTTCATTATTATGTATATATGAACTCATGTTTCCTTTCCATATTTTTATAACCCTTACTGAGCTTTTTATGCTCATCCCATGTTTTTGAAATGTTTTCCACAGGTCAAGTGAAAGGTACATGATGCGATGATAGTGTCAAGGATGTGTCAAGAAAGAATCCATGTTATATTTTAAATATGTTTCCGTTGACGGGAAGAATGAATACTGTCTTTTATGTAACCACTTAGTTTAAATGTGGAATGTAATGAAAGTTTCATGATCTAATTCTCTAAAACTCTAAACCTGAAAAGATCCTCAATGTGTAATCTTGTAACAACTCAAGATTAAGTAAGGTTTAAGGCTGGGGCCTTATATTATATATCCTATTTCTTTTACATCTATTATAAAATGTTGTAATGATTCTAAAACCCATATCATTTCATTGGTAACTAAATTATTAATATTTTATTATCTGGTTGAAATCATCTGTATGTTTTTTAGGTTTTTGATGGAACCTATATCTCTACTTAATTCAATGTGTAAATATTAAAAGTTCAGGAGATCAACTGAATTGGTATATGGTGTAAACATAATAATGGAGATTATCCACAAATATTATATTGGGAGTGAACCATTGATACTAATATTATTTAAGTTTTGAACCCTGTCAAATATAAAATTAATAGAAATAACCCTTAAACTACATTGTAAATTATTTTCAGTGTATATATATATTCAATAAATATAATACTTATTCCATTTCTATGTTGTCATTTTAAATTTTATTTGATTATATTATGACTCGTAATAATAGCATTTATTTTATTGATCAACCAATTGGGATTCTTATACACGTAATTTCTCTTAAATACATCATTAAACATGCTCCTTTTTTATCTTTCCATTGACTAAAATAGAAAAACATAATTTGATAAACAATATTCTTAGATGAAAACACATAATGAAGAATAATTATTAATAGTATTTCTAAATAATATCACCATATTTTTTTCTATATAAATCAATAGGTATATACATTGCCATTCATGGTAATCGAATATTTGAATCTTTCTTGATGCTTTGTATGAAATATTTTAATTTCTAAAACATATTCCAAAAAATTATTAAATATGGGTTTCATAAATGATAACTATTATACCCCATTTGAAGGTATATTTAATCTTAATTTTAGCTTTTCTACTTATTAATACTTTTTATAACCATTATTGTGTCACATCCACCTATACAATCGAGACTAGGATGTAATTTCATGGAAACCACTCATTGTATCCTTCATGAAAATTAATTTTTCTTTCAATAAATATATTTATCTCTATAAAAATCATTATAAATATCCTTACACATATTCATTGGTACCCAACTAATTCTTCATCATCCTATTTTTTACATTTTAACTAATACTTTCTATAATAACAAATATAGTGACACACACATTTGACAAAAATATATCATAAATTAATAGATATATATTCATTACATACCATTATTGTAAATTTTATAATAATATAGATCTATTTTTTATGGATTCAAGTATACATAATAAAATATTTAATATGTGAACTACATCAATGCTCACCATTACAAGAAATATTCATAGACATGTCATACATAGTACAATTTTATATCATATTTGTAATGGGTAAATAAGAAAGAGTTACTTCAGATTCTCAATGTGGGATGGAAAGAGTGGTATTAATATAACATGACTATAGGGGTATGATCACATGATTATACAATTTAAAAACCATACTCTTTGTATCATAAAATATAATCATGTATCATGTAGTAAATCTAGGATGTTAAAAATACATTAACAAGAACGGAATAAAAGATCATGATCTATAATGGAATAAGATTAGATTAAGTCCTATATTAATTTAATACACATAATCATTGTTAATAATATGTAAAATATACATGGAATGACATTGATAACATGTTATTCATGGAGTAATGACTATTACAACCCCTCCCTCCACATATTACACTCCTAGTTTGACAATGAATTAAAGGATATATCGACCACCCTGAGTCCCACGTTAAAAAGGACCCGGGGTGGCGACCATCATCGAGGTTATAAAATTCACAAAATTTGAGAAATTCCCCATTTAGAAAACAAATAAAGATAAGTTGACAATATATATCAACATTAATCAATTACAATAGATATATAAAATAAAGAGAAAATATATCCCACTTGTATGTTTAAAATATAACTATTACAAGTTCAATAAAATATCCAATAAAATACTCAGTGTAAATATAATCAGTGATTCAGAAACTATCTTAGATTCTGAGCTAGTATAGTCCATCATGCCTAGATAATTCTCCTAGAATCATGAATATAGTTTTATATATTTAGGGTTAGAATAAAATTTCACATAGAATTAAAACCCACGTCTCTAAAGCACATGTGATTAGAGATTTATAATTCCCCTGTGTGAAAAAAACATAACCAAACAACTCCTATGAATGTATACAAACCATAACATCCTCACTAAGGAACACTCATCAAATAATGCGTGTAAATTAATGTAATATAAGTCATATCAATAATATGGTAACTCACACCACATTATCACTAATAGAACACTCTCACACCCAAATAGAAAACTTCATGGTACCCCCACATATTCAAAAAACACCACATCACAACATGCTTGCACACGCTGAGTCCTCACAACCATATCGAATTCATAGAAACCGAGGAAACATATGACATAACATCCCACTCGTAGACACCTGGGCCACATACCACATCACATCTTCAAAAAACCATGGAAGTAAAAACACATGTAACCCCAAAGACACTTGAGAAAAAACACATCAAATCTTGAATAAACAAGGGAAAACACAACTTGATCTCCGACACTTATTACCAAAAAACAAAAAAATTCCTAAAGAAACTTGGACTACCCCCACCTGGAATAAGGAGCAGGGAATATCGGTGGGTAATCTATATATCATACCATCCGAAAGATTGAGAAATACAATTTTCCATGTGATGATGAGGGTGTTCATCCCATAGATCACAACATGGATGGGGTGCCAATAAAAATTACAATGGAAACACATGTGTAAAAAGATATAATACCAAACACTCATGCCCAACCTATGGTTTCTCAAAAAAACTACCTTTTCATGAAACTACCAACTTCATTGTTAAATCTAATGCATTCAACACACAACAATCCACAACTTCCTTCAAATTCATATCCAATTATATTAAAATAATACCATTATTCATGGAAAATTCAATTGTTCATATTTTAAACCAAACCAACCATTCCAGTTCCAAATATTATTAACCAATTATTTATTAATTTAGTCCACTAACATATTAGAAACTACAAATCACATCACAAAACAAGAAACACAACACCAAAACACTGATCAACTCAATCAAATACCCACTACTCAACACTTTTATTCCATTCCACTATCAATCAATCTCTCATCCTGATATTCTATTACACCACCCAAACCACACCAAATAACATGGTCATTCATTAAAACCCACTATTGCACATGTTAGAATAATGACACTCATAGAACACCACCAAAAAACCCAAGTCAAGGAATCTTAAGATTTAACAATTCAATCCTTACTCAATTTCCATTTGTAAATTAAAGAGGTATCATAAAAATAATTTGATAACAGGGAATCCATTATTTATATGAGTTTACATGATTCAAAAACTTCTATATGCATGTTTTAAATAGATATCAAACGACCAGAAATATTTATTGTGAGAAACAAGGACCAACAACGAAAATGATTTTCAGTGGGCAGCTAGCCTATATAGATTATAATATCATCAAAAGAAACTATAACACATCGAAATATACATTACTTAAAACCCCTTATTTATTAAATTCAAATTTATTCAATTATATTTATTAATCATGGATCAACTATTTTTCACACAATATTAATCCATATACCAATCCCATATGATGAGTAATTATGAAATAAAATGTAAACCCAACATGGGTGAAAATGTGATAAAAAATTTATAATTTCACCATGATAGGGGTACATATATAGAGGGAAACTCAACATAAAACATTTACCAACTAGTGCATCATAGTGGGATTACTAAAATGGAGAAAAATTTTCATTCCACAACTTTATGAGATAACAAGAAGTAATTGACATATATAATGTTTTTTCCCTTGGAATATCGAAAACATGTCTGTATTTTAGATACTTATTAAATTTTCCATTCAAGTCATATCATCTAAATATTTTATACTTTGTCTAATTAAAAAACATATAACTATTAGGAATTTAAATATATGAATCATATACATTAAAATATATCCAAAACAACTTATATATGGTATTAATCTCATTTTATGTCAACGAAATTCATCAAAATGAATAAACTGGGAAACTAGAAAAATGGGAAAAAATTGAAATTATTGAAATACTCATTATAATATGAGTCACTATTGTGAGTCAATAGTGTGAGTCACAGCTTCTTGGAAGTATTTAGAGTAACCACTATGAGTCGCTGGTGGCGAGATACAATTGTGAATCACCATCGGGATCCCTCATCATGAGTCGCAACCCCCACACACTATCACAAGACACATGCACATGTTAGTGTCATAAGAAACCACTATGATCCTCCATTGTGTGGAATCATTTCAGGAAACAATCATGAGAAACCATTTTAATTCACCATCAGGGTGTACCATTGTGATCAACCATCGCTAGCCACCATCATTAGTCAACATCGCGAGCCAATTTCGTGATATAGAGGTGTGAGTCACCGATGTGATTCAACATTGGTTATAGAAAAAGAATGATATTTGATAATTGTTCAAATAAGTCACCTTAACCACCAAGAGTACATAGAAAAACATATTTTTCAAAAATGGACCAAATTTGTTTGGTCCATTACATAATGCACTACTCAATCTATTCTCACCATCAAGAATAACAATCCTAACCGAAAAGGGAAATGGGGGTCCAGAAAGCCACCCTATGAGATACGTCTCATGTGTTTCACCACTCCACAAGAACTACCACCAACTAAACATACCAATCTAAATCACCACCAACCACACTGCACAATCCCAACAACCACATCATCTAAAACAAAAGAATTTGTGAATCCCGTCCACCATGTCAGGATATTATCCTCTCTTGGAGGTACTAACTCTCTTATACGGGATTTATCACAAATTAGTTATTGAGGCTCGATTAGTAATATGTTATTCCCATTTTCATGTGTTGGGAACCTATCACACATAGCACCACACACGTCCTAGAAAAATGGAAAACAACGCATTTCCTAAAAACAAGGTTAATTTATTATATTTAAAATCAAAATAAAACAAGGAAAAACTAAACAAAACTATGGGTACGGGGAACATATATTCATTTCCCATTCATAGGTACTCTAATCAATGTCATCATGCCTTTAAAACACATGACCTAATGAAATGGTATATACATGTATCAATTCTATTGAATTTCCTGGATTACTATTGTTTGTTCTGTATATGTCATGACATTCTTGATATCCATATATCCCTAGTAAATTTTATAGACTTCATCATGAGAAACTGATGATGTTGAGATATGTGGAAGATGTCATGGATCCTCTCTAACTATGGGGGAAACAACTACTAATCCATTACACCAGCTCATCCCAACACCTCGAAGGGTCCAACATACCAAGGAGAATTCTTTCTCATACTTCAACCCATTTGTTTCACACATTGAGTGGAAATATTAAAGAACATGTGGTCTCAAACCATGAACTCCAAGGGCCTCCTCTTGTGACCAAAGTTCAAATTCTGTTGGTCTTGAATTGTTTTAATCCTCTCATGAACATTATGAACCTTCATTGTCATACTTTTGACCACATCCAGACAAAGAACATTTTCCTCCCAAACCTCCATCTAGTGCAATAGAGAACAACATGGTCACCAATATAATGAATCATATGGATCCATACTATTGTAACTACGATAGATATTAATTTATGTTAACTATAAAATGGGTAGGGTAGGTAACCACGATCCGAAAAAGTCTAATATGTACACTTGCAACATATCCTACAATGTCTTGCTAATCTTCTCTATCTTCCCATTTGTTTGAGGGTGGGATGCATTTCTATGGAATAACTGAGTTCCAAAAGCATGTTGAAATACCCTCAAAACTCTTCAGGTAGACCACATGTCCTATTTTGATATATTTTTTCTCATAAATCCATGAATCCATACCACTTCATCCACATACCTCTGGGAAAAGGCATTAACTATGCCCGATTACTTGACCGTTAAGAGGTTGTCCGATTTAACTAGCTGATCCACAACTACACAGATAGCATCACAGAATCCCTGATATTTGGGTGACCCTATGCTAAAATACATCAACATTCTGTCACACTTATATTTTTGGGACATCCAAGGGCTACAAAAAACTACAAAAAACATTATGATCATCCTTTACTTCTAAAAGACTAAGCATCATTCAACACACTCTAATACTGGCCGCTTTATCTCAGGAACCCAAAAATAAATCATAAATCAATGATAAATTCTATATATTCTAGGGTGTGTTATAAATGATGAGTTATGAAACATGTGGTGTCCTCCCTCATACATAGTTTCTAGAATGAAAAACCTCTCACTAAACAACATATGATTCTGGCCAACCTCTAACAATCCCTTTATTGAATCACCATGGCTGAAAGGATCACACAACACATCATCCTTTGAGTCTCCCCATTCATATATTTACACTAACTGCATCTGATAATATTGTATTATCATTAACAATAAACAAACTCTTCGTCCATCCATTCAATCATCTATGTGCAAGGCTACAAACTCCTCCGTCACATTCCATGATTTTGAAAATTCCTGATCAACCTCCGTAAATGAATTTATACACAAAGCATCAGACATGACATTCCCATTTATTGAGGTGTATAACATATCAAAATCAAAAACCTAAGGAAACTCCATCCTCTTCCATTGATACAGATTTTGATCATGCAGGTAGATGATGTACCTCATGCTCTTGTGGCTCTAAAAGACCAAAAATCACTTTACAAATGAGATAACATTGACAAAAAATTAGTGAGAGAACAACTATTACTAACTCCAGATCATGGGTGGAATTGTTAAAATCAATGAGGAATAACTACTTACACCCATATGTGATTATTGCTCGTTATTTTTTACATATGCTTCCCAAGACCATATGGGAATCATCACAGAACACTTCAAACAACAATACCTCATCAGGAAAACAAAGAACGTGAGCACTAACAAACATACCCTATAGATAAACAATTTCCACTTATCAATGTTGACACCACAAAAAACATGGTTCTTTATTTTCAATTCAATCAATGCGGATACAACTTGAGTGAAATCAGTTAAAAACATGTGATAATATATCCTGTAACCCTAAAACATGTGATCATATTATACATTATTGTGTTTAACCCATATAACAAATACTTCATCATTTAATGGGTCCACCTCTAAAACCTACTATGACACCACATTCTCATGAAAATGTACCTACCATATCCATGAAATCCATATTGACATCTTTTCATAGAGATGTTGGTGTCGAAGAACCTACATGTTTGTTCTCAGATGATTGGTATCCACATCCTCTGATATCAATTTTATAAAGATATAATTGAGGAATTCAATGACAAACCAATCTTGGTTCTCATTAATGATGGATTTCATGAGACCAATGAATAACGTTGGTGTGTTATTAAGACCTAAATTGATGACTATGAAAAAAATGTAGACATACCTACATCTAAAAGTAGTATATGGAATATCACCATCTTACACCCATAACTTGTTATATCCATAACATATGTCAATCTTATAAAACCAACACTACATTTTCAGCTTGATGAAAAGGTCATCTATACTCAGAAGAGGGTAATGGTTCTCGATCATCACCTTATAAAACCTCTGATAGTCTACGAACAACCTCAAACCATCATCTTACTTATTCACAAACATGAGTGGAGTACCCCATGATGACACACCTGGCTAAATAAATCTGTTCAGCATTAGGTAATCTTTCTAAATCCTCACATCTATTAAAATTCAAGGTTCTATCAAATATGGAACCACCAGAATTGGAGAATCACCATTACACAGGTCTATCCTGAACCCAAAATCATGTGGAGGGGGGGTTGTCTTACATCTTCCATGGAAAAAAACCCAATAACACTCCTAAAACCCTTGAGTACTTCCACAATCTCATTCTCAACTAGTTTTTCTAACAACTCTTTCAATAAGGAAGAAGAGTTTCCAAACACTGACTTCCCACCTAAAAACCTCACATGCCAATGAAAACCACAAACTATCCATACACATCATAAATCACAATTCTTATCCCTAAGTAGTTGATAATAGCATGAATAGAATACAATTAGTCAATGATTTGAATGAAAATTTATGGTCACATCAGTATAATGAATTGATACCCAAGGGATCGATGTGGTTCCATCATTATTCAACATCACTAAAAAATAGAAAAAAAGTAGTTCTGACATCAGTCTGGATTACTCAACACCCGGGTCATGGGATGGCTTTCTATGTCCAGTCCTCGATCATGTATAATTGGGGGTCATCACAGGAGTGTGAAGATATAAAATAAAAAAATGAAAAATAAATGGTATTATCCTTGATGATCATATCTAAAATTATCTATGGTACCGGTCTTGTCGGAACTCCTGCCTCATTTGAGTGCAACAGGAATCACCCATCTCCTCTTCCCATCTAATTATAACTACCTCCTTGACCATTCATAGGATGTGTTCCCTGAGGAACACCTTTAGGATTGCCCCTACCTACTCAATATCCCCTCATCCAACCATAAGCGTTTTGTCCCGAGTCCTGAAACCTCATAACCGACAAATTCTACATAATTTGTCACTGAACCTAACATCCTTCACCAAATTTAGCTCAAGAAACCACTGTGTAAAGAATATAAAGATTGTATCATACCCCATAGAAGAAACAACACATCCCCAATTCCACAAAATGGGAATGAGATCCACTTGAACAAGAAGTCCATAAGGGAAACTAATTTGGTCGACTACCTATGGGTTGAAAACTCAAAGCTCCTTACACATGGAACCGTCCACTTACAACTCATCCCCACTATGAAATCTACAGGATCACTATTCATTGTAGGCCTCCACATGAGTTCATAAAATCGATTACCTATCACTTCTTAAGAACATCTAAATACATTGGAAACATAAAATGTCTAACAACATAATATATAGAAGGTTCGAGGGCCACCTTCATCAATATCCCATGAGATTCTTCATCAGAAAAGAGATCACGGTTGAATCCATGAAGATGCATAAACTACATCCCAAGTTCCCACACTGACATATTCTACCATTGAATGGAGATTGGGTCCTATATCTTCTCAACCTTAATAGCAAATGAAAGGAACTATACTCATAATTCCCTACCTTTCTCGACCACAAAATGTTTTATTCCTTACTCTCCCACAAATAAATCATCCAAAACTAAGGAATAGATCCACAAAACTAGCTGACTACCAATGGAGAACAGAACTCTTTTAGGTCTTGGATTATACTAATGGTGATCTAACGCTCCATGTACTATCTCTCTATCTCCATCTCTAAAATACTACCCTCGTACTTTCACAATTACTACCAATATAAATAACACAATGTCCTATGCAACTAGGTATCATACTCAATTAAGTAAATCCTCCATCAATAAATAGAATCAGTCTAATGATCATCGACCACCTCAGCAACTCATAGATGATTATTGAGATGCATATCTATAATGTAAATGATGTGTTATTAATCCTGAGTAGTATGGAAGATTCATTTAATATTTATTTAACTCAGTTAACCCATTTCATTATTCATTCCTTCATTTCCAAAACAACCCAATTCAAACAAGAACACAAGTCATTATTATACGTTTACCTTTCCTTGGGACTCTACCCAATATATATTGTATCCTCACTTTGTCATTTTATAGTGTTAGAGTCCTCCCATCGAATCATTAGGCTCCCTAAAATCCCACTTCCTAGCTGGTATTTGTTGTCCTATATTACTCACCATGATCACCTAACATTTCTTCATTACCAACACATGGAATCCTCACTATTCCTAACCATATACTACATTATATCCCTCAAAATATAGGCTTCGATACCAATCTATAATGACCCCAACTTCAATCATTCCCCTATAAGACTTGCAATGAAGAAAATGAAATAATGTCCCCCGATTCCCACCACTAGATGGCCATGTGGTGTTAACCAGCACCAGGGGTATACAAACACACAAAATTAAAGGTATATACCTTTTCAGAAAAAAATACATGATAATGGGATAAGATATGTCAACCTCAATAAATTTCAATAAATATATCAATGAAATACAAAATTCATCCACCAAATAAGTTTACAATAAAACTGTTACATTTTCAATAAAAACGCCATGAAATTCCAAAAGAAATCCTAAGCAACAACACATAAACTGTCTCAATGTCTAAGATGGTATGGTCCAACATAGTCCACGTAGCCTGTCAAGAAATCTTATAATAGATCTATTATCATAGTGTGATCATACAAGTACACATAGTAAGAAAACCCAACTATCTCACTCATAAGTTAGAGCAGGTCACTAATTCCACTGTGAGAAAGCTATGTGTCTCAATGTGTGAATTCATAGTGTCTCAAATAATTTCCCCTACATATTTTTGTACTACTATGATTATCATAGATGATAGAAATTAATTCCATTATTCAATTTAGATAAATACAATTTCACCAATTTCATCCATTGTTCATCCCTTGTCACCACCATCTCTATTTTCATACACACCCTTTCAAAACATCCAAACAAGCGTACTATAAATTTTAAATACATTTATTCAAATCACTAATCACTATAATTTAAAATTAAACATTATGGTTATTCTTTAAAATTTTTTATTTTGATTATTTCTTGTATAAAATATACTCCTTCTCATGGGTTCATCCCATCATTCGACTATCTAATTATATGCATGTTATAATTATATTTATTTTTCTGCATGATAACAAAATGATAAAATAGCATTTGAGAAACTGAAAGAGGTGAATTTTTATCTTATTTTCAAAGATAATTAATGAATTTTATTTATAATTATACAACCTCCATGTTTTTTCATTCAACTCCATCGTTGCATGAAACTAGATTGATCAGTAAATTTATTATTCATCCCCATTTTCATATTGTAATTTCATATATTCTTATTTATTTCATTATAAATGTGATTTTCCATAGCTTTATTTAAATAATATTATCATTATGTAGAGACTATATTATAGTATTATTTTTTAAAAAATCTATAATATTGAATTTCCCACAATTATCATTGGTATGATATTTTTTTAGACACTTTATAAAATCCCTTAAGATCATAAAATATCCAATCATATTATATGGTAATGCACTATCATAAATTAATTGATGTTTCTTCTCTAAGGATTTTTTTTCAAAATCAACAGTCATTTCACTAAAAATTATATTAATGTAATGTTTTTTATAATTTTCATTATCCAAATTCATACTAGATAAATATTTTGAAAAGCGGATACACTCATCACCATTGTGACCAGGCTGGTCACATTGTCCTTGAGTCTTTTCAAACATTTTAAACATGTTCTTAACATTCAACCAAATATACTCAATGGAAATTAAAATGTTTTTAAATTACATTGGAATTATATTCTATAAAACATGTACCCAAAGCAATTAATCCTTAAATCACTATTGGTAATGTCAGAAAATTCTTATTTCTATGTTCCCAAACCACTATACTTCTAATAATATCCATAAATATCATTATTACATCTTAATGTGGAATTCTATCGTGAATTTTATTTTTTTTAATTTTTCAATACAAATACAATTAATCCTATAATTTTTTTGAAATAATAATTTTTTATTAACCAAACATGTTATTCTTTCTAATAGGATTATTTCTATACCATTTAGAATCATTTTTCAGTAGTTTTGAATTTTAAATTATCGAATTCTATATGTTATAATTTATAATATGTACTATGATTTACCTAAATCAATATTTATTCAGTTTTGACAATGTATAAATCTATTTAGCAACCAATCTAATATTTTTTTAGTAATTTTATTTGTTATTTTTTTTGGAAAAACGAATCTTATCATTATGTAATAATTAATAATCATTTATAATACTATTCACCAGGCTTTCACGTAACAACCATTACTTTTTTATTTCATACAATAAATAATATTATTAAAATTTTATTTTGAAAATAATGAAGTGAAATGGATGAGGTATAATAGTAACGTCTAGAATGTTTAAAAGTGTAAATAATATCATAATAACAATGATTTGTTCCCTTATAATCCATAAGTAAATAATGAGTACTCAAATATATAATCAATATATCTTCATCGACTCAATTGAATGAAAAAATCCACCTCAAATAAATCTTCGTTCTAGGTGTAATGACTATACACTACATAGGGTAGGCGTCCTCATTAAGATGTAATAATATTATCTATAACTTAGTTATCATGGTGATACAAAAATGGTAATAAATATCTAATTCATTATTCATTTTCTTCATTGAAGTGAAAAACGCATATAAACTACTATTATTAATATATAATTTACAATTACAATTCAGCCCATTATACTTTTTATAGCATTTTTATTCATTAATTATATATTCCTTGATCTCCCATTTAATCGCACCCTCTATAATTTTTTCTTCATTCCATTTATAACCAATTATCTCATTACCTATTAATTATTATTCATTCACCTTTCAATATGTACTCTTTATATATATTAAAAAAATAATCTCAATGATTATGTCTTAAAAAATTTCAATGCAATAATGAAAAGAAATGAAAACATTCATCATATGTTTTGAAAAATTATATCCTTTATCTTTTAAATAAAAAATAAATTCATTAATCTTAATTTAACAAATTATATTTTCTTCGTCTTCTATATCATATTCCCTTCGTGGAATGTTAGAACCAATATTTCCAATACCATCACAATAAAAAATATCCTTTATAATCGACTATGAGTTTTACCTTTTAATCATTAGAAATTTATTGATATGAGTGAGATGATTTTTTCAAATTTGACATCAACATGATCATGTGAATATGATTATAGAACAACATATTCAACTTGTTTTATGTTCTTCAATATCAATAAAAATTTTAATGAAATTTCATCAACACCATTGAATATATTTTTGAAACACATCCCTTACACAGAACAAAAGAAATAAAAATGTTTTACAGGTCATCCAATGGTTGAGTACCAAAATAATAGTTTTTAATTGAATAATATTTTCCATCAATCCTATATATTACAATATATATTATATTTTCTAAAATATTAGAGTCCTATAACATCTCACAAAAACCCTATTATCTCTCATTATTTTATTTAGATTTTTTTAGAATTTAACAACTATATTTTCATTTCTCATCCTCAGATATTCATATGTCACAATCTAAACATATGTAATTACTTTTTTCACATTTTGATTTCTAAAATTAATGTTTTATATTCTATTAAATATTTTTTTTCAACATAAACTTTATTATGAGAAATATATTCTCTAATAGAGAATTACATGTTACTTCATAAGTATGGACATTAGTATCATGATTCTTCTAATATAAATATTTAATTGTGGTGCCTTTCACTTGATAAATTAACTCATGATTAGTTTCCTTTGAATAATTTATCAATGTAGACAAATGTTTTTATAGAATTATATTATTCCAAACAATAATACCCCCTATAAATGTGTGAGTACTCTTATATTTAAAATAATTCATGTCATCCATTTTTAACAAAAATTAAAAAACTAATTATTCCAATAAGTATCCAGTATATATCAAATGAAATCAAGTAGAAACTATATTGAAAAAACATGACTAAAATTTTAACTCAATCTCAGGATCTTATAAGGGAACCATATTTCAATCATTAAATTGTTGAGGAAACATGTATAATAAGGGTTACATAGAGGTATAGGGGTGGGGATGAATCAATTATAAATATTTATTTAAATTAATTTACTATTTCTTATGAAATCAATATATATCAATTATTTGAGTGATCAATCATAAAAATTAATTGACAGATATCGAGTAAAGTAATAATGTGAAACACTATGTATTATGTTAAATTCTCAAAAATATTACATAACACATAATATAATTTTAGGTCACCCAAGACCATATAAGACAGAAAGAATCACCATTGGAAAAAAAAGATGAGAAGGGGATATCAATTTCCCTTAATAATTGAGTATTAAAGTAATGTTTAATGACATATCTCCCAAAAAAGAACTAATACCATGGATTTTTATGTAATTATTATTCTTATCAAATATATTAATGTCAATAACAATATTATATTAAAATCAAACATATACTATATTAATAACATGGGATCCAATTTTCAATTGCACCATAATATATAAAAATAATGATTAAATGTAAACTAGTGTTTTCATTCCATTTGTATTCTTTGAAATGAAATTCAGAATGTTTCCCACTAAGGTTCTAAAAATTTAATTTTATAAAAACCTCATATTTTTTGTTCCCACCAAACTAAAAAGAATAAAATTATACCCTGCTAAAACATTATAATATAAATTAATCCCACTTTACACTTCAGGACAGTTTTTTATATTTTTACATTCCCCAAAACCCATTATAAACCACATATATATCTAAACCTAGCCCATTATGTCAAAAACTATACAACATTATATTTTTAAAATAAATTTCCAATTTTAATAAATATATTAGAATTTTTAAACATCTCTAAATTATTTTATATTCTTATGTCACTTCTTTTTAATCTTTTATTTTAGTCATTTGATGTATCCATATTCAAATAAAAAGATATCATTCTATTACTTGTTGTATCATGACATTAAGAATCTATTTTTCCAAAATAAAATGAAACAAATTCTTTAATCATAGAAAATCTCTCTAGTTTTTTGTGAAATCATTCTTGCTCCCAATGAATTTCCCTACCATCAATTATCAAGTCTCACAATATTATTCAATAATCAAATTTTTTGTCTACAAAATTTAAGGATCCGGGTGAAACACCATTTCCAATGTACTGACCTTTTATCATACTCAAAATAGAATTGAACATAATATTCATAGTTTCCCATTTTATAAAAAGTTTCATATTCATTTTCATGTGACTACATGATTTGAGTTGATGGAATTATAATATTCTAAACGTCAATATACGACATTAATTAGTAATTCCCTTTCTGATATCAATTTCTAGAGTCCAATCTTAAATATAATTTATCATTACATTGTTTTTTAGACAATTTCAGTACCAAATTCAATAATTATTAAAATACACTAATATATATATATATATATGATATAGCATTATATGTAACTCTTTTTTGGATTCTAAGACACCTTACATATATCCAATAATTCATTATTATACCCAAAACATATTATTTTTTTATTTGAAACATATTATGTATTTATTCTAAATATATTTTATTCCTTTGAAACAACTTATACCCTATCACATGTTACATATTCCCAAAATCCATATTATTTAATGATATATTTTTCAATAAATTATATTAAAATTAGCAATGTTCTATAAAAAATTATATTTCATCAAATGAATACCTATGTTATTTAAAATACCTAGAAAATACTTTATTTCCTTCACCTAAAATAATAATCAGTATGTTTCTAGTTAGTAAATGTTATTTAATATTTTAACATGTATCAAAAAACGTATCTTTTTATTAGACATTAATTAATAGAATAAATACAAAATACCAAATGATATGGTTTTCTTCATTAACAAAATATCTTAGTATTAGTGTGATATAAATTACAGAGCTCAATAATCAACAAATTTTTTTTAATATAAACTCATTATACTATCTATATAACAAGCTTTACAATTCACTATATAGAATTAATTAATGAATCTTATTAAACATGTAATTTTTATACTATACATTAGTGTTGAGTCATATAAAATTTTTAATATTTTTAAACATGTATCTTAAATGATTTTAATAATGAAAATTATAAAATATCAAAAAAAGTTATAATGTATCTAAACACAATAGTTTATTGATAACTCATTGGACAACATACATGACAATTATTTAGAGCCATCAATTTACTATTCCTCACATGTTTCTCAGTATAATAGATTCATAAAAAAACGAATGATTCATCTAATAATTAGATAAGGAATCTAATTATAAGAATACTTATGGAAGAATTTATCATATATAAGTACAAGGATAAGGTTATAAAGATATTGGTTTCACAATTATCATTGAAATTAGTATATTTAAGCATATATACAAGATTATAATCTCCTAATAATATTAAATATATCTTAAATTACTAATGAAATCAAAATATCTATTTACATATATTGAAAACCCCTTTTCAAACAAATTATGAAAATCTATCCATAACCATAATTGTAACCTAAATTAATTTTATTTTTCAAAAAATGAAATAAATAATACAATTCCCATTTTAGAATTAATCTATAATGTAATATCAGATCATTCATTACAAATCCTAATGTTTTATATATTTTAGTATTGATAATATATTTATATACATCCCCTTTCCTAAAAAATTCAAATTTCTCATCCTGTTATTATGTATATAGATGTGAGAATCACACATGTAATCCAATAACCAAGAGTTTTGATTTGGTAATTTGATTTCTTTATCATTCAAATCTAAATTCATGTCATGAATATCTTTGATAACACATTAATGAATGTTATAAAAAACAACTTTTTTATTATAGGACATGAATTTATGTGATATCAGAATAACAATCAAAATTCAAGAAATAAAATCCCATAATTATATAATTATGGGATAATCTTTTATTTTTTGTATATTTATTATGTTGTTTGAATGAATGTACTACCAGAAAATTATATCCATATAATTTATTTCTTTATTAGTTAAATATTAATACATCACTATATAATTATTCTATTTGGGTGCACCTCTTGTCATATTAGTATTTATATACAAAATTATTAAAAACATAACACAAACTATTCTTAAATATTTTTGTCTATTTTATGACCAAAACAACCTCCAATAGGATAGTGTCTTGTGACTTACCTCAAGTAGGAATATCAGACTCATTGAAGGCCTTATCCTAACACACATGTATATATACCAAAATCTTTACATCAATGAAATTATGAAATGTAAAATACTGATAACCATGCATTTATAAATTTAAATTTATTATCTGTGTAAGAAATCAAGTCATGAATTAAAAAGGGATAAATACAAACCCACCAAAAATAAAATGGTACAAATCCAAGACCAGACATTGGAAGTGAACATCTTTCAAATAATATTTTTTAATACAAGTAAATTTTTTCTATATAACTAAGGTCTTATTCTTCCATGTCCCTCAAAGATAATTTTAAAAGGTCAGACTTCTAAATAATACACAACGAATATTAGAAAATCCAATGAAGGGGTGAGTATAAATATACCCAGTATGACACCTTAAAATCTATAAGAATTTGACGTAATGAAAAAAATTCAAATCATCATGATACAAAGAAAAAACCCATAGGAAATGATTAAAATAGAGGATCACATTATATGCCTCATAATGATATTCCATCAACTATATACAAACCTGAATTCCTGAGTGGGGATCAATATCCTTTTATTGGTATGTGTATCAATAATAAAACCTAATGGAATGGACTACAAGAATTTACCCTATGAAAACAGAATAAATATAATTGGAATAAATGCTCTAAGACTTATATTAAGGTGTACACATTGTATTTTAAAATTTTAAAAACACTTCTCCACCTCCCTAGGTCAGTATATGCAATGTTTTTATTTTCCCTTCCTATTTATATGTACCTAGTGTTTCCAATCATGGGTACTTATGTACGTATCTAACATCCCATGTATATTTTTTACTATCTGGAGTATTTATGCCCAAATACATTTGGTTTTATCTTGAAATCGATGAGCTACCCAAGAAATCATTGAAGAAAGGTTAAAATTATGTGTCATAGCAATAACACCTTGTGAGTTATTTTTCTTCAAATGGAAACCCTAGTTCCATAAATACCCCCATAAATGGAATTTATTATTTTCATACACTCAACATAGTGATTTATTTCATCAAAACCATAGGCCATCATGTTGATTCCTCCCACGACATTACTATAATTTTCCTCATCTATTCTAACTGAATATTGTGTATCTGATTAAACCGTTATTCATTACTACTAGAAATCTGATTGTTGAACTTAATAGTAGATTGAGAGTCATATCATAGTCTTACTATTATTTCACAATACAATACACTCAATACAATAACCTAATATGATCTCGTTTTATTTTCACAATTGTTTCAAATCAGGCTGTTCAGCGATACAAACCCAGATCTAAAAATATCATTCAATTTAGTCTAGGAAATGGGTTCGCAAATTTATTTATTTAATATATGAAAAACCATTGGTCATATGTGATTCTAGTAATGAATTTATAAATAAATTTGGGGTGGAAATCCTGAAAAAAAAAAGATTAATGATACACAATCATTTTCTAGTCGTTCTTCATCTATTTCCATTACATTTATTAATGAACAACCTATATATATAAAAAAAATCTTTCTAAAATTAATATACAATAATCATGCACCTAAAATATGACTAAATTATAGAACACATTTTTTTCTGAATGAATCACATTCATTACATAAATAATAAAATTGGGAAATTTTTAACCGAAGAATTATTACCTTTATATTGATCAATAACTGATGAATAATCAATATACATTTTTTTTCCTGGAGAGATCCTTGAATTTAATTTTCATAAATTATCACCAACCAATCATCATTGATCAATATGAATTTCTCCAACTATCACTTCCAATTAATAAGTTAATGTGTCCAAACATGAGACTCATGCATAAGATTATATAAATAATGAATATAATTAGGTCGATGCGTCACATAAAAAAATACTTAATTTAAAATTTTGTTATTTACAAAGGTGAAAACATTTAAAGAAAAGTCTAATTCAGAAAAATATAATTTCATGAATACTATAATGAATACCCTTTAAGATCAAAATTTTCACCACATTTCTGATCCAGGCCATTATATAGGTGTTTTTCATTATTTTATGGAAAACAATGGACCCGAAAAAATTATAATAATTTAGATATTTCAAAAAATAATGTAGAACAGACCAGGATAGAGAATCTTAGGAAATCATAGTAATTAGACACTAAAAGAATCAATAAAATATATTAATGTGATTCCTGATAAATTAGGGTTGTTACATTCTCCCATCTTTTGGAATTTACATCATTAAATGAAAATTGTCTATGAAATTGGATGTGGGTAATAACCCACATATGGGTCTCCTCCTTCTTGGTTCCCTCCAAAATAATCCCAGGATTCAACCAGAAACGGACTAGGGTAATATATCACCCATGAAGTATCCTCTCTTAATGATGCTCAATATACATTGTGTACTCATAAATGGTATCCCCATTCATGTTTCCAAACTCACCGCAGTCGATAACTAGAGAAGGGTCATTCATGTATCTCCCCATTCATCATATATGGAATTAATTGGTTACCGAATCGAACTATGTAGGTAGTAATAATAATAAATCCCCCTTTCTAACTCCACACATGACATGAAATGTCCAATAAATCAACTTGATATGGTCCCTCCACATAATAATCACCACACCCAATATAAATGTGAGACACTCAAGAGGACATGGTCTCCCTCATGAAAAAAAGGCTCCATTTCCATATGTATTTATAGATATTATGTGTCTTTGTATTCCTAATTTACTTCTATATGTTCTTAAGTTTATCTTTAATTTCTGACAACATATCTTGGCTGAGATGTAATGAATTTGTAGGGTTGGTATGACAATGTGGATACCATCAAGGTTTCCTCTAAATGATATTTCACAATTTAATAATAACGGTTTAATTGTAGATGTTGTTTTAAAAAAGAATCCCCGAAGGTAGGTGATCCTCCCATCTACCACCAAATCCAACATGTAATCTTGTAGCATGTCCTTCAAGACATGAATGGTCTTCTCTATCTAGCCACTAGTCCAAGGGTGAATATCTGGGTTCAAATGAATATTATTCTCAAAGGCCGCCAAATATAACTTAAATAACCGTGATTTTAATCAACCATCATTGTATGATATTATCAACATGGAAACTCTAGGGTTTCATACAATCTTTTGCAAGTACGGGTGTCCCCTGACCTCAATTGATCTCTACTATAAAATATCTTGGATGTGGCCAACCATTGTGAGTCAATCTATGATCACATATTAGGCATATTAGCTTTTTGGTGACCATGGTATCTCCATCACAAAGCCTATATATGTCACATACCACTTCCATTTTGGATCAACATGGGTCTGAATTAATCACAGCATAACGAGATTTCCAGAATTCCCATATTGCATACTAAGTCATCGATACGAAATATATTATACTTGTTTGTTTATCCCTATCATCCAAAACAGATACTAATGGTGAATGTAAATTTTTTCCACTAATAGATGTACAACTAATGGTGAGATATGGATCATCCTTATAATATCATCTATCTAAAACACTAGTATCATCATCCTTCAATTAAATATAATAATGGCTCCTCACCTTCATGAAATCAATTATTAGCATTTCTAGTTGATATTTGACTATGCAGGGTGTCAAAGTATATATCAACACACAATGCATTTGTGACTAAAAAAATACAAGTGGTAACCAAAATCTATTGGAGTTACTATTTTTCTTATACATCTATAATTGATATCTATAACGAGAAAAATTACTATGATGCCTCGCTCAACAAATGCGAACAATATCTCATTGGGAGGAAGTCTTCTACCACGTTACCCTTCATTTGAGTATAGAAAATGTCAATGTCATAATCCCGGAGGGTCACTTTCTATCGCCATTTTTTCATGATAATATTATTCTGATAGAAAAAATACATGAAACTATTATGGATAAAATAAATGATTAATTGATCAACGATACGGTAATTTCATCACATATTCAATGAAATGACTACTATTTCTAGATCAAGATCAAGGGATGAGAAGTTCATATCATGTGGTCTCATTTGACATGATCCATAGGAAATTAGATCATTCATCACTATTATTTCTCAACCAAGCCCAGTTTATGACATATCAATGAAAACTAAAAAATTAAAACCCTTCTAATGAAAACTCATAATTGGAGTTCTTGAAAATATCTAGATAAATTCCAAAAATCCTAAGGGATCCTCTCTATCCACAATAATGGATTCCCCTTCTTTGTCAAATCTATCCATGTAGGTAATACACAAAAAAATTCAAATGAATATTTAATTATATTCATCAATCCCAATGAAGTTCCACATCGTTGTTATTATAATCAGTTGTTCCCAAGATAACTATGCCATGAAATTCTCCAGATCCACCGATAAACCATTATCATAGTCTAAATGTGTCCAAAATAGGACCTCATATATTTAATAGTATAAAATTATGATATTACTATGATGATGGTTATATCAGAATATGTATATGATATCTTCAAGGGTCTCACGTGATCCTCATTATACTCATGGTATACTAATAAATCATTGACGATAACAACCAAAAACATGCCAATGGACGGATAAAAGACTCAGTTAATGTGTCCCATGAACACTGGTGGGGAGTTTGTCATGTAAAATGGAATCACAATGTACTCATTGTGATAGTAGTGACATTTAAATCTCCCATTATGTATATCCTCGTACTGTAATCCCATTTGGTGATAGTCTCATTAGAGGTAAATCTCTACAAACCATTATTCCCCTATCAATTAATAAATTAGATTATCTATCCATTTTAGTGAATACATTTTTTTAATATTCACCTTGTTTAGGTGACAATAATCCACAAAAAACCTCAATATCCCATCAAACTTCCTATGAAACAATACTTGGGATATCGAGAAAGAAACATTGGGCCAATGAAATATCTTCCGTGAAAAGTTTTTCATCTTCACCATCAACTTTTGAAGTATAATGTTATCCATCAGAGAATAAATATAGATACAAAGGACTTATCAGGTTTTATATAAATGAATTTATTTATTTATTTATTGTGTGTTAAGCCTATAAAATTCTAAGGAAGTATTTCCCCGTACTCCTCTACCAATAAAAGAAACATGAATCCCATAACAAGAACTACTAAGATTGTAATGATATCAAAAAGGTGAGTAATCATATCATACCTTCTATTTATAAGCCTTACCTACTAAACCAGGGTTTCTATCACTCCATAAAAGGAAAACATTGTCCCCTAGTTTTGGAACATTGCAACTGATCCCTAAAATATTCTATCTAGGAATAAACTATATGTAATTTGTACATACGTAAAATTACAATGTAAGGCCAACATTTTTTAAAAAGTTATCCCATATTAATATGTCTTCTCAAAGAGTCTGTTAACACAATAAGTATTAGTATGTGATCACAGTGTCTCTTCAAGTAGACGTTTTAAAGAGTAAGGGTCATGCTAAATGATCAATTATAATCTACATGTCATTAGCAAGTGATGTGGAGTGAAAGGAGTTCCTCACACTAATATCTGTATTTATTTAAGATAATGTATTGAGTAAATAGTTCATACCTCCTCTCATTATTAAATATTATAGTATATATGACTCTAAATGTTTCTACTGAACTCATCCTTTGACACCGACTCCCTGAGATTGGTGGTGACCACTATGAATTGTTTGTGATGACAAGTCAAATATTTTACCATATATAACTACTAACAAAGCTCATATAACACACTGAATTCTATATAAACCTCCCAGATTCCTCAAATGACTCTTCCTATGTAATCCATATATGATATCCTTTTCGAATTCATGCATGGACAGACGATCTTGGGAAATATTTCTGCAATTATCATAATTGTATCACTACATATATTTAGGATGAGTATTACTATCTTGTGATCCTAGAAAATTATACTCTTTTTCTTGAGAAAATCTCCTAAAACTTCTCACTTTTATATATCCTCAAGTCATTTTTTTCATCTAGCTTCCTGAAAAATTTTATCTTCTATACACCCACTATCAACACATACTATTTGTGTTTTCTTATAACAAACCCATTAAACATCCAAGTCACTCTCTACTCCCAAAAAATTACATATAGTGAATAGAGGTATAATGTATGATTGTATGTAACAATGTAGTGCCATTTGAATATACTTAGCTATAAATAAATGATCACACATTATATACATTGAGTATTGAGGGGGGATAGTGATCCTCGATGAATAGTCATCCACAGTCACACTGCCCTACTAATGATGTAGAAGCATCAAGGTTTACAAAACCACTAAATATTTAAATAAAACTCTTCTGTAAATAGAATCATGAACTATTACCATTAATGTGTCACCTCATAAAATAGAAGTCTCACTAATCCCAAATATTATTCTAAAGAGCTATTAAGAATGATCACTTCTGAAAGACCATTTGTTCTATGTAGTCGGAAAAAGATAAAATACTATTTTCACTATGTCAAGCTATTCCACAACTGGTTGTGGTTCTAGATCCCCATGTAACTGGAGAATATATTTTTACCGAAACCCATGGAGTATACATATCTGGTAAACCTCATCATCTAGTACTCATGGAAACATTTTCTACATGACATGTGTTGCTATGAAAAGTCCACCACCTAGATGTAATTACTATTGAACATGACACTATATCGAATCCTCAGTTAAATTGATATTATACTCATCATCCTTATACATAATCATAGAAGAATAAATTCATATAGGCGTCATGATATAATCAAGATGCAACATATTCAATGGGAATATCTAAAGATATGACACAAGAAGGATATGTACACCAAAACTCATTCGATTATGACGCAGGTACTAAAGGTTTACCTGAAACATGTTTCTTCATGTAACAATTCAATAGGCATCTTGTTAGAGTCATAATGTATTGATATATTACATGGAGTACCAACAATATAGTCCATAGTGACATATCTATTATTTTAGCAAATAACAATGATATTTAACCCCTATTTCATGATCTCCATTCCTAATGTACAATAGACAACTCTGAAACAAATTTTTCATGACCCAGCCCAATGGTGCTCTTACCGTGACTACATCAAGGCTTCATGTAATATGTTATGGGATAGAGACTAGCATTAAGTAGGAATATAACAATCATTGGTGTCCTTAACCAAATTTAATTGTATACACTCACACATATTGAATCTTATACAATGCCAAATTGTAAAACAACTACTAAGAATTCCAGTATAAATATAAAAACAAACAATCATAGTACCACAACTAGTACTGAAATAAGAACATCCAAATTGATATCCCCCCAAGAAAACTATGATGTTGACCAACCCATTAAAATGTAATATGATTACTATCAAGGTATCTATGGGAGCACAACTTACCCAGTCTTGATCACTACCTCGGCCTACTCTAGGAATATATAGGACTCCATCATAAGGTTAGTCACCTACATAGTACATGAAATGTGTTGTAAACACACAAGAAGGATTGAATATAATAATACCCAATAAGAAACCATGAAATCAATATACATATACCATCATGAATATTAGTTAGATCATCCAGGGTATATGTCATTGGAATATATAACATTAATATCCAGATATACAAAAATTATAAAAAATCCTAAAATTAAGATTAAAATAGTAATTTCATCTAATGATTAGTGCCTAATGGTTCCACATATCACTCTTTAGTGAGGAAACACTATACTATTCGTATATGTATAAAATGGATTCTATTCAAGATTCCATTCTAATTAAGTCACTTTGTAACATGTATATGCAAGATTAATGATGACATTGATACACAGAATGTGAATCACTAACAAAGACATGTGTTATTCCAAAAACCCAATATTTTTTAGCCTTACATATATGGGATCGACACCTCTATATTGTTGGTCATGAAGATTATATAAACCCAACCTCAAGAAATAATGATTATAAAGGAACACCCTCTGGTCCTTAGATTCCTAAAAATCAATCTAAACCTAATTTTTATAGGTGGGTAGAAACATCCAATGAAAGGGATGTGATTCCATAAAAACACATAATGGTATTTGTCAAGGGAAAAGACCCTATGGAAATATATTTAAAATGAGGAGATGAAGAGATAAAATCCTTCTATGAAGGCATACAATATTTGTAATGATAGTACATGACATGTCTCCATGATACTGGGTTAGTTTTTTCCCAACATTATATTTATGTGTCCATATCCATGAATGTTGAATATATGAGCGAATTTAATCTAATACATTTATGTCTTCCCATGTCCATGTATGAGTATATGAAGTGTCTGAATCTATATACACATGGCAATGATTGTCTACCCTTGGTGGTAAATCATGATCATCTAGGTTAGGGTCATAGGGCCTGTAATAGGTATCACACACCGTGTGATATTCTTATTCATATGTAATCCATATCCCCATATATATATCAATACGTATCATGTTTTCATTTGTTATAATTTAAATACTATAGAATTTCATTTAAAATTTAGTTCATCTTCTGGATTCATTCTATGACAATACTAAAAAATTTACATCCTCGATTATCACTACAATTAAAGGATCTGATTCAACAATTCTCAGAAATTTTTTTGGATATAATTTCAATCCATCTATGTTTCTTGGGAATAATCCTATTTTATTAACAAATAAGAACAATCCATGACCAACAGATGCACATCTGGATACATTTTTTACCATGACCATAGCTCTATGTTAGCAATGATCTTCATTATGATTTTTTATATCAATATATTGAAACATGAAATGAACGTGAAATGATTCTTTTCTAAGGTATTAATTAAACCTCTGTTCAGACATGACACTAATTATAAACTTGCACTGAATGGTTAGAGAAAACTATGAAACACAATAGAGTAATGGACCTCAGGTGGTATGGGATTGGCCTTTATTTATATCCATTTGAATGAAAAAATGACGATCCAGAATGAATTAAAAAAAATTCCAAAAAAATCACAACAATTTAATTCAGTACCCGACACAAGACCATACTATGAATAAATTAATTAGTTAATTGACTGTTTTTAATTATAGGAATTAATACCACCAGGATATGTAAAAATAAAACAATTTCACACATAAATATAGTTAAATAAAATTTGAAGAATGAATTCCTATAATTATCATTGATGAGATCCTTGTATTTAAAATGGTCTAAATTATCCTCAACATTTCATCATCATTTGACACATATGTCTCTATTTATCTCACATAATTCAAAACTGTATATAGCTGACCCTAATATTTGGTCATAAGAATGATTAGATATATAAAATTACTAGGTCACTGCATTATTTAAATAAATAAATAAATTTTAATATTTATTTTATTATTTACCCCTATAGCAGTTCTTAAAAGTAATCCTAATGTCAAAAATGATGTTGTCATAGATAGGTAAATGCATAAAATCGTTAAATTAAGGGATGCATATTCTTGGTTGTTTTTCTATTTAATCATCTATTATTTTGGTTAAGGAAATCGTTATCTAGTGTATGAGGATTGTAAAGGGTGTACTAGGTGTTGAAGACATGAAAGTGGATAGAAACTATCCATCTAATGAATTTTTATTTCTTGATTAATGGTTAGTAGTAGTTATAAACCCTAAATATGCATTCTATGTTAGAGGTTGAATTGTTTTATGAACCCATTCAAGCGAGAAACCAAAACATGTGGGATTAGAAAGAGACCTCGTGTTTGGGAACGACATTGGTTTTCAATCCTTGTGGGTTTCCTATGAATCCGTGAGAACTAGCCCCCACTTTGATAGTAGCTGGCACACAATCAGATCCTGGTTTGGACAATAGTGTTTCCAAACCATGTTCCACATAAATTTTTTTGTTTATTTCATTTTCCACACTCTATCATCAAGAACTGATACCAAATTTTCCTCCCCATTACCCTCAATAATCCAAATATGTAAAAATCTTCTTATAAATCATCCCAAGGATGGATATCCCCCATTTCTATGCAATTTTAATCATCATTGGGTGTAGGCCATTGATTCAAGTGATTATACATCTCCCCATTAATCAATTTTCTAGATTATGGATTATGGAAATATTCTAGTTATTCTAAATCACTAATCCATTATTTATTCTAGTGTATTTTATAATGGGAATTTTTAGGTTGATTATTTTTGAATCAATGGGTATGGTTGAGCATGAAATCAACATCAGAATCAAGGTAGATGGTTTAATAGTTATATCCCACTATATTGTTTATTTTATTATGTGTATATATTTTTTATTTTTTTCCTTGTTATTTAACATTAATTTTCTAATATATATATATATATATAAAGTATTAGTTAGTTATTAAATAAATCAGACCCTTCATGATCAATGTGGTTGATTATACTGGTTACGGTCGACTCGTGGGGTGTGCCACTTATTGAACATGGTATTTGGAATGTTAAGTGTACAGTTGGATTTTTATTAGATAAAGACCTTGGGAATTATGTTGTCTTGATAACTAGAATTTTGAAATTAAACTAATTGTATATGTTTCTTGTTATTGACATGTTATATGGGGTTGATTGGTATAATTTTAATGGATTGAATGAAACAATGAGATTGTGTTTAATGATTCATGGGATGAAATTGAGTTTTATAAATAAAAATGGAGTGTTGATAATGAATGTGAAAATATACTTGGATATGAAATGAGAAATTTGTTAATTGGGAAAGGAATGTAAATGGATAATGTGATAATGTGAAAGGCATAAATATGTAATATAAGCGAATGAGTTATTAAATTTAATGATTAATGATCCTAATTGTTATTTTTTTGGCAAATGGATTGTCATAAAATATTATTGTGTATATAGAATAGGGGTAAGTGGGGGTATTGTACACGGCGCTCTACACCCACTAGTCAGGTTGAACTGAGGATCTAAATTGTGTCTCTATAATACACATGTATGGAATCCGACTGAGGCTTTATTCCTCCAATGGATTCACATGATTTGATTTCTAGAATGGGGCTCTAAAGTAATGGTTATGTTTGATTTTTTCAAATGATTTCCATATTCATGTAGGAAAAATTATTTCCCCCTTTTTCAATGTTTATATTACTGACATTGGCTCTTTTGTGTTTGATGAAAGTGGTTTACCAATGGAAAAATAATAAATGTGGATAATTTGATATTTTAACATTATTGGAACCTATAAATATTATATTTATCTTGTTATTCATTATAAAAAAATAGTACACTAACTTTTTAGACTATTTTTTTGTAGATATTACCAGGGGTGGCCTACTAAATTATACTCACACCATGCTTGGGCCATAGTTGTGTACCCAATAATACTTTATTGTTGAAGGTCATGACAAGGGAAATGGCCCAATTATAGATGGTTGAGTTGGATTGGTATATGCTTAGAAAATATACATAGACATGGTGAAAAAACCTATATTGGATATTCTTTATATTCTATTCAAATTCATATTTCTATACACTTCGTACTTTATGGAATGACATATCAAATATTCTATTGGTTTTGGTATTGCACCCAGTTTTTGAAAATGATGAAAATGCATGTTCACAATTTTGAAGCATAACATATTTTGTATTAACATATAGTGGATTAATATGATAAAGAGTGTACACTCATCCCATGTGTTCTATTATATACACACTGTTAGTTTTTTTAATCCAGTGTATTTGGAGGATCTCTTGAGGTCTTATGCTGAACCAGATCTGGGCAATAGTTTGGTGGCACTGGGGGAAAATACATTACATAGTGGTATAAATGAATTTTTCATTCTATAAACATGATATTTATAGAGTGTTAGGTTGTATTTTAGGACATGTTGGGATTTGGAAATGAGATCGTCCATGGGACAATCAAATTGATATATGGTTGAAACAACTTATACCCATGGAAGGATAGTTTTTATTGATGTTTGTTATTATGATAGGATGATATTTTACATTAATTGATGTTATTATTATGATATGTGACTATTTTATGATATTTTTAAATGGATTAAATGGTATGATTTTGTGCAATCATGAGTTATTTTAGGTATCTATAGATAATGGTTGCTTGCATCAGGGTAGGAACACCAACTTAATACATGCGGGATGTTTGAGATATAATGATTTTTTCATGAAATTTGAATGATGATGTGTCTAATAAAGTGGATAAAAATTTGCAAATATTATGAATGTAAAATAATGGTAAAGAATATTTCCAAATGAATAGTTATGAATGGGTAATAATGATTAAAATCTTCCTAATAGTGAATGATTTATGGTTATAATGTGAAAATTTTAAAAATATTTTTTAATGGAAAACTTATGACTATTTTAGTCATTTAAACCCTTGTGACCATAGACCAAAGAATAGATGGTTAATGGAATTGGTATATATGATATTATATATATCAATATAGTTTCTGTAAAATCGGATGTTCATGGATGTTGTAGATATTTCTTTTGAGAAAATAGTATATTATTTATGTTGTGTGTTATTTTTGTGTTTGGAATTATTGATATATTCCACTAGGATGACATTTTTAGTATGGGAGAAAAGAGGATAACACAAAGAACACTCATCACAAGGTAGTGCAAGAAGCCCAATTGTTCCATGGTTATATATTAGAGGAGAATATTTTTGAGAAATGTACTCATTATATGAAAATTATTGAATTGGAACTAGGGATGGTTGTGTTGAGTATTACTGATGTGAATTTAGTGTTTTATTTATAAGACCCTTTAACAATTAGATAGTGAGGGTGGAATTGAGGTGTGATAATAAAGGATATAGTCTATTCCAATGATTTTAGATCACTGAGATACTCCTCTTGAGAATATATTCAATTTAGTGGCTCTTAAGTTGTGAGTACTGGAATGGAACTTTTGGTATATTCTACTTTGGACATATCATAATGATTGTATATTGTTGAATGATTTTTAGGAATTTTTTGTAATTTTTTTTCTAGATTCCATGGGGTAGTGGGAGTCCATGAATATTATGATTGTTAGTAAGGGGAATCATATAGTGATGTATTTTTCTGGCCATTTCACCAAATTGAAATGAATTATTCTATTTTTTGGAAAGGGATGAGTAAACTAAAGTGAAATAGTTTTCTGAATGTTGGTGATATGATGACATGTTCCTTGTGCACATAACTCATTTAAATAAGTTTTATGTGGTGTTGGATCAAGCCTTGATTTCAGAATGGATCCTCATGTAAGATTCTATGGGTGAATATTTGGTTCTTGATAGGGAATCAATTGGTGAATCTTTTTCTAGTATGAAGCATCATATTTAGGGATTTCACCTAAGAAGTGGAGTAGAATTTTTCTCATGTAAGAGGAACAACCTCTCAAGGGGGTGAATTGTTTTATGTTATGAATTTTGAAGTCCTAGACAAATTCATGGTAATTTTCCCAGACTACCAATTCTATACAGATTATGCAAGTGGAATGGGATTCTGAAGAGTTTCTATTAGAATCATCAACTAAGGGGAAGTGATAAATGATCAAGGTGAGTTATACTAGTCATTCGTGTCAAGATTGGAGAAATGGTATATAAGTGAGAGAACATCCATATTAAATTGGTAGTGAATCGCCAATAACACAACAGTATCCCAGGGAAGAGGGAGAGGTCATCATCATTGACATCATCATGCACTTGGAGGTAAAGATTCTGGACAATCATAAGTTCAAGGTACAATTTGGGTATCTTTAATTCTTTTATGTGCATTATTTGATACAATTGAATAATTTTTTTTATTTTCACGGTCTTATCTATGTAACATATGTTTGGTTTTATGTTTATTAATAAACCCTTAGGGGTGAGCAATGAAAAAATCTGGAAATTTAAGAAGAATACCATTCTAGTTGTCATGCCGAATTTTTTGTGGGACATGTTCTTTCATGAGATATCTGGTTATTACATTATAGTGGGTATGAATTGGATCGTGTCGAATCAAGACCACATAGAGTGTTACCTATGTCAGGTAAATCTAAATGTCCCTTTAGGGGGATAAAAATTTTCATCTTAGAGATTTGGATATCCTAGTAGGTCATGCTGTTTCATCTATTCAGCTATTGGGTGAGCTCACATCCCAAGTGGGATGTCTTGTGATTAACGATGGGGGCTATAAAAGTTTTTATATCTTACTACATTGTATTATTTATAGGTCTTGTTTCAGTAGGAATTATTTAGGATTACACACGAGAGAGATGTTGAGTTCACAATTGAGTCACTACTATTAGGATAACATATTTTTATCACACCGTATAGATTAAAACTTTCAGAGCATCAAGATCCTAAATTTCAATTGTAGTAATTAATGAATATAGGGATTATTCATGAAACAATGTTAACATGGCGATCACTAAATTTTTTTTCCATAAAATAATGTAGAATATTTTGTATTTATTTTTATTATCAGAAGATAATCTGACAAAATTATTGAATAAATACCCACTTCTGTAAAATTTAGATCTTTTTGAGATTTTGAACCCTGTTTTAGGGTTCTCACTGATTGAATTGATATTCAGTTATCAACAGCTAAGGGTGATAACTTATGATATACTCTGAACTAATTTAATGATCAATTTAGCATTGTATGAGTATTTTTTATTGATATTTGGGTTGATGATTGCACTAGTAGGGTTATGGACATGATGAATCTAATCATTAATCTGTACCTCAACAATTTTGTAGTCATTTTTGGTGGATGACATTTTAGTGTACACCAAAACTCATGAAAATCATCCCAAACATCATTAAATCTTCCTGAGTACACTAACATAGAATATTATATTCACCTTGAAAAATAAATTTCATTTCTGGGGTGACATATTACATTTCCTTTATCACATAATCCCCACAGAAAGAGTGTTAGCTGAACCACAATAAGGGTAGGTTGTTGCTTCATTCAATAATCAGAAGAATATTTTTATATTCAATGATTTATGGGTTTAGTGAGATATTATATAAATTTTTTTAATGAAAAATACCATTTTCATCCCCATATATGTTCTTAAACTACATACGAATCACGTTTGAATGGTCCTATGCAAGTGAGAATAATTTCTCGGAGTTAATGCAATTGTTAAATACAATATAAATTTTGATCCAAATCGATCCAATAAGGAATTATAACATGTTTTGTGTGGAATCTGGTATTGGTCTTGTGATTTATTAGAAAAATATGATTTGGTTGTGTCATATGGGTAATGATATTGGATTTATCATGAATTAAAAATCCCTATACAATATCTATAGATGTATGTGATGTATTATTCATCCACAATTTGGGGGAATTATATTTTCGTAGAGCAGATTACTATTTATAAAGATCATAAGAACAAAAAAATATATCTTCTCCCAATATTATTGGAATATTCAAAAAAAATAGTTTTATTACCAAAAATACATAAATTTTATGTTGGATTTTATATTTGGAAGGGGAAGTAGTTTTTTCTTCACTATGGATCTGAATAATAAAAATCAGGTAGTTCTGGAATCCATCTTTAATTAATGGATGATGGATTTTTCTTCTGATATGTACCCAATTTTTTATGATGGACATGGGATGGTGGAACCTATATCAATGGTAGTTGTTTCCATTCAATTATGACGGATCACAGAGTAGATCTATGAGGATCTAGATTTTTTTTCTTTGAGAAAATGTATTGAATGTTTGGAGGTTTCTTCCAATTGAACTATATATAGTGATGAGATGATTATTGTTCATGGATATTTTCATATGATTATTTTATTTGAAAAAATATGATATGTGGGTTTCGTTATCCACTGTGAGAAAAGAATAAAAAAATTTAGAAAAAAATTCATGATCTTAATAGACAGTATTTGTGGTCAGGGATGAAGAATTAGGTTGTGGGTGTCCTGGCATAATTCTACAAATGTATGCATATGAAGGACAAGAATAAAAAACTAATTGGTTTATTTCTTCTCTTTCCCTTACCAAAATGGATATAGGATGATAGCACGATGAATTAGTTGGTAGGCCCAGTGAAGATTACTCTAAATATTTATGTGATATCTATTTTTGTGAATTTTTTGACCAAGGAGACACATTTCATTCCAAATACTAGAGTTTCCAGTTGTGGTTCTTGTGTTAATTCACTCTTCCTAAAGGGGTTACAGAAATAATTAGTTACCCAGGTGTTTTTTAGTTTGGATTTCCCTCCACAGATAGATGGGGAGTTGGATCATACTATTTGCCTTCTAAAGAAATGATGAGGATATGTTTCATTCAAATTTTTGGATCTTGGGATATGCACTAGGAGCTTATAGAGTTCTCCTACAACAATTTTTATTATAAAATGATTCATATAGATACATATGAGGCACTCGTTGAGAGGATGTGTATATCTCTACTATGATAGATAGAGGATAGTGAATAACAGTTGTTGGGACTGACTCTCATGAAGGATATTTGATAATTTGTTCAGATGATTAGGAAAAATATTGATATATTTCAATGTTGGTATAAGTCATAAATTAATTTACAAACTTGGCATGTGGAGTTAATATCATGTGATAGTGTGTCTATTTTGGTTTTACCAAGGACGGGTGATACATTAGATTCATAAATAGGATATGTTAGGGACCTTGTATGTGGGTTTGTTTGACATAGTAAATGGGGTCATATCATTGGTGTGTCGATTTTATCCACCAATGTGGTATAGTGTCATGAATAATGTTTTTCATTTTTTATTTCATCCAAAGTATTTTCACAATCAATATCATGTCACTGATGTTAATGATGATGTGATTGAGGAAGATACGACCTTCAAGGGTCATCAGGTTCGTATTGTGGATTTTAGTGATAAATTTATGTGTGGACATATCGTGCATTTGGTTTGAGTGTTATGGATGTATGGAAATTCTCATGAGGAAACTTGGGAGAGGTAGACAGATATGTGGGCCCCAATCCCAAATCTTTTCACCATTTAGAAAATGAATGGTTTGGAGTGTGGCTCGAGGAAGAGATGATAAAAGGTGGTGAGATTATAAGATCCATGACATCTTTGAGGTATGTTATTCTCTATTTTTTTGGTTTAAGACTCTCTAATGTTGGTTAGATAACTTTTTATTGGTCATAAAAGGAGTCTAGTAGGTGTTTTGGGGGTTAGGGACATGAAGAATTTGATAAAGTGTCCATCTAATGCATTTTTCCTGGTTATCACATGGTTAGTGGTTATTGTGGGCCCAAACCATGATTTCCATAACATGGAGTACACAGTTTATTTAATCATGAAAATGGGGGAAGAGAAACCATGTGGGATTGGACGAAGCCATACTAAATGGTAACCCCATGGAATTTCAAACCGTGTGGTATTCCCTATAAGTCCTTTGATATTTCCCCCTCTTGGAAGATGGTGGAACACAGTTGGCACACTATTTTTGTATCCCATTGTTTATACGATGAATCCCATTAAAAAGGTGGGTTTTTAAAATCCACATACCCTTAATAACTCATTCAGTATTTTCCTCCCCATGTATCCTATATGAGCTATAAAAGAAGAAATATTCCAATAATAAAACAAAAATATCAATCTCTATCATTTTTATGGAATCTGTATAGTGATTGGGAGTATATCCAAGATCTTGGATATTTTAAAAAACCCATATGTTCTATATTCTATAATATGTATTTTGGAATTGTTATTGTTATTCCAAAACCCCTAATACATATTTTTTATTGTGGATTCTATGTTGGGGTTCTAAATGTGGTATTTTTTCAAATCAAAGGATATTGTTGAGCATTCAGTTATCTTGAAATCTGATTTAGTTGGTTGACATGTTAAATACCATATAATTTTAGATATTATTTATATGTTTGTGGTTTTTCATTTTTGGCTTTGTGCTGACTATTTAGGTTTCCATTGCATAAATAATGAATTAGTAGGTTATTCGATGAACTAAACACCTCATGATCACCATGGGAAGAATTGTGGTCGATTAGAATGGTCAATAAATAATTAGGGGGTGTTCCACTTCATGAACATGGGAATATGTATATTAAGTGTATAATTTATGTTTTATGAGATAGGTTCATTTGAAATAATGTTGGCATGTTAACAATTTTGGTGAAATGAAACTAATTTTTCATTGTGTCTAATTTTTACCATGGAATAATGGGGTGTCTAGTATAGTGTGAATGGGTTAAATGAAATAACTATAATGTGTAAAATTACTCATGGGTTGTAATTTAAATGATTAAATAGAAAATGTAATGTAAACAATGAACATGTTAATGTGTTAAGATATGAACATTTAGATGGTTTAGTTGGTTATATTATGTAAATGTAAAATGTGATAATGTACCAAGACCTGATGATATGATATTTTTGAATGAGTTATGATATTAAATGGTAAAAGGGATTAATGATTATGGCTTGTGTTTGGTAAATACGTTATTGTTAAAGAAGAAAGTTCACATGTATTAATAGTAATTGTGCAGTGTTGTACATAAGGATATATGCCAATGGGTTTTATTAGACTAAGGATATAAACTCCACCACTATAATGTAGAAGATAGGGATTCAGACGGAATCCCAACTCACCAAATTGTTTCATATGAATATTTAACGAGGATATAGCCTCCAAGTATTGTGTTATTTTTTTATGATATGTTTTTCCTAATTATGTAGGGAAAATTATTTCTCCCAATATGCATAGTTTATTGGAATTAAATAGGCCAATGATTATTTGAATGACATGTTCCACCCATATAAAAAATAAATAATGTGTATAATGTGATAATTGTTAACTAATGTGACCTAATTATTTTATGTATATCATATTATTAATTATTTACATGAATACACGATATGTATGAAATTGATATTTTTTAGACATCGTTACTGGTGGATGATTGATATGTACTAACAACTTTCTACAGACACCATTGGGTACCCATGAAGACATCATTATCACATGTTTTACAAGGATATGGTCCCTATGCTATGAAGATGAGTTGATCTTGGTATGTGAATGGAGGATGGAACCCAACATGGTATTAGAACACATTTTTTGGATTATTTATCATGTATTAATTTTGGATTTTCCATTCAATTTTAACTGTATTATATGACATAACATATTTACAGTTGGTTATGTGCTTGTTATAAGATATGGAAAATTTTGGAAATTTTTTTTAATGGTTTACTTATTTTCATAATACTTTAATTAATCAATAATTGAATACTTTTATAAGGAGGGTATAGTATTCGCATGTCTTCCACTAGGCCCTTACATGTAGTTGGTCATCCTAGGCATATGGGGAGTCACACCTTAGGTCATGTGGAGGTTCATCTCATGGAATTAGTTTTTTGGAACCTGAGATGGGGATGTTACATAAAGAAAATTCTAAGAGCTCAACGGAAGATTAATATTACAAAATAAAATACTCAATTAAAGAGAAATAAAATTTTTATGGAAGATTTCACATGTTTGATAATTACTATATTTATATCCTAGAAAAAGTAATTCCAATCACAACAGGCAACATGATATCATGATTATTCAATGAAAATCATAGAAAATAATCAATTTAATATTTCAATGTAATACATTGGTAAAAATATTATAATTAAAATGGAAAAATATTTTTTTCATTCAATCATATAGATAAGACTCATCACGATTCCTTAGGAATCCAAATTGTTTATTATTCCCACATAGGTTTCAAATAATGATTATATTGAGATATTCAAACCCAACACATATGGTTATCCACATCCACCATTTCATATATAATATAATCCTTAGGAATTATTCATTTTCATGAAATGGCATTGTTTTATAATTGAGGCATTTAAATGTGATTAATTTTAATAAAAGATCAAAATATGTATTTTAGGAAATTTATTTAGATAATCAAATAATATAAATGAAAAATATTTTAAATCCATAACTAAAATATATCACTAAATTTTTATTATCCCATTTTTTATTCATATATATATATATATGAATTATTCATTGAATTCTGTTTTGGAATCAATATCCCTTCCACAAAATTATTCTGCTAAAACCATATTAATGTGAAACCCATTACATAAATCATAATATATTTAACCGTCTTAAACATAAACACTAAATATATTCATACATATTCAAATTTGTCTCATATTTTTTGAATAATAATCCCCTTTTTTTAAATCATATAATTATATAAAACACTCAATAATAGTGGTTTTGGCATGGTGAAATATGTTCTTTACCCATACCATTCTAAACAAGGCATAATCCATTGGTGTACTATGCATCCAAAGATGATGTCCATGGAATCGTTTTACATAACATATAATGGAATTAAATTCCTTCGTTAATTTGTAATATAATAAGTATTACTTATAATTAATTTTTAATCTCAATCATAAACTTTATAAAAACCTATGTACTATTGATTTAAAATTAAATATTATTATACTTCATGAACCATACAAATAATACAATTCAAATTTTATAATGAGTAATATATCATAGAAATTACAGAATTCATAATATTTTCATTATATAAAAAACCAATATTGATGAATATTTATATATGAACTAAATTTAAAAATAATGTTTTTTATTATAAACCAGTGATATATATAAATAATTCAGATATGATTTATTTATAAAAATAATTTATTTAAAATTTACAATAGACAAAATTTATTAATAGTTTTTGAACTATAATAAGTTCATATAAAATAATAATATATCACATTTTTTTGTTTAAATCATATTTTATGATAAATAAAATTAATCACAATTATTTATCAAACAAATATTCTAATAAAAAAAGATATCATTGGAAAATATTTTTTTAGAATATGTTCTTATTTGCATCATTTAAAATCATTGATTTCATAATAATCCGTGATATTAAGAATATAATCTTTATCAAATCACATTGTATTTTGAAAATCATAAATTATCTATTGTATTATATCATAACACATTGCTTATCAGCTTATATTTTTTCAAACTACATATTTTTATAAAATAATAAACCCAAATTTTCAATCCACAACTTTACAAAATGAAAAATACTTAATTTGACATAATATAGTCATATAATGAAATTTGTAACAATGAAATCAAATATCTAACACTTATGCACTTAATAACACACCCTAAGATATTTTGACTATCATAAAATGATTTATATGTTCGACATTAAATTAATTATAAATGTTGGTGATTGTATGACAAAGGTGTACCTTCTATCATTTGTGGGGTTTTTTATTAAAAAAATATTCCAAAAAATGGATGACATTTAAAAAAATTATAGACTAACCATTATAGAATCAATATGAATATAAATAAAAAATAATAAACATTCATAACACATGTCGAGGGTGATAAATATCATTTATGAATGTTTCATAGATAACACTGTGTTTTAAAATCGTATCTCTATTATCCAACAGTGTAACAACCCAAAAACTTATTAGCAAAAATTCTCTTTATATAATTAAATTTTATTATTATCTAAGATGGTAATATAAAACATATGAAAATATTTTGTTTTATTATTTTTTATTTCAAAATTCTGTTATGAATTGTTACCGTTGTTAATATATCCATTGAGAAGTGATCAAATGATTAGTATAAATATAGGGCTTTAACAAATTATATTTACTCAGAAAATGGAAGTGGTTTCCTCATCCAATATAATTGTTCTATATAAAGCCAATTTTTTGGAGGCTGGAAAGGTCATAGTATCACTATGATTCACTCTTTACCAAGATCAAGCCAAGCTTCAACACATTAATCTTGAATGGAACCGCCTAACGGAGAAGTGGAAGTTGATATAGATTACCACTAGAGCGTTGTTATCTGAGCCACTCGAAGAGTATGTCACCATCGTAAACATTACTCTTCGATAATATGTAGTTGTTATAAGGTCTTATGTAACAAGACCTTATCACCATGATTAAGTGCATTATTTTTTTATAGAATAAAGAATATAAATAATTATTATTATTACTTTATAAATGTGTTTTTAAGCACAAATATTATTTTTTGATAACTAAAAATTAAGAAATTTATTTTAATGAAATAATGTATTTTTTAATTAAATAGTATTTTCCTAAAATAATATTTATAAATTTCTCTTTTAAATATAAATGATCTTATTGTTTTTTGGAATATAATTTTAGTTTTTATTAAGGTTTTAATGTCGTTTTTTTTCAAATTCCATGAATTTCGATAAATGTCAGGTTTTATATTAATATTAAAAAACACATATTTTGAAAATAAATTAGATAAAATAAATATTATTTTTGGAATCATAATGTTGAAATAATCCAATTTGGAATTTTTCATAATTTTTAGAGATAGTAAAATTTTTGGGTAAATATTAAATCCCGTTTAATTATATAATGTGTTTTATGTCATAATAATGACATAATAGTGATGTAATAAAATACTAAAAATGGAATTTTAGGCCAATATATATTTTAAAATTACAATAATATGAGCTATATTTTTTTAATTTATTTTAAAAAGATTTAGTGGACACTCCAAGGCTTCTAAAATATTTAAACCTATTAAAATGTTTTCTTTGGGTGTGTGACGCGCCTCAAAATAAGAAAGCCTAATATTTTAAAAATAACGGGATATATAATTATAAATTAATATTGTTGACTCCCCCTTTTCAAAAACCATGGGAAAAATAATTACTTTGTTTTTTGTTTTGATTAGTTATTGTGTGGTGTAAAACCCTAAATAATAAATAATTCGATCTCTTTACCTATATAAACCCACCGAAGATCCCTCTTACACGTCACTCAAAACATTTATATCTCAAAAACCCCTTGAAATACTCTCTCTATAATCCTCCCTTGGTTCCCCAAATTCCCATGCAGCTGCTCTCAAGCCTCTCCCAAGCCTTTGGGGTTACACTTCCATGTAATTGATTTCTTACTTTCTCATTTTTGTCCAAATTTCATAATATTGTAATACACTTTTGTTTTCAATTACAAATTTTGGTGTGTAATTTCACACCCACACCCATAGATCCACCCTTATATTTTAATTATGAGATACCTCTTTCTCTCTCATTAATTCCACCCATGTACACATGTTACCATGCCGAAATTCTATAAGGAATTTCTCTCTTATCATATACAATCAAGAAATTATTTTGTATTATTAATCAAAATTCCATTACATGTTTTTCAAAATGTATCTATATGAACCCCTTAATTTCAATTTCATTTACATATGATGAGATACCGCTTTCTCTCTCATCACCCATTTTGATAATTCTTATTTCATGTCTTTATTCTGCCAAAATTCCCTGCGATTTTCCAAGACAATTTCATTGAGTAGTGAACACGATGCCCATTTCTCTATCAAAAGTATTAACTTTTATTCACATTTAAATAATGATTATAGTGTATCTCCTATTAATTAAACATTACTTAATCAAGGAAATATTGATGATGTTTATTGAATCTATGTTATATGATCCATGTGTCACACATATGCAAGAAATGAAATGATTATGAAGGGGGTGCCCGAATTGCTCCACAATGCATTGATTAAATGATTAGTATCATGATAAATTAAGTGAAATGAGAGTTTATTTATTCTAATTAATGTTAAATTAAGGTTTACTCATGTTTCATGTTCAATGATCCTTGTTTCATGCAAATATAATGTTAAATGTTTTTTCTGCATTTCATTGTTATGATAATCATGTTATATTTTGACATTATGTTCATGTTTCTTTTATTCTACATTGTCCTGCCTATTTCATAACATCTACTATATTCTTCATTTATTGTCTTTTTTACTCCCTTACAATAATTTATATCTCACCCTTTTCTTATGCATGCCCTTAGGGTGTCCTATGCAGTACAATGTACAAAGGAATGAGTGTGGTCATGTAAAAGAAGTTTTCAATAAAGATGTGTATTTCACATTTTATGTTGTTATGTAATATTATATTCCAAAATGAAACTAGACCTCTCAATCTTCTGTTTTATATCAATATAAGAGTTTATATAATAGATTATGTTTATGTGTGAAATAAAGAGAAGGGTTGTTATAGATGGTATCCGAGAATATGTTTTGTTATTTAGGGGATTAGGATTAGAAAAACCTAGTAAAAGTATTACGGATAATACTAAGTGTAATAAAATATTCCCTAAATTTTTGTGATTATTGAGTTATTGTATTATCAATAACATATATCCCTTTCATGATATGAGCAGCTGGAAGAGGCTCTATCATAAATTTATCTAGCTATAAAACAAGAATACACCACTTTGAGAGAGACTCAAATGGGAACTGGTGCACAAAAATGGCCCTTTCTTTACTCTTGGTTACGAAACACCGGGGTTGAATTCTTTATAAAATTTATATGTATAGTACGAACCATTATTAATGGAATAAAAAAATTCCCCTAAGAATATATGTTGGGAATTAGATCATGGAAAACATAGATTAAAGATTATAAATTCAGATTTTAAGAAAATATTAGTAATTTATAGGTCATTAGTTTTTTATTTTGATTACCCTTTATGTGTTACCACTATCATTACATTTATTATACACAATGGTATGTTATATGAGGGCTCTGGCTAACAACCAAAGAGAAGATCATTTTGATGACTACTCTAATGAGATGTTGAATATGATGTGAATAAGAATCAAAATCTTTATCACAATAATCTATATGTTAACTCATTTTTTAAAAGAATCATTGTACAAGAGGAACAATCAACCCCCCTAAGAAATAACAAGTCACAAATGAGATCTTCACAAGATAATGTCCTCTTATTTTTAATGTATCTTTTGATCCCAAAATAGTTAAACAATGGATCAAATACATTGAAAAGATCTTCCCCATCCTTCAATGTTCCGAACAATAGAAGGTACTTATAGATTCTTATAGTCTAGATGGTGAAGCTGATCAATGGTGGACATTGATAAGAAGTTCAATGCCTGAGGAGGAGATCGAGGTGTTGAAATGGAAGGATTTCTGGAATATGTTTTTTGAAAAATATTTTCCTCGCACCCTCTGACTTAAATTGGAATGGGATTTCCTAGCCCTCAAGAAAAGGAAAATGAATCCATTGGAGCATATGGGGAAAAAATCGCAAAGATTTCATGATATTCCCCTTGCATTGTCGTTACCACCGAATGCATGGTTGACCGCATAATTTGGGGTCTAAAACCTAGCCTATGGAAAGCCCGTGTGATTCGTGATATCGAGAGGTGTGAGGAAATTGTCCGATGTTCCCTCAATGTCGAAATAGATATCAGGAAATATCAGTGGTTTCCTGGGGATATGAATTGTAAGATGGAATTTAGTTCTAGTAGTCCAATGGATAAATCTAATATAGGTAAGAAAATCCAACACCTCCCTTGACATATTTGGTGAATGAAGAACCCTATAAATTACATAAATTGGATTAGAAAATGATTTAGGTGGGGAAGAGAAGGAAACCTAGAAATTAATTGTAGAATAGAAAAACCCACCATTATGATAGTGGAGATGAATGCTCTATTTGACCCTCAACATGTTGTTAATATCATCAACTACAATGAACCAGGTCATATTGCAAACTAGTGCCCTAAGAAAAGTGTTTTTAGAGGCGAAAAACAACCTCCAAGGAAAAAAGTGTGAGATTTTTCCATCTCTTCTGCTAAAGAGAACCTCAAAAAATATGTGGTGATTGGTACTGTAGTTATTCATTCACGAATAGAGAAATTACTTTTTTATTTTTTTTCTACCTATTCATTTATAATACGAAAGAATATTATGACAATCCAAACACCACCTCATGTTATGGATGAAATGATGTCGATGAGAATGGAAAATGGGGAAATCATTTATTCCCATGAATATAACTCCACCCCTATACAAATTTGTGGATTTATCTTCCCAGAAAAACTCTTCATACTCTCTCTAGTTTAATTTAATGAAATTTGTGGCATGGATTTTCTTTCCTTATATGGAACAAACATAAATTTTCGTGATAGGGAAATCACTCTCCATATGGGTAGCAGACCCCCTATTCTGTACAATTGCACGGAGGATAATGAAACTTATTTAGAGCCATCATCTCAAGCATGGATATTACTACCCTATGATCATGCGTATCAAGATTATATGATTGATTCTATAGAAGCAACCATACTTGAAGTCTTGCCTATTTTTTGGGAATTCACTGAAGTGTTTCCCAAGGAATTTCCTGGTATTCCTCTAAGAAGAGATGTTGAATTCTTGATTGAACATATAACTAGGAAGTTTCAAATATCCATGAATCCGTATATAATGCCCTTTTTGGATCTTGAAGAGCTAAAGAAAAAACTACAAGGGAACATGAATAATGATTTATTAGCACAAGTGCTTCACCATGGGTTGCACTAGTCCTCTTCATCAAAAAATGGGTTGGGTCACTGAGACTTTTTATTTCTTATTTGGAGCTTAATAAAGTGCCAATAGAGAAGAAGTATTATATGCCTGGATTTGATGATTTTTAAAATAAGTTAGGTAGAGCATAATACTTTTCTATGGTGGATTTGTGGTTTTGATATTACGATGTATGGGTGAAGAATGAGTGTATCCCCAATACAATTTTCTTAAAATTGATGGGCACTATGAATTCATAACAATGAATTTTAGACATACTAATGTTCCATAAAGCTGCATGGACTTGATGAATATAGTCTTTGGAGATTACCTCGAATAATTTGTTGTATTATATATAGATTATATTCAAATGTACCCCAAAATGAAGGCGGATCCTGAGGATTATCTAAGCACTATACTAGAGAACATGCGAATGGAGAAGCTCTATGAAAAGTATAGAAAGACTAAGTTTTGGTTGAATGAGGTCTCATTTTTAGGCCATATCATTACATGAAATGTGATATCAATGGATCCCTCCAAGATAGCTACAATTGAGGGATTTATGTTGCCAACATTGGTAATATATATTTGTATCTTCTCGGGGTTATCTATATATTATCACCTATTTGTGATATATTTCTAACAATTGTCTAATCCTCTTACCAAGAAAACCTAGAAGGGAGTAATGATTTCATAGAGTGATGAATGTGAAGTGATATTCAATGATTTGAAAAGGAGTATTATTATTATGCCCATGAACACCATACCCACAAGTGGATAATGTTTTGTGCTATTTAGTGATTCTTCAATGAAGTGCATGAGATTTTTGTTGATGAAAAATGACAAATTCATTGAATATGCTTTATGTAAATTGAATTATAATGAGAAAAACTATCCAGCACATGATATGGAGTTGGATATAGTAATATTCACATTAAAAATTGGGCGACATCACCACTCTGGGGATAAGTGTAAAATATATACAGATCACAAAAGCCTCGAGTATATATTCACACAAAAAGAGTAGAAATTACATAAATGAATATGGTTAGAGATGATCAATGACTATGACAGCTCAATCCATTACAACGCTTGGAAAGCAAAAAAGTTGGAAGATGCTCTATATAGAAATGACGTAGTGATTATATCATTAATGAAAATTGGAAAGGATCCAATTTTCATATATTTGATGAATATGGACATGGGAATCATAAATAAGGGAATATCATCAATCCTTTCACAAATGATTTCTCCACCGTATCTTATCTAAAGGTTAAAGGATGCACAAAGGATGATATTGGAATTTAAGAGAAAGTGAAAATTATCAAAAAAAGGCGAATCCTCGAAGTTCAATGTTAATGAAGATGGAATTGGGATATTTTGTAGAATACTATGTGTTCCATCAAATCTAGAGTTAAAGAATGAACTTTTGGATAATGCACATAGTTTAAATTTCCCCATTATCCCCGGAAACACAAATATTAATTGATATCTCTGGTAGAATTATTGGGGAGATGAAATTAATAAGGATATTGGTGAGTAAACATCAATGTTCCTGGTATGTTAGATAGAGAAGGATGAGAGGCAGAAGACTAAAGGGATAGTGATACCATTACCCTTACCATAATGGAAATGGGGAACATTAGAATAGAATTTGTCACTGGACATTAGAATACATCCAATGTAAAGAATGCTATTTGGGTTGTTGTTGATCTTCATAAAAAGACAACACACTTCATTACAATTTGACAGTATTTATCATTGGATAAAATGGCATAGATATATATTAGAAATGTGGTAAGGATGCATGTCATACCACTATTTATTGTATTTGATCAAGATACAAGATTCAACTCTATGTTTTGTTAGACTATTTAACACGATACAGATTCAAATTTGAACATCAGTATATCTTATCATCCTCAAACTGATGACCAATCCGGGTAGATTATGAAAACACTTGATGACATGTTAAAAGCATGCTCAATGGACTTCCAATGAAGATGGGATCAAAATATTCCTCTAGTTTAGACTATCACTACAAAATTTTATATTTTGGAATCCAAATGGATCATTATGATGCCCTTTATAGGAATAGGTAAAGAACAATGACATAATGGGATGAGGATAGGGAACAAAAATTACTAGGTCCATAAATGGTTGACTAAATTCTTGAGAAGGTTAAAACCATCACGAATCACATTAAATATATTCATATATAAGAAAATAGCAATGATGATATTCGACGATGAGACCTATATTTTCATGTGGGGGACTTGGAATTCCTCTATATATCACCATCAAAGTGAGTTATGAGTTTTCATAAGAAGGTAAAGCATAGTTCAAGGTACATCATCCCTTTTGAGATCCTTGATTGGATTGGAGTAGTGGCCTATCGACTAGAACTCCCACAGAACATATCTCAAGTACATGATGTATTCCATGTATCCCTATTGATGAATTACAAACCTAAACCACCATATGTACTCAATCCAGAGGTTGTACCATTGGAGAATTTCCTCTCCTGTGAAGAGAAGTTGATGAAGATCCTATAACATTGGTAAAAATTCTGAAAAAATAAGAGAATTTTCCTCCTCAATGTGTTGTGGCGAAACCACAATTTTGAATAAGCAACATGGGGATCCGAGTTATTGATGAAGCAGAGTTACCCTCATCTATTTTATTATGGGAAAAGGAAATTTGGAGTGTGAATTTTTTTAATGGTGAAATATTGTAATGACCCAAACATTTATTAAATAAAATTCTTCTTGATATAATTAAATGTACTATTATGTAAAATTGTTATATAAACCATACAATCTTCTTTGGTTTTCTGATTTTGGATTTCAAAGTTCCATTATAAATTGTATCGGTTTCTAATATTATCATTAAAAAGTAATCACATAATAAGTATAAATAATGGGCTTTAAAAAAACTATTTCACTCAGACAAATGAATCAAGGGTATCATCATATAGAATTTCTCAATACGAAGAACATTTGGCGGAGCTCAGAATGGATGTCACATCAATAGACATTTCTCTTGACCAAGCCCATGTTGAGGATCAACACATTAAGCTTGAATTGAACCACCTATAAAAATGTAGAATTTGATATAGATTACCACCCGAGGGATGTTATCTGAGCCACCCCAAGAGTATGTCCCCATCAAAAATCTTACCCTTAGGTCAAACACAGGTGTAATGAGGCGTTATGTAACAATACCATAACACTATGATTATGTGCATTATTTTTTTTATAGAATATATAATATACATTCATTTTATTATTGTAAATTTCTAAATTATTTTTATACCAAAAATATTATTTTTAGTTAACATTAAATTAAGAAATGTATTTTCATGAATTAATGGATTTTTTAATTAAATAAATTTTTAATAAAATTTTATTAATAAATTAATTTTTAAATATAAATGAGCATCTAATTTTTAGGAATAAAATTTTAAATTTTATTTAGGTTTGAAAGCAGTTTTGTTAAAAACATGTGAATTTTAGATAAAAGTCAGTTATTATATTAAAAGTAAATATAACATTTTTAGAAAAATTTTAAGAAAAAGGAATATTATTTTTGGAATTAGGATTTCAAAATTATCCAAATGTGAATTTTTCATAATTTACTAAGACACTCAAATTTTTGGGTAAAAAATAAATACCATTTCATTATTTAATGTGTTTTATGACATCATAATGACCTAATAATTATCTTATAAAACAAAATAAATGGGTTTTTCATCCAATATAAGATTCACCATGAAAATAATGTTATTTTAGGTTTTTAAATATATTTTCGAGAGTATTTGTTGACCCTCCAAGTCTTATGAAATATTTTAAACTTTTACAATGTTTTCCATGAGAGTGCAACTCACATACAAATAAGAAAGCCTAATTGTATCACCCCAAGCTTCCACTGTATGTTTTCCTTTGAATAATGCAATCGTTTGCAGTGTACGCAATTTCGAGATTCTAACACACCCAGACCAATCAAAGTAGTCATTTCGAATAGTAATACCCACTTTTTGAAATTTTATAAATTTTATCTCTCAAAATAGAATTAATTATTGGATTCAGAATATAAAAATTATCCAAGGGTTAAATTTTAGTACATTTCGGATAACTATTATATTTTTATGAATAGTAAAAATTAATAAATTAAAATTAAAAACATCTTTTTTAATCAAAATAATTATTACTGATAATTTATGAATTTTTTTGGGTTAAAAGTATATTGAGAATATATTTTTACCATTTAATACAATGTTGTCCATTGGACATAATTTCGCATTTAAACCGGACATAAACAAGTGTCAATCTTTTGATAGTTATTATCTCTTAAAAACAGGCTTCATGTTTTAACATCGGGAATTTATTTAAAATTAATTTCTGCTATTTCTGTGTTTTAAATTTAGAAAAATGGATTAAATATTTATAATCATAAGTTACAAATTTTGTAAATATGTAACTCTTATATTTATACCTTTTGAATAATTACTTCGGTAAATATTTTATTTAGCATGGTTAAAGGGAAAATATGGAAAATATGGGTAAAAAAATAATATTATAATAATAATACTATTTTACCCCAATACATGTCCTAAACCTATTAGATTATAACTGTATGACCATGGGCATCTTTGGCTCGATTTTGGGACCCCATGGATCCACTTGTAAATGATAATGATAATTTATATTAATTATGTTAAAGTAAATACAAAAATTAAATAAGAATATATCATTTATGAAAACAATTTTTACATATAGTTATATATGATATAGTTTCGAAAATAAATATTCATTATAAATATAAAATTATTTCCTATATAATGGTATTTTATTTATAATTTTTAGAAATTTAATAAATAAGTTTATTTATGACACAATAATGATGCAGTATTTTCCTTAATAATAAAAAAATAAAATAATTGGTATTATAAAAGTTAAAATAAATCTAATTTAAAAATTTTCAAGACATCCACGAATTTTATTGGTTAATATTTCATATTACGTTTTCTTAAATGATTTTAATTCAAATTAATAAAGTTGTTAATATTTATCAAAAAAAAATTATTAAATATTTTCAAAATTGACATAAATGAGTATTTAAAACAAGTATTATATTATTAATTTTTATTCTATATCTAAAAATATACGGTTTGGCCAAAGGGATTATATGATGATAGGTGTATCATTAATGGACCACTTGGGGGGTCTTGTGGATGTGTATAGTATGTTTATTAACTATATAATATAAAAATACAAAGTGACTGGGTAAATTTCATTCTAATTAACTAAGAGTTGAAACTAAAAGATAAGTTTAATATAATGACCCAAAACTATATAAAATATAGTTGTTGAAAATATGTCGACCCATACCCACCTTAGAATTTTAATAATCCAATTTTGAGCCATTATAAACCAGCTATGAATTTATTATAAATTAATATTTTTAGTTTTTCCTAAAGAGCCCCTCCTCCCCCTTATAAAAGGACAACACTTCAAACCAATAGTTCACACCTTCAAAGCCTTTTAGTTTGGAAAAACCCAAATAAAATACTCTCTAATCTTCCCTCAATTCATCATAGATGCCTTAGTTTGATAAAAAGCCAACCTATGGATCCTTTTTGATCAAATCAAAAGGAAGAACCCGAAGAAGAGGTAATGTTTTCACCACCCTTTTTCATGTTCCTTTTTACTTCAACTTATTCTTTCTTTGTTATTTAATTTCTAAAATAATAACTCCAGTATATTATATATACTGTGATGTTATTATAAATATTGTAAAACCATATTCAGTATTCTATCCATCATTTGAATGACATGTCACCATACGTGCGTACGTACGACTTACCGTCTCCCCGTCGTGGTGTAATTGTTATTCAAAAAAATAATTATTTGGATGGGTATGATAATGATATGTAATTGATATAAATAATAAATATAACATGATAATTATTATGTATATGTGATATACCATCCAATTATATATTATTTTAATATCGAAAGAATGATAGTGTTGCTCGTACGTACGTACGGACTACCGTCTCTACGAACGTGATGAGATTCATTCACCACCGTATCCATGCAATTATAATTCTCATTTGATGACTAAAAATAATATTTAAGGACTTTATATCATTATGTATATGAATAATATACAACCTATCCATAAAAAAATGACTTATGATACAAATCATATAAAATAAAACGAGCAAGTTAGCACCAGAAACAATGATAATACTATGATATTATTAACTAATCAATGTTAAAAGATCATATATGATATAATATTACTGTATACGATTCTTGTATAATTTAATAACAATTATTTCACCATTATACAGGAGTTTAACCTACCCTCAACCAAGGAAAAGTACAAGGTAAGGGTTTATTTGCAATCTCTTCATTAGCTGAGGTTTTTTATACGTAATTATCTACTGGGATCTCTTTATCATCCACATCCAGGTTTCATAAAAAAGTATTTAAAAATATTTCTTAATATTTTATAGACTATTTTTTAATTTCATTTATACCCTTGTTGATTTTTTATAAGTTGTTTATAAAGGAATCTTTCCTTCTTTTTCCAAACAAGGTCCATTTTTACCTTTTCGACAAAATTAAGGTAAGAATGTTTTTTTACATATACAGCATGTACAGGTATTTTATGCAATTATAAAATCATTAATGATTCCATTACAAGATAATAATGAAATTTTCAAAGTAAATATATTATTTTTAAATTATTTGACTTTTTAATAATTTCAAAAAATAGATATTTCTCTCAAATATTCTTGATTTCATTTATGTCAACATCATTTGATGAATTTTATGATTATTTGAGGTTGATTTATTATGATACAAAATATCCATATTGTATTGAAGGATTTGGGATGTGTATTACTGTAGATGTGTTATTTTTCAACCATTCATGGTTTATGTAGAAAGTATTGAAATTTCATGTTCTAGTTTTAATACGAATGTTTATGCTATGTTTAAACCTGTTCATATGAGAAATGCATTGGACTTAATAAGTGACTGGTGGATCCCGCTATAGCTCCTCGATGCATCGGTAGGTATCATGAGGAAAACTAGTGTCTTGGTATGAGGCATTGACAAAATCTTATTTGTAGTATTGGCACGAGGCCATGGCTACGTGGTTATGATAGTCTGGCATTATATATTCCATTATTATGAAAGTGGTTATTGGTATTTAATGTGATTATTCGATTAGTATGATATCCATGTGAAGAGGTAAATGGAATTATTTCATTTTATTTATTCCATATTATATTGAAGTTCATGTTTAAAAGGATTTTGTTTTATTTATACATTGCCTTAAATTTTTATTCATATTTATGAATGTTTCTGCTATATTGTTATCCTTATTGGGCATCTGAGCTCACCCCTTTATATGTTTTATTTTTCACAAGATGTGAAAAATTATTTTTTGAATGACTTTCAGGGATAGTATGAGGGGTTATGAGTGTGGACTATGCAGACTATGTTGTTGTATTTTTCATTTTATGATGTAAAGTAAACTTTATGAATGTATCTAGTGATTCCAAGGCTACTAAACTAATTTTTCTTTCAAGATATGATCTTCTGTGATCATGCCAATGTTATGTAATAATGAACCGACATTGGGTAACTGGGGTTGGGGCATTACAGTTGGTATTAGAGGATGTTGAGAACAAACCTTGGAAGCTAGATTTAGATAAACATAGATTAAAGCACATAGACCTGAGGTGGACATTGAGGATTAGTATAGAAGAACTTCCTATAATTTTCGTATTGTAGATATTTTGTAAGTTTTCTGAGCAATACAACCCTATCTGGATATGACCAGGTAGAGTCAGCTCTGGCACTGATGTACATAGGGGTAAATCCTGAAAACACCGCATTGAGCTAGACTTGAACGGGAACGGGTGCACGACAACAGGCCTTTCCGCACTCTTTGTTATGACAATCCCGGGGGATATGCATAGGATAATTCTCATTTTCTTCACAATCCATTATTAAGGGTTTATGAGTGTATACTTTATCAAAGAAAACATTTTTTTATGAGTATATCCAAAAATATTTCAATTTATGTTAGGTGTTTTACAAGAATGGAATTATGTATTTTGATTCATAAACTGATCTAGTTTATGAAATTGTTTAGAAATGGAACCTAGTGGAAGGAATGGAAATTGTATCAATGCATGCACTCCATGTTGGGATTTCCCTCCTACTCAAGATAATTATAGTGGAGCTAGTGATGCAACTGGTGTTGATCAGCTAATCACCATACCGGGACAACTCACTCAGGATATGAAAAATAACCTTACCTATATGGAGCACCCTGATCCCCAACGTGGAGGATCAATGTCAGATTGCTTCATGATGCATAAACCACCAACATTCAATGGGAGTAAAAATCCATTAGTAACTGGGAAATAGATAAGTTCCCTCGAAAAAATATTCCTTGCCTTGGAGAGTAGTGAAAGAGAAAAAGATATCATCGCAGTTTACCGCCACACTAGAGAAGCTAATCATTGGTTGTCATTGATTCAAAATATGAAGGAAGATGATGAAGTATGAAATATGGAAGTAAGGGTTTTAGAGGATATTTTCTTATCAAAATACATTCCTCGTGACCATCGAGCAAATATGGAGAGGAAATTTCTGAGTCTGAGGCAAAAGGAGGATGAGAATTTCTCAAAGTATGAGGCTAATTAACATTACATGGTTACCGAGGCATGCAACAGATTATATACGTAACCCAAGAAGTATGATTAATGATTTATTTGATGGGTTAAGACCATGTCTCTATCGAGAATTAGTGTCAAAATCTTTCTCATCATACGAAGATATTGTCTCATGTGATATCAAGACAGAAAAAGAATTAGCTAAGTCTTACAACTTTAACGAAAAGTAAGATAAGAAGAGATCTGCTGACCACTATGGAAATGGAAATAAAGGGAAGAAGGGAAAATTTGATTATCCATCCTATAGTAAATGTGGGAAGAAACGCCCCGGTACATGCTTGAATGGAATGGGAGTCTATTAAAAGTGTGGTGAAAAAGGCTACTGAGCTCATGATTGCAAGGGAAATAGAGTTGTTATCAATGTGGAATGCTATAATGGTAGTGAGATGAGACATTATGAAAATGAATTTCCTAAGTTTCTGGGGAAATTACCTCAGAAAATGCCAAGGGATCAAGGAAAAGCTTATGCAATCACTACTGGTGAGGTAGAAGCTCCGAAAGACGTGGTGGCAGGTAATTTAATGGTTTCCTCAAGTTTAGCAGTTGCTTTATTTTATTCATGATCACAACATTGTTTCATATCATCCCAGTTTATTAAGAAAATTAGATATTTCCAATTTGATTTAACAAGGTAGTTGTCAGTTAAAACTCCTAAGGGACGTATCATTGCAACAATGTTTTGTGAATCAGTCCCCATTAGAGAACACGAATGTTCTTTATCCACTGATCTCATCATCATACCTATGATTGAGATTGATATAATCCTCTGTATGGATTGTAATTTAGACCATGATGGAATGATTTATTGTTAGAAGAAGGAGTTTATGATTTTTTATGATGATGATAAGTAACACCGTATCTTTAGAGTAGAATCATCACAACCTAATTCTTACCTAGATCCACCCCCAATAGCTCAACTAAATTCAATTATTGGGGATGAAGAGAATGAAATGATTGTGGTTAAGGAAAGGAATGTTCAAATAGAGAATTTACCTATTATCAAAAAATATGTAGATGTGTTTCCGGATGATTTACCGGGACATCCTCTAGAACGAGAAGTTGATGTTTCCATTGATTTAATTTAAGTATCAAGCCCTATATCGAATACCCCTTATAGAATAGCAACTATAGAATTAGTTGAACAGAAGAAACAACTATAGGAATTGAGTAATAAGGGATTTATTCTCTGTACTATTTCTCCATAGGGAGACCCTAGTCTTTTTGTTAAAAAGAAAGATGGATCTATGAGGTTATGTATCGACTACAGGGAGATCAATCCTATAATATTAAAGAATAAGTATCCCCTACCTCACATTGATGATTTATTTGACCAACTACATGATGCTCAATACTTTTCAACGATTGAACTTCGATCTGGATATCATCAGTTGTTTGTGAAGAAGGAACACATTTCATAAACCACATTTTAAACCAGGTACGGGCATTATGAGTTTACAGTAATACATTTTGGGCTTACTAATTCACCCTCTGTTTTCAAGGATCTAATGAAAAGAGTATTCAAAGAATATCTTGATGATTTTTTAGTCGTATATATTGATAATATCTTGGTATACCCAAAAATCTATGAAGATCATGAAAATCACTAGCGCATTATATTGAAGACTTTGAGAAGACATGAATTATATGGGATGTTTAGCAAGTGTGAATTTCGGCTTCAGGAGATATCTTTTCTTGGCCATATTGTCTCCAAAGATAGAATCTATGTTGATCCTTCTATGACCAAGGCAATCCATGAATGGCTAGCACATACGAGTATAACTGAGGTACATAGTTTTATTGGTTTAGCAGGTTATTATCGACGTTTCGTCCATAAATTTTTCCAGTTGCCTAACCCATTAACATATCCCCGATGTAAAGGGGTTAAATTTGTTTGGACAAAAGAGTGTGAAAAATGTTTTGATGAACTGAATAGATTATTAGCCAATGCTTCTATAATGACTCTACCATCATGGAATGATGGGTACGTTATTTATTGTGATGCATCCAAGAAAGGTCTTGGTTGTGTTTTTATGTAGAATGATAGTGTTATTTCCTAGGGATCACAACAACTAAAAATTTATGATAAAAACTATCATACTCCTGATCTTGAGTTAGCTTCTGTAATCACTGATTTGAAGATATGGAGACATTATCTCCATAGTAAAAATTGTGATATATATAACGATCATAAGATTTTGAAGTATATTTTCTCACAGAAAGAACTCAACATGAGGAAAATGAGATGGCTTGAACTACTCAAATATTATGATTGCATGATACACTACCACCAGGGGAAGGAAAATAAGGTAGCAGATTCATTGAATAGAAAGAATCATGGAGTTTTGAACAAGATGAGAGTATAAAGGGATCCTATTTTCATGGATACAGTAAAGATGGATATGGGAATCACCATGGAAGGTGAAACATCAATACTTTTTCAAATGGTTGCCAAACCATATTTACTAGGAAGGATAAAGATTTCTCAGGCCGATTGTGAAGAGTATAAAAAGAATATTAATGATGTGAATGATGAGATATTGAGTTACATTGTGTATGAAGATGGAATTTTGAAATGTGGGATGAGACTTTGTGCTCCTGATATACCTGATATAAAAATGGGAATTGGTGGACGATGCTCATAGTTCCAATTTTTCTGTACACCCGGGGAGCACCAAAATGTATAGATATTTGAAGGAACATTTTTGGTGGGACAAAATGATGAGGGGGATTGCCGATTTTGTTTCACGATGTATGGTTTGTCAACAAGTGAAATCTGGAATGCAACAGCCTGGAAGAGTCTTGAAACCTCTTCCCATACCTAAATTGAAATGGGATAATATCACGATGGTCTTTGTCATGGGACTAACAAAGAAACCTAGAAATAATGATGTAATATGGGTCATTATTGATCATCTTACCAAGTCATCACATTTTCATGATATAAGAGAAGATTTACCACCTGAAAGTCGATAAAGGCAATATATTAATGAAGATGTGAGACTTCATGGAGTACCCCTATCGATTGTTTCGGATCCTGATAGCCGTTTTACTTCAAGATTCTGGAAGAGTATTTTGAAGGACATGGAAACTGAACTTCGTTTGAGCACTTCCTACCACCCTCAAACAGATGGATAATCAGAATAGACTATTAAAACCTTAGAATACATGTTGTGATCATGCTCACTTGACATACAGGGAATGTGGGATCAATATGAACTACTAGTAGATTTTTTTAATAATAATAGCTTCCATTCATGTATTTGGATGGCACCATATGAATCGTTGTATGGAAAGTGATATCACACACCAACCTGTTGGGATGACGTTGTTGAAAGAAAACTCGTAGGCCCAAAACTGGTGGAGGAAACGATGAAAAAGGTGAATGTAATCCAAAACCACATCAAAGCATCTCAAATTAGGCAGAAGAGCTATCTTGATAATCGAAAGAAGGATTTGGAATTTCAGGTAGGAGATCATGTTTTCTTAAATTTATCTCCATGGAAGGGTGTTATATATTTTGGTAAGAAAGGAAAATTAAGTCTCAGGTACATCGGACCATTTGAAATTCTAGAACGAATTGGGGATGTAGCATACCCTTTGGGAATGCCACCAAATCTCTTCAAAGTTCACGATGTGTTCCATGTATCACTGTTCAGAAAATACATGGCTGACTCAATGGATAAACTCACCTATCTGGAATTAGAACTGGAACCTGATCTTTCATATTATGAAGAGACCATCAGGATTCTTGATAAAATAGAACATATACTGAGAAACCGGATGACTCGTCTGGTAAATGTTTTATGGAGAAACCATAAGATGGAAGAGGCACCTGGGAACCCGAGGAACTTATGATGAAGAACCACCCGAGTCTTTTTAAGAAATAATATTCTAGAAATTTAGATGACAAAAATATTTGAATAAGAGGAGAATGTAAACCCCAATATTCCAAGACACGTTTCCCTATGAATAATGCAATTGCATGCATTGTACGCAATTTCGAGATTCTAACACACTGCGACAAATAAAAGTACCCGTTATGAATAGTAAAACCAACTTATTTGAAATTTTATCAATTTTATCTCTCAAAATGGACTTCATTTTCGTATTAGGAATATTGAAATTATCCAAGGGTGAAATATTGGTATTTTTCGGATAAATTTTATATTTTGATGAATAGTGAAAATTACTAAATTTTAATTTAAAAAAACGTTTTTAATAAAAATAATTAACAGTGATAAATTATGAATTTGAGTGCTTTTAAAAATTTTAGAATATATTTTTACCATTTAATACAATGTTGATCATTGGAAATAATTTCACATTTAAACCAGACCAAAAAAAGTATCAATCATTTGATAGTTATTATCTCTTGAAAACACGTTTTTTGTTTTAACAACGAGAATTAATTTTAAATTAATTTCGGCCACTTCTGTGTTTTGAATTTAGAAAAATGGATTCCATATTTATAATCAGGAGTTTAAAATTGCGTAAATATATAAATTTTATTTTTTAAAATTTTGAATAATTACTTCGGTAAATATTTTATTTACCTTGGTTAAAGGGTAAATATGGTAAATAAGTGTAAAAAAAATAAAATTATAATAACAATAAATTACTCTAAAACATGTAATAACATATTGGTTGATAAATGACTGACCATGGGCATCATTAGGTCTATTTTGGGACAACACAGATCCACTTGTAAATGATAATGACACTCTATATTAATTAAGATAAAGTAAATACATAAATGACACAAGAATATATATTTTAGGAAAACAATTTTTACACAGAGTTATATATGTTATATTTTGGACTATAAATATTTATTACAAAGGTAAAAAGATTTACTATATAAAGGTATTTTATTTATAATTTTTAGACATTGAATAATTAAATTTATTTATGACACAATAATGATGCATTATTTTCATTAATAATAATAGAATCAAATAATTGGTATTATAAAAGTTAGAATAAATATAATTTGAATGTTTTTATAACATAAAAATATTTTATTGGTTAATATTACATGTTAGGTTTTCTTAAATAATTTTTATTTGAATTAATAAAGTTGTTAAGACTTTAAAAAAATCAATTATTAAATATTGTCAAAATTGAAATAAATTAGTTTTTTTAAAAATTATTATATTATTAATTGATATTATATTCCTAAAATTATATAGTTCAGCCAAAGGACATATATCATGATTTGTGTATCATTAATGGACCACTTGAGGGTATCTTGGATGTATATAGTTTTTTTATTAACTATATAATATAAAAATACAAAGTGACATGGTAAATGACAATCTAATTAACTAAGAGTTAAAACTAAAATATAAGGTTAATATAATGACCCAAACTTATCTAAAATATATTGGTTGAAATTATTTCAACCCATACCCACCGTATAATTTTAATAATACACTATTTAGACATTATAAAACAAATATGAATTTATTATAAATTAATACTTTAAGTTTTCTCTAAAGAGCCCCTCCTCCCCCTTATGGTTTGGCCAACCCCTACCCATATATTCTATAGAATTCCATAAAATCATCTTATATGCCTTATTTTGATCATAAATCAAACTTAAGGAGCCCTTTTGATCAAATCAAAAGGAAGAAGCCGAAGAAGATGTAATGGTTTCACCACCCTTTTTCATGTTCCTTTCTTCTTCAACTTCGTCTTTCTTTTTTATTTCCATTCAAAAATAATAACTCCAGTATCTTCTATATATTGTGATTTTATTATAAATATGTTACAACCATATTCAGTATTCTATCCATACTTATAATGACATTTCACCATACGTGCGTATGTACGGCTTACCATTTCCATGTCATGGTGTAATTGTTATTCAAAAAAATTATTATTTGGATGGTTATGATAATGATATATACTTGATGTAAATAATAAATATAAAATGATAATTATTCTGTTTATATGATATACCATCCAATTATATATTATTTTAATACCAAAAGAATGATATTGTCACTCGTGCGTACGTACGGACTACCATCTCCACGAACGCGATGAGATTCATTCCCCATCGTAACCATGCAATTATAATTCTCATTTTATTATTAAAAATAATGTTTGAGGACATGATATAATTCTGTATATGAATAATAAAAAACCTATCCATAACAAACATGACATATATAACAAAACATATAAAATAAAATGAGCAAGTTAGCACCCAAAACCATGATAATAGTATGCTATTATTAACAAATCAATGTTAAAAGATCATATATGATATCATATTAATGTATATGATTCTTGTATAATTTAATAAAAATTATTTCAACATTATAAAGGAGGTTAACCAACCCTTAACGAAGGAAAATACAAGGTAAGAGTTTATTTTGCAATCTCTTCATTATTCAAGGTTGTTTATAAGTAATTATCAACTGGGAGCTCTTTATCATCCACATCCATGTTTCTTAAAAATGTATTTCAAATCATTATTAATATTTTATAAACTATGGGTTAATGTCATTTATACAATTGTTGAATTTTTATAAGATTTTTATAAAGGAATCTTTTCATCGTTTTCCAACAAGGTCCTTTTAACCTTTTTGACATAATTAAGGTAAGAATGTTTTTTTAACTTATACGGTGTGTGCATGTATTTTACGTCATTATAAAATCATCAAAGCTTCCCTTAAATGCTAATAAAGATAATTTCAAATTAAATGTTTTATTTTATAATTATGTGACTTTTTATTGATTTCAAAAAAGAGATATTTCTATCATATAGTTTTGATTTCATCTATGTCAACATCCTTTGAGGGATTTTAATATTATTTGAAGATGATTTATTATGATACAAAACTTTCATATTGTATGGAATGTTTTGGGATATGATTTTCTGACTGAAAGTTAACATTTTTATTTCTTATGGGAGATCGACATACACAGAAAAGGAAAAGCATCACAGAGGTCTAAAGTAATGCAACCCCAACGAATCATTGACAACAAACTTCATCCCCTCACTAGGAAATGATCTCAAGTTAAAAAAGGAAACTGTACCACTATTAAAAGTATCCATTGACGCCAGAAAATACTCTACTTTGTTTCCCTCCCGACATGTATGTGATATCATCGTGTGAGACCCCATTAGCAATTTGCATCTCCTAATAGGATAAACAATACTCTAAGGAATTCTTCCCATGTCTATCAGTGCTCGATACAGAAGAAGGGAATCAGTCTCTACTGACGAAACGCAAAGCTGCCTACTAGAGCACATGTACAGACCCTTGGCCATAGCCAGGGCCTCCGCCTGAAGTTAGTCGCCCTCCCTGAACGAAGCAGTGAAAGCCGCCCACACTGACCTACATTTATCTCTCACGACACCGCCCCCATGCATCTCCCCCCCCTCCCCCCCCCCCCCCCCGCGCGCAGCGACCCGTTTGAGTTTAACTTTAGCCCTTCATTCGGAGGGCTCCACCAAATCCATCGACCCCGACCGACACCACTCGACTGATGTTTTGAAGATAGAGGCAGTACCAGAGCACATACCGAAGGTTCCGAGTGAGAATCAGGAGATACCCGAAGTAGATCCCTAACATTTTTTTCATTTTGAGTAGAATGCAAGTCAAGGATCCCGAAGTACTGTTATGCCTACCATCATTCTGGGCCTTCCAGATTTTCCAACACCCAGCACTTAGGATGATCGATCTGGTCATTCTCTCCACCCCTTGGTTTGCAGCTCCGCTAAACCACGCCTGTAGAAAATTTTCAGGAGAGCCGTCATACCCATTCCAACCGAAGAAGGCCCCATAAGTCTGACAAATCCCTCCGGCCCATTCACTATCATAGAAAAGATGCTCAACTGATTCTCGGTTGAAAGATCAGCAGCACCAACACCTTGATTCCATGTTCACACTCATTCTCTGCAAATTATCATCTGTAGGTAGGGCCCTGTTCCGCACACACCACACCAGAAAGTCAAATTTTGAAGGGATATCTTTGCACCACAAGGACTCCTCCCATGGATCTGTAGTCTGAACGCTCCTTGTCACATGATCAAAATCCTTGATCGAGAAGGCACCCGACGAAGAGCCCTTGAAAACCAGCCGGTCATCCACATCATTAACAAATATAGAATTGAAAATTTCCAATTGACTGGCATTAAGAATGGTTTGTAAGAACCTTGGGTGAGTACTCGCCTCTTTAAAAGATAAATCTAGGGTAGGACACCCAGGGAACCATAGCCTGCCCACCCCCCAGTCCTGTTGCCAAAAGTTGATATTCCTCCTACCCACAATCCATCGGAAGTTATGCTGAAGAATTTTCAGATATTGGAGAGTCAGGTTCTATATCCTCGATGATTGCCTCCTTTGAATATTTACATTCCGACCATAAACATCCTGCATGATTCTGCCCCATAAAGATCAGACTTCCATTGCCTGCCAAGATAACATAGCATGGAGCCCCTGGATATGTTTTTCTATGGATGTGTTATTTTTATACCATTCATGGTTTATGTAGAAAGTATTGACACTTTGTATGCTAGTTTTAATACGAATGTTTAAGTTATGTATAAACATTTTCATGTGAGGAATGCATTGGACTTAATAAGTGATGGGTGGAGCCCTCTATAGCTTATCGATGCATCGGTAGGTCTCATGAGACAATATAGTGTCTTGGAATGAGTCCTTGATAAAATATTAGTTGTAATATTGGAAGGAGGCCTTGGCTACGTGGTTATGATAGCATAGCATTATGAATTCCTTCATTATGAAAGTGGTTATTGATATTTCATTTGATTATTCGATTAGTAAAATATCCATGTGAATAAGTAAATGGAATTATTTCATTTTATTTCTGCCATATTATGTATTTGTTCAAATTTAAAAGGATTTTGTTTTAGTTATATGTTTCTGAAAATGTTTTTGCTTATTTATGAAAGTTTCTGCTATATTGTTATCCTTACTGGGAATCTGAGATCACCCCTTTCTATGTTTTATTTTACCCAGGATGTAAAGAAGTATTTTATGAATGACCTGTATGGATAGTATGAGGGGTTATGATTGTGGAGTATGGAGTCTATATTGTTGTAGTTTTCATTTTATGATGTAACTTAATCTTTATGAATGTATCTAGTGATTCCAAGGCTACTAAACTAATAAGTCTTTTAGGATTTGATCTTTTGTGATCATTCCAATGTTATGTAATAATGCATGACTTTGGGAAATTGGGGTCAGGTCATTACACTAATATCTCAAGAATATTGTCCATTCACATTTTAAAATAACTTTTTCCACTACCCTTTTGATAAAACCATGGAAAAGAAGCATGGGATGGTTTCGGGTTTTTATTAGTTTAATGTGTGGTGTCTAAAACCTAAATAATAAGGAATTCCCTCTATTTCTATATATAAACTTACATACTACAACTTTCTCTTCACTAAGAAACATTGACGATCGACAAAACACATCCCTCCTATATCTAGAATCCTCCTATGTCGCTCAAGCTCCCAAGAAGCCTCAATCAAGCCTCAACTAAGCCTTTAGGATCACAAATCCATGTAAGGTATTTATTCCTTTCACAGTTGTTTTTCTAAATTTCATTATGTTGTTATATCCTTTTTTTTAAATTACATATGTTGGGGTATAATTTCACACCTCCATAATACTACCCTACTTATTTATGAATGATGATGGACTACTTCTTCACTCATTAATTCCACCCATGTAAAACTGTTCCCATAAAATATTATTAGTATTAAATTTATTTCTTCTCATTTACATTCAAAAAATATTTTGTATTATGAATCTAAATTCCATTACATATATTCGGAATTGTATCTACATGACCCATTACTATCCATTTAATGTACATATGATGAGATATTATTTTCCCTCTTATCAAACTTTTTATGAATTCTTATGTCTTTTCATTATGATTCTGAAAGTGCACCGTGATTTTCAAAGCCAAAGTCATTTTTTATTAAATACTATGCAAATATCTATCTTAAGTGAATTAACCATTATGCACATTTACGGATTCATTATATAGTTTAATTTATGAATTCCACATTTCATTATCGTGTAATAAATGATGATGTTTAATGAATCCATGTTATATGATCCATGTGGTGAATTTATGCATGAAATGAAATGATTAAGCATGGTGTGCACTAGTATCACCCAAATGCATTGGGATAAGATTAGTATCATTAATTTTCATGTGAAATGAGGTTCTACTCATTCTAATTCATTTGAAATGTGGTTTTACATAAGATCCATTTTCAATAAGGTTTATAACATTATAATATGATGTTAAATGTTGTGGACACATTTCTATGTTATTATAATCATGATAAATCGTGAATTTATGATACTCTTTATCTTATGCTCCATTGGTATGACTCTATCCTAACATGTACTGTATTATTCTTTTTATTCCTTTTTTCTCCCTTATTGGGTGTTATGTCTCACCCTTTTCTTATGAATGTATTCATGTTATCCAATTCAATGCTATGTACGAAGGAATGTGTGTGGTCATGTAAAAGATGTTTTCAATTAAGATGTTTATTTCATGGTTTAAGATGGTATGTAGTGTTCATAAGCACAAAATACCCTATACCTTTCAATATTTTAAGTTTTATCGAGCCAATAGTTCATGTAATAAATTATTTGTTTGTTTGAAATAATTAGAGGGGTTGTTATAAATCGAAAAACCATATCTAATAAAATTTGTGTACTCTATTGGAGGATTATTTCTCTAATTATATACTAGAACCTTACACATGGGGGAAAAGGGTAACAAAAAATAAGGTAGATTCATCATACCAAGAGGATTATTTATCCACCCAATTATGAAGGATTATATCCTTTACATATCCCAAATTCAATCGATTAATGATCCATAATTGTTAATTTGTTGCATTTAATGTATACCTATTTCACATATTATGATCACTTATCAATTAAATGAATCTGTTCATAATTATTATTCCATAAATTATAAATCTCATTAATTCATAATAACTGATTTTTTTGGTAAATGATTCATTAATATTTCATAATATATAACACGTAATAACTTTTATCATATATCATGGCTAACAACATAGGAATCCCATTCTTTTAGTGATATTTAGATATCATTTTCTATGATATAATTAATAAATATATAACATATTTACATATTTATGTGATTCATATTATTGATGTCACACATTTACATCTATATCCAACAATCCTCATGACCTAAAATTATTAAAAACAAGATTGGGACCTTACTAGTTAATGTACTTTATAATACAGTTAATTAATTAAATCTTACTATAATATGATCCATTTCAGTGAAATTTTATTTGAAAATTGTTTCATGAAATGTCATTAATTATAAAATATAATATTCGGATCAATTCATCCATTGGAAACATACATACCTGATTTGAAATTTACGGTAATGAGTTATGATTGACTATTAATCTCCTAAAATAAATATGAATTTATATGGTTTTAAAAAAATATAGATTTGGAATAAAATTTCTAATTTATAAAATTGGTTGTAAAATAATCTCATATATTATGATGTGTAATATTTTAATGTACTCATTTATAATTTTTATAATTCATGAAATCACATCCAAATCCATAAATATGGATATTGGATAATTACAAAATTCCTTACAGGAGAGGAAAAAGTATATTAATTTTAAATATAAATATTTGTTTATAAACATGAAATGAAATATATAATAAAATATTCATATTATTATTATAATGTCCAAAAAATTTATTTAATATATTTTTGAATATTATTGTTTATATCTAGATAAGAAAAATTATAGTGCGATTAAATCACACATGGTTTAAATAGTTAGTTTTTTTAAGGGATGGAAAATTATATTTTAAATATATTTTTTAAGGGAATACTGAATCATAAATAAATATAAATTGAATTTAGTGTTTTTATATCCCATTTATGATTTAAAATTTCAATTTGTGACTAAAATACATCAAAATGATGTTTCAGTTACATTAGAATTAAAAACAATCTGAATACTTTAAAGGCTATATTAGAGTATTAATTCATAATGGAGGTTTTTATATTATATAGATCCCTTGATGGAAAATTATTATTTGACCATTATGGTTTAATTTCATCAATTAAGGATGTATCTATCATGATTTTCAATGTAGTACTATGAATGTAACACCCTGATATTTCATATAACAAAACTTCATTCCAAATCATAATCAACATGGAAAATAATATATAAAAGACCGATAATATATATATAATAATCATAAAATCTATATGATAAAATTAAATCAATATTTTATATCATCATATCAATATTTACATTTGGTGATTATTTTTTATTTTGTGGAAAATCTTGATTTTTCCATGAATAGTGAAAAATACAGAATTTAAAAAAAATGTTTCTTACATTCAATAAATTAAGATATTTAAAATTAGTATTAGGTTTGGACTATGATTTCATGTTACATAAAAAATATATTTTATATTTTATCCAATTAACTTTTTCTAAATCAACATCATATTTGACGTTATTATATTAATTTCGTGTCTTAAAAATACTTCTTTATGAAAAAAAATTAAGTACATAATGTTGCTCATTATAAATTAAATAAAAATTAAATAATAAATAATTTATTAAATTAAACATATAGAATATATATATAAGTATATAATTATCTATATTCATAAAATAATTATTATTACACACACACATTTAATATAAAATCATATTTTACATCAAAAATAAAATTCTTTAAAACCCAATTTTTTTGGCGTGTTTGCAGGTACAATTTTAAATGATATTTTTTATAATATAAGAATATAATATTGTAAAATGGATTCAAAATTCTGAATCATAAAAATTTATTTTATCTTATATTGATATCATAATTTTTTACCATAATGAAATGTGAAAATTAATAGACATAATTAATCAAAGTTAAGATGAAAATGTTTTTACAAGAAGGATAATCTAAAATGACAAGGATCATAAATATTCTAAAACCTATCTAAAATTTATTTTATGTAAATATTTAGAGATTATAATATCAAATTATCAATAACGGATCATTTAGGTACCTTTTGAAAAGAAAACAATGGTGGTAGTCCTTTTTCTATTCAAAAAGTGCAAGTGTACAACTCACCTCCCATATAAAAGGCCACCCCATCTCCTATCTTTTGCACACCATTAAGCCATTTTCGGTTCAGAAAATACTATATCAAATCCAAATAAACATAAATACCATATCTATGGTTTCCTTTTGTTCTCATAATTCCATTTTATTAATACATTATTTATAATATAAAAGATGTCTTCTGAGATGAGGAAATGTTTATAAATATGTGTTTTTATTTCTATATATACATTGTTCAAATAATTCCCAAATATGATTATATTAAAAATACAGTATAAAAATATAATAATATTTTATAATTTTATTTATGTGACTTATAACCATCTCAAACTCCATGTATTGGGAAACAATAATGTTTCCCATTTGTATTGCCAACTACTTCCTCACAATCCATTGTGACATGTTTTCCATCATCAAATAACATGTATGGGTATGATGATGGATATGAAGTAAATATATATAAATATATAATATTTTTATAACAAAATTACCCCAATGGATTCCGAATAACACATATTCATTTGTTACATTCTATTTCATAGGGGTTGTGAAAATGTATCATGCGATTACAACGGACAACCACCTCATGAAGTGTTGTGTTTTGTTTTTCACTATAACATTACATTGAATGAAATAAATATACTATTAATGAATATATGAAATATTCATGAAATATTCATGACATTTATGACATATTTATCATTATAAAATAGAAATATATCATTTTAATACTTAAACTGAAAAATGATAATGAAATTTGTGTACATGTGCACTACCTCTATACGAAGAGAGGTGACACATCTTTTTCATCAACACATCACATGAAAAAAGATCATAATAATATTTAATGAAATAATATGTAATTTATGATATTGTTTTAATTGTATAAAGATAAAATATCACATACATTCTTTTGTAATGATCATTGAAACAAGGGAATGTTACTCATTTGTACGTATGATCATCGTTTTCCCTGATTGTAATAGATTTCATTTTTAAATAAAAAGTTTTTCCCAGATGTATAAAAATTATGATGTATATATAAATATGATAAATATATCATGGTTATTATTCACTAAATTTTCAAATAATGAACTCTATTAACACAGTGAACACACCAAGCGAGTATCGAAATAATAAACCATGCATCCTCAAAATAGATGATATAGACTTAAATGATTAAGTATTAAAATATTTTATTATATAAAACCAAATATTTGATATAATTCTATTTTACAGTAGTTATTGGACATAAAAATAATTTATGGACATGAGGTTATGGTTTTTATGGTTTCACTTTATTATTTTTTTTAGAATTATACTATATTAAAAAAGTATTTATATCTTTTGTGGTATATCATTATACTGTAAAATTTTATATCATTAAACCATTACAAAATATTTATTATATGTTTTAATAATAAATATATCAAACAAGGGGATTTGATGTGAATGTTTCTAAGTAGAAAATAATTTAATAATTGAATAACATTTCATTGGTTTATATAGTTCTTCATTTTATTTGAATTTATAAGATTATCTGTGTAGTAAATTTTATTGCCTTATAATATATTTAAAATAATTATTTTCTATACACATTTAACGCAAATAATCAATTAATTATTTTTCATTGAAATTCAATGAAATGATTTTTGTAATGGTTATTCATATAAAATTATATTTCATTCGGACATACATTTATGATATGCACCGAAATAAATTTGGAAATTTATATAATTTCTTTTGACATGACATATTATGTACCTTTTTCCTCTCCAAATATTTTTTATTTCATTAAATGTTTTTATTTTTTGGGCCTATGATAAAAAGTTACTAACATGGTATATATTTTTTTAAGACAATCTCATCTTTTATTATTATTTTTTATCAGAAAATTTTTTAAAATGAAATCCTATTTTCAATATCTCAATAAATTCCTGGAATTTATTGTCTTATATGTATTCCATTATAAAAAATGTTTTCCCTTAATTTTTATCTCTTTTGGGACTCATGTTTTTGATAAAATGTTTTTATGAAAAAATCTATATTATTTATCTCATGGGTTCCAACCACATATTCCAAAAAAACAATTTTTATAAAATTGTTTTTATAATTACATTAAATTTAAATTGAACAAATGTTTATAATTATTTTTTAAAACATTTTATTGTAATATTCATGTCATATTGTATCCAATGGGTGTTTTTAATTTATATTCAATGTGAAAAGAATTCTTTTTTTACCCTGTATTAAATAGACATAATTTATTGTCATCATGAAAATTATATTCTTTAATTCATCCACTATAAAATTTAATGATTATTTTCAATGAAATTTATTTAAAATAAATGGTTTTTAATATTTTTTTTCAAAATGTTAAGGATATTTTCCTTGATAAATTTTATAAATGATTTTAATGATTCCATATACGTTTAAAAGGCTTTTTCAATGAAATGAATTTTTACAATATCTTGGGAATTTTTTGATTGTTTTTAAAAAAAATGTCATTTCCACATTATTTCATTAACTAAGTTTTAATGGTATTTACATTCTTCAATGTAAACAAACCTTATTGTTACATATTATCGAATGGGGACATTATATAATGATATAATCCACATTCATTCTAGGGATGATGTAAATTTTTTTAAGGATATTGTTATGGAACCCAATTCTTTTTCCTCAGTTAATCATTTTTCAATGGTAGCTTATTTCAATTCCATAGGTTAACAATACTTAAATGATATTGAATTAAAGTCCATTTATTTAAAATTGTATAATAATGTTATAAAATTTATAATGATTAATTATATTAGTATTACGATGAAATCAATGAACAAAAAACCTTATAAATGTTTCATTGATGTTATTATATGATTTATGTTCCCATATTGGTTTCTATGAACATGATATAGCTTATATTATGTGAAAACCTATATAATTATCTAATTAATTGGTTAATAGTTTTTATATCTAAATAATTATATTGTTTGTTTTTCATTTTCTTTTTCTAACTATAAGGGGGACTATATATGTTATATTATCTTCATGTTGCGAAATAAAAACATGATTTATCTATTCTTTTTTTATATAATGTTTCCTCTAATTAAGAATGATATCTCATTTTTCATTATTGTTTATTATTATTACTCTTTCAATTGAAAAATAATATTATAGATCATAATTTGAAAAAAAATCTATGATCCTCTTTGGTTTAATGTGACAATATCTAACGGTGGTCGACGTAATTTTTGGAAACATTTTATTTTGACGATAAATTTTAATGATTTAATTTAAAATGAATTATGATTTTACATTATTAATCAATAATATTATTGGTATTGATAACATTTAGGGTTTAATTTTTCTTTTTTTTGAGGAAATTTATAGGTCATATGTTTTATAAGTTAGATAACAAAAAGGATAAAAAGTGATTTATAGAAAAAGTGATTACATGTAGTCAACAATTTTCATATTTTTTCTATTGGAATGTCAAATGTATAAAGGTAAATTTTATTGTTGAATTACTATATAAGGATGGGGTTGAATTGGAATTATTTAATTTTAAATTTTTGTATTCAAATTTAAATTTTGAGATTAATGTATTATTTTATCATATAAGGGTTTATATATTGTTGTAAACATGTTATAATGCACTAACAATTTTTTTGGAAAATGTATAAAACTGTTTGAATAGATTGAAAATACCTTTTATTGTTATGTGGTACATTAAAATATGTTTGTTGTTATTGGTGAAAGAAATATCATGAATACTCATATTTTGATGAAAATTATTAGATTAAGTTGGAAATTTGATAAATGTTGAAAATAAAATTCTCAAGTATGTATATTACACAGGGTTTTTATTATAGGATGTAAAATAATTTCTTATCTCTATGAAAATTATAATTTTAGAATATTTTGTTATATTATAAAATATTTTGGTGACATTAATGATCTTTTCACTCTAAATTAATTTATGGTTGTTTTGGTAATATTATATTGTTCATTTAAATTCTTATGAACAATTATCTATATCCCCCAAAATAAATATATTGTAAATATTAATTTCATAAATGTCCTTATATTTACTTCCCACCCAAGTTTAATTATTTTTAATCTTAATATGGGTCATTCTAAATAACCAGTGTTTCTTCTTTTCTATTTTTCAAGATGATTTTATATTAAACATTTTAAAATTTCTATTTTCGATAAAGTGATTATAAAATTTAAAACCCTTTATTATTTATATAATGTGAAAAATATGATGAAAAAATTTATTAATGGAGGTGGGGTCTGTTAAAACCCAAGATTTAACAAAATACAACATTGCCTGATAAATTATTTAACAAAAATAAATAAATAAATCTTAATTGACCCTTGATAAATATAACTATAATAATCAACCCATTAAATTTTTCGATATTAATAGTTTTAATTAAATAAATATATAAATAAATATTTTCAATAATATAAATAAATTATTTATTTATTTTTCAAAATATTGAATAAATTATTTTTAATTTGTGGAATTCATCTATATTATGTTTTTAATAAAATTATATTTATTTATTTTATTTAAAATATAAGATATTTAATTTCTGAATCATTAAAGAAATTTATTTAACAAAGTGAAAACCTTTTTTAAAATATGTATATCAAAATGCACATTAAGTGAATTATATATATTTTTAAAAAAAAATTGACTTTTCAGCGAATATTATAAACAAATATTTTTTAAAAGAATTTAATTTCTTTTAAAAATTTAAAAAATTTAATATTTATATTTTGTGATGAATATTTTTTCAACTAAAAATTAATTAGCTACAAAAAATGTGCCTATGGGTTTAATTTTAAATAATAAATTTATTATTCTATGAAATGAAATTGGTAAGTATAATAAATTTTAAAAAGCATAATAATTTATTTTATAAAATAATTTCATCTTAATTAAAGGAAATATTTAACAGTGAAAATTGTAAAAATAAATCACCATGGTTAGGGTGAAAATGGATGTAGAGAGAAATTAAATGAAAAGGATAAGGGTAAACTTCAACTAATATTATAATGACCCCCTACCCACAAGGTCTACCCATCCTGGATAGTAGTGTTAGAAGGGATATAGTGACCCCAGTTTCCCACCTCTAGTGGGCCTCAGGTTGAAGACTAGCACCAAGGGTATAATAGACACAAAAATGGGAGGCATTACCCTATAAGAGAACACAAGTGAAAGATAGAGATAAGATAGACACCCACCAACTAAAAATCAGACAATAATAAAAAATAAATCCCATGTACACATATGCAATGTCTTGAAAAACAAATACAACTAAAAGTGGAAAAAATTGAAAGAACCAAATAGAATGTAAAAACAGTAGCAACCATAAGCTCGAACAGCTTCTACAACCCCAAGCTAGAATAAACCATCTTGATCTCCTACCAGCTCTGTGTGACCTGATAAATAGTTTATATATAAAAATAGGGTGAGTATAATAGTATACTTAGTAGGATCCTCCTCGAAGCCTCTTGTGAAAATGTTATGCAAGAATGCTAAATCACAGTAAAGAATAAGTGAAAATAACTCGACGCCTAAATAGGTATAATAATTTCCCAGCCTCACAATGGGTATTCTGACCATGTATCACATACATGAGTATATAACAAAATAATTAATATCAAGGGTACACCGTTACTACTTCCCCAATGGAATTCCACTTTTAAACAACATCGCAAATCCTAAGAAACTCTGTCCTAAAAGGCTTCCCCGTAGACACCAGGGTGAAGCTCCACAACATGAACCTAATGCAAAAAATCCACCTTGTCCACAAAAGAAAAGTATCTAGGTAGTTTTTGGGAGCCACCACATCTTACATAACATGTATCATACATCGAGCATTATAACTCCATCCATTATATCCCGTACACCGAGTAAGAATCCTTAATCCCTCCTAACCTATAAACGTTATAGCTATAGTATTCGATAGGAAACTATATCCATAATATATTTGTTTGAATTACCACAAGCCATTACAACCCTGTACACATATATATGGGGAAAAGTAACCATTGTGCCTACCAGCACAAGTAACAACCAGGAGAAGAGAGTGGGTCCAAAGAAGGTTGTTTCTGATTCTTTCTCTAGGGCGCACTCGTCTGTCTACTTGAGTGTGACAGGCACGACTTTTGTTTCCCCGCATTCCCTCTTTCTAAAGGCGGGCAGTATTCTCTCCTTTTTTCGGGTCGTTTTCTCCTTGATCTAAACAGGATGATGGGATGTCAGTTTTTTCCTTCAGTAGATTCCTCCTTGGAACTCATCACCTAGTCCGGGTCTCCCTCATAGATTTAATATGTTGTTTTTGAATATCTTCTTGGTTTCATATCATCATGGAAACCAGGAAATTACACTGCATTTTTTAGGAAATTCCAAGCGGTATGGTCAAGGAAGAAGCCTTCGGTTAGGGGAGTAGTCATGTTAGGGCATCACTGACGTGTTCGGACGCTGGAAATTGATTTGTCTCTCTTCTGTACATTATTATAAGGATTATGGAGGGCGTAGAAGCCTGAGGGATCCCACATAGAATGTGGGGAATAGTATTCCATAGGCATATATCTGAAGTTTTTCTTAGCTTTCCATTTTTATCATGGGGTATGCCACAAGTTTAACGTCCAGCAGAGACCGATCAGACTAATCAGAACACTGGATAGAGTGTATCAGATTGAAGAACCCATGGGAGGGAACACCGATGTTGGGGCCAGCACGTGTGTGGCTTCCCGAATGCTGTGGAGGTGACTGAGGTGGTGTGATCTCACCAGGATGTGGCAGCCCAGGTAAGGATCAGGATGGACGATGTTTTTGGGCATGATCCTAGTAGAGACTTCCTATGTACAATGCCTTGACATGGATCAAAGTCCTCGTTGTTCGAGATGGACGTCTGGGGCATACACTCTAGGCTGCCCAAGGTGGTGGGTGAACTGACATGAATGTGGTTGGAATGACTGGTTGGTGGGATTGACCCTCGTGTAAGGATCCTAAGTTCCATGCCTTGACATGGATCAAAGTCCACATAGTTCATATATACACATTAGCGTCATGCGGGATGGGGGCGTGTGTCGGTGAACTGATGTGAAATTGGACCGGGGATTTGATGAGTGATGGGATTGAACCTCGTGAGGTTTCCTAGGTACCACGAATTTACATGGATAAAAGTCCTCGTAGTTCAGTAGTGGATGAAATGAACCAATGTGAAGATGGACCTTGGTCCAATGGGTGTTGGCCTTGAAGCTCGTGAGGTTTCCTACGTACCATCCCTTGACATGGATCAAATTCCTCGTAGTTCGGGTTTGATGCCGGAGAACCGAAGGGAATAAGGACCTTGGTCCATGTGGATGGGGGGCATGATCCATAGGGAGACTTCCTCCATACCATGCCTTGACATGGATCAAAGACCATGTAGTTCAGATGTACAGGGGGCTATTGAACAGACATGAAGGGGTGTCGGAACAACTGGATGGTGGGCTTGAACCTTATGGAGGCTTTTTACGTACCATGCATTTACATGGATCAATTTATACATAGTTCAGGTGGTGGAATTGTTGGAGAACCGATGTGAATAAAGACCTTGTTCTAAGTGGGTGGTGGGCTTGAACCTTGTGGAGGCTTCCTACGTACCATGCCTTGACATGGATCAAAGTCTACATAGTCCAGATGGTACAGTTTACCATCATGCAGTACGGGGTTGAACTGATGTGAAGGGGCTCGAAACGACTAGATGGTGGGTTTGAACCCCATGAGGCTTCTTACTTACCCTTCCATAGAAGGGATCAATGACCATGTAGTTTAGATGGTATAGTTTAACGTCATGCGAGACGGGGGTGAACGGATGTGAAGGGGGTCGGAATGACCAGATGGTGGGCTTGAACTTTGTGAGGCTTCCTTTGTACCATGTCTTAGCAAGGATCAAAGACCACGTAGTTCAGATGGTACAATTTAACATCATCCAGGACGGGGGTGGTGTCATGGTCGATGCTTACTCTAATCCCACGTGAGTCTTTCTTGGTGGGAGAAACAAGAGGTATAAAAGGCATGAAGACCACGTCATGAAAGGTGCATTCGTGGGAATTGAAGAGGAGTGGGGATTATGCTCTGAGGCGGACCAAGGTGCTGGTACTTACTCTAGGATGGAGGCATGTGGCAGTAAAGCGCAACGTGGGAGGGACATGGGAATGAAGAAAAGAGAATCTTCGTTCCCTATCACGCCCTCCGCCAGCCCTAGCACCAAGGAATTGAGGAGGGGAAGGGGTGCCGCCTCTTGGAAGGAAGGCTAGGGGATTACAGCAAGGTGTTTGACCTTCCCTGTGGAAAAATTCCACTATAATAAAGAGGGTGTAATCCCCTTTGGAGACCAGGGGGCCTGTAGAATACCCACGGTGGGGGACCCCACGTGCGGGGCATAGGGCGAGGTCACATTTTATCATCATGTGTTGAGGACAAGGGTTCTTGGAAGTTTAACATCCTGCAAATTGGATGAGGTGGGTTTGCTCCGCACCCACAGGACATACCTAATCGGTACCCTCTGATCCTTGTGGGAGGGAAGGTACCATCAATGCGGTGATGAGGGGGTGTTGTAGAGTTAACCATCGAGGGGTCCACGTTAGTGTGGCTATGCAAAAAAACAATAGCCATTAGCGTGCCTATGCGAAAAAGTATTAGGCGCAACAACATTATGGGTAGTATCATCTAGGGGACATTGATGTCGCATCATGCAAACCTAGAGTGTCCTATGGGAAAAGTATTTTCCAAGCACATGGGTCCATAGGGAGGGGCTTTGTGGAGCTCGGTCACTCTGCGTGGTGGAAGGCACTTGCGAAGGGGTGTGCTTCGCCAAGTGGGATTCCTTAGCCATTTCATGGGGATGAGGTGAAATTGGAAGGTTCTTCGTGAAGTGGAAAGGCATTCCCAAAACACAGCCTCATGGAGAAAATATGCCTCACAAAGAGGGATGTCAGGAAGTAATGTGTTTCGCGAGGTAAAGTGATCCTGCCTTAGGAAAAGGATCAAGTGTACATGAATGGTGTTTCATAAAGCATAAATGCTCCGCGACAACCCGGGACACCTTGGGGATCCCCTTCCTTCATGTAATCCCATTGGCTTCACAAAAGGAATACCTCTTGGAAGAGGGGATAAAAAAGAGGCAATGGGGAGGCACTTCACGAATTAAAAGTACCTCCCATAGTTTATGATTCACTGAGTGGAAGAGTGCATCGAATTTGGGAGATGAGAAACTGAAAGGTCAGATTGTCTGTCGGGAGAGCTCAGGGGGAGCTCAGTATTTATAGGCAAGATGCACTATGAAGAGGATATCACATGGTGCAATGAAAGGCATGGTGGCTTCGTGGTGGGCTCATGAATGTTAAATGGGTTGATGGAGCGTACTGCCTCCTTCGTTTCAATGTGGGTTCACGAACATCAAATCCGTTTGCAGTGCCTCCCACCTCCTTTGCTTCGTGGTGGGTTCACTAATGTCAAATCTGTTCATAGAGCTTCCCGCCTCCTTTTCTTTTTAGTGGGTTTGCGAACATCAAATACATTCACAGAGCATCCCACCTCCTTTTCTTCGTGGTGGCCGTGGTTCTGGGGACTCCGCGAAGGGGCTTCGTGAGGTAGTCCATGTGGTCCGTCTTGGCGCCTTTTTAGTTCAATATTTTGGCACCAAAAAATTCCCCCCTCAGACTTGGAGTCGTCGAGGGATCACAGGTCAAAGTCTGATAGAAATTGAAAAAATCATTGGTCAATCGTGGTGATGACTCACAAAGAGGGTGTGGGAGGCACATAGGGACCCCGCGGGCCGGGTGGGCCATGAAGCTCCGCATGGACTGGACGAGAAACGAAGCTCTGAAGTTCGTGGCCTATAAATAGGGGTCTGCCATCTCTTTTTCCCTTTCCATTCTTTGAGATCTTGTTTTCTTTCACTCTCTATTCATGAAGATATACGTACTCTGCCAGTGATCTCTGCGAATCGAGGCTTCGTGGCACACGGCGAGTCTTCGACTCAGTGTTTTCTCTCCCCGAACAAGCTTTGAATGCCAAGGTAGTGCTTCCTCGAACTGTCTTCGCAAACGGCCTTTGCGAACTCACTTCGTGAATGATATTCACAAACTAGCCAAGGAAACCTATATATTCAAGAATCAAATGGCCCACCTAGAAGCTGCCCAGGGCATCCTTATGGATGCCGCCAGGAGGGATGAAATGGAAAATATTTTGGGGCTAGGAGAGCTGTTCCGACGCCACTCAGTCCATAGTTATTTGGTGGAGCTGTTGTCGGAGAGCCAGAAGAACTACCCAATGTGTAATAAGTTTCCTTTGTACGACTTCGTGCTGAGGGATGAAATCTTCATCCCTACAGCGGGTCGGGATGAGCCATCTTACTGGTTACAGAGCACACTGTGTCAGCACCGATGGTTCAGGGCACCCGATGGTCATGCTCGGGAGGATTTCAGGCCTATCAATTCCAAGTGCCTATACAATCATCTACACAATTTCGATGGGGAGAATTGTAGCAATATACATCCCCAATACTGTACCAACCCATCCTTAAGGCGGTGCTGGGGAACCCAATGAAGGGGTGGTTTGAGGAATGGGACATGCGCCAGGGCAGAAATATCAAAGATGATTGGGGTTTGGCCTACTCAGTAGAAACCTCGTGCGATGAGTTTGGGGCAGAGCTGAGGAGATTGGTCATGTATGTGGCAGCATGGACCTCCAAGTTCCATATCTACCAGCTGAAGCAGTAATTCCGGAGCTGTTGAACTGGTGGTCACCGAGGACCATTACTTTTAACCTGTATCATGGGGAGGCAGGAATCAACATATGGGGTGTGCATAAAATCTCAGGGATCCCGATAGTGGGGGCGATGTATGAAGAATTCCTCCGGGCCATGGGTGTGTGGGAGGATCTGGTGAATAAGCCACTTATGGGGATGGAATTGAAGGAGTTCATGCCTTGGGAGGACAATGAGGTCGTGAGGTATGTCCACTTCAAGATCGGTTTCAAAAATATATTTATCTTATCATAAAATAGGTATTTCCCGATGAGGCATCGAACATGCCCAGATCATGGAAAACTCGTACTCGAGGCTACTAGAGAATAGGCAATGGAAGACTTGGGGGTTCTGTGTCAGCTCTGAACAATGACCAATAGTCAGGCTGGCAGCATTCATCACAGCCCGTATCTGTCGTTGGATCCTACCGGTGAGGGATAAAAACATGGGTGTGAGGACAAGCACTTTCATCATGGCATCCACTTTGGCGACATGAGGGTGGGTCAACCCTGGGATCCTGATGCTAGCCAAGTTGTAAAAAATGTTGTGGCACATCATCTTAGGGAAAAGTCCACAGAGGGTATGCAGGCCATTCCACCTCCTATATGGGTGGATGGAGGTGCACATCCGGGTGATCAATGAGTATCTGAACCCCATCTCACATCTGGGGTCGAACTTTCATCCCTCAATTTTGAACCTCGTGGAGGGATTTTTGACCAAGATGACCGTACCATCAATTCTAAACCAGGTGTGGAAGGTGGAGGAATTTAATTTACACCTATTCCCATTGCCCATGGGGTCCTTCACAGATGATGGCCAGGGAACGAAAGAGCACCAAGCCTCCCTCCGGGCCTTTCGAGGTGGATTCCTGGTGGCCAGGGTGGACCGCGAGTGTCTCTGCGAGCCATAAACCCCACAATGGTTCTCCAGACAATTCTGGTTCCTACAGCGGCTGACCCTGCAAGTATATCTGGGGGTGTGCTACGAGGAGCACCCATGTGTGATGGGGTAGTTGTGGATCATGTTAACACAGGACGACGGGAAGATGTAGAATGTATTGCCTCCACCGACTATCATCCTTGGACTGATAAGAGAATATGCCCAGAGCTGGGAGTCGGCATACCTAGGGGAGATGCTGAAGCAGCCAACCGTCTTGGTCGGCATGGGTGAACTTCCTCAATCTCGGGGCCGAGACCGGAAGGTGACATAGGCATCCCGTAGTGGTGGGGATGTTGTAGTAGCGGTGCCCGCACCAGTTGCGGAGGGAGAAGTAGCATCAGATCCAGCAGTAACAAATCTAGCTGCAGTAACAGAGCCGATGGTCCCAACAGAAAATAGTTATCTATAGGGGCGTCCACCGAGGGGATTCCACAAGATTTGTATACTTGCCCCTGGGAAACGGTTGTGCCACATTGACATGCTGGTGGATGTTGTCTTCAAGGAGGCCTGAGACATCTGGGAAGTCAACTGGATATTCCTTGTCCCATCTGAATTATGGAAGAACCTTAACCACCTCGGGATGGACATTCCGAATATTGGCCCTAACAAAGCCGGCATTGCAGTATCCCAAGAAAAGGCAAAGCAATACATCGTCGAGATGGAGGACTTCATCCCTTCCCAGGGCACCCTGAACCCGATGACAGGCCAAGTGAGGGTACTGCTAGATCATAAGGTTCTCCTATAGCTATCGGCTGCTGAGCTGAGAGATAATTTTCCCCTACCAGAAGAAATTGACGAATCTTCTTGGGGGGTGAGGCTGGTAGGGAGAGTCCGCCGGAGGAGGGTGAAATCAGCGACTAGTCCTTGAATCTCGAAGATTTCACAGAGGTTATGAAGTAAAATTCCATGTTACACCTTTAGAGTCTACCCTTAGGTTAATTTTTATTCCTTATCAGCATCCGTAATGTGCAGGAGGACCTTGTTCATAGGCCCCATTATCGCCCCTCTATAGGATCTGACACGGAACCATCAGGATCTTTGCCTGTAGAGGAATCAACTTCCATGTCTGGCAGGGCTAGGACAGTCTAGGCGGCTCCCCTGGAGTCCCCAGGCTTGCCAACAATATACAGGGGGCCACGTCTTGGGGTTCTGATGACGTTAGCCCCATAGAAAGACCAGGGATTTGACCTCTGTAAGTCTTCACAACCGCATTCACAACTGTCATCATCTGACCACATTAACTGACATCCACTTCCCTTTCATGACTTGTACGGTCCTCCAATTGGCCTGGGCTGCTATGGAGAAGTTTTTGGGTGCTTGTATTAGTCCTCTTCCCAGTGGCATGCCAATTTTCATCGAGGTTAACATCCAACATGACCAAACTGCAGTGCTTTCAATCGCCGGTGGGGGCGTCAGTGGGACTGTGCCTGAGATCATTGAGGTGGGATCTGAAGATGAGGATCAACTGGACAATTCAGGTCTCACCACACCCGATCTGACTCCAGAAGTGGACCCGGACAAGGAATTCCTAGGTTTATTTCTTGCATACGTACCTGCCAATCGCACTGACTTGGATGAGACAAACTCAGATGAGGAGGAAAACAAGATAGTCCATCACCGATCATGGAAGCTGATCACACACATAAATAATGACACACCCCAATCACTATGGTGGAATGATATGGACATACTTCATTCACCACTGCGTGAACAGTGTGATAGGGGAGTGGATGCTCGATTCCCTCACATGCCCATCCGAGATCTTATGGCAGAAAATATTCAGGAGTATGACCGAGGCCTTGGCGTGGGATGGCAGTGGAGGAAGGCGATAAAAATCAAGAGGCTCCATAAGGCTGAAGATGAGGTCCAGCGGCTGTAGGATCGAGTGGACAAGCAACTGACCTCCCTCAAGGAAAAATCCGAGCTAATATCATGATTTAAGGACATGTTGATAGAGGAAGAAGAGGGCCTAAGGCGAGCTTCTGGGGAGATGATCGCCATCCGGGCTGACCAGGAGAGGGTCCAGATTGTGGCCAATGAATTGTGCCCTCTCTCCATCGAGGAGGAGCAGAAGGTTAATAATCATCATCGTCTCTTGAAAGCCACCAGCCCGAGGGTGGAGGAGGTGCCATGTTCCATGGATGAGGTCAATTTGTACATGGGGGGAGTCGACCCCTGGGAACTATAATGATTACAATCCCTTAAACTTACTTTCGTGCGTTAATTGTTTTAATGTCGTAGCATGAATGAGTTCCGTTGTTTACATTGGTTTATTTCATCCTTATGATGTTTTCAGAATGTCTTGCTACCATTCCCTAAGATCACATGGGTTGGGCCAGATGTGAGAAACAAGGGATATCCACCTCATCACCCCATCCAAACGCAGGAGTGAAAACCAAGATTCGGGTATCCGGGGTTTGGAAAACTGGTCTGGATTTCTAGGAAATTGGATAGACCTGACTGGACAATTATTTTCTTATAAAAGAAGAATTACTATTTATCCATTGTGCTCTTATGCACGAACTATGTAACGCCAGGGGTGCTGAAGTCTATACGAACAGATGGTAATGGGAAGTGTGAATTACGATACCCAGGATTTAGAAAATTGTTGGGGTGGCGTGACAACAAAAAGCAACTATTGACTGCATTCAAAACACAATATTCTTATTGTATAAGCCTGGAGTGGGGATAGACAAATGAGGGTCAACCGTTGTCCATGCTCGAAACATAGGACCTATCGCAAATTTCATCCATTAGTCTTCCGGAATATTGTCCCAAGATAGTGGGCCGGCCATAGTCCGAGTATCCACACTGTTAGGGGTTCCTCTAGGCACGAATGTGGATGATATTTCGAATAAGGGGAATGCAAGGCATGAGATGTGGATTGATGGTTTGTTCTGACAAAATCCAACACTCATGAGATTACAGCACCATGGTAGGAGTATGCTAGATGGGACAATTGGTTTGATCATGAATCATTCATTCTTTCAGAAAGGGCCTCCCTGGCGAGGGGGGCTGTCACTTCCCAATGCCATTGTGGGGCATCTCGAACTTGTTCGGGGAAGAATTTCAGTAACATGGTTCCTCATGAGGGGTCAGGCCAGGGGCCAGAAATGGAGAGGAACATGACATAAGATTCCTATGTCTGGACCGTAGGTGAAATATCATGGTTTCTCTACGTATCCCATAAGGATGGGAATCAAGCCGTGCGTAGTTCTTGGGTTACAGTTTTACATCATGTAGGACGATAAGAATCCTGGTTCCGCCAGTACACATCCTACCAAAACTATTAATCCCACGTGAGTCATGCTCGTTGTGGTAAACCAGAAGTAGTGGTGGGACTCTCCCAACAAAGGAAGGGACATGGTAGGGAAAAGGGACACTCGGTAAATACCGGCCCAGTGATACTAACCCATCTATTTAGCACACCTAGATGCACGCAAAGGTAAAGCCGAGTATATCGGAATTCTACTTGAACATGAGGAAGTGGAAATGTGTAAATCATGACTCTTGAAATCTGTATCACAATGATGGTGGCGTGGAAATGGAGGAATACTGCTGACCATGGTGGAAACGCGGCATCCATATCACGTTAGCCTAGAATGGGGACAGAAAAATAAGGGTCGACCATTGACTATGTTCGAAATACGGGACCTATCGCAAATGTCGTCTGAGATCCTTTGGGTTGTTTCCACTAAGCGATAGGAGATCCCTTAGGTCCATCATCCATGGAGAGCCCTTAATCCTAGTATCCATGTCTCCCAAGGGTCCTTTTGGATGTGGAAGAGGATTAGGATCCAAATATCAAGCTCACGAAGCTTCGACATGGAACGAGTTAAATGTCCTCACAAAAATCTGACACTTCAAGCTCTTTTTCAAAACACATCTGAATACGACAACGAGATGTATTAGATAGAGGGATTTGAGTCCCTTCCCATAGAGAGATCTTAGTTTAGGGTCATAGAATTTTGACCATGGATTGGAGGAAAAGCAAGTGACATGTGGTAGGGTAACTACAAATACACGACATGTAGGGAACCAGGGCTTCTAACCACCACATGTTCTATGGAGAAGGTTTAGGTCGAGGGACCGAAAATGAGAGTTGATATGGGCCTGAGGTAAATTGAATAGGCCTTCCTAATCAACCCATGAGGATATGGATCAAGATGCATGTAGTTCTTGACATGGAATGGTAGGGTACCAGTGCTAGGGAAAAAGGGGAGTGCAGGTGTGGCCCTCGTACCTAGAGAAGAAGTATTTTATAACTCTTATTTTTTCCCTTATGGTAGTGTTTTTTTTGTGAAGCGATAGGCCTAGGGTAGCAGGCCCTGGCATCACCACAAGAATCAAACCATAGTAGGCATTGAAAAATGGTATGGTAATTGAACAATACCAAACGTGATGTCTTCTTGAGTGAGAACATCATAATGCAGTGTCGTTTTTTCTCCGTGTGGCCAGAACGATGGTGTCCTAGTTTAGGGTCATGTGATAAGACCAAGCATGAATTTTAACGTCATGCAACACAGACGTGGTAGGGATGATTCTAGGTGGGGAATGTGTTCTGTGGAATAAAACATTCCCATCATGAATGGGGACATGGTTCTGTATCACACCATACGAAATTCCGAGAGGGGGACCTCAAGCCAAGGGGCCTACATAGAGTTAAGCGGTAAAGGGGAGGAGAGACTAGCTACCAAATGTGATGGACCTGAAAACGAGATGTCTGGGCAGTCCTACGTATCCCAATAGAATGGGAATCAATCCATACATAGTTCTAGGGGGTTCCTTTTAATGTCATTCGGGACAATATAATGTTTATTTTCATGCGGGACAGGAAACATGAGGGCTAATTTTTTGAACGAGGTGCGCATGGTGCAGCTATTGCAAACCCGAGGTGAATCAAAAGGTATCCTCATACCACGCCATGCGGTCCTATAGCCAATCTCCATACGGCAGGAAAAGAAAGAAAAATTATAATAACTCAAGATGGACCCAAAGACAATAGTCCTGGGTGTTCCTATGTATCCCATGAGGATTGGAATCATGTCGTACATAGTTCTAGACGCGATCTTAGTTTAATGTATTAGAGATCGAACCATGGAGGGATGGAAATATTCCAAGTAAGTGTAGACCTCAACCCGATACCTAAGCCCAAACGATTCAATCTTAGTGTGGGAAACATGGGAGGAAGACGTCTTTTGCAATACCAATAATTCATGTTAGTGGGAAATCAGTGCAGAGCCCCGAATGACATCCCTATAATGGCTTTTGTCCTCCTAATGTGCAAATGCGCACTAAGGAATAGTATCAAGTGTTTTGAAGATCTACTTGGGAATGAGAAGTTGGGGATGGATGTGAATCATGCAACTGACATTTTGGGATTAATGGGGATTGTGTGGTGATAGAGGATAACGGTTAACCATGGCGGAAACACAACATCCATAGTGTGTTAGCCTGAAGTGGGAGAAACAAATGATCATCAACCACTGACCATATTCTCAATGTGGGATTTGTATCGATTTGTTGTCTGAAACCCTCAGGGGCATTGTCTCTTAATGGTAGGAGAGCCCTTAGGCATAGTATCCATGTCGTTTTTGGGGGTCCCTTCGAGTGTGAAAGGTGACGAAGGCCCTGATGAAGGCGAACACAAATCCTAAAAAGCGGTTGAAAACATGTCCAGGTAGAGTAAGACATTCCATGTACTGAACTAGAGTACCCTTAGGCACATTGGTGAATAGCCGAGAAGGGCCGATTAGGTGGATCAAGAGGTAGAGGTACATGGTGTGGTTGATACAAGACTGATCTGAATGAGGACATAATCCCATACCATGACATATACTCCCCTCTCAAGGGAAGGTTATGGCAAGAGGCCATGGTGAAATTGAGATATCTGGGAGATGAGGCTGGACCCAAAGCCTAGCCATTATGGTGGTCCTATGTATCCCATAAGTATGAGAATTAAGCCAGACGTTGTTCTCAAGATGCAGTTTAAAATCATGCAGGTCAAGGAGGGGAGTAGGATACCCCCAAACAAGTGATATTTACGACATGACGAATAAACCCACATAAATGAGGACTTAATCCTGCACCACACCATACACTCTGGTAAGAGAGGACCTGGGTCGGGGCCCGAAAAGGCCAAGGGGCCTAAGGCTGGGCCTCAGTCAAGAAGGCCTGACAGACATGCAATTTAATGTCTTATTGTGAGGACGAGGGTTGGGGGCCTGAAAAGTCCAAGGTGCCTAAGGCTGGAATCACCCAAAAATAGTCTGTCGCATAGATAGAATGGAGAAGAATGAACCACTACACTCAATGTTTGAGACATCATGGGGTGGTCCTAACGATCCAGGACAACTGTTGACCATGTTCGAAACATAGTGTCCATATAGTGGCGTAAAATGGAAGCAAAAAACGAGCGTCATCCACTGACCATATTCGAAATGTGGGACTCGTATCAATTTGTTGTTTGACACCCTCAAGGGAGTTGTCTAGAAGTTGTAAGAGAGCCGTTAGGCATAGAATCCATACCATTCAGGGGCCCTTCCAGATGGGGAAGGTGGTGGAATCCCAGTCAAGGAGTGGCTGGAGCATAGTAGTAACCACATATGAAAGAGGCGAACTACTCCAGGGAGTGGGACGTACGGATGAGTCTAGTCTAGATTGACATGAATTGGGAAAAAAGAGTACACCCCACCATATTTCTTGACCCAATGAAAAGATTATGACGTTTGGGCTGGGCCAACAAACGAAATTTCTGGGCATTCCTACATATCCCATGCGAATGGGAATCAAGCCACAGGTAGTTCTTGAAGGCCATGCAATTTAAAGTCTTGTGGTGAGGATGTGGGAGGATAAAAGAACAGGAGTGGGCACGTGGTGCGACCATTATAATCCTCGTATTAATGGGGCTAAGGAAACCTACTCTATATCATTCAACCATCCTTTGAGGAAGCTATACCTAGGGGGAATAGTCAAAGAGAAGAGCTTGAGGCCGGGGTCAAAACAAATCATCTGAGCATTCCTACGTATCCAATAAAAATTGAAATCAATCCATACGTAGTTCTCAAGATGCAGTTTAACATCATGAAGGACGATGCACATTTTAAAGTCATGCAAGACTGGACAGTTCAAATTCATGTGGGACCATCATGAAATTTAAGTTCATGCAGGACTATACAGTTTAAGGTCGTGCAAGACAATGCAGTTTATGGTCGTGCAAGACCATGCAGTTTAAGGTTTTGTAGGACCATGCAGTTTAAGGTCGTGTAGGACCATACAGTTTATAGTCATGTAGGATGATGCAGTTTAAGGTCGTGCATGACCATGTATTTTATGGTCATGCTGGACCAAGGGGCTCAGGCACAATATTTCTTAAGGAATTTAGCATTGGTGGGAGTAGTTATGCGCTCACCATCCATAGTCACCACTGAGTATGCTTCATTGGGGTAAACCCTGTGGACTATGTAAGTTCCCTCCTATTTGGGTTCCAATTTGGGTGGTTTCCTACCGAGTGTCACTGGCGCTCGGAGGGCAAATACCAGGTCACCTTGCCAAAAAGAGAGGAGGCGAGCCTTCTTGTTAAAGGCTCAATCCATCTTTTTCTCGTGCCTTTTCAGATTGTACAGGGCATAAAGCCTATTTTTTCAAGTGCTTCAAATTAATCTAGATGGATTTCAGCCACCTTATATGGGGCCTATTGGTCATAGACTGCAGTGCATAATAAAGGCAGCTGGATCTTGATAGGCAGGACAGCTTCAGCTCCTTAAACCAGGGAATACAGGGATACCTGGGTGGAATTGCGAGTCGCCGTTCGATAGGCCCAGAGGTCATTGGGGATCTTGTCCGTCCAACTCTTCTTCTTTTGACCAACCATTTTCTACCAAATTTTTTAGAGGGTTTTTTTGAATGCCTTGATATGCCGATTTTCCTACACATGATAGCGTGAGGTATGGTTATAGCGAATTTTTTACTTGGCGTACAATTTCATCAGCTCAACTGCTCGGTAGTTGGTGCCATTATCGTTGAGGACAACATTAGGGACTCCAAACCGGTGGATAATATTGGAGATCACAAAGTCAACGATGGAAAGGGCCTTAACCTCATTGAGTAGAACTACCTCTACCCACTTGGAAAATAAATCTATCGCGGTCATGATGAACCTACGTTGGAGAACAGTCTCCAGTTGGTATGGTCCGACGAAATCCATTCCACACACCACAAATGGCCGAGAGTACTTTTTGGAGTGGAGAGGTTTCAGTGGCTGATGTAGAAAGTTAGCATGAACATGGAATGTATGACATATCTTGGTAAACTCGATACAATCATGGATTAATGAGGGCCAAAATTACCACAGTCTCTGGATTTGATGGGATAGTTTCGGTCTAGTCTAGTGGGAACCACAGGAACCGGAAAGAACCTCTTGCATGACCTATAGAATCTCAACTACATGGATGTAACGGAGGAGGACAACATCGAAAACACAATTATAGAGGATATTCTCATGTTTGAGATCCCTCTAGATGGTAAACTACTCTGCACGTCGTCAGATTCGCTCATGCTCGGCCAGATCATCCAGGAGGCAACCATTTTGGAGATTCTCAACCAAAGGGGATCTCTAGTCAAGATTCATTTCAACCACTGCATCTGAAGAAGCTGGGGCTCCTGAAATGGAGGATCTGATGGTAAGATAGCTTACATGTAGGTCGTCTTCATCCTCTGGGGTAACGAGGGCAATGAGCCTTTGGTATGCCACATATATAATTAGATCATCCTGCTCGGGTTCTGTAAGTCACGTAGGTAAGCCATCCAAAGCGTCTGCATGACACATCCATTTTTCATAATCCTTCCACTACAAGAACCATCAGTGCTCATATTGAGGCCATATTCTGCGAGGGACCACCACACCCAATGACATTGAAACCTGGGGACAAAAGGATGAGCCAAATGATAAAAGACCCGAAACACCTGAAGGGCGGGAGCTTACTTCTAGTTTGTATTTAGTTACACCATGTAAACCTATAGATTCCTCACCCTCCTAGTGATTGACCACCCTATAGGAGTACACCCCTCATACCGAGCCCTATTGTGGGCTTGCAATAGAAACTAGCACCCTGTACTATTTATCACAGTTTTTGACATATTTTCCTCGCCAGCTTCCCCTGAACCATTGTACCAGTAGTCCATTAAGGGATTGTTTCTTATCACACTTGGTGAGTAAGAGGTATTCTCACTAAAGGCCCTCCAAACATCCTATTCCCAATCCCATTCAAAAAATGTGGTTCATCGTCTCTTTCTTCCGGTTCTTACAACACTGGCAGCATGAAAAATGGATAATTCCTATCCTTTTAATGATGTAATCTAATGGAAAGTCACAGTTCTGATCCTCCATGTGATAATATTATACTTTTTTGGTATATTATTGCACTAAAGCTAAGATTTACATTGGTCACAATGATGTTGAGTATTGGAAGACCATAGTATGTTGTTTGAGTTGAAAATTTGAAAGACGGAATGGGTGAAGACACATCTATCATGATTTTAGTTGATGGAAACGAAAAGGAACACCTATTTTTGTTCTGAGTCCAAAATTGTCTTCATGAAGGATGGATGAAGGCAAGCCTCCAAGAATTAGATGGTGGGAGTAGGGCCTCATGGGGAACCAATAATATTTCCCACCCAGTTGTGGTGCCAGAAAATGATCTTTCCCTCCCATATAATCCAATGAGAGTTCTGCTTGAGAGGCGGAAGGAGGGAACCAAGCTCAGATGAGAGGTGATAACTTTGGACAGGAGCGTATGCATTTCCACCCTAGACACATGACATGGTTTTACCCCACAACGTTCTACCCTTGATGATTTCCCACATGTTTTTTTCATGCATGTAGTGAATGGTCTTAGAAAGGCTCTAGATGTTGATCCATCCTTTGATAATGTTCCTTACCATTTTCCTCCAGGAAACCCAGTGGCACTTCCCCTCCAAGAATGTATCCCAAATATATCTTAAAATCACTCATTCAATTGCTTAGATAACAAATTTTGGTACCAAGGTGGAGGCCCGGGCATGGATCGACATGGCTACAAGGACGTTGTTCACCAAACCGATTCATCCCCCAAAAGATATTAAATGATTCTACTAGTTGAGGATGCATCCTAGGATATTGCTAAACACATGATAAATGTTGCGAATAAGGAGTCTACGTGAGGATATAAAAGCTCCAAGATACTCTAGGGTGAAGGAACCATGATGAAATCCAAGAATGATACAAATATTCTTGACTCTGTTTGTAGCACATTGCTTCTAAATGAAGAAGTTTCTCTTATCCTTGTTGATTGTTTGGACACTCCATCAATAATAGTCATCGAGAATCCTCATGATTCCACGTAGAGACCTCCCTCCAGGATTCATGAAGATTAATTTGTCACCAGAATACATTAAAAGAGAGATTATAGTTCGGTTCCTTTTCTGACGGTATGGGATAATATCACCATTCGACATGCCCCTATTAATCTTGTAGCTGAGAGTCTATTGAATTTAAATGATGATTCTATGGGATTAAATTTATCCTTTCTGTATACCCCATATTACTATAAAAACACATGAGAGTGTCCCATGAAGGAGACATCTAGTGAATAAGAACTAAAACACCTGAAGATGAGGTCACATGCCTTTGAAGAGAAGCCCTTTCTATTAATAACCCTATTGTTGAAACCCCATTCAACCATATCATAAGTCATGTTCACAACCAATTTGATATCCAAATAAGATCTATGGTACATGGTGTGTAAATCTCTTAGAACATCCATAGACAACACAATCACTCCTTGAATTGAGTGGCCCTTGCTGAAAACATGCTTCACAATGGATAACTAGCGGGGGAGATACTGGGAGGTTAGAGTATTATGGATGCTTGGTGCGATTTTTTAGTGTAATTTTCACATACTCACTTGTAGGTAGCCGAGGATGGAGGAGGGTTATTTTATCTTTGGGATGAGGATCAGAGTCGTTGCACATGCATCTTGTGGTAGGCTTCCCCTACGGAAGAAGTCCTGGATAGCAGCGATAACATCTTTCATATCCACCAGCCAGGATCCCCTGTAAAATGTGCCTGAGAAACCATTAGGGCCCAACACAATCTTAGGGTTTAAGATCATCAGGGCTCCATGAATTTGGCCATCCTATGGAATCTTTTCAAATAAATTATTATCATGGGTAGAAACATATCAAAGGATAATATCCCATAGCGTATTTCCCCCTATGGGTAACCATTTGTTGAGTTCAAAATCAGCCCAACCAGCATGTCTTCTACAATATTTAAAAGCCAATTAATTCATTTTGAAGGATACTTAAAATGGAAGATTCATCATATGTTTGTGCAACAATGAAATCACATGAATCAAATAATTATAAAACAACATGATTGAAATAGTTTTTCAACTATATTCCATGAAAAATGAGACATCATGGGGATATTATTCATAGAACCATTTTCACAGACATGTTTCATTTCATTATTAGGATTTGAGATAGGATATTTAGGTGACATGATGGGGAATAAAAAAGGGTAACTATGTTAGTTTCTAGGATACGATAACTCTTTTAACTATATTATTAAACGATTGATAAAATTAATAACCATTAAAAAAATTGTATTTGTAATATAATGTAAGTAAAAGATAAAAATGAAAAATAAATCAACATTATTTAATCCACCATAATGATCTCCTTAAACCCGAGCATTACCAATTTTTTTTTCATATATGTGGATGGTGAAGATTATGATTTTTACATGATATGATTGGATTTCTGTCTACCATTTGCAGAAAATAGTTTATGTGATATCCTTCAATCTACTTTAATTGATCAGGTTTATCGAGTTATTTGGACTCTCTATTATGATGAAAATTTAATACAGTGGTTCTTTAATATATAGCATATACCGTCCCCATAATGTGTCCCATATATTTTTGATATATACAACTATGTGTGATATATTAGGTTTGTTACAATTGTTTCTTCCATAGTAGAGCCAAATCAGGTGGTGCCAGTCTCTAAGGCCCAAAAATATGTGTTATCCTTTTAAGATATACTTAATATTATTTTTACATTGTTTACATTCAATTTATAAACTAGAATATCTTAATTATTTATGTTAAGGGTCATTCGTAGTATCATACTAAACCAAGTAAACTCACCATACTCGAGTTTATTTTTGATTTAATAACCAAGGGTCTAGTGTAGGGAATAGTTCTATTGATGAATGCCTCGGTAGGTTAGCAATATGATGCAAACGTTGGTGGGTAGAATTTTAGATGGATGTTTAAAGAATATTATTTTTAGTTACTTTTCCTGCTAAATTGAATATTATTTTTTATTATTTTTATATATATTGTACTTTTCATATTATTAATTCATAATCTTGTTTTACTTTTTTATTTTTCAGCCCTAATTTTTTATTTTTTATTTATTTATTTATTTTTCATTTTTTAACATAATTATTTTAGTCAAATGCTTATATTTTACTAAGGGAATAATATCCACATCATGTCTTATTTTTCTTGGATTATAGATGAAAAACTTTTTTATTTAAGGTGTTTTTTTAAGGATACACCTCACTCAGGAAAATTATTAGAGGTTATGATCTTGATGTAATAAAATGTTAACCAAGAACCATTATTAATTACTTTTTTAATCTCAGGCCCTTATTTGAGATAGGGTCGATATGTAATATTATGGTTGGGACATTTATATGGTAACTATGGTTGTTTCTAAAATGAAATAATCTTTTATTATGTTTATTATTAATTGATTGAAAAAATTAACCCAGATTAATATGAAATTGATAAGAAATCCAATAATATTTGTATTATTAAATATGTAAAAAAATTTAAAAAATAAATTCTCTTTACATAGTTCTCATTAGTAAGCTCTATAATTGAATTGATCACATAAAAATATATATGAAAAAACGGGGAATAAAGACTAGGATAATGAATAATGATAACATTGAAAACCATAATGAAAATTGTATCATAATATCCTGGAAACATTCAAATTTGAAAGAAACATATAAAACAATATATAAATATTTCATGGGATAATTATAATGGAACATCACATGATGGATAGAGTCCCATTTTGAAATTGGATTACTCCTAAATACCATATATACCATTTCATGATAAAAAAATTACCCAATGCTTCAGATTTTTGTAAAGGGGAATGCATAATAATAAGCTCATGATTATGTGTTCCATAAAAAGATCAAAATAAGGAATAATAAAATTAATTAAAAAATGAAAATACTAATTTACTTAATCACTCCTTATAGCATAATACAGTCAAAATTCATTAAAATGGAATTTGAGACATGAACATAAGTCATTATTACCTCACTAATGGAAGGGGTACTAAGATAAAAATATATTAGAGATAAAAATATATTGAATTTATAAGTATTACAAAAATTAATGATATGTATAAATATGTCTATAAAGATATTAATCATAACCTAATGAGGATAGTGGTTTGGATTTATCACTATCACATATATGAAATACTTTTATAGATATCAAAATATATATTCAATTTAAAACACACTGTGTAAATATATAGTAAAATGGGAATGATGGTGTTTTAATAGAATAAAATAGGGAAACATAGAAATATATATATAACATAATTATTTTGGTAACTATATCCTCACTTGATTTCAAATACGATAAAATATATCAATCCATTTTTCTTTTGTAAGAATGTAAAAATGTTCTGTATAAAATATATAGAAATAAATTTTTTATAAAAACAAAAAAATGAAATTATAAAGGGACATAAAACTTCCTTTATAATTAAATTTTATCCATATAAATAAATAAATGAAATAAATTTATAAATATGATCATGGAATATATATATATATATAGAAAATAAATTTTGAAATCCATTAAATAGAGGTTATAAAAGTAAGGTGTCCCTTTCTTTAATCTTCAAAAGTATCCATTTTGAAAACATTTTAAGTGTGGTTATATGTGGTATAGAAATAAAATTATCATCCATTATTGAAAAATAAAATTTTCCTTTGATTATATATAATATCATCTACATCATATAAAATATATTCAAGGAAAACATTAAAAAATAATTCTGTAAACAAATAATGTACCTTACCATGACTCTGACTGATCAAATATATTTTGTAACCTAGTAATAAGAAGGCGTTTATAATTAATTACATTATATTTCTTTAAATTATCACTTATAATTTTTTTAATACTATATATGTTCAATTTCATAATCAAATATGTGTATATCATACATTTTGATGATATCCTTCTAATATATCCAAAATGGATATAGAATATTTTCAACCGAAAAAGATGTCATTCTTCTATCATATTTCGAATAAAAAATTACATATTTACCATTTTTATACATCATTTTTATTTTTAAAACCAATCATTATTTATGTTTATGAAAAATGACCTATGAAACAATCATGGATACAGTAGTCCATACATACGTATATGAAACATTAGTATTTTTAAAATACATGATAAACCGAATGTTTGTATTATTAATTATTTATATAGTGGAAGCTAAATAATTAATATATTTTTATAGTTTTAAAATAAATATAAATATGTCATCCAATTTATTCTCTAATGAAATATTAATCACAATGCTTTATAGAGGTACTAATTGATGTGTTCACATGAAAAATTTTATCACCATTCAATAAAAGGAAACGAAAGAAAAATATGATTGATAAATTTTCAAAAATAATAATGGAATTATCATTATACAAAACACATATATATAATATCATCAACAAAATCTGTGAGAGACTATGATCGACAAGAAATAAAATCTATTCGTGGGGATGTTGTCTGCATACACACGAACAATGGTTTAATTTCAAATTTTATGGACGAGAAACAAGATATATCATATCCCTTTAACAAAATAAAATCTTTTTTTATGTGATGTATTTATTTATTATATCATTTTTTTAAAATAAGATAAAAATTAAATGGAATAAGATATATAATTAAAACACGTGATTTCTAATTATACATATATTTCAAGATACCTTTTTACATTTATACCTAAATCCTTACATAAATGGTTTTTCAATCAAACAATGAAATTTAGTTCATTGTAATGGATTTGAGGAAGCTATTTTGGTTAGTTAATGGATGTTCAATAAGTATTATCATGTGAGGATAGTAGTGGATATGGGGTACCTTATTATATTTTATGTGAGATAAACCACTTTGAATTTGGAATGGAATTATATATATATTTGTGTATGTTTGTGTGTGTGTGTTCTATTCACACCCGATGGAAACCTATTGGGAAATTCCCAAATAATAAACGATATAGGTATTAAAGATGACTATTATGTTAATATTATACATGTTTATATATTATATTAACATATATCTCGTTATGATAACCCCTAGTAAAATTTTTATAGCTTTAAAAATAATAATGAAATTTTAATGTAATTACTATTAATTATGTCAAAAAATTGGTTCACATTGTCACATAATATTATTTCAGATAATTTAAGACAACCAATCCATTTTATCAAATATATTTCATTGAAGTTTAATAATTTAATATGATATTTAATTATAATACAAGGTAAAATTATAAAGAAAAGTAATTTAATATAATATATTAACAATTTAATAATGTAATATAATTAAATGTAAAAAAACTTTATATAGAAAAAATAATATTTAAATCAAAATATGATGTTGTAATTCAATATGGTATAAATATGAATAATAAGTAATTAATTAGATCAAATATATCACTGTTAAAATTATATCAGATCGAAATCAGATTCAAAGCATAAATGGACACACATATTACATTTTTTAATGAAAAATAGTAGTTTTACAAAAATTGTATTTTGAACTCTTCTCTAAAAAATCAATTACTTAAGAAACTATTTCCAATTTTAACCCCATGTAAATATTTAGATGATGATTTAGATAATGATTTAATTTAAATACTATTATATTTATAAATATTATAGATGATACATTTATTATATATTTCTCAAAATCCATTGACAATAATTTTTTAAGAAAATAAATTTTTTAATCATAAAATTTAATTATTGGTAATTAATTAAATATTTACAATGTATTTATTAATACATATGATTATTCATTGGATTATTGTACATGTTACATTGTATAGTTAGTCATATTCATACCCACTAACATAATGTATTGATTTTATTTATTATATTTAAATAAAAATATTTCATGGTTATATAGGCTTGTTGTTTCATGTCGTATACACTGTCAAACCTACATTTATTGTAAAAAACAAGGGGTGATATAGTGCCTATATAGCATTATGTATTGTAAATATATGTTTCATTAATCTGGAAATTGTTTTTATTTGTTATTAAATGTTACAATTGATTAAAATTAATATTTTGTTAGAAAAATAATATTTATATACTAATTTAAAGGATTTTTGGGTCTTCAATAATCATGTATTCCATGTAGGATCACATTCTATATATAGATATTTCATACATTGGATATATACTAAATAATTAAATAGTTTATCACAATATGATATTTTATTATGGTAAATTATTTCATTATTTACATTATTTGAGACTATGAAATCTATGAATGAGTTTAAATATATTGATGTTACTAATTTTCATGTACCAGGGGCTTTTCATGGACTATTGGATGTTTAGATGGTTTATTCCTTGTTCACGTATGTATCATATTATAATGGTTAATTTTTAGAATTTTTTATTCACAGATCTATATAAATTTTATTCCTATTAAATTATGTGTCCTTCCCTATGGTATCTATAGTACTTTTAGGAAGTTGAAACTCTTAGATTTACCGCACAACTAGTTTTTCAACCTATTCTATATGAGGATTGTAGCAACCCTGACCATAGTATCCAATACCTATTATTTGATTTATAACATGGGTATAATATCCATGAATGAAATACCAAAGTACAGAACAATTTACATGAATTAGTATACTAGATATTCATTTTAATTATCTATTAAATTTGAAAAAAATAATTTATTACATAATTTTATTTGGAGAATAACACTATTCACACTAGAATATCATGGAATTTCAATCATAGAAAACATCATGGATTCCTTGAAAAGAAAAAATTTATGTGTGATATATATTTATTAGTAAGAGTCTCGATTAAATTAACATATTATGAATGAATATTAATAAATGAAAAGTAATGATCCATAAATTAACACATGCTCCATTTAAAAAAAATCAATCATAACCTAACATGGAATAACCCATATATCATGGTAAATAGTTGAATTTTTTTTGTTTGATTAATAGATAAATAAATATATCCATCCATAAATAAAATCAATTTTAAAATATGATATACAATAAAAAATAAATTCTAAATGATCAAAATAACTATTTATTGGATTTGATGATCTCAGACATTATTATACCTCTATTATCAACACCCCTCACATGATATTTAGAAAATGTAGGTAGAAACCTATTTAATACTATCTTACAAATGAATTTAATTATAGAAAACCATAAATAGAAATCATTTATGATCTATTAATTAAAAACAAATAGGATAAATAAAATAGATATATTGAAAAATTGAATGGCTAATGATCAAATGAATATGATTATTTCAAGGGAAAATTAATGACTATAAAAATTATTCATGTTATGGAATCCAATTAGATATTATTTAAAGTAATACTAAACCATCTAGTGGAATAATAAAGATGTTATTAATATGAAATTTCACCATTATAGTCACAATAAAGGGCTGATGTTTGTTGAGGAATAGAAATATCATGAAAATATCATTAAAAACATTGTGATAAAGAATATTCTATTGATTTGAAAAATAATTTTTAAATCCAAATGTCCACAAGAAAATATGAAAATAACCATATAACAATATAAATTTATTTTTAAAATATTACATTCTACTAACCGCAATAAAATCTATACATGTCTGTTATGTTAAAATAATTATTATGTGAAATTTGTTTAAATGAATCAAAATTTGAATTATTTTGAAAAGTACATGAATATTAAATGATTTCTTTTAAAATTTAATTTCTTGGACCTATTTGGTCCATTAAATTATATAAATATGGGTTTGAGGTTTTTTGGGTGGTCACGGTGACTTATTAATAACACTTTACCAAATTACATATTCTATGTACAATGTTTCTATAATAGTGTGTCATTTCCTTCACCAAATATCCAAAACAGTATCATTAACGATGTCTTCAGAGTGGTAAGTCATTTCATTTTCAAAATTTCAACAAATGGTGTTGTAAGAATAGTTTCTCATAGAGTGATAAATTTTTATTAGTTTGTTAAATTTCATGATTTTTTCTAGATTTCCCAATAATTCTATTTTGACATCATTAATTGATGAAAAATGAGATGAATTCTATAGTACAGTTGGTTTCAAACTATTTCAAGTTCTTTAAATGAAAATATTTATTTTCTAGAAATCAATATTTTTTTAATTGGTCAAGCTATGTTGTTTAATTGGATATTATTGTAATGGATAATTTAAATCCTGTCTAAACAACCACTATATTTGATGCTTTTTTTGGGATAACCTTCTCCTTTGTCTTCCATCATTATTTTCTCCTGATATTAGATTCTCAGACCATTCATTCCCATATTAGTCATGAAATCAATCTATGGTCCTTGTGTCATTACCCCTTGATGTTTCTTCTGGAAACATGTGAACCCCTTATTTTGTTGCAACCTTGAAGTGTCATTCAACCATCGATAATGAATGTGCTACCACCGTTATTTGGGGTTCTTGGATATGTTTCTTCCCATGTATTCATTCCATGTAATGGTTTTTGTTCACTATATTTAAATGGATTCTTGTTTGGTGTTTGTTGATGTGATCATTCCCTAACATCATCATGTGAGTGTGAACATTGGAGGATAAGTGATCATGATCTATTGTGGTGACCCATTCTCATTAAAATAATAGTGGAAACCTTTTGAGGTTTGGGATTCTTATCTTCCTAATTATATTTATGTGCACTTGTATAGTACTCATGTGTTCATCCCAATTGAAATAAATGGAAATATCTTAATAAATATTTGAAACAGATTAAATAATTGGATTCAATTATACATTACTTCCTTGTGCTTTGAAAATAATGTGATATCTATGAATTTTTTTAGAATTTAATTCTTGATGGACAATGCTAAAAAATGTAAGATGAGATTCATTGTAATTTAATATTCCAAAGATAAAGAGGCATGTAAAAGAATCCATGTATTTTTGTAATTTAATGATACTCAATTTGATGGAGTGTGCAAGATTAATTAATTTTTGAGAGCTATGTTAGCCTACTAGATATGATTCTTTTAGTTAGAACCTAATAAAAATGAATCAGTTAATTGATGATGAAATATATAACTAGTAGTTGATAATGGACCATTCTATATAGGGTTATTAGTTACACCATTTTATATAATGGCCAAGAGACTTATTCTTTAGAGTCGTAGGTTCTCTTTATGGTTTAAGGATAAATTCCTTGTTTTGGTCCATGATCATATTTTCCTTTTGTTTCCAAATGCTTGTGATGTGATGTGAGCCAAGAAGGTTGTTGTTTCTGGTGGGGGTAGAAAGGTCATAACAACCCATGAATTTATCAATGAATGTTATCCCTTGTTATTGTAATATCATCCCATAAAATCTCATTAATAATCACAATGACACATCTTGATTAAATGAAATATTTAATTCTATGTGTATATTAAACATAAATTTTCCACTTCTGGGATTTGAATTTCAATAATCTGACATACACGGCTGCGATGTGTAGGATATTTTCAGTCCAATCAGACAAACTAAATTTATTAGTTAATAGAAACATACCATTATGAATTGTAATGTTACCCTTGTTAATTTTAATATGACCTTTATTAATTGAAGATCATCCAATTTAATTTGAACAATAACTATGATAGTAAAAATAATACATATCATTCCTATATGTGAAAATATGATTAAATTATATTATAGTGTTGGTATTTTTTTATTTCATGAATATTTATGGATTCATCTAATAATTTAAATGAAAATTTATTTTCATAAAATTTATTTATAAACTATTATTTTGATGTATTATCATTTTATTACAATTTTAAGAGACCTTAAAAAATTTTACAATGTGTTACAAAATTATTTTTAATTTTAAATTCAATATTTCGAAATAAATGATAATTATATTAAAAAATTAAATTAATTTTATTTAGAAAATAATTTTCATAAAATAGATTAACGTTTTGAATTCTACAAGATGAAAAATGGATAGGGTGAATTTTTGAGATTTTTCTCAAAGACATTAATTTATGGTGAATCATAAAATACGATAATTTATAATACCAATACATTACAAGTTAAATCGACAATTCCTAACATCATGAATGTTTTATGCACCCATATATCAATTTTATATGAACTGTACATTGTATCTAGTCATTGAATAATAATTATTTGTTGACTAATAGAGAATTAATATATTAATGATTATAATATTGAGAAAACCATTTTCCCCTCCACTATAAATACCACCCTCACAACCACATTTCATTACACCTCTCACACCTTGTGCTTACATGAAAATATGATCAAATCTACTCCCAGTATCCTCACCCATGTCTTGAATCCATTGGTGTCATAGAAAGACCAAAACCTCTCCCCTAATGATGCTCTCAAGGAATATATATTCAATAGGTAATTCATCTCCCTCGTTTCTTTCAAATTATATTAAAATTTCATATCATTTAATCTTGTATACTTATATTAACTTATTAAAATTTAATTATAACTCAATTAAAATTGATATATTATAATGATATCATGTTAATGGAATATTATTCATTATACACTTCACTCCATCTATTTTATTATAAAAATGAAATTGTTTCCCGTGATGTGTTAATTTACCAACATTTTCATGACCCATCCTCAAGTCCCGTGTTGTGACTACGCCAAGCCCGCCTTCCATAGGCTAGGGGCTGGATACAAGCACCAAACATGTAAATCCCTATGTTGGGAAGGAATTTAATTTATGAAAGAAAACAAACAAAACAGAGTACACAATAGGATGTAAACACAAAGTGAATAATGTACACAGAAACTAGTGCTAAAAGTAAAGGGGCCAAAAATATGTGCTGAATATTAAATTACAGGTACAATGGAAAACATGTACAACTAAAAAAGGGACAAAAGATAAAAAGGGTACGATCCTGGAACATCTGCTGAGTATCCTACCTGAAGGGTAGGTACAGATGTCCAACTCAGCACTCCACGTCTATCAGTCTGCTCCGTGTACCGTCTTGTTGTGTGGTCCACCTCAGCACTCCACGTCTATCGGTCCGCTCCGTATACCGTCTCGCCGTGTGGTCCACCACCGGGTACCGTTGGGTCCTGGCTCACTCTCTGCCTCCATCAATGTTGTCCGACGTTTTCATGCAACACAACGAAGTGCGGGCATAGCCTGTGTAGGGGTGAGTATAACGATACTCTATAGGAACCCCGAGACCCCCGAAGGTCTCCCAGAATCCACAATGGATAAACCACAAAAGAAATATATAACCATGAAGTATCAACCAACCCTACTTAGGTATATCCCCATACATATACTTATGTTACTAAACTCAGTCCATCTCCAAATAACGAGCCCCAGAACAAACCAATTCAATAAAGGAAAGTAAAGTCAGTCACTATGATGACAATGATTGAAAGACATGTATCAGCTCACACAAGTATGCCACAATAGTAGATAGATATAAATGACCAGATGTAGCCATCATATTATCTAAGCTATCGAACCCACAGAAGATACAAGACTAGCTAAACTGTCGGACCCACACATGATATAGGACCAGATATCTTGAGTGTAATAGAGATGATCAGATGTAGTCACTGATTCATCCAATCTGTCGGTCCCACACATGATACAAGCCCAGATAAGATGTCAGACCCAAACAAGATACAAGACTAGCTACTCCACTAGACCCACATAGGATACAAGTGAATAGGTCATATTGTCGGAACCCCATAGTAAACAAGAACATTAGTCATCGCTGTCGATCCCATGGAGGATCCCAATACAGTAGTCGTCGCTGTCGAACCCCCGTAGGATTCCAGTACAGTAGTCGTCGCAAACTCAACCAACTCTAGGGTTCCTGCACACAACACACTCGATTCTTGGAGGGTCCGCTCCTTGATAAAAGGGTTTAATACATCAACATTCATGAAGTCCAGATTTTATGTATCCCTGAGTTCAATTGCATGAAAAGAAAACCAATTCGACAGACGGCGCATCAATCGGACTCCCAGTCTGAGAGTTATTGGCTTTTTCTTTCTAGGGGCCCGGTTGGAATTATTCTCGTTCCAAACACTACTATTTTCCAAAGTTGTCCAAAACTCACTTAGAGTTTCACAAAATGATAACCTCGTCTCAATTTTCCCAGTGCCACAGATGGCGCGTCGATTGGATGCACAATGAAGAAATTATTCGCATCTAAGCGAAGCGGGCCTGGCCTGTCAAGCCCGGTGGGATGGTGGGTCCGCCCGTCCTGGCTCAGCAGGTCCAGCCTGGCTGGGGGGGCTGGCCCGACCCTGTGGGTCACGGACTGTCCCAGCCCGGCCTGGCAGTAGGTGGCCCGGCCCAAGGATGGCCTTGGCTCGTCCAGCTGGCTGAGCGGTTCACCCCCCTGGTTTTCGGAAACGGCAGTACCGAGTGGGCCGTTGTCGTTCTGTGTGGCACCTGCGGGTGCCACGGCCTCCTTCATCCCAACTGGTAGGTGAATGACTAGTCCACCCTCCAAAGCATCCCACGGAGCACAGGTCACGGTTCCTCCGCAGCGCAGCACCGAGATGCGCTGCAGTTCCTCCTGCCCAGCCGGATTTAGCCGGCAGGATCTTCTTCGGCCGAGCAGCCCTCAGTTGCGGGCCGCGGTTACCCTTCCATGCATCACCCAGTTCCATGGTCCTCTTAAGGCCACCACGTGGCCGCCGTTTCCACCGCAGCCTTCTGTTGTCACCTCCCTCATTCATTTCCAACTCTATTCGCCCCCACCTCTTCCAACATTGTCTACATCACGAATAAAAATAGAAAACAACAGTGGGTCGTCGGGCCATGTTCATTCGGCCCGCGCCCTCCGCTTTAGGTGGTAACAAAAGGCCATATACGATCAATTTCATGCACAAGAACAAATGTATAATTTATTTTATTTAAATTATAAAAACCCCTTACCTCGTAATTGACGTCGCATGTCGACATGCCACGAAAGATGAGCGTCGCGGTAATCGGGCGTCGCGGAAGATGGCATCGTGGATAACAGTGTCGTCTCATCAATGTTGGAGGAAGTGTTAGTGCCATGACACGGGAAGAGAATTTGAAGATGATGTAGATTCATTAACGTCAGGGTGCGTCCAAGGAAGAAGAATAGTTGGAAGAAGTTCATCAGGTTCTTCGTCGGGGATGTTCTTCTTTTACGAACGGCGTTCTTCATTGAAAAATGAAGTTCCACCAAGAGTTTTTCTCCCAAGATTCTCCCATGAATATTTTTCAAACAAATACAATAAAAGCCCCTCCAATATAAAAAAATTACCATACAATTAAAAACATTTCAAAATTAATTCTCGACACACAAATTAATTAATTAACAGAGCTTAATTGCTTCAATTGGTGGGGTCAGCACATTCAATGGAGGGAGGTGGAGAGTTCACATCAAAGGATGTAAGTTGTCAAATTATTTAAGGGGTGTTAATGGGGAGTTTAAGGGAGTTGATGGGAGGTGAAAGGGTTTGGTTTCATGTGGGCACCACCACACTTTATCCTCTTATGAGAGGTTATGTGGGGGTGGGCCCCACTACCAACATCCCTTTGGAGATTATAACCACCCACCAAATAAAAATATCTAATTCATATTTTTATTTATTTTATCAATAAACCCCAAAAATTAACTTCTTCTCCCGAAAAAACACAACAACGGTAAAGGTCCCCTTAGGTGAATATCGGCACTACAAGTTCATCAGTGCACCAAGATATCGATTCCGAGAACAAACTAAAAAGATAGAAAATCCCACAGGTACGTCTACTGAACATACCCGAACAGAACTTCAAAAAACTAATCCGGGCACACCGGGCCTCTAAATCAGGCACCTTCAAAAATATCAGTCTCGTAAAATTCTATTGAATTATTAAAAAAAATCCCTTATATTTTCAGGGTCATTACATTACCCTCACCATTGGGATTTATGTCCCTATAAAGCTACGAAACACACTAGAGAAACAAATGGTGGGTACTGAGCACACATCTATGCCTCCCTCTCCCATGAGATCTCCTGGAGGTTCTCGTGCTACGAGCGAATGCGTACTAGATGAATCGACTATACACATAGGACCTGCTCATGTTGATCCTCGATCTCCACTAGGACTTCTGTGAATGTCTCCCTGTCATCGATGTCCAGCACCCCGTGGTCAATGGTGTGGGTCGGGTCGTGCACGTATCTCCTTAGTTGAGATAAATGGTAGACTTCGTGCACTCAGTGCAACTGAGGTGGAAGGGCCAGGCGGTAAGCCACCTCACCTACCCTATTGAGGATCTGAAATGGTCCGATAAAGTGTAGAGATTAAATTCCACCCCAGCCAAATCTCCATACACCTCGTCGTGGTGAGACCTGTAAGAAGTCGTGGTCGCCATCCTCGAACTCCAGTGGAATCCATATCCTAATAGCATAGAACTTTTTTCTACTATGTGCAGTCCTCATCCACTCCTGGATGATATACACCTTCTCCATCATAGCCTGAACGAACTTTGGACCTACAAGTGTGGACTCCACTGGGTCATTCCAGCACAGAGGTGATCTGCAATGTCAGCCATACAGTTCCTCATATGGTGTCATCCCGATGGTGGAGTGATAGCTATTTTTGTACGCAAACTCCACTAAGGGTAAGTGATCCTCTCAACTGTGAACAAATTCAAGGACACATGAACGAAGCATGTACTCGAGAGTCTGAATGGTCCTCTCAGTTTGACCATCCATCTGAGGATGGAAGGCAGTGCTCAAGTGAATCTGCATCCCAAAAGCCTCCAGTAATCCCTTCCATATCTGAGAAGTGAAACGAGCATCTCGATCGGAGATGATAGTCAATGGCACACCATGATGTTTTATGATCTCCTAAATGTAGAGGTTCCCCATGCTCTCTTCTGAGCCCTATACTCTCATAGGTAGGATGTGGGTTGACATGGTGAGTCGGTCTACGATCACCCAAATAGAGTCGTCTCCTATGGATGTACGTGGAAGCCCCATCACGAAATACATGGATATCCCATCCCACTTACACTCTAGTACCTCTAAGGGGTGTTCCAATCCTATTGGTATATGGTGCTCTTCCTTCACTTGATGACAAGTGAGGTATCTAGACACAAACTCTACAGGCTACTCTAAGACTATACGAAGGGTTTCCCCTTCTTCATCAAAGCTATTAGTGGTGATGCAACTCTGGTGAAGTATGGCAGAAAGGGAAGTTTGTAAGACTTCTGAGTGATCAAATTCACCCTCTTATTCATGATTCAATCTTATGCTACCATGTTTTTCCTTTTCTCCACCCAAAGAAAACATCATCACAAGATTTTAGTGAATCCACAACCTTTTTTCCTAATACAGTAAATATGTGTATGAACGGTGGTTTCCCAGTCCATACTCAAACTAACGTCGTAATGCCTCGATGCTGCCACCAAGATTTTCTAACCGAAACTTTCGCCTCATGGGTCAAATCAAACTGTCAGTTTAAGTGTGATTATCGAGTCTCCTCCCAAAGGTATCTCCAGACGTGATGGTCAAGTCAATAGTTTAACTAGAAACACTGTGTCTGGGACACGATTTGTGGAAGGAAGGAATGATTGGTACCAATGTCAATTGATAAAGAATCAAGTAGTATACACTAACTGTATCTCAAATCATTATTAGAGCCATTGATTCATACTCCTTGACCGCATGTACCTACTCTCTTCTCCTGCCCTCCAGCTCCATGAGCCTAGCGAGGACTACAAATGGGGTGGTTTTAACATGTTTAAATGTTCACAACTCATGATGCTCTCCTATGTATGCTTCCACGTCTGTTGCCCTGCAGATTCATCTGTCCTTAACACTTCTTCTTCTCGAAACATTTGACATGTTCAAGTTTCTAAGACTAACGCCAGTTGCATTCCTTCCAATTGTTATCATTCACTGGTTGTATCCACTCATCCAATGAACATTCAACCACAATGATTCTCTTTATCACCCTAACATAAGTATTAATGCATAGAGGAAAAAGTACAGCCTCAGATATCCTTAAACACACCTTGCTCAGAGTTCCGATCTCTAAAGCACTAATAGAATCATATTCATCGAGTACCAAGAAAGATCGGTATTCCTCGATGAATACTCTTCTACCGACACGTCGTCCTAAAGAAGTTGTATAATCTCTAGAAAACTCTAATCCACCTCCTCAAGCCGATCGTCAGCCACCTATGGGTCAGTCTCACCTCAGAATATGAGGTATATCTAGTGCTGAAACACATGTAATGCACTAATCCTACAATAATCCTCTACTGATACAGCCTGTAGTGTCTTCTGACCAACATGTAGTGATATAGATGGCACACTGGCTGAAGATACCATCTCAAAAATTAGTCCTAGTACTAAAACTTCATCATTAGGCAGACCATCCTCAGGATCACTTTCTGGAAAAGACTAGTAAATAAGATCAACATCTTCTCTACTAGTGTATCAACTAGGCCGAAAACTCAAGTAATGGCCTTCATCAAGTCCTATACTGTTGGAACTCATGCAATAGGCTATGTCAGCGTGCACCGTCTACTAGTACGCATGGTGGCATCTGCTGCCCAGAGGGTAGTGGTGCAACTAGTACACCACCCAAAGGTACCAACATAGTAAGAGGGCCCTGCACTGGAGCCTCGTCGATCGGTGGGCTGTTATCATGTACTCTCTCTCTCGGGAACCCTAGCTAGCCATATCTGCAGTGGCATCTTCATAAGGAACAGGTGAACCACAATTAAAAAGTTATACCTAGTGAGATGAATCAAAGAGACCACAAATGAAACTCTTGAAACACGCACACAATCTGTGTTTCCGTGCACTGAGTCAGAAATCAGAAGTTAGGGTCCTAGTGTAGGGATACGTCGGCCGCTGCACCAACACTAGACTACCTTGAATGAAAACCACAATTAATACTCTTAACACTATTTCATCACAGTAAGATAGATCATAGTTTTATGTTCTATAGTAGAACCAACTCCTCTGATACCAATTTTTCATGACCCATTCTTAGGGACCATGCCGTGACTACCCCAAACCCACCTTCTATAGGCCATGGGCTGGCGACTAGCACCAAAAGCGTAAATCCCTAAGATGGGAACGCATTGCCTTTATGATATAAAACAAACACAACAGAGTATGCAACAGGAAGTAAACACTATGTGAATACGGTGCACAAAAATTAGTTCTGAAAGTAAAATGGATGGAAATACAAGCCCAATAGTATAATATAGGTACATCGGAAAGCATGTAAAACTTAAAAAGGGGCAATATCTAAAAAGGGGAAGCTCATGGAACGTCCGCTGAGTATCCTACTAGAAGGGTAGGTACATATATACACCACATCACTCCATGTCTATTGGTCCGCTCCATGTACCGTCTCATCGTGTGGTCCACCTCTGGGTATCGTCCGGTCCTGACTCGCTCTCTACCTTCGTCAATGATGTCTAACGTCTGTATCTAACGAAACGAAGTCCAGGAATAGCCTGTTCCTAGGTGAGTTTATCAGTACTCGGAAGGAACCCTGAGACCCCCAAAGGTCTCCTGGAATCCCCAAAGGATAAACCATTGAAGAATGATACAACCATGAAGTATTAATCAACCCTACTTATGTATGTGCAAATACATTTACCTACGTTACCAAACTTAGTCCATATCCAACTCCCGAGCCCAAGAACAAACCAATTCCACAAAGGAAGTAAATTCAATCAACATGGTGTTAATGATTGAAAGACATGTATCAGCTCACACTGGTACGCCACAATAGTAGAGAGATATAAATGTTCATATGTTGACACTGGATCATCTATGTTGTCGGACACACACAAGATACAAGACCAGCTAAGTAATGGGACCCCCATAGGTTACAAGACCAGATATCTTGAGAGTAATAGAGATGATCAGACGTAGTCATTGATTCATCCAAGCTTTCAGACCCACACATGATACAAGACCAGATAAGCTGTCGGACCCACACATGATACATGACCAGCTACTCTGTCGGACCCACACAGGATACAAGTACAGAGGTCAAACTGTCAGACCCACATAGGATACAAGAATAGTAGTCGTCACTGTCGAACTCACGAAGGATCCTAGTAGAGTCGTCATCGCTGTCAAACCCACAGAGGATTCCAGTACCGTAGTCATCACAAACGCAGCCAGCTCTAGGGTTCCCGCACACAACACACTCCATTCCAAGAGGTTCCTCTCCTCAAGAAAAGGGTTCAATACATCAACATTCACGAAGTCCAGAGGTGATATATCCTGAGGTTCCGTCGCATGAAATGAAACCCAATGTGACATATGGCGTGTCAATTGGATGCCCATTCTGACAGTTATTGACTTTTTCGTTCCAGGGGCCCGGTTGGAATTACGCTCATTCCAAACCCGACCATTTTCCAATGTTGTCCAAAACTATTTTAAGGTATTGCAAAAGGACCACCTCATTGAAAAGGTCCTAATGCCATAGACGGTGCATCAATCGAATGCACGGTCATGAAATTATTCTCATTTAAGAAAAACGGGCCCGGCCCGTCAATCCCGGTGTGATGGGGGGTCGGCTCGTCCTGGTTCGGCGGGTCCGACCCGGCTGGGGGGTTGGCCTGGCCCAGCAGGGCGGGTCCTAGCTTGGCAGTAGGCATCCTGGCCTACTAGCCGAGTGGTGTGCCCCCCCCCCCCCATGTTTCTGAAATAGTGGCGCTGAGCGACACCACCCCTCCTGCCTCGTCGGTCGGTTCGCCCGCTGTAGCGTCCTATAGAGCGCGGGACGCGCTTCCTCTGCAGCGCGATGCGATGAGGCACCAAAGTTCTTCCAGCCTGGCTGGATTTAGCTGGCCAATTCTTCTTCTACCGAGCGGCCTGCGATTGTGGGCCACAGTCTCCCTTCCGCGCGGCACATAGTGTCACAGTCCTCTTCACGTCGGCGTGTGGCCGCTGTTTCTACTGCTGCCTATGGTCATCGCCGCCATCGTTCATTTCCAACCCCAGTCTCCACCACCTCTTTAAACACTGTCTCTATCGCGAATAAAAATAGGAAACAACTGAGGTTCGTCAGGCCATGTTTGTTCGGCCAGCACCCTCCTCGTTAGGTTGTAATAGAAGGACATAGATGATCAATTGAATTCAATAGGAATGAAGGTATAATTTATTGAAATTAAATTATACAAACCCCTACCTCATAATTGACATCGCACATCAACAAGCCATGGAATATGAGCATCGCGGTAGTCAGGAGTCACAGAGGACAGCTTCGTGGAGAACAGTGTCATCCCGTCAACGTTGGAGGAAATTTCATTGTCCTGAAACGGGAAGAGAATCCGAAGATGACGTAGATTCCCTGACATTGGGGTTCTTCTGAGGAAGAAGCTTTGTTGGAAGAAGTTATTTGCATTCTTCGTCAGGGATTTTCTTCACTAAAGATTAGTGTTCTTCATCGAAAAAGGAAGTTACACCAAGAGTTTTTCTCCCAATGTTTTCCCAGGAATATTTTCCAAACAAATATAATAAAATTCCCTCTAATATAAAAATATTTCCACGCAATTCAAAAAAATCAAAAAGAATTATTGACACACAAATTAATTAATAAAGGGATCTTAATTAATTCAATTGGAGGGGTTGGCACAATCAATGGAGGGAGGTGGAGTGTTCACATTAAAAGATTGAAGTTTTCAAATTAATTAAGGGGTGATAATGGGGAGTTTAAGGGAGTTGAGGGGAGGTGAAAGGGTTTGGGTTCGTGTGGGCCCACCACAATTTATCCTCTCTTTATAGGTTATGTGGGGGAGGACCCCACTTATAACCTCCCTTTGGAGATTATAACCACCCACCAAATAAAAATATCTAATTCATATTTTTAGTTATTTTAACAACAAACCCCAAAAATTTACTTCTCCTCTCGATAAAACGAAACTACGGTAAGGATCCCCTTAGGTGAATACCGGCGATGCGAGGTCATTGGTTCCCTCAGATTTCGATTCCGTGCACTAGTTCAAAGATAGAAAATCCATCTCGTACGTCTACTGAACGTACCTGAATAGAACATCAGAAATTTATTCCTAGCACATCGGGCCTCAGAATCAAGTGCCGTTATAAACTATGGTCTCATAAAATTTTAATGAATTTATGAAAAAAACTTCATTGATATTTCCGAATCATTACAAAAATCATTTTCTATTCACATCCATTTTCCATAAAAAATTTCCAGAAAGATAATATAACCATTAAATGGATAAAAATCGATGTTAATATGTATTTTAACCCCTTTCTTGTTTTGTAAACAACTTTTATATATAATACTAAATGATAATATAAAACATGATCATTATGACCAAAAAAACACCCAAAGTAACCATAAATGATCATCATTAACTATTTTCCAATGATTCATACTCATTGTATATAAACTAATTCATTATAATATCATATAAAATCCTATAATAGCATTAATAGCATGTAATATCAATTCAGGATGTTTATCCATGTTCAAAAAGAACATCCATTAATGTTTCTTTGTGAATCGTTTATGAAAACTAAGAAAAGAAAAGTCTCAACCAATTAATTTAAACAATATAACTCATCTATTGTCCCATAATATAACTGAATTAAACCATAATGATCCATAATAATGTAAAAAAATTTATTTAATTGTATTTAATTTAATATAATTTCATTATATAGGACATTAAGGTGAATACAATTTTCAGATGCAAGGTAAGGGGGTTCCTCAAACCCAACTCAATTTCTTTGAGCCTTCCCTCTTTCAGCCCATTTTCAGTATTATTTTTCATTGAAAATAATTTATTTATCATTATATTACCTTTTACGGTGTACACATGTTTTCCATTATATTTTATTCCAAACACTATGTTTTTAAAAAGGACTATTCTTTACTAAACATGCCTTTTATTTCTCAATCAAGGATGATGGTTATTGTATCAATTGTGTTATTCCCTCATTCATTAAAGAACACAATGTTTATGAGTGTATGATAAATGAAATTAAACACATTATGCTCTAGGTTTTATTTATTTGTAATATTGATATACCTCTTATATCGCATTCATGCAAAAGTTAACATTATAATGTAATGGATGCACCCATAATTACATAAGGCAATGTTGTTAATGTAATGTGATGGGTAAGCCATGAATTATACAATGCTCCAATTAATTGGTTAATGTGAGGAAAATCAGGAAAAAATTGATGAATGTGTGAACATGATGGTAAATTGTTTCACATTTATCAATGATAGATCACTACTAAGACATGATGTTTCATTTTTATGCGCGTACAAATTCCATGCAATTACCTAATGCTTCTTCTAATGATTATGATGAAAATGTTATGAATATTCTCACCCTGTGTTATATTGTTTCATTTTCATATATATAATCTTACTATGATTTATTATCACCCTATTGATGTATATCTTCATGTGACTACTTGTATTAAGGATAATTCAAGAGCCATAAGATTCATGAGAATAAGGACTTAAATAAATATTTTATGTTATAGATTTTACGTATAGTCCAATTAGGTAAAATACAATAAACCATAAGATAATATATTTGTATTGTTTTTAATTTTTTATCATTAATATTTTTTAAATGTATTGTGAAAAATTCTAGGTCACTACAAAGGACCAACGGTTGTGGCAACAGTTGATGCCAATCGTGGCTATATGCATTAATTTATACTTTGGGGAATCAAGGATGACACTAGAGATGATGAAATTGGTTATATGTTAAGTTTGACTTCATGTTGAATCATTTTTTCGTTATATTATTTATTTTCCCACTATTTTAGGTATATGGTCTTGTTTACTCTCCTAAAAATAGAGATGAAGATGCTTGGTGCATTCCATGTTCTTTCAGTGTTTAGCTTCCTGAGGATGCATGGGCTTGTTCTCCAACTCTATGTGGAAAAAATCTATGGGTACTTTATATACTCATCGTGTCAAGCCCCTTGTGTTTGGATGCTTAGAATTTTTTTTCAAACACACATGGAATAATGGAAAAGTTATAATTCTATTAATAAATAATTGAATAAATGATGTTAACCCATTGGGTTAGGGATTATTGGGATGCAATGGTGAGGTTACAATTTAAATTTATATTATACATGATATGATTATTCCTAGAATAATGGATCTCTCTATGTGATGCTAATTTTCAAGGCCCATCCCCTGGGGTCCAAGTCGTGACTGCCCCAACCCGCTTTCCATAGGCCAGGGGTTGTAGACATGCACCATAGATGTTTATCCCTAAAATGGGAAGGCTTTTCCTTTCATCATGTTCAAACACATAGAATAAAATGCAACAAGATGGTACCATGATATAAAACTGTTGTAGTAAAAATGTTTATTGAATATAAGGGGTTGGAATATAAGCCCAACCAAAAAGATACAACTACAACTGAAAATAGAAAACTTTTCTTGAGACCATCCACCGGGGATCCTAGCTGAAGGGTAGGTACAACTCATCTCCACAACTTTCCATGTTAATTGTCACTATTGTCCACCATCAAGTCCTAGCTCCTATGTCTCAGTCAAGGCTCTACATCCTCTGTATAAGACACAATAAAGTGTGGGTGAAGCCCATGCATGGGTGAGTATACCAATACCAAGTAGGGACCCTGAGACCCTCTTAGGTCACTTGGAATTCCAAAAAGGAAAAATACAAGCATTATCTCAATCAAAAAACACAATGCAAAAGACATATCTCAAACCAAGTATAACTGAGTACAATAGTACATATGATTTTCCTTAAGGCTAGATCATCTATCTCTTACAAGAGTCACTGCTGCTGACCCACACAAGATTGATAGGTACTAACCCCCACAAGACCCACAAAGGATCTATTGGTGCTGATTCACACAGAATCATTGGGTGCAGATTCATACCAAATTGCTAGGTGCTGATTCATAGAGAATCACTGGGTGCTGATTCATATAGAATTACTGCATGATAAATCCCACAAAACTCATGGGTGTTCATTCACACATAATAATCGTGTTTTGATTCCCACAAAATCGATGAGTTATGATTCACAAAGAATTATTGGGAACTAATTCACATAGAATCATTGGGTACTGATTCACATAGAATCTCTCAGTGCTGATTCACACTGAATAGCTCTTCGTTCTTCACGGCTCAGCTATACAAAGGATTACCACTCATAGAACACTTGTCTCTTAGAAAAACCGATACCCAGTACATTGTTAGTATTTCAATCAGAACGAAGTCCAATGTAGAATTTATCCATTGATTTTTTACATCATAAGGGTTCCAACACAATAGACAATGCGTTAACTGGACACCCGATCTTTATGTTATCGGTATCTTAGTGCCGACGACCCAGTTAAATTTGGATTCGATCCAACAAATCCATTCTCCAACATTCTATAAATATCATAGGGATTATATCAAAAGTACTATCTTGCTCCATTGATCCTAGCGCCATAGACAGTGCGTCCAACGGGCATCAGGTTTGCAAGATACGAACTTCTAAGTGTTTCTGGACCCCAATGGGGTCCGGGTCCGGTCTGACCTAGAATAACCCGGTCTGGGAAAACCTGACCTACTCTGAGCTCGACCTAATTCTGTTCGAACCGACCTGATCCAGGTCTGACCCGGCCTGGCCCCAATTGGCATGGACCGGCACGGCCTGGCTGGGCTGTGTCGCGGCGGCTCAACCTAGCGGCAGATGTGACCCACACGTGGGTCGCATAGTCTGCCTCCCGAGTGACTCAAAGAGTCGGTCAACTCTTTAAATATTGGATCCATGTGGTATCACCTCATCGCCTTCATGACCCATATGGAATGGGTCCCCTGCCTTCACAGCGACATTGTGCCACGGACTGTCTCACCACAGCGCACCGCCTCCCACCTATGTGTTTGGCTATTGTCGGCTGCCTATACAACTTCTATGGAACTGACCAGTGCCACCCTCAACTATGGCCGGAAAGTGTGGGCTTCAGCCTATGTTGCTAGCACCAGTCACTGGTGCTTCTATGTCGGTGCTTCCTCAGTGGAATTTCCACGGGCCACCAGGTGAGCTCTTGTGGTCTGTTCTTCCTTCATGAGCACTGGCATTCGGCATCCTTTGACCTCTGAAGAAATTCATAAATAGTCATTGTAAAATCCTCTATTCTCTATCTGTCGAAGGTTTCATGTTTTATATCTAGAAGATCCTCACAAACGTGTCAATAAGCAAGGACCACGATTCCATTAAATAGATGAGAGATTTGACTCTGTCACATGTCATTAATGCGGTTCAATTATGTACCTCATTTAATGTTGAAGAATTAAGGATACAAAGATATAGGGGCAAGCAATAAATTGTCTTTAAAATTCATTGGTCCTTCCACCATCACTCAACTATTAACAAAAAAATAACTTTTTTACGTTATTTTTTATTTTTTTTGTAATGTCCAAAATTTCTCTTTTTCTCCTAACCTACTATGGTCGGTGTGACGTTTCCCTTTAGGGAATATCGGTGCTATGGATTCAACAGTCCAATAATGTTTTATTCTGAGAACTGATTATATTGATAGAAATTGTCTCATGTAAATTTACTACATGTACCTTACAAAATGTTCAAAAATTTGTTCCGGGCACACCGGGAATCAGATTCACGTGTAGTAAAATTTCGCAGTCACGTAATAATAACAAAAAATTTAAAAAAATTACATGGAATTTTCAAGTCATTACATTATCCCCATTATAGGGATTTTTTCCCCGAAAGCTACAACAAAACTCATGGAACAGAAGGGGGTATAGAGCATGTAGATGAGCCTACCGATCCCATGTGCTCTCGTAGTGATTCCCATACTACCAATGAACATGAACTATAGGTGTCGACCACCCATGAAGAACACTCTCCAAGTGATCCTCTATCTCTACTTAGAACTCTACAAATGTCTCCCCATCATCGATGTCCAGCACACCCCAGTCGATAACGTTCAATGGATCATTCACATACCTCCTTAGCTGCAACACGTAGAATACATGATGCACCTAGTGAATATATGGTGGAAGACCTAGACGGTACATCACCTCTCATACTCTACTGATGACCTAGAAAGGTCTAACGAACCTCGTATATAGCTTACTGCCCCAGCCAATCCTTTATAATCCTCTTCCAAGTGTGGCCTATTGGATGACATGGTCCCCCTCATTTAAATCCAATGGTCTCCATATCTTGTCGGAATAAGACTTCTCAAAACTCTGTACAGTCTTCATCTGCTCCTGGGTGATCTGCATCATTTCTGTGGTAGCCTATACCAACTGTGAACACTTGATTACTAACACCCTTGGGTCGGTCCAGCAATGGGGTGATCTAAAATTCCCCCTATACGGGGCCTCAAACGGAGTAATGCTGGTGGTGGAGTGATAAATTTTGTTTTATGTAAACATTAGTAGGGGTAGGTGGTCCTCCCAACTACAACTAAAATTAAGGACACATGCACGAAGCATTCCCTTGAGTGTTTGTATGGTACGATCCATCTGACCATATGTTTGAGGATGGAAGGCGGTGCTCAAGCATAATTGATTCCCAAATGCCTACTGCAATACCTACTACTATAGGGATGTGAATTGAGTGTCGTAATCTCAGACGATCATCGATGACACTTGCGAAGTCATACAATCTCATGTACGAGAGACGTCTGAAACTCTCTACCGATCCCTTCCCTCAGATGGGTATGAAGTGGACCGACTTGGTGAGTCAGTCAACAATCAGACATGTAGAATCATGGACCTTGGACATACTTGGTATCCCCATCACAATGTACAAGGATATAACATCCCACTTCCACTTTGGAACCTCAAGTGGTTGAGCTACGCCTGTTGGTACATGATGGTCAGACATCACTTATTGATAAGTGAGGCATCGAGATACTAACTCTGTCACTTATTTCTTTATCTGTAGCCACCATTACTTTCATTGTATGTCCTGGTATATCTTTCCAAATCCATGATGTACCGCTAAATGGGATGTATGGAAATCCCTCAACACCTCCACCTGTAGAATCATGGGTACCATGGCGTTCCCTATGAAGTGGATGACATGCTCCCCCCAGCAGAAAATCCATCAAGATCTTGTCCTGAGGATATTTGAGCATATAGGGCCTCACTGTATACATCCCTGAGATGAGCCTCCCAATCTCACTGAGGGTGTGGGGGAGTGATAGTCATAGAGTAGAGGTAAGTTGTTCCATCTCTATCCACAAAGGATATCTGCAACATGGCTAGCAACTCGGTCGCCTCACTCAGCAGCTATAGACCAGAACTACTATTGAGTGTCTCTAATACTACATTACCCTTACTAGGATTGTATACTATCTCAGAGTTGTAGTCTTGGAGTACCTATACCCATCGTTGATGTCTCAGGTTCTAGTCCTTCTAAAAGAATTTATACCCGAGACCCTTGTAACCATTGTATACTGTAAAACATTCTCCCATCAAGTAGTTCCACCAAATCTTCAGCTCAAAGACCACTACTGCTAACTCCAGGTCATGGGTAGTGTAATTATGCATAGGTTGTCTCAACAGACATGAGACATAGGTGATCATAACTTACTCCTGCATTACGACACAAAATATTTTGTTCCCTAATGCATCATAGTATAATACATACCAAACACCTTCTTCAGGTAACCTCAAGATGGGGGCACTCGTCAGCCTATTCTTCAGCTCCTAGAAACTCAACTTGAACTTCTTTATCCATAATAAAGGTTTTCCTTTTTTCATTAAGGTTGTAAATGGTGCTGCTATCCCAGAGAAGTAATGTACAAATCTCCGGTAGTACTCATCCAATCCCATGAAACACCACACCTTGGTCACACTCCTTGTTGGATCACAAGCAAGAACTGCCTCTATCATTGTCGTATCCACTACAAAACCATCCTCTGAGATAATGTTCCCTAGGAAGTAGACTTTCCACTTTAAGAACTGGAACTTTGAGATCAGTATATAATGCTAGAAATGTCGTCGTGTATCCAAAACTATTTACAGGTCCCTGGAGGGCTCCTCCTCAATCACTAAGTATATCAATATTTCATCAATAATGACTACCATGAAGCGATTGATGTAAGGCAGAATGATCATTTCCAAGAAACCCATGAACACTTCCGGAGCATTGGCCATTCCACAAGGCATCCCCAAATCTCATACTGACCATACTGACATCTTAAGGAAATCTTTGGAATTCCTCGTCTCGTACCCTGAGTAGATGTTAACCGGATATGAGGTCTATCTATGAATATCATTGATCTCCCTTTTGCTGCGGGAAGAGATCATTGATCCTAGAAAGAGGATACATGTTCTTTCTGGCCAACTGGTTCAGTATCAAATAGTCCACACAAATCCATAGACTACCATCTTCCTTATTGGCGAACAAAATCATGGATGCCCATGGGGAAACACTATGCCTTATGAACCCCTTTAATGCAAGTCCTCCAAATATACCCTTAGTTCACGAAGCTCCAAAATATCCATCTGATATACTTGTTCAAATATTAGTGATGTCCTGAGATATAGGTCAATGTGAAAATCCTCCTCACTACGAGGAGGTAGTCCAAGAAAATCATCAGGGAAGACATCAGCATACTGGTCCACCACTATAGGATAACTTGGACTCCTCATGTCAACTGCTCCGATGGTGAGGCTAACCAACCAATGTGTAATCGACTGAACTCTATTCCGAGATTTTCCATCCTATGCTTCAAATGTTTCCTCATCACCAGTGAACATAAACCTATTCCCATCCTCGGGGGCACACCACACTTATCACCTAAAACAGTTGATATAAGCATGTACTGTGGATTCCTAGTCCATAACCAAGATTAAAATGTATGTACACCATGATGTTACTAAGAGATCCCATCATAAGCACTTTCCTCTAGGAGTGAGCTCACACTATCTGCATTTGTGTGTAATCATCGAATACACTCCCGTAAGAGTCTTTAATCGTAAGGATTGAACCAACAGCTCCATCAGGATCTTTGAGCTCCGAACAACTATCATGGAAATTAAAGAGTGACTATAACTTATGTCTATTATTAATAAAGATAGGGTGGAGTAGACATAGATCATACCACTAATAATCTCTGGAGTTCCGTTGTCATAGGCCTCTCCCACCATAATTTGTGCTTGCACCTAACTAACTGCTCCATGTGGTAATGGTGGACCACCTGTGGGTGGAGGTGGTAGAATCACCAACCATTGTCCACTAGAAAATTCTTGACATACTCTTTTGCCACATGTACCGCCCTTCTGACCTCCTCATTCAAACCTCATCCACTGCCTCGTTAGTTCCTCGACTGTCTTTTGATTGTTGGTGTGGATGGACAGACAGTCACAAGACAGGTGACCTCAACCACATCCCATGAAGCACAATCATCTTCTATGCTGACCCCTCAACCATAGGAGCTCTGAACCTCTGATCCTACATCCCGGGGTTTCCATCTAGAAGGTCTATTCCTCTTGGACCACTGATTCAACAACCTACTACACACTATAGATGACATTACATCCTGTTGTCCTGTGGTGACTCCCACTGATTCTACCCGCTCATCTTAGAATCTCTCCACCAATTATTATTTTTCAAGGACACCATCATGCGTCAGGATATTCAATGATATCATATATGATCTGATCTCTCACTAGAGACCCTACTCAATGGTATAGGCTCTGATGAATGGTCCATGTACCATATCGATGGAGTACTGTGAGAGGTCAGTGGTCTCACCAAGTAGTGAGCCACTGGTAAGCTTACTGACAGTAGGTGAAACAACATCTGGATACGCACAGAGCATAGTGTCACTAGGATGGCCTCTTCCCTAACGAGTCTCTCAATGTCTGTCTAGGATGGTTTTTCCTCGTCCTATAACTAGAGCATTAGGCTCCACCATCTTCCTACAGTTCCCTATTTAAGGTTAGCTGATAAGATCACAAAATGCTCTGCTGGTGCCGAAACTATGTGGAAAACTATAGCCACAACCACCAGCCAGTACTCAGCAGCCTGGGAATCTGTCTCACCTCGAAACCTTATATGACTCTACCGCTGAAACTCATGAAATGCACTCAGTTGGTGCGCAATGTCCCATAGTGGGGCTGGTGGAAACTACTGCCCAAAGGGTGGGGTGATTTTGGTGCCCCACCTGAAGGTGACAACATAGTATGAGGGCCCTACTCTGAAGCCTTGTTACTCGATGGGATGTCATTGTGTAATCTATCAGAAATCCGGGCTGGATGTCTACATTGTGGCATCCGTAAATGATATCGGTGTGCCATGATGAATATGTTATACCAGTTGAGCTTACTTAAAATGAGATCAAAAACAAAACATTTACATAACAGACACAATCTATGTTTTTGTGCACTGAGTCAGAAATCAGAATTTGAGGTCCTAGTGTATGGATACATCAGACATCACACCAACACTGGACTCCCTAAACTGAAAACCACACTCAAAACACCTAATAATATTATTCCATTGAAAAGTATATAGGCATATTACTTCGGTAGAACCGAATATTTTGTTACAACTTTGTCACGACTAGTCCCCTAGGGCATGTTATAGGACTAACCCAAGCCCAGCTTCAATAGTCCATGGATTGGTGACTATCACTAGAAAAGAGTATTCATAAAATGGGAAGTCATTTCCATTAAACCTATAAAAACACAAAGACTAGAACACAAAAATATGTAACCACAAAGTAAAACTGTTGTAGTAAAAGTTTGTATGGAATGAAAGGGGCTGGAATACAAGCCCAATTGAAAAGATACAACTACAACTGAAAATATAAAACATCTCCTGAGATTGTTCTCTAGGGATCCTACTTGAAGGGTAGGTACAACTCGTCTCCCCAGATCTCCACATCAACCATCACCATCATCCAACATCAGGTCCTAGCTCCCATGTATCATTCATGGCTACCTGTCATCTACACCAGACACAACAAGGTATGGGTGAAGCCCGTGTAGGGGTGATTATTACAATACCATATAGGTACCACAAGGAACTCGAAGGAATATCTAAATAATAAAAAGGAAAAACACAATAATGATCTCAATCACAAAGACCAACGCAAAAGACACAGGTCAAACTAGGTATAACTAAGTTCATCAGTACATACGATTAGGTGTAAGGCTATACCATCAAACTCTGTCAATAGGCACTTGTACTGATCAACATAGGATCGATATTTACTAAACCCTACATGACCCACAAATGATAAATAGGTGTTTATTCACACAAAATTGTTGCGTGTTGATTCACATAGAATCACAGGGTGCTAATTCACACAGAATCGTTGGGTACTGATTCACACAGAATTGATTGGTGATAATTCACATAGAATCGTTGGGTTATGAATCACAAAGAATCACATGATACTGATTCCCAATGAATATCTTGGTGTTGATTCACATAGAATATCTCTTCATTCTTTACGTCTTAAGTAGACACATAATTCTTGTTCATAGTACGCTTGTCTCTCGGTGAAACTGATTCTCAATCCATGAGTTTATTTCAAATTGAACTAAGTCCCACATAGAAGTTATCCAATAATTGTCATGTTATAATGGTTTCAATGAAATAGATAACACATCAACTATATTCCCTCTCTATAAGTCATTTTCGTTTTAGTATCGAGGTCTCGGTTGGATTCAATGTCGATCCAAATCAGTCATACTCAATATTTCTCCAAAACTATCATAGATCTTCGCGAAGGACTTCCTCGCTCCGTGGATCCTAGTTTCATATATGGTTCATAAAACGGATGTTTATTTCCCATGAAACGGCGTTGTAAGTGTTTCTGGACTTGAGAGGGGTCGAGGCCCAGTCAGACCGACCCGATGTGACTCAGTTGGGGCTGGCTTGCCCCTGTTTAGGTTGAAAAATCCTAATCTGGGTCCAACCTATCATGGTCCAATCCATCCTGGAGTGGCATGATATGGCTAGGACGGGAACCGAATAGGCCCGCCCAGGTTGGGCCAGGCCATAGTGGTTTTCCATAGTGGCTGGTGCTACTCGTACTGTGGTCGCTCAGTCTGCCTCTGGAATAGTTCAAAAAGCCATTCAACTATTTTAATATCAGTGATATGTGGTGTCGCATCATCACCAATGGGACCCATCAAATTTTCATCTCCTGCATTCACCATGGATTAATGATGCGACATGTCTCACCACAGTTCCCCTTCTCCTACCTCTACGGACGGCGAGCGATGATCACCACCTCCACTGCTGGTGCAGGTCACCGGGGCAACGCTGGTGGAATTTCTGCAGGCCACCAGGTGAGCACTGGTTGTCCATTCATCCTTCCAGACATTTCTACGAGTCTCCTGGGATTCCTCGGTCACTACGTCCCTCCAGGTTTCTACATTCCATCTAGATAGAAATTTCTCCCCCAAAGAACTCTACCTGAACGAAGCGGCGGAGGGTCCGACCTTGTTCATTTTCCATAGGCCCTCCATGTTAGCATTATAAGAAGTGTGATATCATTAAATTCATAAAATATAATAATTAATAAATAAAACCCATACCTTGAAGATCATTGGTGACTAATGCGGATGGAGATGCTTCCATAGTAGAGGGTATTACAGAAGAAAGAGATGGTTTGCGAGCATTAGCAATCATCATCTGTCGACCTCCATAGTGATTCTGCAATGGGAATAGTCAAATCCTCCATACTCCATTAGTGGAAGGTGTTGTGGTACTTTTCCAGAGGTTCCTCACTGTAGTGTAAAAAACCCAACCCCAAGAATCCATTAAATAGATAGGATTTGCGACAATATAACATATCATTAATGCGGTTCATTTTTTAACCCCATATAATGTGGCAATGATGAGGTTACAAAGATGAAGGGTCAAGCCATTAAATGTCTTGAAAAGTGATCAGTCCCACCATCACTTATCAACTGTTAGAAAAAATAAAAAAAATATCTTTGTTAAGTTATTTTGGTAAAGTCAAAAATTTATCTTTCTCTCCCAACCTACTGCGGTCGAAATAAAGCATACATAAATGAATCTTGGTTATGAGGATTCAATGGTGCCCTCATATTTTTAATCTGAGGACCAGTTCAAATTAGAGTAAATGCCACTCGTACATTTAATAAACGTACCTTCAAAAAAGTTCAAATTTAGTTCTAGTGACATGGTTCCGTAGAATCACGCACCTTATATTTTTACAGAATCATATTAATACAAAATAATTTAAAACAAATACATTTAATGTCCATGACATTAAGATAATTAAATATAATGTATAATGATAATGCTTAATTAAAATTTAAATAATTAATTGACGTATATTGGAACAGTTAAAAAGAGATAATGTACTCTAATTTAACACTTTAAATGGTTGTCAGATTATAGGATACGTAGTCTTAGGATTGGAAGCCAGGAGTTCGAGAGACAGTAGTTGTAGTTGAGTTTATGAAAAGTATTTTCCTATATTATAGTTGATTAATATAGTATATTATGAATGTTTTGGATTTACGTATGCTACTATACCCTATCAGTTTGGGAAACTGACACCCCATGGATTCTATGTCTTGGGGGTATGTTATACCGAACATTTTGGTGGGAGGATGGATTTCTACCCCTTTTTTCCTGCTCTCTTCTCTAGGTAGTTACATATTCTGGTAATCATAACAGTTATTTTTTCCCATATATGTGTGTATAGAGTTTTTATGGATTTTGGTTATTCAAACACATATATTTTGAATAAATATTCCAATGTACTATATGGTGTGTAATGTCTATTGGTTGTGATGGATTGAGGACCCTTACTCGGATTATTGGTTGAAAAGTCTTTAGAATTAATAACTGATATATGATACACATTATGGGAGAGAGGGTGCCTCTCGAAACATTCCAGGTTACTTTGGCTATGTGGATGTGATGGTTGTGTTGCATGAGGTGCATATTTTATTTCTTCTCCCATGTGTTTGTAAGCAATCCATTTTTAGAGAGATTCTTTGGACGTGTAATGTTAGGGAAAAGTGGAAAACCAGTGGGGATGTTGTAGCAAGGTAAATTTTATATTATTTTTTATATCATATATTCTTGTATAAAATATATGGTTAGGGTAGCTATTGCAAGGTTGTGAACATAGTGTACCTATTTAGGTGATGTGTTAGTTTCACTGGTTGTTCAATGTGCATTAGCATAATCTCTTCACTTTTTCACGAAAGGATTGAGGGAGGATCCTACTATGTATACTGTTAAACTCACCATATGCTATATAAACTATTTTTCAATTCAGTTTGAGAAGGTTGGGGATCATGCTGGTTACTAAAATCATGGGGTATACAGGATATGTTTGGGCTTCATGGTTTCTTTTGTTTTACTATCTTCTAGTATAATCATTATTACCATTTAGATATAGTGGTTTTTTATGAAATTATAAATGTGTACATAGGATTATATATTATTTTATATTTCAGTCTTAGTAGAAGTTGGTTGGTGTCTCTCTTATCTCTCTCTTCCATATGTGTTCTCTTAGATGTTAATTCTTCTCATTTGTATGTTTCTTATACACTCGGTGTTGGTCCCCCAATCGAGGCCTCCTAGAGACGGGAATCATGTGTCATTATCTCACTTATCACATTATTGGACTAAGAGGGGTATACATTGTTGGGAGGGGGTCATTATATAGTGGTATTAGAGGTCTGGTTGAGGAATAATATAGAGTTGGGAGTTAAGCCCTGGTGAGATTTCATGGGATGTTTGGGAAACAATGTCTTCCAAGTTTATAAATCCCTTAAAAAACAGAAGACTTGCTGACACACAGGTATTTAGGGCCCCCTATGATCTGAGGCATGAACCATAATTTTTATAGTGGCTACTAAATGAAGTGATGTTGTTTCTAGGGTAGATACCTAGGAAATGATCATGCATCATTCCTCTGAGTATCATTGTTTTAATGGGAAGGCCATGGGATATGTTAACATAAATTGTATAAAATAAACCAATTAATTAGTTTTAAATTATTCAATATTATTGTTTTTGGAAATTTAATGTTATCCATTTTATCGGTATGGATCCAGGTTGATTTCCACATTATTTTCCTAGAGAAGATGTCTAGTAGGATATGCTAGAAGATCGTCGTATGGTAGAGGTTGACAACAAAGACACATGGAGGAGGGAACTCCAAGAGTTTTAGCATTAGAATTTGAAGAAGTAAAAGGGATCCATTTTGGATGCAGTAATAACAGATTGGTTGGAGTATTTGATAGCCTTTAGTTTGATCCATGTTCAGAATGATAATTAGGTTTTGTTGGTTGTGATGATGTTTTGTGGGACTGTGCGGTAGTGGTGGTTCTAATTTTTTAGGGATCACGAGGAGCCATTGGTCTTATGGGAAATGTTTCAACATAATTTTAATGTTCAGTTTCTTTCTTCAACCACTATGGTTGTTAGTCTACAGGAGCTTCTTACCCTTTGTCTGAGAAGCTCCAATGTGTGATAGAATACTATCCATTTCAAGAACATTGTGTGATATAATTTGGAACTATTTCTTGATGAGGAGGCCAGGTTGAGGAATTGTGTGGAGGTTTTTTGTCTAGAGATTCAATGCCAAGTCACCTTTATTATAGTGATGTTATATCTCGAGCTACATGAAATTCAAGAGGCCTTCGATATGAAATTATCTAGAAAATGATCATTGTGATAGGGGATTCATCAGGATTCCTCTTAATTTGTAGTTCTGGTCTGGGGTTCTCGGGATCTAGGGAAGAAGTGTATTCAATTAGCCAGGGGTAGGTCTTATCCCTAGGCATCTCGTTCTTCTGAGGGTTGTAGTTCTCAAGCTAATTACATAGGATAAAGTGAAATTTTTTATTGTGGAGGCTGGGGTCATCAGCAACGTTAGTTCCCATAGTTTTTGTGTAGTCAGAGTGAACTAACTATTTTCCTATAGGTTCCTCTATTGAGGCAGTTCCACCAGAGGTTGTATCAACAGGTTTCACCCACTATGGATCAACAGAAGGTGGATGGGGTAGGTAGAGGATAACTCTAGTACACATTATATCCTTAGATAGCAGATATCTGACACGGTGGTGGTTGTCATCAAGGTCAGAGAGTCCAAGGAGTAGGTCATGATCAGCTTTATGATTTTCTGATTCCCATGCCAGGTGATCAAAACATCATTAGAGGTACCCTTTTCTTGTTTTCTATATTGGTATATGCCTTGATTGATTTAGGAGAGATGTACTCCTTAATATCACCTTCACTTTTCCATGATTTGGGATTTAACCAAGATAGGGTTCAAGTCCCCTTGGTGTTGACTATGCCAGTTGGAGGTCATGATATCTTATTTGAAGTATATAGAGACGGTGAGCTAGTTCTTGGAAAGCACCTCTCTTAGGGAGATCTCATATGATTAATAATACAACCATACAATTTCATCCATGGCATGTATGTGTTTTATTCATTGAATGTCATTGTGTATTTGTTCTAGAGGGAGGTGATGTTCTTTGATGCTGATGGAGTTCTATTAGTGTTTTTTTTTGCAAGAGAGACCCTCATATGGGTAAGAAGAATTTTCCTTTTTTTCATCTTTAATGTTTTAATTGACGTTGATCTTTTAGAGGTTCAATATTCGGTCTTTTCAAGGGTTGTTGAAGAGTACCATGATTTATTTCCAGAAGAGGATGTTGCATTACCCCCTCAACAGGATATCATGTTTGGTATTGAACTACTGTGAGGAATATATCCTATCTGGAAATCTCTATATAAGATGTAACCTTTATAGTTGAGAGATCAACATATACGACATGATGTTCTATTGTAGTGTGGTTTTGTTCAGATGAGGGTGTGCCTATTTTGTGCACCAGTTTTGTTCCTAAAAAAGGATGGCGTCATTTTTTAGTTGTGGGTCAATTATCATTGCATGAAAAATAGATAGTGATGAACAACTATACTCTTACGTGGGTTTATTACATGTTTGATCAATAGAAGGGTTCATGTTGGATCTCCAAGATCAATTGTCGTTTTAGGTATCATGAAATCCATGTGAAGAATGAGGATATTCTGAATACTTAATTCTATTATCGTCATGGGATTTATGAGTTCATGGTGATGCCATTCGGTGTGAGGAATTCTCTAGCTATGTTTATGGGGTTAATGAACGCTATGTTCCATGAGTTCTTGGATTATTTCATGGTGGGTTTTACTGATGACAACCATGTATACTCCACCTGCAAGGAGGAGAATGTAGAAAATCATTGTGATTTTTTGGGAGTTCATAATTGAAATAATCTATTAGGGATTTTTTCTAACGTGTGTTTTGGTATATATACATATACTTTTTAGAGAATTTTGTATCTCAGTAGGGATTAACTTCAGATCTATTGTGGATTGATGAAGTTGTGTATTGGCAGCTACCAAGACAGTGGTAGATTTGTAAAGATTACTTAGTCCCATGGAATATTATATGAGTTTCATCACCAATTTATCTCTAGTTTTTACTCCCCTACTAACTTGGACAAGGAATCATCATATTTTCATGTGTACTAATCCATTTTTGGTATCTTTCAAGTATATAAAAGAGAAGTTCGTTAGTGCTCTATTTACTTCTTTATAAGAAGGGGTACATTTTAATGTTTTTAGTGATGCTTCACATATGGGATTGGGATGTGTTCTAATGTAGCAGAGATAGGTCATTTCTTATGGGTCTCAATAGTTACATCCCCATGAAAATAAATGTTACACCCACAAACTTTTGTTGGTGGTAGAAGTGTTATCTCGAAAATTATGGAGACAGTAACTAATCAGTGAGAAAGTTTGTGGTTTTTACCCATCATAAGAGCCGGATGTATGTTCTTTCTCACTGCGACATGATCTTGGGATCATGTAAGTGGATGGAGTGATTACAAGTTAATGACATCAAAACCTCATACACAATTCGTATATGAACAATTTTAGCCGACTCAATGAGCAGGAAGACACATACTAATGTAGCGCAAAAATCTAGTGATTATGGGGGAGTGATGGAATAAAATTCAACATTACATCTAGATATGTAAAAATGTTGGGGGAAGAGGTTTAATTTTTTGTTGATGGTGTTTTAATCATTTGTTAAGTATGTTTAATATTCCTAGATGGGGGATATTGGAGTTGATCCATAAAGAGGCCAATTTGTTTTTTGGAGGCCCCAAATGTTTGGTTTGAGGATGAAAAACATTAGGTGTTGTTTTAGGGAAGACTTTTCATTCCGTTGGTGAGGTGGGAGATTTTTCTCAGAGAGTAACATAATTTTCTTTTAGTGGTACATCATGGTGGGACAAATATGTACCATGCTTAGTGGATTCAGTTTTGGTGTCTGTGGAAAAATCATTCTGTTTCAAAAATTGTGTCTCATTTTTTGGTCTTCCTAAAGGTTAAGGGAGAGCCTCTTGTTCCCAATGGGTTATTACAGCCATTAGAAGTTCATAATTGGTGGATGAAGGAGATCTTGAGTAACATTTTTATCATTTTCCTTGATCTCAAGGCGGATATTATGTTATATAAAAATTATTGTATCATTTGACGAAATCATCCCAACTCATAGTGATCACGAAGTAGCGAAGGTTTTTTCGATGTATTATCTGGAGGATGGGGTGAGACTCCACAAAGACCCAATAATGATAATTTCCAATCAAGATCCTCATTTTACCACTATGGTGTAGAGAGGTCATGAGCATTATTTTCGCTCTCAACTACACCACAACACTACTTTTCATTTACAGATTAACATTCAGACATAGAACCCTATCTTGATACTTGAGGATTTGTTTCGCACTTCTATCATTGATTTTGGAGGTTTTGGATGTGGCACTATCCCTTGGGAGGGTTATCTCACTATAATTATTTCTACTCTACCATCGGGATGGAGCTATTTGACACTTTGTTTGAATGATTTTTCTGTTCTCCATTATGTTGGAATGGAGTTGGAGAGTCAATAATTATTAGGTCGGAACTGGTACCAAATAAAATATTAATGGATCTGGTGATTTGAAAGAGGATGAAGGTAGTGCATTATTCCCAGAAGTTCTATGATGACTCTAGGATTAGATCTCTGGAGTTGAATGATGGGGGTCATGTGTTTCTAAAATTGACTCTCCATCATGGGAAGTGAATATTTTTTCATGGGGTTAAGGTTTCTACCTATTTTGATGTGCCTTTTGAGATGTTGTATTGTGTTGGAGTCGTGGAATATTTGGTTGCACATTCCCTTCAGATGAGCCAGATACATGAGTTGTTTCATCTATCACAACTCTATCGTTATCTTTTTGACAACACTCACATCATCGATTGGGGATGATCGATGTTTATGATGATTCATCCTTTATGGAGCAGTTTGTAAGGATCTGGGATAGCAAGGGGATAGTGTTATGATGGTGTTTTAGACACTTGGTTCATTTCATGTAGTGGGATGTTGTCATATAGGATAATAAATGGTAACATGATTCATCGATACACCCAAATTACCCCGAGCTATTTGATTTTTGTCTTTTCAATAGTAACTATGTTCGTTTGGTGGTTTTAGAACTTTTCTAGTTATGTTATGGATTTATTTTATTGATTTTTTACCATGCTCAATTTTAATAGGTATCAACCCTAATAGAGTGTTTATAATCTATTTGTGGTTGTCGTGTGGTTTCACATGTTCCTTGTTGGGGTGATTGATCACTATTGGCGGTGACAGCCCTAAGAGGTATATCTAAGGGTTGTAGTTCTGATACCTCTTTTATTCTGTCTAGGATGGAATTGGATTCTCTAGGATGAGAATTTTTTAGGAGTAATCTGATGTAATGTCCCAGACATCTCCAATCCATCCCATTATTGTAATCTTGTGTTTGAGGATTTTTTGGAGGTCATGGTTATCAATCAAAAAATAATTTCCAAATTTCACATTTTATAAATAATTTTTCAAGAATAAGGTGTTATTTCCATTAAAAAGAATCAAAAATTGAGTCATGATTAGTGTTTCCATAGAATTGATACATCCAATTGTGTCATGAAAAGTGATTTCCTAAACTCTGTGTCATTTTCATTGATAATTTTTTAGAATGGTGTCTTGAACAGTGCATTCAAAATGAAGAGTCATTTATTTTTCCAAATTTCTAAAATGGTTTCCTGAAAAATATTTTTAGAATGGTGAGACAATTAAAATGGTTTTTCTAATTTATAGATATTTTCAGATTTCCCAGTTTTTCTATTTTGATGTATTTTTTGATGAAAAATGTGTTGAATTCCATATTTATGTGGGTTTGAATATGTTTTAAGGCCTATAAAACAAATCATTTACTTTATAAAATTGTGGAGGCTTTTAATTCATCAAACACTATGGTTTAAAGTGGTCTTGTTTAATGGAATTTTGTAAATGTATCTAAAAAATTGTTCTATTTAGATCATTACATTTTTTGAGTTTCAATTGTCATTATTCTTACTAAATTTCTTCCATTGTAATGAGATGACATAACCTTTCATTGCCATATGAATCCTGTAGTCAAACTGTATTCCTTGGGTAATTTCCACTTGATGTTTATTCTGCCTACTTGTGTACCCAATCTTTTGGTGCACCCAATATGTGTAGATCAGTATTCGATAATGTATGTGTTGTGACCCTTATTCTGGTTTCATGGATATTTTTCTTCCTATTTTTATGTTCTTTGAAATGGATTGTGATCTCCATGTTTCAAATATATTCATATTAGGTGTTTGTTTATGGATTCATGCCCTGATATCATTAAGTGATTGAATTTCTTGCAATATAGGAGATCATGATCTGTTGTGGTGACTAGTTCTCATGCAAAGAACATTAAAAACCTTTTATTGTGGTGTATTAATGCCTTATTTATTCATTTTATGTTCACTATTATTGTTATTTTTCATCCCACTGTATGACAATGGAATTGACATTATAAATATTTGAACCATATCAAAGATTTGGTTTTAATCATATGTCGTTGCCTGCTGACAATCCACATAGTTTGATATATATTCTTTTCTTGTTTAACATGTATTTTTGATTGAAATTTTTAAATAACATTATTCTAGGATTAATTTAAAAATAATTGGTCAAAGATAAAGAGTCATGTAAATGAATTTTGTTGATATTTTAATTTTATGATAATCAAATTTATGTCGTATGCATGATTAATTAATTTTTGATTGATATGACAACTTGATAGTTAGTTTTCCCATAGTTTAAACTTATTATTAGTTAATCCTTAAATTAAATATGGAATAAAAAATAATTTTTTGATAAAGGATAATTCCTATTACAGTTCTTAGTTATCCATATTCTTATAAAGATTCAAATCATTATGCTTTGGAGTAAAGAGTGGTCATTATGGGTGAAGGTTGAATGCCTTGTTTGTGGCCAAGATCCCAGTTTCTTATTGTTTCCTAATACTTGTTATTTTATGTGTTCTTAAATAGATATATTGGTATTTGGGGTAGGGAGGCCAAGTGCTTGTGGTAGCAGTTTTCCCTATATTTGGTAGATGCATCAGTTTATGCATGTGGGTGTCAAGGAAAACACTAGATATGAAGAAACTTGTTGGATGTGAATGCAGGATTCATATTGAGTCCTTGTTTTTTTATCATATTTAATCTATCCAATTAACTAAGAAGATTATTTTTCTTACCCTCTTCAAAAAGAGGTGATGATAAATGATATATTCCATATTCATTTCGTGCTTAGCATCCCGAGGATGGATGGAACTGCACTACAACTATAAGTGGAAATGACTCGATAGGTAGATCATATACACACCATGTTGAGAGATTTAGGTTTGTAATATTAGAATAATTTTTCTAGGATACTCGGAATTATCAATATGATAATTTTTTTATTAAATATTGAATAAATGATGCAAAATAGTGGGATTATTTCTTCCCAGGATGAATTGGCGATGTTACAATTTAAGGAAGCTATGGACGTGGTTTGGTTATTCCTCGAGGGAAATGAACTTTGGGCACAACAATAATTAAATGTAATGTGGAATTATAATAGTTAATTACTTTTTAATTAACTAATTAACATAAATTGAAACTAATAAAAATGGATAAGGTAATCTAATTTATCTATTTAAACGGTTATCTGTTTGTTAGATGCCTAGTCTTAGTTGTGGTATATAGGATTCCAAGGAACACTAGCTGTAGTTGAATATAAGACTAGGTTATTCCCATATTTAGGTTGTGAGAAATATTATATTCTATAGTTTATCTATTTCTATACACTACTCCACCCTATCGGTTAGGCCAACTAATACCCTTAGTATATTGAGTCATGTGGGAGTTTTCCTTAAAATCCTGGTGAGAGGGTTGATTGCTGAGTACGCCATTTGGCCCATCAATCTTCTCTTGGAATGTTCTTGTTCTGGTAGCAACATCAGTTAGTTTTACCCATATTTCTATGTAGAGTACTATGATGGATTCTAGTTATTCAAACATATATATTCTTTATACTTTTTCATATGCACTATTATAAGTGTAAAATTTATAGGATAAGATGGCTTGTGGATCCTTAGTTAGTGTATGGTTTGTAATAATGTGAGGTAATATAATTGATGTATTATAAACATTATAAAATATATTTTATTTCAAAAAATATTTTTGTTAACATTTTTTATGTATACGTGGTGGTGTTGTTTCTGTAGGTTCATGTTTTTGAGATTCGTCTTGTTGTCTGCGGGATATCCTTTTCTGAGAGTGATGCATTGGATGTGAGACATTTGGGAAAGGTGAAAACCCAATGGGGATGTGGTAGTGGGGTACCCATGATATTATTTACTATATTATATAATATTTTATGTGGTAATTGGAGAGAGTATCCATGGTGAGGATAGAAACATAGTGTATGTGTTTATGTGAAGAGTTATTTTCACTTGTTGTTCATTGTGCTTTAGCATGCTCACATTAATTTATCATGAGAGGCTCTAGGGAGGATCATACTAAATGAAATCTTATAATCAACATAAGTTATATAAATTATTTATCAGGTCCCTTGGAGTAGGATGGAGATAAGTCTGGTTACTACTTGATCGAGGTTTATAGGAGCTATTGAAGATTTGTGGTTGATGTTGTTTTAAATTATTTTGGTAATTACAGTTTTCCCCTTCAGTTGTAATAGTTTTCTCATAACATATCAGAAGTGAACATGGGATTATTATATATTTTAGTTATAGTTTGAGTTGGTTGGTGTCATTATTATATCTCTCATTCATATGTGTTCCCTTAGAGGGAAACACGTGTTTATTATACCATCTGTTCTATTCGCTAACTCGTGGCCTACTGGAGGCGGGACTCATGTGCCACTATCTTCATTCTCATATTGTTGGCCCATGAGGGGTACACACATTGGGGAGGGGGTCATGAAAAAAGTGAAAATGTGTATCTTGTATTTAAGAATTCATTTTAAATCTATTAAAACAGTTATGACAATAGTGTTAGAAAACATGGTTTTGGAAGAAAAGTGTTTACAAACTGAAGAAAGAAATGAAGTCAAATTCTATTAAAAACATTTTCTAAATATTATTAAATACCAAAATTTTATAAAAATATAATTATCACATGAAAATTACAATAATTATATAGTTTAATAAAACTAAATGGTTATTTAGTAATATGTCAAATATTTTACTTCAACTGAATATCATAAATAATAAATATCTATTGGAATGATATTGTCAAATAATTCCATATAATAATCATAATTCTGATGTGGGTATAGAAAATGAATAAATTATGTGTATCAATTAGAATTAAAAATAATAAAACTGGTAATAAAAAATTATACAATAAAAAATAATTTCAAAAAAATCTTATAATATTGATGATGATGATTAATTATTATATATAAATGAAAAAAGTTGTGTTATAAACTTATTTACCACATTTTAACAATAAATTGAATTACACATAGATAAAATAAATAAATTTTAACTATAAAATATAATTATGTATTATTTTTTCATTAAATTATATTAAACATGGAACTTTATAAACCATATAAATGAAATTTGAATCATATCATTATAATACGCCTCATTGAGGTGAAATTGAGATGATTTATTGTACCTCTTCTATCCTTTTTTATGAACATTAATTAATATAGTATGAATTTGTTTTAAACATGTTATTTACTTAGTACATCACCATGTTAATATTTATAATTTCATTAATGTTATTTTTTTCTAATCACATATTCATTAATAATCACTAATAATTTTTATTTATTCATGTATAATTTGCCTCATTTTCTCAATTTTTCTTTGTCATTAATGTTTCAGTAATTCTATATATTTTATAGTTACATAATATAAATAATAATAACCATGGAATAGTTATAATTTTTAAAATCAAGAATAATTTTAATGGTAATCATCATTTTTTTTAGAAATGATGTACATAAAAATAAAGGATAATGTAGGTCGTACGTATGCATGGGTATCATTTCAATATTTAAATGACCATAATGGAATGGTGGAAGTGAATATTTTATCATTATATAATTTTCATAATATAGTATATTATATATTATTTCTTTATATATATATATATATATCCTCTATGTGGTGTGGTGATGAGAAGTGATTCATATTGCTTTGTGAAGGATATAGTCTACACTTACAGAAATGATCTAATTATCATTATGGGAGTGAAATGATAAGAAATGAACATATTTAATAAATGTTTATAATTAAATATATATCATTAATATAATAATTTTGTTATGTATACCAAATATTTTTATTGTATATATCCTTATTAATATCCATATAAATTTTTGGTGATTAGGAATCACATTGCTTCATGAGGCGGTAGTCTGCCATACACATGGGTGAAGTAATCGTATACCATATTGAATTTAATGTAAAAAGGTATATATTATATGATTAATATAGGTTTATTAATTTTTTTACATATCAGTTATATATAAATATATATTTTATGCATTGTAATACAGAATTGTGAGATGGGGTAATGGAAAACCAAAAGACCTAGTTTGTGAGGTAGCAGTTTTAAATAAAAAGGTATGAGGATTTGATAAACCATTTGATGGAATTGAATATTGATATATTTTAATTAAATTATACTATTGAAATATATTTATATAAGTTATTTTTTTCTAATATAAGAATAAATTAACATTATTTTAATGATGTGTAAGAATAAATAAATGAGAAATGAATAGTTATGAACTTTATCTCTTCTCAAAATAAATCATTAATTTTATTACAACTATGTTACTATAATGGTTTTATAATGAATAACGGATTCTATGATATTGTATGGATGTTTTTTATTTCATTGGGATGATCTTCAGTGAAAAAATATTTTTTTTCTTTTATGATGAGAGGGTAGAGTGGAGGCTTTTATAAGCGAGATTGTTGAACACATGTAAACTTTTAAAGGAAAAATATATTACAACACTTTTAAAATTAAGAGGGTAAAAATGTAATATTTTAAAGTCCATAAAAATGATAAGGAAAAAATATTCATATACATTATATTTTATAAAATATTTAGTGCATATCAACAGTTATCTTCCCAGTTTATCCCCTTCCAATGTAAACCTCTTTCTACATTAACTACAATAAATATTCATTATTGGTTTCAATACCTAGATTTGTGAAAAATAAAAATTATTTTATTATATGATATATAATATGAATATTTTCAATATTTAAACAATTTTTAAAAATCATGTAACCGAGGTGAAAAATTTTTATATAAAATTAATCATGAAAATTCAATGAGAAACAAGCTTTTAAAAGTGAAGCAATCTAATGTGTATGAAGATTTTATATAAAAAATGAACATCAATAATGATTCAAATTACATAAAATGGATTAATTGATATAAAAATGAAATAATTAATATTTACAAAAAATAAATTTATCATTTTATCTTTATAAATATCAAAAATGAAATTAAAATTCAATTAAAAATTAAGTTTTTTATATATTAATAAAAAAGAGTAATATTTCATAAAAATAAAATCATTATACCCAGTATAAGTTTTTATTATTAATATTAAAATATAAATAACTTTCTCAATTAAATTATATGAAATCAGTAGAAATTTATATTCAATTATCTATAAAAAGTGTAACTAAACCATCATTGAGGAAAAATTCATTTTTTTTGAAAATATTTATTTGTTTTTTTAAAAGAATAATATTTTATTTGAAATTAATATATGACCACAATTTCCATAATGTTTTTACTACTATTCATACACTCCATGTTAACATTTATGCTAAATAAATATAAATCGTTTCATGATAATTAAAATTGAACATGGTAAACAAGTGTCTAATATTTGAAAATTCATTTGTTTAAAACCCAAATCATAAAAATGGTTCAATAAAAAAACAACTTAATAAGAGAGAAAGGAATGTACAAAGGTCATATAAAATAACACATAAATACATTTCCATGTTTGAGATCATTAGTGCTAAATAATTACATGGACATGGAATAAATGCATAACTGGTTATAGAGGATCATAGAGGTCAATGATCATGAGAATGTGAATGATCAATTAAATTTTAAGGATCTCAAATCTAGAAATATATAATGACTTCAAAGTCTATCTGAGTATTCCTAACATATAGTAATTGGATAAATTTTTTTCAATATCATTTCCCTAATTTTTAGTGAATCTATTACTATATTAAAATATAAGTAAATAACCATACATGATACTTTTTTTTCAAAATAACAATTTCATCATTTGGTTGTTCTTGAAACAATGTTGAATTCATCACATACTCTATGATATGAATATCCAGAAATTAATTTCATATTCCTTATGAACAAAAATTAATATTTAAAGGATCTTTATATCCATAATAGACTAAATAGCTTTTCCTTATGACACTAACTATTTACCAAAAAAATTTAGTTAGCACATGTTTTCTAATTTAATTCATTAATCTATAATTTTCAATAGTGACTCCACATGTTCATCATTATTATTAATTTTAAAATTTATGAGAAGTTAAAAGTACTTCAGGAGATAATTATGGATATAGGTTGGAATTAAACTCATATCATCATATTATTTTAGGTTTAAGATCCAAGGAATTTCTTGACAGGACTAGTTGTCAGTTGACATGTGGGTATTTATTTTGTGAAAAAATTTCAATATAATTACAATTAGGTTAAAAAAATGGACAACCATGAAATTAAAATTATTTATTTAAAATCCATTTTAATTAGGATTTAAATAATTTTTTTAAATATTATAATAATCTTATTTTAATTTCATTGGGATATTATTTATTTTTATATTAAAACTAATTATAATCAATATCATTCAATTACGGACTCTTAAATGTAATGTAAATATTCATTAAATAAATTTTCCACTGAGATAAATTGTAATGCCTCAACCTTCATCACTACCTAATCTTTAGTGTTAGTCCAGAATTTAATTTCTTTCACGTTGAGGATCTATTCAGTTTAGAGAATTAGAGGATTAGTCTATAACAATTACTTAACAAAACCCTAAAAATAAAATATAAATACATCAAAAAAGTATAAATTTATTTACAAAAGGAAACATTTTAAAAAAACATGATTTATTTTCAAGACACGTCCTCAATTAATTCATCGTGTAATATTCGTTGTCTTTACCAATCTCATGACTTGAGAAAAATCAATTTAGAAATTAGGATGATAATAAAAGGCTCAATAAGGGATATAAATAAGTAATGAACCCATTATTCCATTAATATTTTAATCTCATGAAACCATTTTAACAAAATCATACATTTCACTCATTAATCCTAATTTCTTAAACATATACCATTAAATTGTAATATTTCAAAGGAAAACATCTTAGAAATCATAAATCATATAGGTAACTTATTGTATCTATATCATACATAAATTGTAGCATTCACAACTATATAGGGAGTATCCTTCATGGTTAAATTTGGAATACCCATACCAGTATATTACCTAAATCTTATAGTAGAAACCATACTTTTTAACTTTTCTCTTTTTCCTATGAATTGGAAAGCTATAATGGTATCACCCACCCCCGGGATATCATATAACCACTCATATACAAAATCAATTACCAATAACCATAACATAATAATAACAAATTAAAAAGTATAATGGGAAAATAAAAATTACACATTACGATGAAAATATATCATTTTGAGATATTGACACAATCAATCCATCCAAAAAACCCATTCAATAACAAATTACATTGAAATGGAAAATTATATTTATTTTCCATTGAAAAAAATTAAGGCTTATAGTGGAAGGAAAATATCAGAAAATGGTTGAGGTGGAGGAAAAGTCATTTTCATCACGTACATAAAAATAATTCATTTTTTCATTTAATAAAATATTTCATAGAAATATATTCTATTAGAAAGCCTTTTATTTAATTAAAATTAAAAGGGATTAATTGTACAACATATAAAAAAGTTGTTTATAATATAAAAATATTCCTTAATTAAAGGAGAATGAGTTGAAGTTTCTTTCAATGAGTCTGAAACATCACGTACAAATATTAAATTAATGAGTAATAAAAATTGGTTAAATCATAATTTTTTACATCATTTTTTAGGTATATAATTTATTTAATATCCCTTATTACTGTTATATTAATGATTATGAATTTTTTATGTTCATATCTGAGGATGTGTCGATATTTGGTACATGAGTCGACAATGAACATGGTTTGATGTCACTGTTCCATGTGGTCATAAGTCCGTTTAATACAAAATAATATTCCAGGAATTATATTATTTTTTATACATATATGGTAATTTTTAATCAATCCATTTAGTGTGGTTATGAAAAAATAACATTTTTATAATCATGGAGATGGTAAACCGAACTTACACATGAGTAACATTTTACATTTGACATTGTTTATTATTGAATGAAGGTAACAATTATATTATATTTTTGGAATGAACATAAAATTATTAAGAGATTCATTTTCAATATGTCATGGAATTTAATTTTAAGTAAACTTATATATCATATTGAATGGATGTTTTTGAAAAAAATATTAATAAAAAAAATAAATTCAATTATATGCCTTAAAATTTAAATAAAATGATTTTTAAATTATCAGATTAAATATATATTCATGAAATATAATTATTTTTTGATGAATATAATGGTATATTATATTGAAATTAAATGGATTTTTTATTTTTAATTTTCAAAAATTAATAGAAAATAATCATTTTAGAAATATTATAAAATTTCTGCCTAAGTTTGTATTGATATAGTGTTTAAAAAATGATATTCAGGTACTAAATATATTCTAATATTTTTATAAACTAATAGTGAACTATTTTTCTTTTAAAATTTAATAAAAACATTTCTCCTCGTTATGTGTATTGAAAGAAACTAAAAAATGTACTTTTGTTTGAAGAAAACTATATTCTTAAATATCATAGTTTTCAAATCTCATGAAACCCCTTAATGAAATGTGTCTATAGTAATTTTTATTTTAGTATTCAATGATTTATTATTTAAAAATTACATTGTTGAAAACCCACATTTTGCAAATGGTAAATAAAACCATCATTGAAAAACGTTTCTATAAAACATAATTATACATAGTTCCCAAATGATTATAACATTATCAGGAAACCGATATATGAATATATAATATAATGATAATTTCCAAAAAATAACTTATATGGATAGGGAATATGGGAATTATATTTTTAATTTCCAAAAACAAATAAATCGGTGTGGAGTGAAACAAAACCATCAAATCCACATAAATTATAATAAAAAAAGATAAATTAAAATTATTAGAGGAACTATGATACAATAAAATTAAGGAAAATAAACATAAAATATATTTTTTCAAATACATAAATATAATTTTAAATATTTGTTTTGTGTATAAATAATATGCAACATTTATTCATCGATATTTCAATAAACAATTAAAAAATATGAATTATTCAATTTTTAGAACAATAATATTATTTTATTTGATAATATGAACCATACAGGAATGAAATTCATTCCTTTTGTACCTTTCTATACATCACAACCAAATTGGTTATCACATGTTATCAAAACATTGAAAATTATTTGAATGATTATAAAAATAAATTAATATATAAATCATGAAGAATAACACATGAAAATCATCATGAATCATGCCCCAAATAATTACCCTTAAAACTCATCCAAAATTTATTTTACCATAATCAATAAAATGAAATTTATAAAAAGGTAACTAATTTTTTAAAATCATGTTAGATTTATTCCCCAAAAAACATAGAGTAATAGTTAATGTCACATACCAAACATATAAATACAATGTTAATATATTAACTAAAAATATGAAAATACATACAAAAAAATAACCAAAATCATTATTAGTCCTTAATGGAAAAATATATTATTCAAAAAAAAATATTATATTCACTTCTAACTGAAATTAATTGATATGTTATCAAAAATATACAAAAAAATAAAAATTTAATAATCTTCATCCTGAATAACATAAATTTCAGTTTCATCAGATCATTGAATAATTTATTGTTAGTAACACTAAAAAGTTCAAAAAATAAGAATAAATAATGTATTTATACAAAAAATAAATATTATTATAAGACACTTTAGAATATATTAAGGTAAATAAAAACCGAAATCTTGTGTTTTCTAAATAAATAATAATTTCACATTAACGCTTTTCTCAGTGATCTAACAATTAAATATATGATAAAAACTATAAAAAAACTATTGTTCCATAATCCTATGATTTTTCTTAAATCTTATAACAAGAATATTATTATTAAATCACCTCAACCACATAATTCACCAATTCTAGCACAAATAATATTCAATTTTTTATCTTGAACATTATCCAAAACATAACCCACTCCATATTATATGAGAGATATATTTAAATATAAAATTGATTCATATAATTCTCATCATCCCCGAAAAAAAGTAATTGAATTATAAATAGTATCTTAGAATATTCACTATTTACCACCATTAAAACCTTCATTTTTCCTAGAAATTACATGTTCTATTTCCTTTTTTTCAACACATAGAACATATTTCCAATATTATAACATGCCGAAATTTCTCAATCTATAATATATATCAACACTGGTCACTACATGAACTCCTGTAATCCTCCCCATATTGCATAGGGTACTACCAAGAATTAAGAGTCTGATGATGGTGTGGTGGGGAGATAAAACACTTGTCGTATGAGTATCACAACTGTATATGAATAAAAAATTAGTATAACAACCAAGATAATTAGGGATGATTAGTTTATCATTAGAATAACTGGAAATCCATCTAATGGGAAATATAAAACATTTATTGACCATTTTTGTCCACAATATAAAATGATCCCATTAGTGTCGTTGCACATAATGAACCGAGGTATCCCCCATGGAACAAAATAATTCATTTAAACTGTATGTTTGTCAATGAAATTACACCAAATAAACCTGGTTAACACTAATTATGTACATAAATCATCCAAACTAGGTGAAAATACATGGAATTTTCTTGCTGGAACCCATGTTTTACTCAAGACGTACATAATTCATCCAAATAATGAGCTCATCAATGGAGTTCCAATGATGAAATCCTATGTATATATTTCTCTACAATTAAACTAAAATTTGATCCGATCCATTGAATTCATATACTCGAGTCCAAATTCATATAATGTGTAAAATAAGTTATTTATCCATTTAAATGTATGTAATGAATAATTCAATGTTAGTAATAATTCCCTAAAACAATTCAAGTATAAATATTAAAGAGTCCATGTTCATAATAATTAAATATCACAATTAAAGTATTCAAGTTGGGCCATTTCATATATATCAAAATAATAATGATGCAAAATGATCTTAAAGATTAATCATTTCTAATAACAACATATTATTTCCTTATTTTATTAATTTGAAAATTACACAACATTGGTTGTTCTATTATCAGACATGGGCATTCCTATCATTAAAAAATCATTAAATATTTACTAAAAATATTCCTCAGGGGTAAATATAGTACCGTATAAAAAATATTTAATTAAATATTGTACGACCATCTAAATAATTAATATATACACATACACGTCCCATGGGATTTTTACTTTCTAAAAAATGGAATAAGATTCATGTAATATAAAAAAAATATCCCATGGTTTATTTCACATTGATGTGAACAACCTCTAAATGTGAAATTAGCTATATAAAAAATATTTAATCCATTTTAGTAGTTTTTATCTTATTAATTTTACATTAATATGTAAAAATAATGAATTTATCATTAAACACAAGGAAGTATTTTATTTTATGTAGGTAAAATATATTAAATTCCATCAAAGCCATAAATTATTCTTACGATGGGTTACTAATCAATTAAAGATATATAATTTGAGTAAGATAAAGGGAAAATATATGTACAAAAAATCATCGTGAAGTTAGGTCATATGCGATCTCATTATTATAGAATTTAATAAAAAATGTTAAACTGATAAAATAAAAATTATTCAAGATAGAATAAATGTTTCATATGCAGCATTGAAAACGTTGACATATTTTGATCTCTGAAAATAATTTGCATTTACTCCTATGAGAATTAGAGGTGAGACCCATGTGTGAGGGGATATTACTAACATGTGTGGATAATAAAGGGAGGTGTATAATTAAATTAAAATATGTGTTTAAGGGTAACTCCACCATTAATAATTTGGTACATGGTTTGGATTAATGGTTTTTACAGACCATAAAACAAATGTGTAAACCCACATGTTATGTGGCACTACATATACACACTACATTCAATGTATTTCAAACCATATATATCCCATATAATTTGGAAATGTAATTTTTTGTATATTTCTCCCATGTTCATGTGATCTTAGGGGAATCATTTGAAAACACAAATGACACCTTCAGTACCTACATGGTTTAGTTGATAAATTATCCATAACCATTCTCGCAAAACTATACTTTCATTAGCTATCTAAATACCATACATTCAAATTATATTACTCTAGAAACTCAATGAAATTCCATAGACACCCCTTACATATTTAACTCGATCTTACTATTATAATTTTTATCCATTCGACCTTTGGATTTACTTAATTAATCATTATATATAATTTTACCTGTTCAAAAAATGGTATATTTTAATTATCATTTGGAAAATCCATCATTTCCAATTGATGGGGTTCCAAAATCTCCTCAATCATCCAATGGATCTACCTAATATAGGTTATACCATTGAATGAAAAATTATGATCCATGGTACTTCCCAGAGTTAAAATATAACAATCATGTAATCCCTTTAGTGTTCTAAATCTAAACATGCATAACTGTTTGAACATAATCAATTGGGTGATTCCTATTCAATCCTAAATAGATTATTCATTACCGATTTTCCATAAAACCACCTAGCCATTATTTGTACGTAAGTCACCTCATCACGAAAAAGTACCAATGGGGTTTATCCCTAGCCTCATTCAAAAAAAAGATAATAATGTTGATCCACTACCAAGATAATATCATCTAAAATTCTTGGTTTTTATGCCATTAGACCACATCCTGATTATAACTCCCCCATTAAATGAAATAAAATAATTATTATTATAATTAAAAATAAATACGTGATCATATTTAATGTAATGTCTCTTACTGAACATATTTCTTCTGTTTTTGTGCCTCTTCATGAACATAGTTGTGTACATCCAATAACACATATAGATTTTTACAGTAAAAAAATATCATCGAAGCCTAACTATAGTAATTGAAAAAAAATATTTAAAATATGTGGAATCATCCTAGGTATTCCATTATAAGAATATTACATGTGATCCATCGATACAAAACATAGACATCCAATTGTCAATAAAATTAACTTATCCCAATAGTAGAATCTCTCATGATGATCAAGTAAAATAAGAATTAGTGTCCACGAGACCATATGTGGTCATCTTCCATAAGAATCCCAATATCAAGAAGGATAGTCCACTCTTATATGATCATCCATTGTCATGTAGTAAAAAATTAAAGAGTCTACTTATTGGGCCAATATGCTGTAAAATTTTAATCATTTTCTCACTTTAAAGAATTATGATCTCTCAGTATAAAATGGATGATGCCAATATATATGATATAATAATATCAGAATCAGAAATAAGAAAATATAAAATCAATGATTTTTTATAAGACTTAAATAACTTTATCATATCCAATTATAAGTGTATGTAATGGCTTAAAACCAGTCAATCCCAAATATACATAAGAATTAAGAGTCATGCCTTGTGTATATTACCTATGTTGAAGAGGTCATCAACACCTGTTGATGCGTTTTATGCTAATTGAACATGAGGCCATCACTACTGAATAATTTATTGACTGTTTCAAAAAACACTAACAATGCCTATAATTGACTTATGGTCTCTAAAAACATTGATTAACATCAAACTTTTTCACCATCATACTATTTCACGAGCACCAAAATAACTCATAATTATTACATCAATGGTCCCTTATGCACCCTAATTATGGACTTTGTATCAATAATCAAGAAATAAAAAATTCAAATTTTGTTTTGTTAATTGATTTGAGGACTAGAAACTCTGACATTACAACTTCAAAGATTTGGGGAACCACTTGTGAACATGTCTATATGTCATGTAACATCCCAGGTAAATAAAGAATATAAAATTTTCATATTTATTAAATTTTATGAATTAAATATTAATTTTACTTTAAAGGGGATTCTACGCTCGATGGCACACACGATATGAAACAATGGTTTTTTTTTGAAATCTTACGTAGCACACAATGTTGAGTTATATTGCTAAATAATTATATAATATTATTATTTTAAATGTTAGTTAAACTCAAGTCATTGTATGGGTGAGAATGAACATAAAAAACCATGTTGTTATTAACTATGTTTTTAAATGGTTTTAAATTTATCCAACAAATTTTAGAGGCACAGAATAAGAAAGAATCTGATTTTAGGCATAAATACACTAATATAATTTAAAAGGTCATTTTGCCGCCTTTTGATGGAGAACCATTTTTAAAACTAGTATTGTTATCTTTTATATGTTCAAATTAAATGAATAATATTCTTATTTAGAATCAGGACACCAAAATAAACTTTTGGATGAATTTTTTTTATTTTTTTTTTGATAAAGTTCAATTTTTTTATGAATAGTGGAAAATACAGTATTTTAATTCAAAACTACCTTTTAATCTATTTTATTTATTTGGATAGATTATTAATATAAATTGATTTAATGAAGAATTAGGTTATATTTTTACCATTTAATACAATTTATGTCATTGGATGTAATTTAACATTGAAATTGGATATAAACAAGTTTGAATCTTTTGATTGTTATTAATTATTAAAAACACGCTTTTTTTGACAGTGAGAATTGATTTTAAATTAATTTTTGCAAATTTTGGGTTTTTGACTAGGGAAAAATGATTCCATATTTTGAATTATTAGGTCCAAATTGTGTAAATAGGTAACTTTTATTTTTAATCTTTTTAAATATTTATTTCAGTAAATATTTTATTTTCCTTGTTTAAATGGTAAATATGGTAAATAAGGGTAAAAAATAATGTTATAATAAAATAAAATTACCCTAAAATATGTCTTAATCCTATTTTTTAATACATTTCTGACCATGGTAATCCTTATGTCAATTTTGGGACCCCATAATGCCATATAAGACTGATAGTGACACTTTATATTAATTAATTTAAAGTAAAGGAAATAATTCCTTAAACATATATATTTTAGTAAATAAATTTATACATGGGTTATGTAAGTTATCTCATTTATTATAAATTTTCATTTGAAAGATAAATATATATCTTATATCATGGTAATTTGTTTATAATATTTAGACATAAAATAAATAAAATTATTTTTAACACAATAATGATGTAGTGTTTACCTCATTAATGAATGATTCAAATAAATAAGATTATAAAAATTAAAACAATATAATAACATATAAAATTATTATTTGAAGATTTTATTTTGAACATGAGTCATATTATATGAGACATTAATGAATTTTTGATTTTTAGAAAATGAAAATATTTATATAATAAAATAATATTTTCAAACATTCCTAAAGATCCCCTCTTCCCCCTTATAAAAATCCATCACCTCTAACCCATTACTTACACCTCTCAAACCCCATGTCTCATCCATAAACTGCCTAGTTAGGGTCCCTAAATCCCTCTCTTCCACATATAATCCTTACCATATTCATAAGTCACTCCAAGAAATCCTTTTGGTTCAAACCAAAGGGTGTTAACTGATTTAAAGGTAACGTCTTCTCTTATGTTCTTTTGTTTTATTTTCATTCTCCAACCCCCTAAAATAACTTTATTTATTTATTTTTATAACAACACTAGTATATTGAATATATTAGGATTTCTTTTATTATGAGGATTCAATCTTAACTTCCACACACCTCTATCTAAGGTATACAAACTTACTGTTTATGTGGACGGAAAACTACTGCCTCACTAAACTATGATTGTTCAAATATCTCCAACCGCCTATCACGGTGGCCAATATGATGGAAATGTATTTATATATGTTATATATTATTTTTATATTTTATATATTATTCTATATTATATTCACAAACACACATTTATGCATTCTAATATGTGTAAACACGATAATTTCATTTGAGGAAGTGTGGACTACCACCCCCTTAAGGTGATATGATTCGTTCATGACATACATGGATTGTATAAAGGATGAATTTAATGAAATTATGTAACATATATATCATATGACCTTATAATAGATTTTTAATATACCTATATATAATTCAGTTTCTATTCCTTTTTAAAAAAATGAAAAAATGGAATGTAGGGTTCATGCGTACGTATGACTTGCCGTCTCCATGAACGGTGCGTTTCATTCCTTATCTCCAAATGTTATATAATATTATAAATACATATATATATATATATATAGGATATATATGATATATATATGATATTTAAATCATGATTACGATTCTTTAGATAATAAAATTTTGACCCCATAGAAAATTTGTTATCATAACAAGTTCATTTTTGACTCAAGTTCCCAATATCAAAAAAATGTCCGATATGAACTCAAATAATTAAATAATTGTTATATAAAAGTAATAAGTATTATAAAAGGTATAAAAAACTTGAAAAATGTTGTTATGAATGTATAAATTAACTTATGTTTATTATTCATGACAAAAAATGAATAAACGAGTCAAGTCAGATACAATATAACGGGTTTCTTATCTCACTTTTAATTCCACGAGATTTCCATTGTTCAATAATTATAACCTAGAAAGGGGTTTTCATCTTACTTTTTATTCCCGTGAGATTCACGTTATATTTACAACTATTTTCCTTTTTTTGGAGTATTTACTACCCTTGATTTAATTCATTGTGGAATATAATTTAATTTATGGGTATTTACATATTTATTGTATGATCCTTTTTTCAGGGTGTGTATGTTTCATAAGTTACCAAATCGGTGAGGGAACCTTTCACCATCCTCTTTTTAAAATACTTATTTTTGTTATATATTTTAATTTAAATCTTATAATGTTGGGATATCTTATTCTATATCCTTATTTTTGTAAATTTTATTTCCAAGTGATGAGATACCCTTTATCTCTCATCAACTCATTTTCTGAATTTTAAAGTGACATTGTCAGGCTGTCTAATTTTTGTAAGAGAACGTCTTCACACAATTTTTGTTCTTTGGGTTAAACTCTGACATCTTAATTATGTCATGAAATGAATATGTGTTAGTGAACTCTGATTTTTTTATACATAATATCCACTAATAATGGGTTTATTATTATTTGTCACAAAGAATTATGTCATTGATTTTTCCTTAATGTAAGGATATTATCTTTCAAGGGACATTGTCTCAATTTACATTCCATTGAGTCTTATTTTTTGTTATACAAAAATAAACTTCCAAATATTTTATATAATTCCCTTAGACATATTATATCAAGAATATCATTTTTTACCATGATGTTATAATCATCGATTAATTTTATTCCTCTATTATTTGTCTTCTAGCATCTCTTATTTGGTTAAGAACTCTTTAACTAAAACATCATTTTAAAAGATTTAATGATTTATTCATCTAAATCATTCTTATTAATTTCAATGTATTAAAAAGGGTTTTATGGGCTTATTTATATGGACATCAATTTTTTGAAATTAAAATTTCTTTTAAATTCTTCAATGTGGTATGGGACACTTTGATTCAAAAATCACATTGTTAAATATTTTAGATGATTTTCCAAAAGGTATCATAAAGCATTGATTATGTCAATATCTGGAAATGATATATTGTGATTGCAATGTGGAAATATTATATTTACATTATTCTTGTTGTATTGGATATGAATATGTTATAGTTCTTGGGCATTGTTTAACTATATGCGTGATTCCATGATAAACATAGGATGGGTGAGAACAAGATAGCTCTCCAATGCATTGTGTAACGTGACAGAGGAAAATAATAATGTTTCTACTAAATTATTTTGGGAATATAATATGATGGATATTCCAAACATAACTCCAAACATAACTCTGAAGTCAATAATGTATATATGTTATACATGTCATAAGTTACCTTTATGATTTATAATTTCTTTGTGCTATTTATACATCTTATAATTCATTAGGTAAGTCATGATTGAAAAGTATGGTTTCATTTATTAATATTTATTTGATGGGATAATGTTATCAATCCTTATTTTATAAGCCTTACTGAGATTTATATGCTCATCCCATGTTTTGAAATGTTTTTCACAGTACTCAATAATGAATAGTGTCAAGAATGAGATAATGGAAAACTCGTGCTGTCTAAAACACAGAACTAGACATGTTTTTTAATAGTTTTTATTTTATAAAAAAAAGGAAACTATGTAGAAGTGTCTACTTTGTCATTTTGGAAATGTAATGTAATAGTCATCACCTAATTCTCTAATACTCAAAACCTAAAAAGATCATCAAATTAAATTCTTGATTTAACTAAAGATTAAGTATTGTTTAAGGTTGTGTCCCTATTGTTTGTATCGAAGGTCGGTATAGATAACATTAGAGGTTTGGGTGTTATTTAAGCATAATTGACATAACCATTATGGTTAGGATATTAGAACGAGTCATAGTAATTTAATATAAATTGAATGTTATTAAGATAAAATTAATTATGATATCTTAGTATTTAACCTCCTTATAAGTTTTTATATGATGATTTTACTAATATAATCACAGCGAACTATTTGGATTTAGTTAATGGATGTATCTAGCAGGCACAAAAGTAAATGTGGATCTAATGAAAACAATGATGGATTTGAGAATGGGAAACTAAATGAAATGGGTGATTCCATGAAAACTCATGTAGTTATTCTCACCCAACTATCTAGAGTCTTGTTTGACAACGTGAACCTTGTTGATTTTTATAAGGAATCATATATACGATAAAAAATACCTATAGATGTTCAAGTAATAATCATAATGATAAGTATATTCAGAAACCAATGAGTCATGGATGTGGAATGAAACACCTAGGATAATGCTTCATAGGGATTAGATGATGTTATAGATGTGGAAATGAAGGTCATAATGCAAGAACCTTCTATGGTTAAATAAAGCATCCACTTGACTATAGGAAATGGAAAGAAGTACTTCTTGAGGAGTCAATTGAATGTTTTAAATGTGGTGTTCTTGGTCATTTTACAAACAGATGTCCTATAACGAGGGTTCAGGAATGGGATCACTAAGATCGTACAAATATATGTTTACCAATACCTAATTCCATTCCAATTTAGAATGTGGAAACTGAGAATGAAAAATTAATGGTATGGATTATTTCATAACTAATGTTTTGAAATTATTAAATCATAGGATATGATTCATGATATTTTTAAGAATTATGTATTTTAAATAAGTTTGAAAAGAATGGTTAATGGATCATGAAGAACGTTGAATGAGTATGAAGTCAAAATTTAAGGTATTCAAGAGTTCTGGTAGAATTTAGAATGATGAAATTCTTAAAAGTATTAATGAGCTTTTCATGATGGGATTACATTAGATATATTTTAATAGTATGTGTAACCCTGATGTTTGATATATGGGAATGTTATTCAAGGAATAATTATCTTCTCTTTTTTTGGAGAAATTGTTGAAATTTTATTTTGGAAGAATCAATTTTTATAGTGATTTGGGTTATTTATATAAATGATTAACCTACCATAATGAATATTGGATTAGGTTAATTACACTTCTCTATGAGATTTTAAGAGTAATTTATGTTTTTTGGAGATAAATATTAGGATTTACTGGGAAATAATATGTGATTAAATTCTTCTGAGTTTTGGGTTCCAATCATAGTTTGGATTATTTTGAAGATTTTTAAGGACAACTATGTATTTATTTGTATTTGTTGAACTTTGGGTTTTTTTGTTGAGTTTTGGAGATTAAGGGTAGTTTTTCTTTTTATAACTATTTATTCATTTTTTTGATTATCTGATATTTTACAATCCTCTTTGGTTTTTGATAAAGTTTAAAGACAATGGAAATATATAGTTTATCTTTTGTGGATAATGTGATACCCTAGATGTTGATTATAGTGATTTGGATGTGACCAAGATAGTTTTAATACTCATCATTTGGAGAAAACATGAGTTTTTGGTTGAAATTTAGTAAATGATGAAATTCAACATTACATGTAAGTATGTTTCCTTATGTTTTTAGTTAACCTCATAAATAAATTCCTCAAAATTATGAATAGTGTCTTTAAAAAAAACATTTTCCATTAACTTTTACTAATGTGATGTCAAAGACCATTTCACCCATCACATGTTTGTGATTTTCTTGGTGGTTAACATTCCACTAATCCTTTTTTCTACAACTCTCCAACAAACCATGATGGTTTGTTTCTCTTCCATGTCCATGTTTTTCATAGATGGAATCCTTGTATGGGATATCTTGAATTACCATTTTATATCTCTTTATTTCTTTTAATGTGATATTTTCATTGACTCTTTTCCCTATGTGATACACTGAATGATGTTTCCACCCCCAATGTTAAAATAGTGAGGACGCAATTCCCAAAAGGGGGAAGGATGTAACATCCCAGGAAAATAAATAATATAATATTTTCAAATATATTAAATTTTTTAATTAAATATTAAATTTAATTTAATGGGGATGCTATGTTCGATGGCGTACCTGATACACAACAACGAGTTTCATTGAAATCATACGTAGCAGACATTATTGAATTATACTAAAAAATAATAATCTACTATTATTATATTAAATGGGGGTTAAATCCTAGCCTATTATTTTCAAGAATGAACAAAAATTACCATATTATTATTAAATATTATTTTTAAATTATTTTACATTTATTCAATAAATTTTAGAGGAATAAAATAAGAAAAAATCTGAATTTAGGTAAAAATTCTCAAATATCCTTTAAAAGGCAATTTTACCACTTTTTGATGGAGATCAATTTTTAAATTTTTTTACTATTATATGTTCTATTTCACAAAATAATATTTTTCATTAAAATCGGGCAACAAAACTAACTTTTGTATTAAATTTTTGTATTTTTCTGATAAATATCATTTTTTATGAATAATAAAAAATACTGTATTTTAATTCAATCCCACCTTTTAATAATATTTATTCATGTAGATATATTATCTCTCAAAATGGATTTAAATGTTAATTATTTTATATTATTACAATTTAATACAATATTGTAAATTTGATGTAATTTAACTTTAAAAATGGGTATAAATAACTGTCAGACTTTTGACAGTTATTATTTTCAAAAAACACACTTTTTGTTTTGACAACATGAAATAATTTTAAATTAATTATAGACACTTATGTTTCTTGAATTTGGAAAAATGGATTCCATATTTGTAATTAGGAGGTCCAAATTGTGTAAATAGGTAGCTTTTATTTTTAAACATTTTTAATATTTACTTGAGTATATGTTTTATATATCATGGTTAAAGGGTAAATCAGTTAAATAATGGTATAAAATTAATATTATAATAATAATAAATTACCCTAAAATTTTTCCTATTAACATTTGTTGATATATTTCTGTTCATTTCTATCCTTGGGTCGATTTTTGGACCCCATAGAGCCACTTAGGAGATATAATGACACTTTATATTAATTAATTTAAATTAAAGACAAAAATGACTTAAACAAATATCTTTTAGTAAATCAATTTATACATAGTGTAATATAAGTTATCATTTAAACTATAAATATTAATTTGAAATCTAAAAAGATTTTCTACATCATGGTAATATTTTAATAATTTTTTGATATCTTATAAATAATCTTATTTATGAAACAATAATGATGCAATGTTTACCTGATTAATGAATGATTTAAATAATTAAGATTTCAAAAATTAAAACAATATCTAAAAGATGTTCAATTTTTATTTGTTGATTTTATTTCAAACATGAGTCATATTATTTTCTCCTTAATTATTTTTGGACCTTTTGAAACTGAAAATCATTATATAATAAAATAATATTTTAAATCATTCTTAAAGAGCCCCCCCCCCCCAAAAAGCCCTCAACTCTATCCCATTACTCATACTCCTAAAAAACCTTGGCTCCTACAAAATCTACCAAATAAATCTCCCTAAATCTATATCTTCAGCTTCGAATCATTACCTTAGGCAGAATTCCCTCCAAGAAATTCATTTGGTTCAAACCAAAGGGGGTTACCCTATTTAAAGGTAACATCTTCTCTTAAGTTCAATTGTTTTATTTTCCATCACCAACCCACAAAACTCTAATTCTTTATTTATTTTTATAAAAACATAGGTATATTCAATATCATAGTCTGTTTTTATGAGAAGGATTCAAACTTCACTTCTACAAACCTCCATTAAATTAATACAAATAGATAATTTTTGTGGACCGCGAACTACTGCCTCACGAAACGAGGATTATTCAAATATATCCAACCACCTCTCATGGTGGCCGTTATGATAATAATAATATATATATATGATATATATTTTGTTTATTTTTTCTATATTGTTCTGTAATTTTGATTTACAATTATACCTTTATGATTTCCAATATGTCTATACACGATAATTTCATTTGAGAATATGAGGACTACCGCCCCCTCAAGGTGATATGATTCGTTCATAACATATATATAACTTATAAAAGATAGATTTAATTAAATTTGGAAACATATATATCATATTATATTATACTAGAATTACAATATACCTATGTATCATTTAGGTTCCATTCCTTTTAAAAATGGAAAAAGGAACGTAACGTTCATGCGTATGTACGACTTACCATCTCCATGTATGGTGAATTTCTTTCCTTATCTCCAATTGTTATGTACCATTATAAATACACATATATATATACGGGATATATTATATATATATGATATTTAAATCCTGAATATGATTTTTTTAGATAATATAATTTTGACCACATGGACAATTTTTAATTATTAGAAGATTATTTTTTACTCAGGTTCCGAATATCGACAAAAATGTCCGATATGAACTGAAATAATTAACTAATTGTTATAGTAAGGTAATAAGTGATATATAAGCATTAATAAAATATAAAACGTTTCTTAAGGAAGTATAAATTAACTTACTTTTATTATTTATGAATAATAAGGAACAAATGAGTCAAGTTGGACACGAGGTAAGGGGTTTCTTATCTCGCTATTAATTCAGTGAGATTACCATTATTCAACACTTATTTAGGGAATGTGGTGTATTTTGTACTGCCATTTGATGTATAGTATTATTATTTTATTTATATTTATGGTATTATGTGATTCATTTTGTGGTTATTAACTTTTTTTCATACAACTCAATTGATTACAACATGGTCAGGGGTTTTCATCTCACTTTTTATTCCCATGTGATTCATCCTATATTTACCACTATTGCTTTTTGTGTGGTTTATGTACTACCCATGATTTTATTATTTATGTAATATACTTTAATTTATGGGTATTTAAATATTTATTTTGTGATCTTTCTTTTATGGTGTGTATGTGTCGTAAGTTATGAAATCGATGAGGGAACCTTTCACCCTCGTCTTTTCCAGAGAATTTTTTGGTGATGTCTTTTAATTTACATCTTATTATGTTGGGATATGTTATTAGATATCCCAATTGTTGTAAATTTTATGTCCAAGTGATTATATACCATTTTTATCTCATCAACTCATTCTTCTAATTTTAAAGTGATGCCGTTATGATGACTAATTTCGGTAAGAGAACATTTTCACCAAATTTCTATTCTTTGGGTTAAACTTCTACTTCTTGATTATGTCAATAAATGAATATGTGGGAATGAACTCTGTTTTTTATACATAATATACACTTATATTGGGTGTATTATTATTTTCCACACATAATTATGTCATTGATTTGTCATTAATCTATTGATATGATCATTGTAAGGGACCTTGCCTCAATTTACATTCTATTGAGACTGATGTGTTGTTATACACCAATTCAATTTTATATGGTGTATATACATCCCTTTGATATATTATATCATTAATCTCTTTATTCTCATGATAATATTTGTTTGATTAATGTTATTCCTCAATTATTTGTATTCAAGCATCTCTCATTAATTTTGTAACTCTTTAACTAAAATATCATTTTAAATGTTTTTAAAAAATATTCTTCTAAATATTTTTAATTAATGTAAATGTTTTAAAAATGTTTCCAAGGATTTATTTATATGGACATAAATGATTGGAAATTAATTTTTTTTCAAACTCATCAAAGTCGTACATGACAATTTGATTGAAAATTCTACTTATTAAATATTTTAGATGACTTTAAAAATGTTTCAATAAAGCATTGATTATGTCAATATATTAGAATGATATATTGTGATTTAAATGTGGAAATGTTATCTTAACATTATTCTTGTTTTATGTGTTATGAAAATGTTATTGTTCTTGGGAATTCATTGCATATATGGGTGGTTCCATGATAATTCTAGGGTGGGTGAGCTTAAGATATCTCCCCAATGCATTGGGTAAAATGTCAGAGGTAAACATTAATGATTCTCCTATGATATTTAGTGAATATTAAGTGATGGATATTACAAACATAACTCCCTATATAGTTGTGAAAGATACAATGTATGTATGTTATGAATTCCACATGATACCTTTATGATTTATGATTTCTGTGTGTTATTCACAAATCTTATGATTTTATGAGGTATGTCGTGATGGAAAAGTATGTTTTCATTGATTTTTATTTATTGATAGGCTAATGTTTTCATTCATTATTTTTAAACACTTAATGAGATTTTTATGCTCATCCCAAGTTTTGAAATGTTTTTAATAGGACTCATACATGAATAGGGTCGAGGATTAGATCAAGGAAAATTCATGTTTTCTAAAACCTATAACTAAACATGATTTCTTAAGTGTTATTATTATAAAAAATGGAAACTAAGTAGAAGTGTATACTTTCTAATTTTTGAAATGTAATGTAATATTTATATCCTAATTCTTTGAATCTCTAAACCTGATAAGATCCTCAAAGTGAATTATTGATTTAACTCAAGATTATGTATTGTTTAAGTCTAGTTCTTTACATATCCATTGTCAATTGAACTCTCTCACCATGGTAGGATTCCCCATGAAATTATTGACATGAAACTACCAACTATAAGTGTGTCATAGTCCTCATATACAAATAATGGGATCTCATAACAACAAACATGCACTATCCATCAATACAAATGGGTTACATATATAGATGATATACATTTATGCATTGTTCTAATTCAAACTAATAGGAAAAATCATCAACATTAAATAATTATAGATTTTATTTATTCAAGAAAAATGTGTGACACTCACCATATCCATGCACACACACGTCATTAATATCTATGATAGATTCCAAAACTAAACAGTTCACTAGTGTAACAACACTATGTCATTTTGTAGTACAATAAACAAAAAATCATGATATATAAATTCTCTATATCCCATGTCACTCTACTCATGTTAGGAATCATGAACATAGTGCAACAAATAATGGATTTAACAATTTACAAAAAACCCATACATATGACATAATCATTTTACCAATTCCATTGGTATCATTTGTATCCACATATACTACTATGATATTTCATTAAAAAAGATAACATTATTTTATACATCAAAAGGCTTATCTCTGTTATGTGTCATATTGAGAGATGGACAATAAAAATGGCTTATCATAGTGATGTATTATCCCATGAGACTATCTATATAGATTGAAACATAATGATATTTCAACCACTGAAGAATCATTAGGGTTGCATTCCATAAAATGTTTTTGATCATGCCATAAAATAGTATAACCAACTAAATTTATGAATTTTTTTATATTCAAACCCTAAACATGTCTAAACATATCGAAGGACCACACATTTATTTGTGGGTAATGATCTATATTTGGTGTCATTATTAGAAAAATTATCCCCCTAAATGCACGTCACTTATGATACTCTTCGTAATAATTTACTTGGGCCGTAATTTATAAGGGAACTACCTATATCAAGATATCCCCTTACATAAATATAATGATTCGATCCAATAACCTGGTCATTCCAAGAAGGAAACTAGGTGATAATATATAAATATTATATTCATGTAAGTTTATACTAAAATGTAATTGATATATATGAGAAACGGTCATTCCCCAAATCCTGGAATTTATTATGGAAACATTTATACTACCCTTCCATAATGTTTTAACTAATAAAAAATATTAAGTTTGTATTTTTTATAATTCAACTTGTCCGAATTTATTATATTTAATTAAATAGGACCATTACTAAAACATTAATTACCAATTAGTAAATAAAATAATATATGGTAAATTATTTACATAACACATCAAGGAAACATAAGAATATAATATCAAACATCCTTATCAAAATTATTTATTTAATTTTAATCCTCTCTAAAATCAAAGAATTAATCTTAAAAATTAATTTTTATCCATTTTATATACACATATTTATTTTCATATCAAGATTTTTTAACACATATATAAATTATAAGATAAAGAGGAAAACACCATCTAGTCATTTACTGTAATTGTTGTTAATTAATGACTTATCATAATAGGGATTAATAGTAGATAATATAATTTTATCTATTTGATGGAATCAATTTAGTTTGAATATAACATACATGTATTTGAAAAATCTATAAAAAACTATTTATAAATTAAATTATCATCCTATATAGTATCAATATACCCAGATTAGGTAAAGAAAATAATCAAAAAAAGATAAAGGAGTCTTAATAGTATCCCATTATTCTATCCTGGATATATTTATGTTTAACACTTAATAGTTTAAACTGTAATATTTGAAACATCTTTGGTGTGTTTATATCATTTACAGAATTCTCCAAAATACCTAATTGGGTCATGTTGTGAGTATCAAAAAAATTTCCCACATTTTATAATTATAAAGTCATTGATATATACTCATTTATAATGAATACATTTTTCTATATGTTTTTTAATTTACTATACATTTTTAGTCCCCATAAATTAGTGAGACGGATTACTATTTCCATGTCATAGAGCTATATTCCTTTATAAATAATTATTTTAATCATATATGTACCAAATATTTTTCTTAAAAATTTATTTCTCAATAAAAAAAATAAAAATATTATATTTTGATTATAAAAATTTAAATTTTCAATTTATAAAGGTACATACACTTAAAAAATTGTTAATAGAATCATTTTAATTAAAAAAAATTATGTTTCAACACATGCAACTGACTTTTCATGTCTAAAACATATTGATATTGTTTAGTTATGTTTTTACCAATATGATATATACGAAAACACCATTTTTGTTATGTTGAAACATTAACAACATAATTGTTTATCTTAATTATTCCATGAATGATATCATTCTTATAGTGTAGGATATAAATATTTTTACAATCAAACATATAAACATTGAATATAAGAAAGAATACAAAATAATGATATAAAAATTGTTTAAAAATAAATATTAACTTAAATCAAAAAATTAAAATCCAATATGTATTTGGTTGTCATCCAATTCATCAATAGTTTCTGTAATTTACTAGGAATTTGAATCTATATGTTCCTGTTTTGATTGATTTAACAATAATTCCTTGATATACTGGGAAATTGGTAAAATAATTAAAATCTCACATTTAAATGATAAAAATGAATTACATCAATACCTCGAGTTATGTAACAATAAATTATAATACTTATAAATATGAACAGCCATTTTATCCATTGAAATATGGTCTTTTCATAATGTGTAGGGAAATTATTCTAAAAAAAACAATTTATCGAGTACTGACATGTTCGTAGTCTTATTAATTAAAAAAATTGTAAGACAAAGGAAATAAAACATATAATAACATGTTATAATTCACTAATAATATTCACTTTAATAATTAATGTCTAACGGGTCTTTTAAATATCATCAAGTTCACCTCTCCAATTTGATGAGAATGGGGACTAAAATCAATGGTGTGATAGTGGAACAGTGCGAGAAACAATAACCTCATGAACATAGTAGAACATTGGTATAGGAATAAAAATTTATACAGAGGATGATCAATAAATTAAGAGAATTACTATAAGAAAATAATATCTTATCAATTGGAAAATAACACATATATAATCATGCATGTCCTTGTGTTTCCAAAAAATACACCAAAATACCCATAAAAAAGTGATACATTAATAAATACACATAATAAAAAAAATCACCTATAGGGTATCACTAAAAGGATCCTAATATCCAACTTATACATTTACCATAATATCCAATAAACACGAATAATTTCATGAAAACCAAGTCATAAACTAAACCTACAATCCTTGATTAATTCTACGTTCCAAAAGGTAGACTGAATACGAAGTGAGGTAAAATCCGTAGACCACCACCAAATATGTTAATATGGGTCCATTTAGGTAATAATAAATATATAAGTGTGTGGATATCAAATATAATTTATTTTTACAAAAGAATACATAAGTTAGATAGGGTTACTCATATACACATGGATGCCCATACCTACTTTTTTCTAAGACGGAAAATCTCTGGAATTTTATTATGTATATATATATATATTAATATATGTAATAATATATTGTAGATATTTATTTGAACTAGCGAGGACTTGAAATTTAATAAAAGTTCATCCAACTAAGTTTATAAAGTGATACCCCTAATTAATTTAATCAACATCAAAAACATCCCAACCTACGAACAAAGGAAAAACTATTAAATTATAATATTTATATGGTAACCGATGATACCAACAAAATTCATCTATAACAGTCATTAATCATTTAGTTTATGTTATTTTTCAAATGAACCCAATCATGTAATTCCAACTTGTTATTCAATTTATCTCTCATGGTGCCCTCCAAATCATTTATCTGTTGATCCCTTGCATGCTGAATAATATGGGGAACCCTAGTATCACTCTTTAGTCTATTAACATTAATATATTGAATGATCCTTTCAATGGAATTCAAAAAAAGTCACCCATGTATCACACATGGCTTAACAGAATTCATGTAACCTAAGTGCCCATCCAAGGTATTCAATTAATTAAACATGAGTATCTCCCATGTTATACCAAATGCATCCATCCTATGATCCTACCTATGCTAATTTTTATAATGAACCCTTGATTAACTTAGGGAATAAATTGTTCATATATCCTGTGAGCTCATCCAAGAAATTCTACATTATGAAAAAAAAAAATTTATAATTGTATATACACTAAGTTTGTATAGTGAGCCCATCCCAGGAATTACTACTTTAGAATCCATGGTCCACTCATTGGGTGGTTTATTTTGTATAAATAATTAAATTTATGTAAAAAATAATCCCATGTGAGTAATCATACCATGAAAAAATATTCAGGTATAAATAATTATATTTCTATACTAATACGAATTACATTTCCCAATTAATGTAAAATTCAAGTCTATTCAATTTATAAAAAAATAAGAAGGAAAAGAGATTTTCAAATATATTATTCATTTAAACAAACTCTTTATTTTTTATTCATTAAGATTTTGTAAATAATAGGATGTTTTATTTTAAAATGGGAGAATGAATATCATATGATATTAATAAGATCTACCAAAAAAATTCTCATTGGAAAATAGATAAAAATTATTATTATTTTGTTAATTCCTAATATAAGAATAATAATTATAACAATTTACCCTAAAAATAAAAAATTATTGTATAGTTTCCATGAAAAGGAAGACTAGTCATATAATATAATAAACACAAACAAAGTGGTATTTTTTAGGTTAAAAAACACTGATTGGGAAATTAAATACCCATTTACATCTTCACCCAATGAATTAGTTTTTCCACAATGAAATTCTCATTTTTTAGATCAACAAATGGAGATGATTTCCATTGAAGTAACAACTTATTTGATAAAATATGAGTCATTAAGTGAAAACCCATAGGCCAAATACATATCCCATAGGATAAATCATTTATCCATAATCATGCTTTGATTCAATCTAGATTGATAGAAGATAGACTAATAGAAGTACTCCCTAAAATAAGGCATATGTTCCTGCATTAAAATTCCATTCAATATAGAATGATATATCAATTATAGAGGCTGGTAGATTTTAAAATTACTATTATGAATTTAACATGGAAAATATTGTAAGATTACTTGATCTGAAATAGAAGATACATCCACACCTAGGAATTGGATTGCAGATCTCTAGGCATGGGGAGTTATTTTGGAATGTGGATAAGAGTGTGTGGAGGAATGTAAAAACCAAATTATTGGTAAACAGTGTTTTCACCCTTCATAATAATGCACACATATAGGATTTAGGATTTATCCAAACAATGAATAGAAAAATTGGATGATTTAGTGATCAAAAAAATATTGTTTGATTTATGATAACATATATTAATTGATTTGAATATTAATAAATATCTTATCACATCATGATTATAGTTTTTCATGGCATAGTATGTGAAAATTTATTAAGAGTATATTTCAAAAAAAAAATTGGTCGTATTCGTTACCATCTATTATGTGAAAGCATAAGTTAAATGAATGTATTTGTAAATATATTTTTTATGTTTCGATAAAATCCTGTGAGGTACAGAAATGATATATGACATTAGTTTTGGAGAATCATTATACATTGAGGAATTATATCATAGTGTATTACATCTATAATATCCAGTGTAGGATATTATGAGAATGATTCCTGACAGTTGGAATGCCTAATTTATATCTGTCATTGGAAGTTCCTATCCTTGTACATATGAATTGAGAATTATAATTTATTATTATTAATATTATTGATTATTAGAAGTGGAATAAATTAATGTATTAGTGAAAATATTGATGGTATATATTTATGGCGAGGAATGATATATTGGGCATGTCAGGAGTTATAATTAATTATTGAATTATGAGTTAAAGGATTTGTTAAATATATAATTTCATATATTTTTATATCTCAATCCATTTGATTTAAATAACATATCCTAAATAAAACAATGATCATTTTATTTTATAGTTTTGTTAAATTAATGTAAATTAAAAAAAAGAGACATGGTGCTCATAGGTTGATGGAACAAGAATGAAACCAAATTAGTTAGAGATATCAAAATAATATGATTTTTTATATATTAAACATTATTATGATGAATAATATTTCTTCATCACTATGTTCCATCACTATGGGTTCCACGTAATGTTTCTAGTTGTTAACCTAGGAATTTATGGTGATTCCCCTAATGCCACTAAGATATATGCCTATAGGGTAACAAAATATGTGTACCATTAAACTTAATTAAATAATATATTGATATTTATTAAATATCATGTTAAATAAATATTTTCCACACAAATCTATTAACTGGTTTTCAATTTTTTTAGAACATATATTTCATTACATGCTATTTAAGAGAATTTAATGTGAGATTAAAATTTTGTACATATTTATTTTCTCTTTAGTCAATATAATATTTATCTCATCATCCATGAATAAATAATTGATATTTATTTATTAAATATATTGAAATTATTATATTATTGATAAATATTGTGTTTTAATAGAGGAACATGTTTATAGGTCTGAATATATATAATATATATATTGAATTTTATTTTATTAATAGGTATTAGATATAATTTTCATGTTATATTTATGTGGAGAAAGAATATTATTACTATAATTATAAACATAGGGTTCCATGGGAATTTCATTAATATAAAATATAACTTCGGAAATTATTTATTTCTAAATATTTTGGTATATAAACCTAATTATACTTTTATTTTCAAGAGATCCATTGTTTCCTAATGTGTATAATGACATACGTTTTTAATCCTCCTGATACATAGAGAGCACCATATCCAAGAACTCTTTTATTAATCGAGAATGAACTTCCCCATCATCCATTATCAATTATAGAGAGTTCATCTAGAATTATTTGGATGCGATTCCGGGAATAATACATGGATAATGACAAGAATTAATAGGATATATCATTCTAGCACTAGGAGATTACAACAACAATATCTGATGATTCACATACCAATAATGAATCCCCGCTTGATAGAATGTAATTATAATTCCTACGGCACAATGATGGTAGGACTTATATACATATATATATATATATATATATATATATATATATATCCTTCAATGAATAAATAATTTCACATAAGGTAACACGTTAATTTTGTACATTAATTATAATCAATAGTTCATGATAATGTACTATGGTTAAAGTGTTTATACATTGTCTATATTTATTAATTTAATTATGTTGATCCAAACATTTATCATTGTGTAACTAATTTATTAATTTTATATAATTAAAAAAAATGATGTAAATGACCAATATAACACATTATCTTCCCCCATATCCTATCCCATGCACACTGACTAGTTAAGGATCACTAAACATGTGTACTTGGTGCACTATCTTTCTATCTACGTGTATCCCATGTAGTATGACTCTAAAATTGAAAAAAAAAATTAATTAATGATAATGAGGCCATAGGTGCACAAATTAAAAAACCATGTGACTCCCTATAATACAAATAAGATAGAGTGTCATGGTTTTCACTAATAATCAACTAATACTGCACATTAATTTGGATTTCAAAAAAATTACATTTAAAATCAAAACACAACCTATACATAATGAAAACACCAACAACCATATAGTTATAGTAATATAATTTAAAAAACATATTTTTACTTAAAATTAATTTATTTATATTCTAAATGTTCATTTATAAATCAGATCTTCAAAAAAATAGTAAAATTTATTTTTTTGGAAATTCCTTCATGCTTAAAATACATGATACTACAATAAAATTAAAAAATATATATAGGTTTTTCATAAAAAATTATCAACATTTTGAAAACTAATAAATTTTTCCACTATGATAATTATAAAACTCTATTTATATCTATGGTGGTTCACTCAGAAACTCACTACTCATCATGTTCATAATTAAATTATAAGGAAATGATTAGGAAAATCACATGGTTATGAATTCCATCTCTCATGTATTATTTTTTCCCATGTATAAATTAATTTCATCATATGTCACATTCAACATTTACATGATTACTTTGTGATCCAACCATTAATTAAAACCGATGGAATTGGGTGTGTAACAATATTATGTTGTAATTTAATACTGAGAAATCATTCATATGATTTCAAAATACTGATAATATATTTTAATCCTATTACTCTATATAATTAAACATGATCATACGTGGTAATTGTCAATCATAATCCTTCATAATATTTCATAACTAATATTTTAGTAAACTACATCACATCCACTAGGAGTTTCAATTGAAATTCACAGTAATTAAAAATTCATCACTCACTAGAATGATTGTTTTGATACAATCAAACAAGTATTTTTGATATATTACCCCTATATTAATCTATAATAAATTGACATCAACTTATAGTATCTTGATCGGGAAACATTTCTACAAAACCCCACATATTTCTTATTATTAGATATGATATTCTACAAAATATGGGATAAACCTAATAGTTCTCAGTTCTATCTACTCATCCCAATTTTCTAATGCAACTAAGCCATTTAATTTATACTAACTATAAATATACCAACATTTCATACAATAATATTACATAGTATTATATAAATAATCATTAAATTTCACAATAATACATGCAGGAGGAATGTATACTACAACTGTATTTACTATCATATATTTATATAAAACAGTTAAAATAGATATAAATCATTAACTATTTATTTCATCATAACTATTAAAATTATATGAAATAAAATTAATAAAAAATAATTCCATACCCTAGTGAATGGAAACATATGAAATTGTGATTCATATGACTTTAATTGTAAAATAATACCTTTTACTAAAGTATCATATCTGGTCTTTTTATAATAAAATGTGAAGGAAAAAATGTTATAAAAATTATAAAATAATTGTAATAAATTCAAATATCATAATTGTGAAAGATGGAATAATGTTATATCAATCCAAATATAAAAGAAATATTAATTTTTAATCATCAATAATCAATCAGTAAACATGGAATAATGTTTCATCAATCCGTTGACATAAGGAATAATATCATGGAACCGTAAATAATGAATTATGACCCCTGAGAACATAATAAAATACTAATATATATGATTGTGTCATGAAAAAAAGAATATAGAAACTTTTTCATAGTCAGGTTTTGATGCCCTCAAAATCAAATTTCATTGTTTCCATTATACATTTCACTATTTCCCTATTCATCATTCTCTGACATGACTAACTTATTCAAAAAAATTTGAAATTATTCTATGTCACTCATAATTCCATTAATTATCATATCCTGATATATCCTTATTTTACTACTAAATTTTATGGAAATGTTATTATATTCCCACAAATTCCATTGTGAAAATGACACTTTTTTCTGTGAGAAGTTCCCTAATATTTTTTTATTGTCATATAAAACCCCACATAAAGGATACTTGTTTCACAAAAAAATCATAAGCATAATCATTAACTGTAATTTTTTATAATAAATATGATACAATTTGATCATATTCATTTTAAATCATATGAATCCACAATTGAAATTTTGTAGATAACAATACATTTATAAGATCACTAGAAAATTTCATGAGGAAAATACACCTTTTTTATTAAATATCTCATTAAAATTTATAAGAAAATTCAATTTATTAAGGATGGGATGTTATTTTAATATAACCATTGAAATTTATGTATTAATCTATAATAAACTAGAATTTATTATTAATAATATTTTTGTTCATGTTATCTATATTAAAAAAAAATTTCTATTCACGTTATCTGTGAATTATTAGAAGAAAATTGTTTAGAAAAAGAAACAAATATTCATTAAATTTATTTATCTTCAATAAAAAATGGATAAAATTTCAATTAAAATTTTTGTAATATAGTAAAAACAAACATGATAACATTATAATGTATATGTTGAAATGGATGAAAATATTATTGATAGAAGTCAAAATAATATTTAGTTCTCTTTAAGAATATTAATTACATTTCATTATTACATAGAGAGAGAGAGAGAGGGAAATCAAAAATAGGAAAACATAAAAAACATATATAATAATATTGGAATAATATTAATATGTATTGAGAGAGATTTATCATACAGTTTCATCATTTAAAAATTTCATCATAAAAAATCAATGTAAATTGATATTGTAAATAATATACTTACTTCTATAGTATCTCTTTATTTCTAAACACCCTGAAAGAAATAATATAAAATGAAATTTTAAATAAAATGAACATAAGTATATTCACGATTCAACATATCATTTGTTTACGAGACACACTTAATTAATAATTATTGGTGTATAACATTAAAAATATCTCAATAAAATAAAATTGAGATATATAACCATAACAACATTAGTATTCTTTTAATCGTAATTAATTGTCTAAGTGAAAATAATATGGTCATATAAATATATTGAATTTAATATTTTAATATTAAAATATAATTTATTATGGTGAATATAAACCATATCGATATTAAATTGGTTTATAATATTTTAATATGACTTAATTAAATTATATCAAGATAAAACCCAAGAACAATTATATCTTGAATCATAAATATCTAACCACCTAAAAAATAAATTATAGTTAATAAAAATCCATAAAATAACTATATTAGTACATAAAATACCATATACGATCATATATTAATTTTTAACAATATTTTATTTACAATTATTAAGTGAATTCATCATTTCATTTGTTAACTGCTCCTTATTTTAATTAATATTTTATTTTAACAGCTATGGAACATTATATTCAACATAGTTCATCAATATCTGGAATTTTAATCAGGATATAAATATAATATATAATAAATATTTAAATATTTATAACCGTTCATATTATATGGTTTTGAAAAATAAATTAATTCATTTTTTAGAGACAGTAATCCATACATATACATGAGTGATGATTCCAAATATTTATAGAATAATTGAAAGAAATGTTAAAAATAATTCATCTTTACAAAACCATTATTACATAAAAAATATCATATATTTTATTTAAATATATAATTTTAACCACCCATGATGTCAAAAAATAGCTCGGGTACCCTAGTAACCTAGTAACTGAACCTAAACTGACAGATCCCAATTAGTGTTGCTGATATACATTGGTTGGTGACTAACAAATGGGATTATAAAACATGAATGTGGGAATGTATTTTACAAAAAAAGTGGAAGAAAACGAAAAATGAAAGTATACATAACAAAAGAAACACCATTAGGAGTAAGGTATGAGATGTCACCAAGGAAGAAACAAGCCAAAGTCCTACAACCCAAATACCAAAATTGGGAGAAACTACCTTGGCCCCTATGGACAAAAATCAATGCATCCAAGGTTCGACATCAGGATCCTACTCCAAGAGATGATTTCTCATTTCTCAAACTGGGTAGAGGATAATCTACAAACACCAGAAGTTATAAGTTGGGTATCATATAATAATCTCATTACGATCTCACCACAGATTCTATAACTGGGGGAAAATATATATTAATAAATTTAATTATTTCAATTTAAATAGTCAACATGTTTGGTATTTTCAAAGAATATTTTATCAAATCTTTATATATAGTTCAAATGATAGAAAATTACCGTTATGAAAGAATTTTCATGTTATGGACTATTTTTAAAATAGTGTCATACATAAAAAAGATATATTTAATAATTTAGGTAAACTCCGAAGGAATGTAAAGTATTTTTATAACATTGGCATAAATTTATATCTCAAATATAAAACATGGGAGAAACATGGTCATATGCAAAATAGGTATGATAGTACTTCCGAATATTGGACTCTACACTCTCTAAGTGATCACATCAATATTTTAATACACATTCCCCATAACACTAGAAAAAGGTTATTCCCCACCCTCCCATCGGGGATGTAACCTAGTACATGTATGTTTTAGAACAATTCAATAATGTAGAGTGTGTCCAAATAACTAAATCCACTACCTAAACATTTTATGTGCCCTTACACAATAAATGATGGGAAATTTATTTTAATAATTATTTCTATACAATTAAATCACATTCTTCCATGTCAATGAAATTTTTTCATTTCAAAGAATAATCAATTTTTATAATAAATCATGACTCTTTTAGAAGATAAAACCAATGGTTTTATATCAAATAATATTTAGCAATTTCATGAATGTATTAAACGCATTCAAAAAAATTCCATCCAATTAACAATTCAATTCAACCATTAAAATCATCAATATTATTGAAATAGGTTCCCTCAAATCCAATATTTAAATTGAACGATTTAAATTAACCAATTTCCATAAACACACACCAATTAAATTTAATTTAAGGGTTTTACAAAAATCTAATGCCCAATGATTTTTATATCTCCCAATTCACTATAATTAGGCATTATCATGTCAATTAAAATGATGTTTGGGAGATTCATTTTAAATCCAATGTTTAATTAAATAATGAATCCTAAGGTTAATCATTTTGGAAAATTGAGATAGAACCTCCTACCTTTTTCCCAAAAAACCAACACTCACAATGACACCCATCAATGAGAAAAATGGTGTAGAAGAAAACTTAACACAATAATGAGGTGATATCCAACACAATGAGAAATATTTTTTACAAATTTTACGATAATAACCTACTTGGAATTTTATCGCAGACCCTAAATATGTCTTCATGTGTTTGTATATTATCATCTTCTAGGTTCATAAAAGGACAGAATGGTCTCCTGTAGGTGGATGCAGTTGATGATCCTTGCATGTGGTGGATTGTTTCCTTGGGGACGTGGGTCATTTCCCCAAATTTTCATTACATGGGGTATTGTACGTCAGCCTAATTTATGAAATTTTGAATTTTTTTATGTTAAACCTACTCGATTTTCCTTTTCTAACCATGCTACCTTGTTTCTCATTATTCCTCTGTGATTTGAGGAAAATTCATTCCCACTCACATATTCTATGATGCCATGTGTTACTTTCAAACCCATGGATATCAAGAATGCATATCTGGATATGTTAGGTCTTTCTCTATTAATGGGTTACCAAGGTACCCAATCTTGTTTGTAACAACTAAATATAAGAAACAATAAACAAATTACATCACTTCGGGGATTTAACAGTGCACACACACGCGCCCATGATGTTATAATTAACCAATTTAAAATATGGTTTGACGTTATATAAGATATTTTAATTACATTAATATAATTAATTATTATATATCATATATATAAATGGATTCCATCATTATTAACCAAAATAAATTTTATTAATGGAAAATTAATCAATTTTCTATTTTGAGAATGTTGACTACTTGTATGAATGATTTGGAAATTTATTCCATATTTAATCGAGAAGGGGTTGAAAATGGTTTTAAATCAATATATTACCACATAAAAATATTTATTATACATAATATGTATTTTTTTCATAAATTATATTTATAGGGTTTTTATGACAAAACTGAATTTAAATCCCTCATAAAAGATTTATATATCATCTTTATGGGATAACCTTGGTCAAACACCTTTATCATTAAAATATTTTTCATTAGAGAACATATGAAGATCTAGGATGAATTGATGTATTATAATATCATTTTATGAATAGGAGTGGTGGATATATAAGTATAAAATGTTATGAATAATGGACAATAACATGTACCCTTTTATATGTAAGGGGAGAGACCTAAATTAAAATTCATAAAAATATTCATTTATATACATACAACATCATGGAAATGTGGCTGTAAATAGATAGGTATGCTGAGGTATGGTATGATAAATTTTAAATACAAGAAAATAATAATATATTTATAGGTGTCACTATTAATATTACATTTATTTATTTATTTAATCCCACTAGAAAACCTACTTAAACCATAATAGTGGTATCTGAAATTCAATTTTTTTCAATTCACTATGATGAAAAAGTATGTGGACACCATTATATTATAATAATTTTCTAAATTTAAAATATGGAATCAATTTTAATAGATTCAATTTTCCAAATTGTATTCATGTAGATTTAATTAAGTACACATGTCAATGTGAAAATATTTTTTCAAAATGAAATTTTAATTGAAAAACTTAATTTAAATACATTAAATGCCCTGTAGAAAGAATAAAATAAATGTTGGAATATCACATTGAATATATAATTTTAAAATTTTATTTAAACCATTAGTTAATTAAGGTAAAATTAAAAATATTATATACATTTCATTAATGAAATGATATCTTATATTTAATATATATTCAAATGCGGTTTAATGAATTCTATAAAATTTCCAACCATATGTGGAATAGAAATCATATTAGGCATTATTATGCATTTCTTTTTTGTAAATTTATTTTGATCAATAATCCATAAAGTACAATACTACAATGTATATGGTAGAAAAACATGGACTTTCGGAGGAGTGGATTCTATATAATTAGTGTTAAATCAATATGTCATGATGATTATACAGTATCTAGGAAGTATGTATGTATATTGAACTTATGATGGGGAAGATCACGTCTTTTTGAAATTTATTATTTTTTGATACATCAATATATGTTAATCTGATGAATGGATTGGCCATATTTCATGACGAATATTGTTGATTGTTTTAGGGTATAGAATTTTTTATCATCATTAGTGGAAATTATGAAATGTACTTAATTAGAGAGAGGATCGTGTTGAATAGTCACATGTATTAATTCATTATTCTCAATTATTATTGTTGACTATGGTTTCATTAGAGTTTTAAGTGAATTTTTTTATGGTTATAGAAAGCTACATGTTATCTTCCTTGAGAATGATATGAAATAACCCACTAAAAATTACTTTTCTAGATAATGATTTAGTCTCTTATCTGATCAAGATTTTTTATCTATATAATATTATGAAATTTTATTTGCATTATTCTATGGATTTATGTTGATTATATATTATATATTGGTAATATATAGATTATTATGTATCTTTAGAGTTGTCCTATGTATTTTTATAAAAATATAGATCGTTGTATACATAGGAGAATTAATACATACAAATATATATATATATATATTTATATTTTGATTTCCACCAATTAAATCACATGATGATGATCTATTATCCCATTTGATGAAATGTTGTTTTATCCCATTACTTTATGGAATCTAGATGGTTTTTATTGATTAAATTGATATTTCTCTTCCACAAAATGAAGGTGAAATATATAGATCATAACGATCTCCACTGGGTGTCCTTTTGGAGCCATTAATATAATGTTTAAGCCATCTGGGACCAAAAATTCACCGTCTATGTTTATAGTATTTATGAACTCAATTATTCTTGAGTTCAAGGATTAGTTTTTATTAGCTTTCATTTATAAAATAACAACATAATTGAAGTATATTTTTGATAATGATGATGGTTTTCGAGATGGTTTTTCAAATTATTTTCAATGTAAGGGTTATGGGAAGCTATCTAAGTTTATGATTTGAGAGACGGTGGTTCATTTACTTGAAAAAACAAATATCAATGAAGATTTTATAGTTAATATATTGAATATAGATGTTGTTTATTCTTTTCTGGCAGATAATAATATTATATAGGATTGTTGTTTCCGTTTTATTTATATCTATTATACTAAATTTTATCATTATTTTTATTAATTTGTGACTGCATTAATTATATAAACATGAACTCTAGAATCTTATATTCAGTATTAATATTACATCATTACTTTAGAAAAAATTAGTTTTCATTGGATCCAAAAACATAGTAGTCATGGGAGATTAAATTAATACAAAAAATTATAAAATATAAGATACAACATGAACACATTAAATGAAATCATTATATATTTTATAATTTAATTTTAAATTACACGAAATAATCCTTTTTGATTTTTTAGTAAAGGAAAATAATCATGAGTGATACCGAATAACTAGTAAATATTACTATACAATTACAATTTTCAATACTTTAAAAAGTGAAAAGTGATATGGTTTGAATAAATAAATATTATGTATCCATAATCAAATGAAACATACGAAATTATATATCATTGAAAATAAATGGATGAAATTTTAACAGTAATCATTAGTATCATACAAATGGATGTAATGATATATATAATCCGAAAATTCACTAAAGACATATTTATAGGAAACATTACTAATATGTGGAGATGTATATATAAGAAACCAGTATATCTTGGTTTATGTTATAAATTGATTCATGATGTGAAAAAATAATTTGAGGCCCAAACCATAAACTAATTAATTCAAATGAAATCACTAAATGATTAAATATTACTTTTAATTCCATTCCCGGAGGAACCACTTCCAATATAAAAACATTAAAAAATTTATATGGTAAAATATGGAAATAAAATAGATCCCCATTAAATACAATAACATATATTTCTAGGAGAACATTCTATAATATTCATACAACTTATGGGTTTATTGACACATTTGGAGGAAGTATCATTAACCTTGAAATAAAATTGTGTGCGTATTTCATTAATATGGTTTATGCGTAGTATATAGTCATTATTCTCAATTTTTTAATCGATATGTGACCAAGGAAATGGAATAAATTATAATTACTAAAACTTTAATAATGGAGTGTCATTATTTAAAATCATAGCCCTAAGAGAGTCTAGAATGTTGTCAAACTCTTGGACCAATAGTCTTACATTAGGGACATGACTATGTTAATTCCCAAGAAAACATTTGGAGTTATTATCCCTTGGTGAAACTATGAATCACCTGAATAGACATTTTATTTTCATGATAGGGGTTATTTATCAAGGAAATGAAACATTATTTTTCATTAGGAATACATTGGATTGATTTTTTATGATATAATGGATTTTATATTATAATGATTTTGTTAAATCTTAAATTAAAATAATAGGATGTTGAGATAGAAACATAAACATATAAGTGATTCATATATAATTACCTATGTAGTAAGATTCTTATACTGAAATTGAGGTACAATAAAATAAAAATTAATTGGTTCATATAATATGATTTCAAGATAATAAGGGATTGGGAGTGTGGGTAAAATTCAACAAATTCGCTGCCTTTTTAATTAAACATTATTGGTTATAGGTATTTTGTTTTATGTTTTTATATTTCAACCTAATTTTGTTTTAAAATTGTAATTATTAATTAACATTATTAATAGTTTTAATGATAATAATTAATTATTATCCCTCTATTTGAGAGTATGTTTATTATGTAAAAATCAAAAATAAATTTAAAAAATTAAAATTTTAATTTTATGTAATTTTAATATTACTATAAACATAGTTACTCTCAAAAAAACATTTATTTGGATGAATTAATTAATGTTTTAAATATTTATATTCATATAAGACATGTATATCATGGAAAATAATTTCAATGACATAAATTGATTTATAATAACACAAAAGGAAAAAACTATTCAAGGGATGATGAAAATAAATATCATATTAAAATTATTAATTAAAAGAAAAAACGTGAATAAGATTCTAATGTAACATTTGAAATCTTAATAAACCTATTGAGTATACGATTATGAAAATATTTTAATGAATATTTTTAATCATTAATAATTTTTCTATAAATGTATTTTTAAAATACATATCATTATTATATAACAATAAATCCATTAAAATTACTTGATTTTTCATAAATTATTTTATAACTAATATCCAACACCTTTTGAGTATTATCAATTATTCTTACAAAGATAATTTATATGTTATGAAATTAAGAATTATTTTAATTATTTTAATTTTTAAATCTAAAATTTATCATTTATATAATGTATTGAATAATATAACTTTGGAGAGTAAATTTCTCAAATGTTTAGTATATTGATTTTACCTAGGAAAATAAATCATCGGTTATTATATACTCACCCCTTAGGATGTTTTATCCTCATAATTATGTTACATATTATCTATTGATATAATTTGTATATTTCATCGAAATAACTTCTTTAGGGTCAAAGTTTACCGATTCTTGTTTATTAATTCTCCAATGGAATTATACCAAAATATATTTCTAATTATGTAATACATTCTCCCTTTATGAAACAATATAGAAATGATCCTGAATATAAATTAGGAATTGATGAAACAATATTCCATTTGAAGTGAACACATATATTTGATCTACTATGTATTTCCTTATTAATGAATCATGGAAGTCGTTATTTACATTAAAATGGATTTTATGTGTAGTCGACCTATATTCTTTAACTCCAATTATTTATAGTTATTCAAAAATTTAATTATACATTGGAATTAATTTCCCATATTTTCCAAATGTTATATCTCTAATCCAGGTTGAAATAATTATGTATATACAACAACCATCCTTCAATTAAAATTATTTTCATTTATTATCATTATAAATATTTTCATTTATATGTCCTGTTTTATATAATCCTAAAGAATTTATAAATTAAATTTTGTCTCCTCTCAAATCTCTTGGGAATCCACCTTCCTTTGTCATAATTATTCTTATATTAAAAAAGTACTACATAATTTCCTATAAAAGTTTTATTGTTTGGAAATTGCACCCAATTATAATACTAATCCCACATTCCTTCTTATTAAATAGAAAATAATATAGGTATTTTTTTATGTATTAATTGTCCTTGAGGACTACCTACCAATTTGGGGATGATATCTGTTGCATAAATATCTCTTACTATAAAAACCCTTATGATAACTATTGAAAAAATTTCAACATGAATAGTTGGGGATGTTGAGATTTTATTAATATTGTTTCTCCATAAACACTTACTATTTTACTGATATTATGTTTGGAAAGTGAGTCATTATTTATATCACCTCTTACCATTATGAAATTCCTAGCATAATAGGATTATCCATTATAAACCATTTATAATAGTTTTTACATATATTATTTTAGAGTCTAATGACAATATATATTTCAATATTGGCTAATTTCTATATATTAATTGATACTGTTTTTATAACACAGTTATGATGTTGTCTTTCTGCCTTTACCACCTAGTATGTTATATTTTTAAACATATATTTCATTATTTTCCAATTTCAACCTTCCAACTACAAAATTTATCCTAAATCCATATTAAAAATTTTATAAAATGAGTTTTACTGAAATTTGTGATATAAGTCTCATCTAAATGATCCTTCTAGAATTCTAGTATTGATGGAACACATAACATCAATATAAACAAAAAGAATCTATCTCTAAAGAGGAAGTAATTTAATTTCCATTCATTTAAAATTTAATATTATTTTTTAAGTCCATATAAAACTAATAATTACAATATTTTTTTATATTAATTATAGTTTATACATTTCATGGAAAAGTAATCATAGATCCTCATTCATATAAATCAATGTAATCAACATTATAGTTAACAAGGTTATAATACTCATATTAGTCATAAGAATGGAAATAACTCTATTGTACCTCCTACTCAATTATTTAACCACCATGTTTTCAATTATATGGTAGTATAGTGTGGATCATTTTTAGTCCTCGAAATGAAATAAAACTTATAAATGGCATTAGTTGAAACCCATGGAGGATACTTAAAGAGGAGTTATTGTTCTAATTGAAGTGTTTCTTTATTTCTTTGTCCGCATAATTCAATTATTATTATACCATTATTATATAAAAACCATTGTATCTTCCATATACTAATATTTATTTATTTTTATTACCTAATAAATCATCCACATACAAGAAATGGGTAATGAAATCATCGTTCGTGTGTACGGATGATATCTACCCCTTGACATTATGTCATTATCTTTTTCAATACAACATTTAAATTTTGAGAATAATGATGTATTTATATTGTATATATGATAAAAATTATTTTTTATTGTACTATTAATATATTATTTTATATCTCACAATGCTTCATACATTCCATTTTTGGGGGAATAAGATATCATCACTCATGTGTTCGGCAGAATACTGCCTCACAAAACAATGTGATTTTGTCAAATATTTTAGGGAATATAAAAAGGCATGTTAAAATATATTATATATATATATGACATATAATGAGAATTTAATGATAATATATATATATATATTATTTATTTAAATATGACAATATAATGGAAAAAGAATTCATGCATACATATGACATATCTTCTCCATGAATGTTTTATTTTATTTCATATCAATAAGTATTATGGATAAATATAAATAAAAATATTTGATTAATATATATTTGTTACATCACATGTTTAATTCTTTATATGAGGTTTTCATGATCTATGATAGTTGAAAAAAATAACTAGCCAAAAATTACATTAAAAAATGCATTTAACACACAAAATAATGAAAATAATGAAATATGTTTGACAAACAAGTGATGAGATGTTATTGGAAGATCATATATGATATTATATATATGAGAATCATTATATTATAGGTTAATTACCTGAAAAAATTATTATTTAATTGTGTAATGATAATTTATCAAAATTAATCATAATGTAAGTGAATTCATCTAAATTTACATTTCATTGAGGATTATTTGTCATTATGTACCAATTATTTTTAATGTAGTTTATATACTACCCCATTGAAATTAAACATCACGATTCATTAATTATTAATGATATTATATGTTTCAGGTTTGAATTATTGTATCAAAGGTTTTTCAAGTTGAAAATTAGTAATTGTTAAATGTTATTGTGATATCTCCCCTAATATTGTGATTTAGAAATTTATATTATTAGAATAAAATTATAAACAATAATTATATATGGGTTTTCATTTTATATACACTGATTAAACTGGGAAATATTTATAAATTTATATCAATTAATAAATAGATATATTTGATCAGGATCATTTTTCATGAATTAAAATAAATATTCTACATATGAGGAATTTTTTTTACTTGTATAAAATCAGTTGAGGACTACATATTATATTCCCCTTGATTCAACATTTTTCTCATGAGGACAATTATTTAGTTAATTTAGACTGGTTTTTACCAATTATATATTTAACTATAATGTAAAAGGTCTTGACCATAAAGGTTCCATGTTCCTGTGAAACATGGTGTCTGATATTAAAGAATTTACAAGATATATATTTCAGTTATTATTATTATGGATGATATTTTTTTCTATGAAATTATTTATGGAATAATTTAATTCTCTATATATTGATGAAATGGAATGTGTTTCAATAATTATCCATTCCATATTGATAATTCCTTATCCATATAATTATGTGGTATGTGTGTCCTAGTATCATTCATTCCATATTTATCATGAATATTGACTCATAAAATATTCATCAATTCGAATATATTACTATGTATTTGACCCACCCATTTTTTCATGTCTCCATGATACGAAGATGAGTTCTTTGAATGAGTTTCAAGGGTGCTGATATTTTACTCTGGATATTATTTATTTTCATTTTCAAATTTATTTAGAGTATCATTTATGTAATTAGGTTTTCCAAGTGTGTTATACTAATTGGTCCAATGGGATTAGAATATTTACATTATATAAATGTATTAATGTAATACACTAGATCGATATTACTTTGGTCAAGGTAACTAAAAATAATATATGACACCGTGTTTTCTTTTGAGGAAGGGTAATGTATTGAGATGATTTAATGATTAACGAAATCAGACGATATTCTATAGATCATATTAATCTATTTTATAGTGAACAAATACTTTTAAAAATAATTCTCAGTATTTACGTTAGTCCTTTCTCTATAAATAGATTTTTTATATATCACCAACAAAAAAATTATAAAAGCTAACTCCAAATCATTATTTGAATAATTGTTCTCATTAAAATTTTCTTTTTTGATGAAAAAGATAAAAATATTACATTATAAAAGATTAATAATTTGTTCAACTTTTTATATGTAAAAAAATATTTTATAAACCACTCTCCAGATAAGGGTATTGTAAGAACAATTGATGTTATGAATCCTCTATTTTATTCCATTAAATTTTAAACACATTAATATATATATATAACAACATGAATATTAAATGATTTATATAGGTGAATGGATCCAAAAGTCATGAGTAACGTTTAATAGTGAATCAATAATAACAATGTAAAATATGATTCACATGGTTCAAATTCATTATGGATGGAGTAGTCCAACATTCAAGAAACTCAGTCCCCGATAGATCCACAACTATATTCTCACATTAGATAATATGAAAAAAAAATGAATCATTTTCATGCCAAAAATTACATGACGACAATTATTCATATATATACAAATATGTTACAGTATATAGATGATTCCTCAAATGATCATCATGCACTTATATTCATATTATATATATTATAATATCATTTATAAATACTACTGAAAACTAATCATGTTCATATTTAAAAAATCAATCCATTAAATACATTTTGATATTGGTGGAATTTGTTCAAAACAGTTGGAATAAATATCTATTAATTGTTTTCATATATTTTAAAAAATTATATCTTCTATATATATTCAATATTAACACTCAATTGATGATATCCTAAATGATGATCAATCTGGAAATGTATTTATATCCATATAGTTTATCTAAAAATTTATCCATATTAGATAGTGGAAAAATATTTTTGATTGAAATTTAAAAATTTCTCAAAAGTAATGATGATTCACGTAAATCCTTCATTAAAATTTAAAAACTAATAGTATAACCTCATGGTCGTCCAGCTAGGTTAATGAATTATTTATCATGATTATAATAGTTTTCCATCATCAATTCATCATCCTAAACTGGGTCCATTTTATATATAATATTTGAAATAGTTGTAGTGAAATTTATGAGTTCATTAGAAACTAAACATCATTATTCAGTGTAATAATGTTGAACTCTTCTGGAATGACCATAATAAAAATCCACACTATAGGAAAATCATTAACATTTAGTTTCTTAATAACCATATGAGATAAAAAAAATTAATTGGAATAAATAAATATATTATTGATGTGATTAACTTAATAATTACACATAAATAAATACATAGATAAATGATAATAGTTTGGTTTATAATATTAATTCTCACTACCATTAATGAACAAATAATCTGTTTTTTATGTAAATGAAACCATTCTATACCTATGGTAGCATAAAAATCAACTAGAAGGAGTGTAAATAAATTTACAAGATTAATATTTTTATGATCATCAACCAGATAAGTATCAGAGAGGTGAGATGTTTTCATCATACAATTATGGCCCTTGAAAACTATATCAACATTTAATCACTATGGTTATAAATTTAAATCTCCTAATAATATTTATGATACCTGACAATTCATTCAACTAATCTCTCATAGTATTATTCATTATTTTAATAAACTTTTAATCCAAAAATCATTTTCATTCATTCCCGAATACATTAGTAAAATGATTTTTTTTTTCAACAAGACTATCAGGAATCATTAATTATAGTAATCAATCCCAAAAAAACCATGTATAGGATGTATAAATCATGAAAAAAAATTAATTTATGATAACATATTTTTAATCTAGGTCAATAATAATCATGATCTCTTAGAATCAATCATTGTGGATGTTATTTAAAATATAACTACCCTAGAAGTGTCAAATCACGTGGGATGTAAGCGAAGAAACCGCATAGACAAGAATAACTGGTAACATATACTATACCAGCACCATTCTATGTTATTATCTCTAGAGGAATCTATGATAACACTTTATCATCTGTTGTTTCCAAATAGGGACGTTTATCTTAGAAAACCGCCATTTTCTGTTTACTATAACATTTGAAATTTTCATATATATAGGATTATCCTATGTGTTCTATCTAAAGATTTAACATCGTATATCCAATGTTAACTAAACCATTATGTAATTCTAACAACATAACCCTATAAATTTCATGCAAAGATATTATTACATGTTAATGAAATATTTATTAAATAACCTAATTATGTATGTATATCATTATAGGAATGTTTTCTTTAGAATCATGGATACATAGAAAAATCGTTCATATGTGATCCGCAGCATCTCACACTATGTTCATTATAACTACAATACTTATTATACAAGTCATACAAGATACCATTTTTCATAACCTTGGGAATGAAAACATAAGAATGGATGATCGTATATCATTAGTAAGGTAAAATGGATGATAAATCCATGATTATTTTTATATTACATGGAATATGGTACATAAAATTGGTCTTACGATTTTAAAATTATACCATCTATATTATAAGTCACAATCATGATATATAAAATCAATCATTGGAGAATTGATTATGTGAATAATAAGTTATTCAATTAACTGAATCATCTACAATATATAAATTTTCATAAGAAATATATTTTTGTCATACACAAAAGTATTTAATTTCATTTTTTTAGTAGCAATAGATTGTTGCGAATACAATCATAGTTTATTGGGGTCACTCACAAAACCATGATAGTATTTAAGGTTAACATATTTGAAAACATTATTGATAGAGTCCCTTTATCATTGGGTTCACTGCCCATTCTAGTCAAAATTATCTCATGAGATATAATCATTTTCCAATTAAATTTTATTACTATATAATTCCTTTCCCTCCTTTAACTTTTTTTACATTATACATATGTGTTTTAAAAGAAAATAAAAACATTTAATGAATTATAACCCATGAGGAAGAAACTTGTTTCATAAATATTTCATCATTTCATAATAGGATAACATTTCATATTGATAAGGGGTTCATAGAAATCATGATATTATATTCACAAACCAACTTCATAGATCATAATGATGTAATATTTTTTTATTATCCCTATTAAATATTTATAAACATAAAAATATGTCTCACTGTATAATAAATTCTTTTAAAATGTCGCTTAAACGATTTGATGTGGTAAATAAACATTTAATTTTGAAATTAAATAAATAAAAAAATAACAAAAATTATATAATATATCTTATGTTAAAATAATCATTTAAATATATAAATTAATATTCAATAAATATTTTCCTCATTCCATTAAAATTTTTTGTTCATGCCGCATAAGATAATATAAAATATTACATTCACCTTTTTATAAAAATGGTTAAAACTACCACATTCATAAAACATCAAGAATATATATTTTAATCAATTTTATAAAAATTAAATCTTGGATAAAATTAATTTTATATAATCAAGTTAGAATATATTAAGCACTCTTTAATTATTCTTAGAAAATATAGAAATGTATTAAAGATGATTTTCCATAAAAATGAGTAATTATGTTGGATTTCCATATAAAACATCATTTGATCTCCTGTGTTTTTTATGACAGGATAGTTTAATGAAAACATATAATCCCAAAAAATAACTATAGAATAATAAAAACACATTCTTCTTGAATGATATACCATAACATTTCTTAAAAGGATGTTAAAAATACACAATCCAGATAAAAAAGTGATATTTATAAAAATTTCATAGCTCAATTTGTAGTTTCATAATAATAATTATGTGCTCAATTATAATAAGTTATTATTTGTAACTCTTATATATTAGTGTCTTGCACATAATTATAATTTTATCTATTTTCCAATTTTTACATTTCAAAATGCTTAGTTAAGTATTCCATATTAGAATCATCATTATAGGGTGTTAAATGTTTCGTTCACCATGAGAATTTGACTTTAGATGTTACAATACATTTAAATTTATCATTGATTAATCATATATATATTTCTAATTATAATAAAAATACAATACATATTCACCATATACGTATTTTTAGTATCCCATAAATGTTAGAGATATAAAAACGAATTTCGTAATTCGTGAAAATGGTAGGCCTTATGTAATCATGATAAATGATTTCATTAATCAATAGATTATGAAAAAGAAAGATAAATAATAATTAAAATATATATTAGAAACAATTTATCATATATATCATATATAATCATTAAAATATATCCTTATTACCATCCATGTAAAATACAAAAAAATATCTCTTTATATAGGTCGTATTCCCCATGTACACAATTGTGGTTTTCTGATTTACACTAAAATTAAGTTGTAATAATTAAATTTCATATAATAATCCCAAATTTATTAATCTATGGTAAATAAAATATATATAATTCATACATGTTACATGAACCATCAATGAAATATGGTGATTTAAAATGAATTATTTCGCTAAGTGGATCTCCTCTTACGGTATCATTAAAATATATCCTTATTACCATCTATGTAAAATACAAAAAAATATCTCTTTATATAGGTCGTATTCCCCATGTACACACTTGTGGTTTTATGATTTACACTAAAATTAAGTTGTAATAATTAGATTTCATATAATAATCTCAAATTTATTAATCTATGATAAATAAAATATATATAATTCATACATGTTATAAGAACCATCAATGAAATATGGTGATTTAAAATGAATTATTTCTCTAAGTGGATCTCCTCTTACGGTATCAAAGGCTAGAAAATTTGGGAGGAAAGAAAATTTTGAATGTGGATATGAATGAGTAAAAGATAAATTTACATGGTTCTATTGATAGTGAAACATCATTGTGGTGTGAATTAAATAAAGGATGTCTGTTGTTTAATATGTTAGGGTTGGGGAACACATTGAATTTTATAATATACTATAATACAAAAATTTCATTCCCATTCCATATTTTTATTAATGATAATAGTTTCAATAAAAAGTAAGAAGTGGTAGAAATCACATCCAATAATAAATTTTGTAATTGTTTTTGTATTATTTTAAGCATTATCAATTTTTTTACATGATAGAAAACATATATTATCCTTATTCATGATAACAACTATATCAATAGAAATGGGCTGAGAAAATTACGATTAAAGGAATAATGAATCACACATCTAAGATGGAAGATATTTTAAATCATATTACATTCATTTAAATTAATTTTATTTTTAATTTTAATTCATTTAATAAATTATTTTTAATAAAAAATATATTTTATGTAAATTTTAGATGTATTGATACTATTTGAATTCTTATAAATCCAAAAAAAAAATATGGAATTCGAATAAAATCATTTCCATGATTTCTATTATGTAATTATTTTTTTAAATATGGGAATCGCAAAAATTCTTTAAAATTTTGTTTCTCTTTTAAAATAATTTATTTAATTTTTCAATTAATTTATTTAATTAACTGATAGCGTTGCATATAAATTTAAGGTAATTTTAAATTAATAATATAAATAAATAAATATGATATGAAATATTTATTAATTTTTATAAATATTTATAACTAATTATATATTCATTTGTCCTTATATAAAATATATTGACATAATTATCAAGATAATGGAATTATTTATTATTTCTTTTCGTATATTAATTTAATGTTCGTATTCAAATCATATTTTACAATGTAGCCATATATCTGAGAATTGAATATAAATAACTGAAATACAGTTACACAATATGCTTAGTTCAACTATTATATAAAATTTAATACCTTATTAATATTTTTTAAACATATTTTACATGTTTTGTGCTTTACTAACATGATACATTTCATCATAGTTACTATTTATACTTCCTAAAAAATTGACTAATTTAGAAAAAAATTTCCTCATGATTCCAAATATGTAATAAATTTTTCACAATTCAATTTCTATAAATTTAATAAAATCATTTTAAATATATTTTTAAAAATGTGATGAAATCCATTACTTTTAGAAAATATAATTTTCTTCCCAAATTAATGTTTATTCCATTCATATTGGTAGGTAATATATTAGATGGCTGTTATATTATTTCATTATATATATAATATATAAATTTACTTATAATCAATAACAAATTTTTATTATTTTAATATATTAAGAAGACAACACGTTTCATGGGTAAGAATTGAAATTTTGAAAACTATTACATGTATTTTCAATTACTTTTTATTTTTAATTATAATTAATTGACATTTAATGAATTAGATTTATACATATGAATAAATTAATTTTTTATTCATATTCACTAACACCAATCCAAATGAAATGGGATAACTTCCACATTAAATAATAAAATTTTAATTGTGTATTATTGCATGTTTAAACATATTGTTTCATGTGGGGATGGCTATCAACAAAATTAAAAATAGTTTTTTTAGAATAATACAAAAAATCATGGGAGATTATATTTAGATTATATAAATATTAAGAAAAAGGTGTTCGATAGTGGTGGTTCAATTATTACCTCTTACAAGAGAAGGCAACTGAAAGGCTATTCCAATGATACAAGGATAGTGTTTACCAGATGTTTTTTTAAATGGTTAACAAAGATCAATATACATTTTCATAGAATAGTAAGTCACGCTATATATTATCCTGGGTGGTAAAATGTTGATGCTTTTTATTATAAATTGTATATATTATATTATGATATATAACTCTATTTTTTATGGATAAGGAAATGTCCCTTTGTTTGACCCCTTCACTTCCTTATCTACTTATATTTCATATTTAATCAATGGTTAGAATCTTTTTCTTCGACAAGACCTCTCTAGGTGTTATTGTGTCAATTTAACATTCTTATCTAGATGGGGGTGATATACAACTTCTATCAAAATCAAAATAAATATTTTCATATGTGTACTATAATATAATGTGGAGACCATATTTTTTACTTATAATACTTTCAATTATTTCTATTTATATATTTAGAGTTAAGAGTAAAGATAGTGTGAGATTATTAGGACCAAGGGGCTCAAAATTTATTTTTTAAATAAATTAAGAATATTTTATAATATCCACATGAAGTAAAAAAGGATAACTCTCATATTGTTTATCGGATTAGAAATATATGGCCACAGTTGAGTCTAGAGAATGTCATTTACCCTATGAAGGACATAATTATTATCAGCGCAAGTCAAATGTAGAAACTATTATCAACGATGTAACCTTAAATAAAATATTTTAATTAAATTAATTTTTTTTTCAGATGATAATTTGAATAACATATGAACGAAGACTCATATTAGAAATCTGAGACCACCATTGTGTTCATTATGCGGGTTATTAACTATGTGCAACATAAATTGAGAGGGTGTGGGATATTCGGATTCCAAAAACATTGGTAGGTTTTTTCAATAAATATATGTATAGAATTTAGTTAGGGTTGGCTCATAAACCCCCCAAACAGAAAAATATCTTATTCTATCCTTCGTTTTTAAAATTAACATCAGATATTTGGTGGATTGTGATGATGTTAAACATCTGAGAAGACCAGAGCACGACAAACACAACGGATCCGAAAACCCAGGGAAGATTATTCGGTTAGAATATCTATCCATAATTGATGTTCTATTTCACAAAAATTGTTTCATTATCAAATTTTCCATTCTTCTAATTCCCGTTCTTTGTTCATACTAACACAAAATTTACTAATCTATTTTGGATCCCACTTTCATTGTCTTCTTCACCTAATCTTAGTGTTATTCGTTGATAAAAATATTGATTCATTTAATGGACTTTCAAAAGTCCATAGAAGCATGGATCAAGGTATATAATAAGTCTAGTATCAAATATCTATGAGTATTTCATGTTTCGGGAAACATAAAAGGCATAATGGACCATGTAACAATTTTGGTACATTTCGATACATCAAAAAATTAACGAATCATTGAACGAAGCATGATTCATTGTAAAACAAAACCTGATCTTTCAGTATGTTTTATTCCTTCCAATATTCAAGAATAGTAGGATTCCCAGTGGTAAATTTAAGGGATCACCTCTGCATGGTGACCATCTATGACCGGCGGCGTCGGAGTCACGAGTTTAGGCGGCGACGACCGAGGTGTAGAAGGTAGCCGACGAGCAGGTTATATTTGACCCATGGATAGAGGCAGTAGTGGTGGGAGATGTGGGGTGGTAGTGCAGCATGGAGAGGGTGCCAAAGTGATAAAGATAGGAGAAAGTCATCCTGCAGTGGTTCGGGCCGTAGTGGTATAAGATGGGCTAGGCCGAGCGGTCCGGACCAAGGTGGGTCTTCAGGTAGTAATTTGAAACCTCCAAAACTCCTAAATAGATCATATGTTTTATGTTTCGTTGGTGGAAACATGATCCTACTTTCAATCCTGACTTTCTGATTCCATTTTTTTTATTTTATGAGATGGGATCATTTCTCATTATCACAATATGTGAATGTATAATAATAATAATATAATTTTTATTATTCAGGAATCTGGGATGGGACATAACTCATATTTATGATGTCCATTTTACAAGAAATCAGTGTTGAATTGACCATAGATTTTAGGTAAATGGTTTAATTTAAAATTTGGGTGTTTAAATCATATTTGAGGTGAAGGCCCCATGAAGCATGTTTAGGGCTTGCTGCATTGAAATGTAGCTTCTTCACAGGGTGTCTGTTTTTTGAAAATGAATAGGGGATATAATGAATTTATTTAAGAGGATTGCAATAGGGGAATCCGTATAATTAATTTTGGGATCAAGGTGCTTATCCCATGATTCTCCATTCATTTACAATGTTGAGAGATATATTTCCTTTACAAGCTGTCCAATTAAAGAGAATGAATAGTCTATCTACTGCACTTTTTTGCAACAATCACAACGGTGTGATATGTTTGTTTACCCATGCCTTTGGAGGATGCATGTGGGTAAAATTGTGCTTTTTCCCTTTGGATAAACAACTAGCCTTGTGTGCTTGTCATCCTTTGGGGCCAGATGTGACATGTACACAACGAGTACGCAAGAACATCATTTTGTACTTGTCCAAAGTTTAGTACCAAATTATGGCTAGGTACACATCAAGGTAATGAGACTGGGTCAACAATTTTTTGGGACAGACACATGCTATGTACCACAATATGAATCTTCTGTCTCTTATATAATCATGTTATTGACTTGTCTTTTGGCCTGTGTGTATCCTATACTTGTGTTTTTACATGTATAATGTGATACTTCCTTCTGTAGTTTCATTAGGTATATGATTGGAGCTATCTTGAGTTCCATGAATATCTAAGGTGTCGCTAGATAATGGATTTGATAGGCTGAATCTCTAAAGGATTTTTCTAGATTGGAACCCCTATCAACATTGGTGTAAGTAATACAGACTTACATCCAAGTGCAAGACCTATACTGGATTGGGAACGAGTCCTCGATGGCTTATAGTAGAACCCCCTTATGATAACATGGCATGGGTCTTCGACCATTGGAGTGGATCCCCCCATCGTCATAGGAGAAGGTAATATACCATCTGAGTGGAACCCCCCTAATGCATTAGGGTGTGGGACCTCGATGACTGGGGTAGAAACTCATGTTGTCCCAGGGCATGTCTCCCCAAGACACTAGCGTGGAACCCCCATCAGTGTGGGTGTGGGACCTCTACAACTACATTTAGAGTCCAATCCACCTTGTGTAATAACCCATTTTTTTGCTGTGAACTACTTGAATATTATTGATGTTATTCCTGAGCAGTGCCTTCAGACGGCGTGCGATTTTGAGCCTCATTGTGGACGAAATTAAATTTTTAGTGCATTCACACAGGGCACGTTGAATAAATAGGATAACTCTAAAATGGTGATCAGGATCAGAAATCTGAGTGTACAGATGGGTCAGAAATTGGGTGTTTACCCTAGGAACGACATAAACTATGTCGACACGGGACGTTGGGACCCCTCGCCCGTTACCAGAATGTTAAACAGATAAATAAAATAATTAAATTATTTGTTTAATGGTTAAACTCTAGTAACATTAAAATGGTGTCTCACATCGGAAAATAGATATCACCGTTGAGATCAAAACATGTCGTTTACCCTAGGAGGGGTTTAAATTTCGGGGGCGCAGATCTTCTGTGAAAAATGCCGCCAAGGGAGTTTTTGTAATTTGGCGGCCTCACACGTTGAGTTTTATAACATTTGAAAGGGTCCTCAAATTAAAATTTTGAGATCTCCGTTGTGATCGGAATGTAATGTTTACCATAAGGGATGCTTAACCTTGACCGCGTCGAGAGTTTCAAATGCGGGTTAAATTGAGGATGAAATTAATTAAATTTTTAATTAAATTTTTTCCATATATAAACATAACACCTCTCCCCAATACCCCCTTTGTTCTCTAGCAACATGAAATCTCAAGGGAATCACAAGTCTTCTCCCCTCTCCTCAAGCCTTCCTCTCCAAGGCGGTTGTAGATCCGGCTTCGGCAGATCGACGACGAAGCTCTGGGCTATGCCCAGTAAGGTAGGTGTTTTCAGTTTTATGTTTTAAATTTCTGAATACTTATTTGGAGTTGATTTATGTGTCTAATTGTTGTTTGATCTTCAAAAAAATCCCATGTATGCGTAGTAAATTTTCGGAGATTTTCATCGCCTGTTTTGGTTTGAAAATCTGGGTCCTGAGGCGTTCTCGGTTGTCGGCCAAAGGTCATCGGTTATTTGGTTTTTATGGTGGTTTTGGGTTCTCCGGCGAGCTCGGATGGTGGTTCGGTGAGGGTCTAGTTGTTGTAGGGGCCGTAGCTCGTAGGCGGCAGATGGCCGGGGGTTCCTGGTGTCGGGCGAGCGCCGCGGCAGGTGACGGATCTGAGTGGGCGACGGAGGCAACGACTCCTCCATGCGGTTGTGCTCCAGGCGGCGAGCTCGGCAGCAAGGCGTCCGGGCGGTGGCTCCAGGCAGAGGCTGGCGCAGGGCTCCTCAGGCGGGTGGCTCAGGAGGACCGGCCGGTTGTGCCGGCCGGATGACGTGACGGCTAAGATCTCGGCATGTGACCCCGCTCGGGAGACAGAGAACCGCCAGCAGCGGGTCTCCGCGTGGAAAATCAGTTGACTGATGCTTGCCGGTTTGTGGAATCTTTAAAAAAAATATTAAAAAAATAATATTTAATATTATTATTATTATTATTATTATTACGGAAATTATTTATAATTGATAAATCGTTCTCAGGGCACCCGATTTGGGTGCCATATCCAGTGACACGTTCCTTAATTTGAGACGAAACCTTTGAGATGGTTTCAGGGATTTTCAATTCCCGCAATGAGGGGCCTCGGGGGCGCAACATGCCTTTATGTGAATTGATGTTTTCCAGGTGTTCGTGTCTTGAGCAGCGTAGACACATCTGACATCCGATTTGTAGTACCGTCAGCGGCGTTGGGACGCTGGTGTCGAGGTGGAGTTCTCCAGTTTGGTTTCGAGCATTGAAACTGGAGTTGAGGCGTGGGTCCCACGGGCTATCTTTCGAGGTGCATAGAGATTTTTGTAACTTTTTCATCGAACATCCGTTCGGGGCATGCGACCAGTCAATTCTAAGGGTTTTTTGATGTTATTGCAATGGTGCAACAAGCCCTCTTTAATTCAGCACACTGGTGCAGCCCCATGAGGGCCATTTTGGGAGTTGGCGGTGATTTCCAACATTATCACCGGGTGTCCATTTTGGACAAGTGAATTGTCCATCTTGTGTACTTTTTTGAGAGGATCACAATGGTGCGATCTGTTCACTATGGTTCGGGGCCAGGATGTGGGTCCCATGTGGCACCGCTCATGTGCGGTGCGCCAGAATGCATCTTTTCTTCCGGATATCTCTTCCACTCAAGTGAGGAGTCCTTTTGACATGTTTTCTGTAGGGGATCACAATGGTGCGATGTGCCTGACTGTTTTTGGAACCGAGGCTCGGGATCACGGGATGTCGTTCGGGTGTAAAATGGCGTTGGCAAACTTTTCCATCGGATATCCATTTGAGGTGAGTAAATAGTCTATCTCGCGTGTTTTTTCCGCAAGGATTACAATGGTGTAATCCATTCAAGCGAGCAGCGCCTCTTACGCAATCTTATTAATTGTGGAAATATGAAGGGTGATCCGGTGGTGATTCTTTTTTCTGGGTTCGGAATTGAACCCTTGGCGTGCTATTGCGTGCACTCCCATGTGAGGGAAGTAAATGTTTGAATTGATGTAGTTGGCCATGCTTGGGAAGATTAGGTGTAATGTTGGAGTTGTTACATTTACGCCCTTCGCGTTGATGTTAGGTGTCGTGTGCATGATAGCCTTTGGGATGGAAATGTGGTATACTCTGGATGTATATGGGAATGCTTAGAGGTACATGTGGTTTTTTGTACCAGAGATTGTTTGGGCGCTTGGTTGGAGTTGACCTGGGGACACACTTTATATAGGCCCCATGTTCTTGTCATGTTCTGCTTTATGTACCTTTGACCTCTTGCAATGTAGTGGGTCCTTCTATACTTTTTTATTTGACCAGCATGGGTGAGTTTCCCCCTGGTTCTTTTCTCGTTTGTTTCAGCAGTAGTGTTGAGTTTCTCCTGGTTCTGTGCTCCTTTGTTCGACCTGTAGGGTTCAGTTTCCCCTAGTTCTGTGATCGTTTGTTTGAACATCAGGGTTGAGTTTCCCCTAGTTCTGTTCTCCTTTGTTTTACCAGCAGGGTTGAGTGGGTTTCCTCCTGGTCTTGTTCACGATGGTTTCGACCAGAAGGGTTGAGTGGTTTTCCCAAGTATCTGTTCTCGATGGTTTGTCCGGCAGAGTATCATCATGTTCCCAGGTAGAGTTCTTGTGGATTCGGTGTGAGAAAAACATTATGTGGGCACCGATCCTCTACCCAGGAGGTTTTTTCTAGCAGGGCTAGCCAGGATGTTGTTTCCAGTAGGGCTGACCTATGGGGTACCATCCAACAGGGATGGACAGTGGGTTACCATCCAGTAGGGATGTCCACTACAGTAGTGTTCACCGAGCGATACCATCCAGCAGGGATGGCCAGAACAGTTCTGGTTTTACCTCTAGTGGTGCTGGGAGGTGGTCCTTGATGCCGACTTTACCTCCAGTTGGGCTGGTACGTGGTCCCCGATGCTGGGTTTACCTCTAGCTGGGTGGGGAAGTGGTCCCCAATGACGATTCCGAGACTCCCTCTAGTGGAGTACCCTTTTACGAGACTGGGCATTGGGACTCGTCGATGAAATTAGATGGGTCTCTCTCCAGTGGATTACCCTTTTACAGGACTGGGCATTGTGGCACCCGTCGAATCTTGCTGAGTCTCCCTCCAGTGGGAACCCATCGAATTCCAGGGATTACCCTTTAGCAGGGCTAGGTAGGGGGTCACCTATCGACTTTGAGGAGACCTCTTGACTATGGGGCAATGACGAGGTGTGGTTTGACGTTCCCCTAGAACTCTCAATTACGAGGGGCGCTTCCCCCTTGAGACACATCCTTGAGATGCAACCTAAACCCGTGCAGGCGATTCAGTGCCTCCCAAAGAGAATATTGTCAAGATGCAGTGATTTGAGCCCCTTGACATGCAGTTCGGGGCAGATATGCGGGATACTGGGCATCAATGGTGTTTACTTCTTGGACTGTTGGCTACTTACTTTCTTGGGCTGAGCTACGGGATGGAGATCCCCTTATGATATTGTTCGGATTTCTTGACAGAGCATATGGATATGTATATACCTTATTCTAGTAACCACTTTTTGGGTTTTGTTTACTCTCCTTCCATGAGAGGTGAAGACATGCGGGGTATGCCACGTGCTTTTTGTGCCTAGCTTCTCCTGGTTGGACGAGTCTACTCTACTTTAATAGGTAGGAGAGAATCGATGGCATTTTCATCTGCTCACCGTTTCCAGCTCCTTATGTCTTGATGAGTCTATCTCCTTTATCTTGTTTGGTTGAGCTAGACTCTCTACTGTTACTCTTTACTACACTCTCGGTTTTACTCCTTAATTTTCCCTACTTGATATACTACTCACCCTTCGATACCTCCTTTACTACTCCCTTGAGCATTCTGGGTATCCTACTAATTATTTTTATACTCACCCCTGCTAGGGCTTTGCCCACACTTGGTGTCCCCTTGCAGATGACAAACAGGTTGGTCGTGACTTCAGTGGAGCTTAGGAGTTCGGGAGCATATACCACATGAGGGTATCTTAGTCAGGTTCTGGGTGTGGGACCCTCCCAGCTGTTTGCTTTTGTTTACATTTTTTCAAGTTGTGGCACTTTTTGGGTTGGGCGTGTGTCTTGACCTTTTTATTTTCAATTTACTGTTAGCTTTTACATTGTACTTTTAGAGGTCAATGCACATTGAGGTTTATTTATAGCTGTTGGGACTTATCTTTCCCTTTTACTCTGCAATTTTGCATTGGGTGTACTTCTTGTGTGTGTACAAGTACTTAGGCAATGACCTCCCCAAGTTGTTGTGCCTTTGGCACTAGTCGCCAGCCCCTGGCCTATGGAGGCAGGCTTGGGGTAGTTTCGGCTCCAGCCTGGGTAGGTTCAGGTCGTGAAAAAGTGGTATCATAGATGGTTCATTCCTTGGGACATTGTGAGGATGTCCCTAAAAATGAATTGGTTGGGATTTTGGGCAACAATGTTAACGTGTCTTGAGAGCGGCTCTCAGGCCAGGGAGTCCAGTGATGGTGGAGCGGCCAATGTATCCATTCACCAAGACCCTGATAACCCGCTTGTTGTCTCAGCATGATGAGAGACTTGTTGCGGGGAAAAAACAAATTGGTTTGTGAAACACCTATGATTGAGTCTTTGACTGTCCTTCTTGAGTTAGCTCTCCATTGTTGTTACTATTATATACATATATGCTCATCTAACCGTGACACTCTTTGATAACATTTAGGATGTCTCTGCGAAGACAACCATCTAGGATACCATCTTTGGTTTGTGACGATGAACCTGTGATGTACGATGCCTTATTCCAGGACCCATCATGTGATCCCCTTTCTTTGGGTGGGTCGGTAGCGGCACCCCCACCTGGTGAGCAGCAGACAGCTCCAGCAGAGCAGACGGGGTTTGAGCGCTGTTTGAGCATGCCCCGTGTGTTCTAGTGATAGAGACCACTAAGGTTCAGTGGTGATACAGACCCTCCGGTAGCAGAGGTTTGGCTCGAGATAGTTGTTTGTCTTTCAGGCATGTCTAGATGCCTACAGATCTTATGGTGGCTTTGGCCTCAAGCCTTTTCCACGGAGCAGCTGGGCATTGGTGGAGTCTGGTGACTCAGTTTCTTGATGAGTCATCTCTTTCTAGAGGTTAAATTCAGTTGTTTCTTTGTGAGGAGTATTTCCCCTCCTACTTACGCTCTGTTCAGATCCAGAAGATCCTGTAATTTCAGCAGGGAGGGATGACGGTGGCCGAGTACGCGGCTATTTTCGCAGATCATGCATGATTTTACCCGGACTTTGTCCATGATGGAAACTTCCGAGCATTGAATTTTGAGCAGGGTCTCTTCCGAAAGATTAATTCTATTATAGTACCCTTGGGCATTCCCACTTATGATGGGGTCCTAGAGCAGGTACTGGTGATAGAAATCTTCATGTCACAATCTACAGTTGGTGGTGGCAGTAAGCACGATGGAGCTGAGACGTCTACTGTAGCTAGTGGGTGTCGGGTGACAGAACCTCGACGCAGGTGGCTTCTCGATAACTAGACTCAAGGGTGTGGTCATACACCACAGTGGGGTCGGAGGGAAGCCATGCAGCCTATAGAGATTCAGTGCAATGCTTGTGATGGGAGAGGTCACTTGGAACGAGACTGCCCGCTAAGGCATGTTGAGAATATCGGGCATGCGGCAGGTGCACCACCATGGTAGAGGCAACGTTGTAATATGAGTAGTGCCTAGAGAGGTGGTTCTAGTAGAGTTGAAGGAGGAGCTGGAAGTGGAAGATGACCTTACAAGGTTTTTTCATCGCCACTAGGTGGTCCACGTCAGGCTCCGGGAGCTGACATTTAGGACCACAGACAGCCGCGATCCTTGGATGTCTATGATCCTGCAGAGCATGAGGTGGTAAGAGGTACTCTCTACAGCTCTTCTACTTTTTGCAGTAGAATTGTTTGACACTCTGTGTGAAATTCTTTTTCTCCCTGCTCCTTGTTTGAGTTGTTACCAGGGTGGCGTAGGGCGTCGGTGTAACCCTATGTTGGAAAAGTAAAATATGAGGGAACTTTTCCGTTAGTCGATGGTGTCTACTCCTTCACAATCTGAGTATATAAGAGAGTCTTGGTCGTGGGACATCGACTGTGAATCCTTGCGTGACTAGATATCCTTGGGTGTTTCACCATATGGATATTCGGAAGGATGGAATCATCAGGCCTTGTTCCAGGTTCCTACAGTGATTCCAGTCACGGCGTGCGACGTAAGGGTTACGTCGGGGTGGTGAGCTATCCCCGAGGGCCTTCGGGCCGTTTGAGACCGTGAAAATGGATGGTGAGGTTCCCTACCACTGTGACCTAACCCCAAAGTCCGGAGTTTGTGCATGACATCTCCCACGTGACTCACCTGAGGAGATGAGTGTGTGCTCCTATGTACATCATAGGCAAGGGTAGACCTCGCCTAAACAGATCTAATCTTTTGGTCTATGTGTGGTGACGTGGGACTGTGCAAGATTTTTCCTAGGTACGGGAGATCCAGGTGTGGGCTTGGTACCCTGAGTTGTTCCCTGTTTTTGGCTTTTTAGGGAAAAATATATTGAAGGAGGGAATGAGGTTAGAACCTGTTTTTTCTGCAAAAGACATTGTAATATTTTTGATTTTTTTCCAGAGCAGCTCCTTCAGAGGTCTTGCGATTCCGAGCCCCGGTGTGCCCAGAATTAAATTTTCAGTGCGTTCACACTGGGCATGCCAAATAAATGGGATACCTCCTAAACGGTGCTCCGAATCAAAAATATGAGTGTACAGATGTGTCCTAAATGGGTTGTTTACCCTAGTAAAGACATAAAGTATGTCAGCACGAGACGTTGGGACCCCTCGCCCGTTACCGGAATGTTAAACGGATAAAGAAAATAATTAATTTATTTGTTTAATGGTTAAACTCAAGTATCTCTTAAACGGTGGCATGGATTGGAAAACCGAGGGAACCGTTGAGTTCTTAACTTTCCGTTTACCCTAGGAGGGGTGTAAGTTTCACGAGCGCGGGTCTTCTGTGAAAAATGCGGCACAGAGTGTTTTCGTAATTTGGTGACCTTGGGTGTTTAGTTTAATAACTTTTGAATGGGGCCTTAGATTATAATTCTGAGACCGCCGTTGAGCTGAGGAGGTGGTGTAATACCAAATGAAGGATTAACCTCTACCTCATCAAAAGTTTCGGAAGAAGGTTAAATTAAAGATGAAATATAATTAATTTTTTAATTAATTTTTTTCCCTTATATAAACATAACTCCTATCCCCTCTCCCCCATTTGTTCTCTGGCGGTAGGAGATATCAAAGGAAGCACATGTCCTCTCCCCTATCCTCAAGCCTTACTCTCCAAGGCGGTTGTAGATCCGGCTTCGGTGGATCGATGACGAAGCTCCGGGCTAAGCCCAACAAGGTAGGAGTTTTATGTTTTAGGTTTTAAATTTATAAATACTTATTTTGAGTTGATTTATGTGTCAAATTTCAATTTTATCTTCAAAAAAATCCCATGTATTCATAGTACATTTTCCGATATTTTCATTGCCTGTTTCAGTTTGAAAATCTGGGTCCTGAGGCGTTTTTAGTTTTCCGCGGAAGGTTAGTGGGTTTTTGGTTATTTCGGCAGTTTTTCTTTCTCCGGCGAGCTAGGATGGTTATCTGGTGAGGGTCCACTGGTGGCAGGGGCCACGGCTCATAGGTGGTGGATGGCCGGGGGTCGGGGGTGGGGGGTCGAGCGAGCGCGGCGATAGACGGTGGATGAAAGTGGGAGACTCCTCCGTGTGGCTGTGCTCCAGGCATCAGGCTCGGCAGTAGGGGATCCGAGCGGTGGCTCCAGGCAGAGGTCGGCACGAGGCTCCTCAGGAAAACGACTCGAGAGGATAGGCCAGCTATGCCAGCCTATTGATGTGGAGGCTAGGGCCGTGGAACGTGACCCCGCTCGGGAGACATACACTCGCCAGTGGAGGGTCTCTACGTGGAAAAGCATCCGACCGGCTATTGCCGGTCGGTGGATTCTTAAAAAAAGAATATAAAAATTATAAGTTTATCATAATAGTAATATTATTATTATTATCATTATTATTATTATTATTATGGAAATGATTTATAATTGATAAATCATTCGCAGGGTGACTGATTTGGGCGCCGTCTACGATGAAACATTCCTTAAATTGAGACGAAGCCTTTGGGATGGTTTCCGGGAATTTCAATTCCAAAAATGAGGGGCTTCGGGGAAGCAACACACCTTTAAGTGAATTGACATTTCTCCTGGGGTTCGTGTCTTGAGCGGAGCAGACACATATGATGTCCGATTTGAGCACTGTCAGTGGCATTGGGACCCTGGTGTCAGGGATGATTTTCCAGTGTGGATTCAGGTGTCGAAACCAGAGTTGGGTTGTGGGCCCCATGAGCCGTCTTTCGAGCTGCACATAGCTTTTTGTATCTTTTTCATTGGACGTCCGTTCGGGGCGTGCTACCAGTCAATTCTGAGGGTTTTTTTCGAGGTAATTTCAAGGGCGCAATCTACCCGCTTTAATTCGGCATGATGGCGCGGGTCCCATGAGGGTTGTTTTGGGAGTTGGTGGTGATTTCCAGCTTTATCACTGGGTGTCTATTTTGGACAAGTGAATAGTCCATCTTGTGTACTTTTTTCAGAGGATCGCAATGATTCGGTCCATTCGTTGTGCTTTGGGACTGGGATGCCGGTCCCACATATCACTGCTCGTGTGTGGTGGATCGGAATGCATCTTTTCATACGGATATTCATTCCACTCAAATGAGCAGTCTTTTTGACGTGTTTTCCTGAGGGGATCACAATGGTGTGATGTGCCCGACTATATTCGGGACCGAGTCTCAGGATCATGGGACATCATTCAGGCGTAAAGCAGTGTTGGAGACCTTTTCCATTAGATAACTATTTGAGGTGAGTAAATAGAATATCTCGCTGGTTTTTCCGTGAGGATTACAATGGTGTAATCTGTTCAGGAAAGCAAATCCTCTTACGTGATCTTATTAAATATTAAAATATAAAGGTTTATCTGGTGGCGGTTTGTCTTACTATGTTCGAAAGAGAACCCTTGGCTTGTAATCACGTGCACTCCTGTGTGAGTAAAGAAATTTTTTGAAGAGATGTAGTTGCCCGTTCCTGGGCCGATGAGGTGGAAAGTTGGAGTTGTTACTTTTACGCCCTTCGCGTTGACTTTGGGTGTCGTGTGCACAATAGCCTTTAGGATAGAAACGTGTTATACTCTTGGATTATACGGGAACCCTTAGAGGTACATGTGGTTGATTTTACCTGAGAATGTTTTTACGATTAGTTGGAGTTGACTTGGGGCCAAACGTCTTGTGGCCCCAAGTGCGTGATGTATTCTTCTTTACATACCATTGACCTCTCGCGACGTAGAGGGTCCTTATATACTCATTTGTTTGACCAGCAAGGCTGAGTTTACCCCTTGGTTCTGTTCTTGTTTGTTTCAACAGTAGGGTTGAGTTTCCCCTAGTTCTGTTCTTGTTTGTTTTACTAGCAGGGATGAGTCACCCGTGGTTCTGTTCTTGTTTCTTTGACCAGCAAGGTTGAGTTTCCCCTGGTTCTATTCTCGTTTGTTTGACTAGTAGGGATTAGTGGGTTTCTCTCTACTACTGTTCATGATGGTTTCAACCAGCAGGGTTGAGTGGTTTTCCCCTGGTTCTGTTCTCGATGGTTTGGCCGACAGAGTTACTTCGTGTTCCCTGGTAGAGTTCTTGTGGATTCGGTGTGTCCAAAACATTACACTGGCACCGATCCTCTACCCATGAGGTTGTTTCCAGCAGGGCTGGCTAGGAGGTTGTTTCTAGCAGGGCTGGCTAGTGGGGTACCATCCAGCAAGGATGGCCAGTGGGTTACCATTCAGCAGGGATTGCCAGTACAACAGTGTTCACCAAGAAGTACCATCTAGTAGGGATTGCTAGAGCAGATCCCGGTTTACCTCCAGCGGGGCTGGAAAGTGGTCCCTAATGCTGGTTTTTCCTCCAGATGGGCTGGGAAGTGGTCTATGTTGCCGGGTTTACCTCCAGCTGGGCTAGGAAGTGGTCACTGGTGACGGTTCTGAGACACCCTCCAGTGGAGTACCCTTTTACGGGACTAGGCATTGGGACTCATCGATGAATTTTGCCGAGTCTCCATCCAGTGGTTTACCCTTTTATAGGACTGGACAATGTGGCATCCGTCGACTCTTGCTAGGTCTCCATCCACTGGTAACCCATCGACTTCAAGGGATTAACCTCCAGTGGGGTTGGGTAGGGGGTCACCTGTCAACTTTGTGGAGACCTCTCGACTGCGGGGCAGTGACGAGTTGTGGTTCGACATTCCCCCAGAACTCTGAAGTACAAGGGGCGCATTCCCCACCGATATGAATCCTTTAGATGCAGCCTAAAACCGTGTGGGTGATTTGGTGCCACCCAAAGCGGATAGTGTCAAGTGGTGGTGATTTTATCCCCTTGAATTGCAGTTCGAGGTAGACGTGAGGGATGCTGAGCATTGATGGTGTTTACATCTGGGAATGTTGGTTACTCACATTCCTGGGCTGAGCTATGGGATGGAGATCCACTTATGATCTTGTTCGGGTTTATTGACTGAGAATATGGATATGTATATACCTTGTTCCAGTACCCACTTCGTGGTTTTTGTTTACTCTCTTTCAAGGATAGGAGAAGACACGTGGGGTATGCCACGTGCTTTCTGTTTCTAACTTCTTGTGGTTGTACGAGTCTACTCTACTGGTATAGGTAGCGAAGACTCAATGGGAAGTTCATCTTCTCACCATTTCCAGCTCCTTGGGTTTGGATGAGTCTATCTCATTTCTCTTGTTGGGTTGAGCTGGACTCTCTACTTTTACTCTTTACTGCACTCTCAGTTGTACTTCTTACATTTCCATGTTCAATCTACTTCTCACCCTTTGGTACATCCTATTTTGCTCCCTCAAGACTTGGGGGTATACTACTGAGTACTTTTATACTCAAAACTTCTTGGGATTTGCCCGCACTTGGTGTTCCCTTGCAAACGATGGACAAGTTGGTCGTGACTTCATTGGAGCATAGGAGTACGGGAGATTGGTCTGCGTCTGGTCGTCGTAGTCAGGTTCTAGGTGTGGCACCCTCCCTGCTGTTTGATTTTGTTTACCTGTTGTCATGTTGTGGAACTTTTCTTGTTCGGAATGTGTTTATCCCTTTTTGTTTTAAGTTTACCTTCAGCTGTTAATTTGTACATTTAGAGGTTGATGCACATTGTGGTTTATTTATAGCAATTGGTACTTTTCTTTCCCTTTTACTATGCACTTTTACATTGAGTGTGCTATGTGTGTGTGTGTGTATAGGTACCTCGGAAAAGGCCTCCCCGAGTTGTTGTTCCTTCTACGCTGGTCTCCAACCCCCTGCCTATGGAGGCAGGCTTGGGGTATTTGTGGCTCGATCCCGGGTAGGGTCAGGTCTTGACACCTAGTTCATTAGGGTGTGGGTACTCTACTACAAAATTTTTTCCCTATACTGAGAGGAATTATAGTGAGATGTGGTTTGATGTACCTTTTCATTCAAGAGAAAGTTATATTTTTCCCCACAGAGACAGGACATACTATCACAACCTAAAATAGTGAAGATGTGTTAGTGACACCCAATTGGGATAGTGTCAAGGTTACTTGATTGATCCCATTTTACTTTTGTGTCCAAGGAATATGTGTGGGATGATGTGAATCATTGATAGATACTTTCATAACTATTATAGAGACTTCTATTGGGAGGAGATATGAGTGAGAGATCCCTTTATTCTCCTTTTTCAGTTTCTTTTTACTAACCATATATATATATATATATATATCATATTTTAGTACCCATTAATTGGGATTTGGTAACTCACTATCCAAGAGAGGAGAATATGTGTGGGGTATGCCGTGATCTCTCCAAGTCGTGCTTCCCATCATTGGACGAGTCCACTATACTAATGTATATGTGAAGACTCAATGAGAAGTTCACCTTCCAACTATTTAGATATCACTGTGTTATGATGAGTTTTTTGTCACACTCTTGTTAGGTTGAGTTGTTCTCTTTTACATCACCTTTTTTATATTTTCTTTTCATCTTTGGTGTATCTATTACTTCTCCTCTTTTCATTTTAGATAACCCTACTGCTTAATTTTATATTCACCCTTTCATGGGATTTGGAAATAGTTTTCATGACTTATGAGGATGACATGCAGGTTGATCGTGACTTCTGATGAGCATATGGATACTGGTGCTTGGATCACATACAGAGGTCATAGCAAGGGACCAGGTAGAGGGGATCACTTAGATGTTTCAACTTTTAAATTACGGTAAGATTTTGGTACTTCTCTGGTTATGGGTGTATTTTTCACTTTTCCATTCAGTTTATATTAGTGAACTTGTACCAGTAATAGGTCCATGTTTGTTTAGTTTATTTACAACAGTGTAGAATAATTATTTTCTTTCCCTCCACACATTTTCGTTGAGTTTTGTGTGTGTGTGTGTTTGTGTGTATGTAATTATTCAATGTGTTCACTATATTTAATGTGCCTTCAGCACATATTTACACTCTATGGAATCTAGAGGTAGGCATGGGGTAGTTTCGGCATGAGCACCAACATGAATCGGGTCAAGAAAAGTTGTTTTCATAGTTGTTTCATTCCTTGGGATGTTGTTATAACATTCAATAAAAATGAATTGGATGGTATTTAAAGAATAATTTCAAGTATCTCAAGAGAATCTCTCGGGACAAGTAGTCCAGTGATGGTGCAACAACCATAATTTCCCTTCATTGAAACGAACAACATGTTGGTCGACTCAGAACCCTGAAACATTTGTTGCAGTGATCAATGGTACATGCATTATAGAGGAATGAGACAATGACTATCCTTCTTGAGTCATATAACCATTGTTTCTGATATATATAAAAGTTCATCTGACCATGGTACTTCTTGATAATCTTTAGGATGCCTCCATGATGACAACTAGCCAAGATACCATCTCTGGTTCATGAAGATGACCATATGATCCATGATAACTCATTTAACATTTCATAATATAATCCCATTACACCACATGGAAGGAAGAAGCACATACACCTATTAAGAAGCAGATTGTCTCCACATAGCAGGCTGTAGACATTCATAGTTTGTACGCACAACACAGGTTTCAGTTCCAGAGACCATTGAAGATCTATAGTGACACTAGTGCAGAAAACATTTTTTACTTCACCATTTTTTACGTCGGTTATATAAAACCGACGTCATAATATGTAAAATGAGGTTTTTTACGTCGGTTATTTAATAACTGACGTAAAAACCCGTGTTCGGTACACCTTTAATGTCGGTTATTTTTATAACCGACATTATTAATCGCGCGGCTTCGTTTTTTACGTCGGTTATACATTAACCGCCGTAAAAAACAGAAGCGGGGGGTGTTTGTTACGTCGGTTATTCAATAACCGACGTAACAAATCGACATATGTACGAGTTATTACGTCGGTTATTAAATAACCGACGTAAAAAACGCGGTTTTTGAAGGCCTATTTACGTCGGTTATAAAATAACCGACGTAAAAAAAGAATCTGCAGATGTTTTTGACGTCGGTTATTCCATAACCGACGTAAAAAAACGCGGATTTTTAGCCCTTTATAACGTCGGTTATAAAATAACCGACGTAAAAAAAGAATCGGAGGAAGGTTTTTACGTCGGTTATGGAATAACCGACATTATAAATGTTCTTAAAAAAATTATAACGTCGGTTATTGAATAACCGACGTGATAACTCATTTAAAAATTTGCCCAGACCCGTGGATTGTCATTCGCGAGTTTACCTTCGACAGTCGCGACTCGTCTCTCTCGCGCGTAAACCCGAATCAGCTCGTCCATTTCGTTGTTTTAGATTCGTTTTGCGATCATCGTTTCTCATATTTAATCTCCTCAGATCAATCATCTAAACTCGCAGCACTCAGGTAATCCTCCCACTCGTTCGTTTTTTTTTCGCGGATAGTATATATATATGTGTTGTGATTTTTTTGTTGAAACTAGCTAAGATTCTTCGATTGCGAACCCTTTTAACTTGTTTTGGCACCATAATCTTATTTATCATCCCTAGATCTATTAGTTCGACTTGCAATATTGACTAATTTTATGATTTCACTAATTTTTCGTCGTTTTCTATAAATCCCCGAGAGGGTTGGGGCGTGTCCATTTGGATGGGTTTCCCTTTTACAGTTGTTACTACTTTATTTACACACAACCGTGGCATAGGTGCATGGATTTGGGGGTGGGGGTTGTGGGGGGCTGTCCAAGTGGGTGGCGGCCTCTCCAGAGGGTATTTGGGGTTGTCCGGGTGGGTGGGGAGGCTGTCCAGAGGGTTGGGGGATGTCCAGGGGGGTGTCCAAGGGGGTAGGGGGTGGGGGTGGTGTCCAGGAGGGGCGAGGGGCTATCCAGAGGGGTCGGGGGGTGTCCAGGGGGGTTTACAAGGGGGTGGGTTGGTGTGGGGGGTTGTCCAAGGGTGTGGGTGGGTGTTGGGGGGTGTCCAGGGGGGTGTCCAAGCAGGTCGGGGGTGGGGGGTTGTGTCCAGGAGGGGTGGGGGTGCTTTCTAGAGGGGTCGGGGGCTGTCCAGAGGGGCCGGTGGGTGTCCAGGGTGGTGTCCAAGGGGATGGGTGGGTGTGGGGGGTTGTCCATGGGGGTGGCGGCCTGTCCAGAGTGGTCGGTGGGGTGTCCAGGGGGGGTGTCCAAAGGGGTGGATGGGTGTGGGGGGCTGTCCAAGTGGGTGGCGGCCTCTCAAGAGGGTATTTGGGGTTGTCCGGGTGGGTGGGGGTGGGGGGGGGGGCTGCCCAGAGGGTTGGGGATGTCCAGGGGGTTTCCAAGGGGGTAGGGGGTGGGGGGTGGTGTCCAGGAGGGGCGGGGGGCTGTCCAGAGGGGTCGGGGGGTGTCCAGGGGGGTTTACAAGGGGGTGGGTGGGTGTGGGGGGCTGTCCAAGGGTGTGGGTGGGTGTTGGGGGTGTCCAGGGGGGTGTCCAAGGGGGTAGGGGGTGGGGTGTGGTGTTTAGGAGGGGTGGGGGGGGGGGGCTGTCCAGAGGGTTGGGGGGTGTCCAGGGGGGTGTCCAAGCATGTCGGGGGTGGGGGGTTGTGTCCAGGAGGGGTGGGGGTGCTTTCTAGTGGGGTCGGTGGGGGTGTCCAGGGGGGTGTCCAAGGGTGTGGGTGGGTGTTGGGGGGTGTCCAGGGGGGTGTCCAAGCATGTCGGGGGTGGGGGGTTGTGTCCAGGAGGGGTGGGGGTGCTTTCTAGAGGGGTCGTGGGCTGTCCAAAGGGGTCGGGGGGTGTCCAGGGTGGTGTCCAAGGGGATGGGTGGGTGTGGGGGGCTGTCCAAGGGGGTGGCGGCCTGTCCAGAGGGGTCGGTGGGGTGTCCAAGGGGGTGTCCAAGGGGGTGGATGGGTGTGGGGGGCTGTCCAAGTGGGTGGCGGCCTCTCCAGAGGGTATTTGGGGTTGTCCGGGTGGGTGGGGGGCTGCCCAGAGGGTTGGGGGATGTCCAGGGGGGTGTCCAAGGGGGTAGGGGGTGGGGGTGGTGTCCAGGAGGGGTGGGGGGTTGTCCAGAGGGGTCGGGTGGTGTCCAGGGGGGTTTACAAGGGGGTGGGTGGGTGTGGGGGCTGTCCAAGGGTGTGGGTGGGTGTTGGGGGTGTCCAGGGGGGTGTCCAAGGGGGTAGGGGGTGGGGGTGGTGTTTAGGAGGGGTGGGGGGCTGTCCAGAGGGTTGGGGGGTGTCCAGGGGGGTGTCCAAGCATGTCGGGGGTGGGGGTTGTGTCCAGGAGGGGTGGGGGTGCTTTCTAGAGGGGTCGGGGGCTGTCCAGAGGGGTCGGGTGTGTCCAGGGTGGTGTCCAAGGGGATGGTTGGGTGTGGGGGGTGTCCAAGGGGGTGGTGGCCTGTCCAGAGGGGTCGGTGGGGTGTTCAGGGGGGTGTCCAAGGGGGTGGATGGGTGTGGGGGGCTGTCCAAGTGGGTGGCGGCCTCTCCAGAGGGTATTTGGGGTTGTCCGGGTGGGTGGGGGGTTGTCCAGAGGGTTGGGGGATGTCCAGGGGGGTGTCCAAGGGGGTAGGGGGTGGGGGGTGGTGTCTAGGAGGGGCGGGGGGCTGTCCAGAGGGGTCGGGGGGTGTCCAGGGGGGGTGTTATATTTTACTATATTTTGTTTAAAAAATAATATTCAAGCATATTTTTTTAAATACACATCGATTTGTTTTATATTTCAAAATTGTTTACATTCAAATTATGATTTTTTTCATATATACATATATTTTTCTTATCTAAAAAATATATATATTTTTGCTATTTGTTATAGGTAATAATGAGTCGAAGTTGGATTACGGCACATCGAATGAGCAATGAATATGAGGAAGGTGTTGATGCCTTTTTGGAATTTGCTAAACGAAATGTTCCAAGTAGTGACATTTTTTTCTTTCCATGCCTGAAATGTCTGAATATGAAGAAGTTGAAAAGTAGAGAGATAAAAGATCATCTGATTTGTTAGGGTTTCAATCCGAGTTACAACCCTTGGATTTGGCATGGCGAAACTGGACAGAATGTCACTGATGATAATGAATCGCAAGATGGTAACTCCGATGGAATTGAAGAAATGATTCACGATATTGTACCAGAACAAATTGAGATAGAACTGACAGTTGCACGTCTATATGGTGATGCCGAAAAACCATTATATCCTGGTTGTACAGATTTTATGGTTTTGTCGGTGGTGTTAAGATTGATTAACCTGAAGGAGAAACATGGATGGAGTGACAGAAGTTTTACAGAGCTCCTACAATTGATGAAAGACATTCTTCCAAAAGATAACGATCTTCCAGATTCACATTATAAGGCCAAAAAAATATTATGCCCGATGGGATTGGGATACAGGAAAATACATGCCTGTCCGAATGACTGCATTATATATAAGAAGGAATATGAATTTCTGAAAGAGTGTCCTAAATGTGGGACATCACGGTATAAGGTGAAAGAAAAATCAAAAGCTGATGTAGAGATTACAAAGCTCCCTTCAAAGGTATTTTGGTATCTTTCTATAATTCCTCGTTTCAAACGTTTATTTTCTAATTCACATGATGCAAAAAGGTTAAGATGGCATGCTGATGAGCGGGTATGTGATGGAAAAATACGTCATCCAGCTGATTGTCCACAATGGAAGAAAATTGATGCCCAGTACCCTACATTTGGAAATGAAATTAGAAATCTGAGACTAGGCTTGTGCACAGATGGAATGAATCCATACCGAACCCTCAGTAGCACACATAGTTCATGGCTTGTTTTATTGGTAATTTACAACCTCTCTCCTGAAGTTTGTATGAAGCGCAAATATGTCATGTTGAGTATCATGATCTCTGGTCCAAAGCAACCCGGCAATGATATTGATGTATACTTGTCACCGCTGATTGATGATTTGAAACGGTTATGGGCTGATGGTATTAGGGTGTATGATTCTTATAAAATGGAATATTTTCAACTGCATGCAGTGCTTCTATTCAGTATAAATGACTTCCCAGCATATGGAAATTTGTCTGGATACAGTGTTAAAGGGCATAAAGCATGTCCAATTTTCGAACAACAAACGTCATATTGTCAATTGCATCATGGGAGGAAAACAGTGTACATGGGTCATCGAAAGTTTTTGCCTATGGATCACCTTTATAGAAGACTAAATAAGGCATTCAATGGCTCACAAGAATTTGATACTGCTCCAAAACCTTTATCCCCAGATTTGTATTTTGAGAGGGTGAAAAACCTTGATGTGACATTGGGAAAGACACAGAAATCTGGTAATGATAGACATATTTGGAAGAAAAGGTCATTATTTTTTGAGCTACCATATTGGAGGTATCATGAAGTCAAACATAATATTGATGTCATGCACGTGGAGAAGAATATCTGTGATTCTTTGATCAGAACATTGCTAGATATTAAAGGAAAGAAAAAAGATGGGTTGAATGCAATGTTAGACCTACTATCAATGGGAATACGTTTGGAGTTAGCTCCCACTCCTAAAGGAAGACGAACATTTCTTCCTCCGGATTGTCATACATTATCGAAGAGGGAGAAAAGTAGCTTCTGTCAGTGTCTTCATGATATCAAAGTGCCTCAAGGTTATTCTTAAAATGTAAAAAATTATGTCTCATTGAAAGACTTGAAGTTGATAGGTATGAAATCACATGATTGTCACGTCATGATGCAACAAATTCTACCAGTTGCACTGCGTGGAATATTTCCCATCTGTGTCAGAAAGACTATAATGAGTTTGTGTTATTTTTTCAATTCAATTTGTAACAAGGCGATTGATGTGAATGCTTTGAACATTTTGGAAAAGGATGCAATTTTTATACTTTGTCATTTGGAAATGTATTTTCCTCCAACTTTTTTTGATATGATGGTGCATTTAATGATTCATCTAGTTCGAGAAATAAAGCGTTGTGGACCTGTATATCTTCGTTGGATGTATCCTTTTGAAAGGTATATGAAAATATTAAAGGGATATGTTAAAAATCCATATCGACCTGAAGCCTCCATTATTGAAAAGTATATTTCTGAGGAGGTAGCAGAGTTTTGTACGAGCTACTTGGCTACGGCGCAACACATAGGTTTGCCTCCATCTCGCCATGAATGGGTTAATAATGAGGGAAAGGGGATTCGTGGCTTGAAAGTCAAATCACTGTCAGCTGAACAGATGAAGAAGTTAGAATCATACATCTTGAATAACATAGCTGATGTTCAACCGTATATCACATTGCATATTAATGAGTTGAAACAATGTCATCCAAAGAAGAAAGAAATGTGGATTTTGAATGAGCACAACAAAACTTTTTTGCCATGGTTTAAAAAGACCTTGCTTGGTAGATCAGATGTATCAGAGACATTGAAATGGATAGTGGGTGGTCCATCTTTAAATGTGATAACATGGTCCGCTTATGACATTAATGGCTATACATTTCATACGAAAGCTCAGGACAACAGAAGTGAAGTTCAGAATAGTGGTGTATTGGTGTTTGCAGAAGCAATGCATTTTTCGAGTGCTAAGGACAGAAACCAAATTTCGGCATCAAGTGCATATTATGGAGTGATTGAAGACATATGGGAGGCTGATTACTTTAAAATTAAAGTTCATGTTTTTAACTGTAAATGGTTTATCGGTAACAACAGTGTCAGACACGATGAATTTGGAATGACACTTGTTAATCTGAATAGATTGGTAGACACAGCTGATTCTTTTATAATGGCAACACATGCCAAACAAATTTTCTATGTAGTAGATCAATCAGATATGCTGTGGGCTGTTGTTTTACAAGGGAAAAAACAATATGTTGGTGAGGATGAATTTGAAGAAGATGCTGATTTATGTGAGATCCCTACTTCCATGGAAAGATTAACAGAACATAATGATGAGTATGTTGAAGACATGGTTTGTGCCATAAGGAACGATCACGACGAAGGAATTTGGGAAAACAATCCAACTGTACATTCCTAAAATTACAGGTAACACATGTTTATTTCTTGTTTACATTTAGTTTTTTCATATAATGTTAGATATTGTAAATTTTTTACTTATTAAAACATGTATCAAACCAAAATGATAAAACAATAAAAACCGTAAAGAGGAGAAGTCATGGGCGCACCGGCGGGCCGGTGGTCCAGACAGAGAGGAAGGCTCTCTGTCTGGTCCACCGGCCGGCCAGTGGTGAGCCAGCGGCCGGCCGGTGACACTAGGCAGTGGGCAAGTCTACTGCCTGGGTCCTCCGGCTGGCCGGTGAGCTCACACCGGCTGACCGGTGGACTCAGTGAGTCCACTTTTCAGCTTTCTTGGGCCAACTCCTTGGCAACCTTTTGCCTATAAACAAAAACACTTGAAAACAAGTTAGAACATAATAAGAGTGATTGTGATCATTAAAATCCAAGAGAGTGTGGTACAACAGACTGTGTTTACCATGTTTGTCATTGTTTAACATGCTTACCATATTACCAATGTTTACTATTATGTAATTTAGTACACTTTTCTATTTTCTGATTAAGTAGTTTACAATATTTGAATTTGTATATTTGTGAACTAATGTTTGTTTTTTTGATTTGAAGGAAAATGACAGATCAATCAGTTGATCAGCCACATGATTCTGGAGATGAGCATATTGGTCATACATCTGGGGAGGAACATTCACATGCTCCTATTACGAAAAAGAGTTCAAAGGTTGGTAAGCGTGGGTGCACACGTTTACCAAAATTATCACTTGCCCGTACAAAGGAGGAGAGGATAGTCGTGGAGTTTGATGATGATGATCTTCCTAGAGGTCCAAATGCTAAAGATTTTAAGGGTTTTGTAGCAACTCAGGCTAAGAGCAAAGTAAGCATTCTCTATGATGATTGGAGAAGTGTGGATAAGGCGATAATTTCTCAGCTGTGGGAGACCATTTTCGTAAGATCTTTTGCTATTGTTTGACTGTTCTTTAAATGTTTCTAGTATATATAATATTTTTAACCTCTTTTTTATCAGATGACATTTGATATTCCTGACACTGGAGGAGTCAGGAAGAAATGCTTATCGTTGGCTCCTAGGAGATGGAGGGATTTCAAATCAACCCTCTCATCTGATTTCATTTATGGTCATAGGAGTCGTGAGAATCCATGTCGTATATATCCTTTTATAAATGAAGACACATGGAGACAATTTTTTGAAAGTAGAAGAAAAGAATCATTTTTGGTAAGGGCAATGTAAACTTTTATAAGCTTTCTTATATAAATGATCTTATTATTGTTTTGTTAATGATTACTTATTCTTAATTTACAGCAAACAAGGAAAGCTCATCAAGAGATCCAATCTAAAAATGTATACCCTCATAGTTTATCTCGGGGAGGGTATGCATTATTGGAAGAACAAATGATGGCAGAAAAATTTCAACAACTAAGAGATGAGTCTTCAAGCTCTGGAGAGGTGGCCCCTCCATCCCCTCCATCTAGACATGAGAAATGGAAAAGAGCTCGGAAGGGCAAAAAAGGACAATATCTTTCGAAAGAATCGAGAATCGTAGTTGAGAGGATTGTAAGATATCTATTTTATTTATTTAAGTTTACTATTTTCGTCATATATTTCCAATCATTATAGAAATGTTCAATTAATTATTACAGGACTCTCTTGAGGAGCAGAGTTCACAGGGGACATTTACACCATATGGGAGGGAAGATATTTTATCTGTGGCATTGGGAAAGCCCGAACATCCTGGCCGTGTAAGAGGATATCTGGGAGGTGTATCGGTAAGAAAAGTGTTGCCACGTTCCTCAACTTCTAACGTTGAGGGAGTTTATAAAAAAAATAGAATCCTTGGAGGCTGAAGTCCATAATATTAATGCGACAATGGAGGAAAAGATTAGAGCATCGGTGCAGTTTATGTTTGCAAACTTGCAAAGTCAATTTCAGGGTGCAGCTCCCACTCCACCTCTCCCAGTAGCTCCCACTCCCCCACCTCAGCCTGCGGACCCCATTTTTGATCCTCCTCCTCCACCGCAGCTACCTACTTATTGTGAGTTGTATGTTGATGATCCTCAACATCATATAGTTGCATATGGGATGGTATATTGTATAGGAGATACAGTTCATCATCAACAGTTAGAGGTAGAGAATCAGAGGGTCACTGTACAGGATATTATAGATAGATCAGCTCGGATACCATTACCTACATATGAGGTGACGATAGTTGGACATAGTATCGGCCATTTTTTACTTTGTCCATCCAGACTTCTTCGACTCATTACCATAGAGGTATGGATGTTATATATTTTATTTTATATTTTTATTAATGTTTTATCATTTGAAAACTAAAATATTTTTCAATTTATTTTTACAGGAATACTTCAAAGGTAAAGAAATACTGTACAGACAACAACAAAGACAGATAGCTATGACATCAAATGCAGATACTAGCAGTCTTGACAAATTGTCAAGATATTCAAATTTGTTGGCGGATCATTATGACTTTACAATGGAAGCTCATGTCTGTGGACGTGAACTAAGTGTGGGGATTATGAAAACTGATATCATGGAGTTTTTCACTAGAGATAAGTTGGGCATCAACGTGGTGCAAATTTTTATCATGTAAGTCTTAACACCTTTTCCTTGCGTTATATTTATTAAAAATGTATACTTATGTCTGCTTTGTATTAGGTATCTGTATAAAATTTGTGATAGGAATGAGGTGACAGACTTATATGGATTCGTGGACCCACAATTGATTTCCCCTGAAGCATGTGCATTGGATGAGGAACAAAGAATGATTTATATTGCTGATAGATTTGAAAAGAATGTAATCACACAGTGTGGGATGATTCCTTTTTGTGAGAGGTATGAAACACATCCCTCTCAAAGAGTTAATTATCTTTTAACATAAAAAACCACTAACGTTAAATTTCCTTTTATCAGGGATCATTGGATGTTAGGGGTTTTTTGCCCTAGGGAGAAAGCACTTTATTGGATATGCTCTCTCCATGATGATGTGCGAGAAAGTTTTAAGAATATATTGGAAACTTAAGTTTCAATTTCACAATAGTTTAATATATTATAATGAATTTTAAATTTACCCCATTCGTATTATTTTCTAACAGGTCATGGGTCCACTTTCAAAAAAGCGCAAAGAAAAGTAATTTCAAGATCAAATATGTACATGAGAAGGTAAATATCCATTTATAATTTGTACATTTTGATTTATTACATAAAAATAATATATTGAATTTACACTCATTCAAACAGAAATGTCATGAGCAACAAGGCATCATCGAATGCGGATATTACATGTTAAGATTTATGTATGAAATAATAACAACTGGGACAGTTCTGAGTTTTGACCTAGTAAGATTTCCTCTTTCTCATAATATTTCAATTTGATTTATTCATTATACACGTTGACTACTATCCTTTTCCTTTGTAGCTTTTGATGACCCTCAACCCTTTACTGCTGAAGATATCAAACACTTACAAGTGGAGTGGTCAAATTATTTTACAGGTTTGATTAACTTTTAGTTGTTTGTAATGTAAAATGTAATTTTGAATATTGTCAATGTAATTGTGTATTTCGTAGTCGTTTAGGTTGGATTTAGTTTTTTTTTAAGTTGACAGTGTAAGTTTTTAATGTTATATAAGTGAATGTTTAATTTTTCTCTACTTCTTGTTTTGGTCTACTATTGATGGTTTTTCTGGTCTGGATTTTGGTATGGGGGGAGAGGTTCCAAGGGGGTGGGTGGGTGTTTGGGGGGTGACCAAGGGATATGGGAGGGGTGTCCAAGGTGTGTTTGGGGCTGTCCTAGGGGTCGGTGGGGGGGGGTGTAAATGAGGGTGGGGGTGTCCAAGGGGTGGGGGTGTCCAAGGGATATGGGAGGGGTGTCCAAGGTGTGTTTGGGGCTGTCTAAGGGGTCGGTTGGGTGTAAATGAGGGTGGGGGGGGGGGGGGCTGTCCAAGGGGTGGGGGTGTCCAAGTGGTGGGGGTGTCCAAGGGATATAGGAGGGGTGTCCAAGGGGTGTTTGGGGCTGTCCAAGGGGATGGGGGGGTTTCCAAGGGGTCGGGGGGGTTCCAAGGGGTCGGGGGGGTGTCCAGGGGGTGGGGGGGGGGGGGCTGTCCAAGGGGTGGGGGTGTCCAAGGGATATGGGAGGGGTGTCCAAGGGGTGTTTGGGGCTGTCCTAGTGTTCGGGGGGTGTAAATGAGGGTGGGGGGGGGGGGCTGTCGAAGGGGTGGGGGTGTCCAAGGGGTGGGGGGGGTGTCCAAGGGATATGGGAGTGGTGTCCAAGGTGTCTGGGAGTTCTGTCCAAGGGGCCGGTTGGGTGTAAATGAGGGTGGGGGGCTGTCCAAGGGGTGGGGTGTCCAAGGGGTGGGGGGTGTCCAAGGGATATGGGAGGGGTGTCCAAGGGGTGTTTGGGGCTGTCCAAGGGCTCGGGGGGGGGGGGGGGGGGGTGTCCACGGGTCGAGGGGGGGGGGTGTCCAAGGGGTCTGGGAGGGCTGTCAAGGTGTGGGGGGTGTCCAATGGGTGTTTGAGGCTGTACTAGGGGTCTTGGGGGTGTAAATGAGGGTGGGGGGCTATCCAAGGGGTGGGGGTGTCCAATGGGTGGGGGGTGCCCAAGGGATATGGGAGGGGTGTCCAAGGGGTGTTTGGGGCTGTCCTAGTGTTCGGGGGTTGTAAATGAGGGTGGGGGGGCTGTCGAAGGGGTGGGGGTGTCCAAGGGGTGGGGGTGTCCAAGGGATATGGGAGTGGTGTCCAAGGTGTCTGGGAGTTCTGTCCAAGGGGCCGGTTGGGTGTAAATGAGGGTGGGGGCTGTCCAAGGGGTGGGGGGTGTCCAAGGGGTGGGGGGTGCCCAAGGGATATGGGAGGGGTGTCCAAGGGGTGTTTGGGGCTGTCCTAGTGTCCGGGGGGTGTAAATGAGGGTGGGGGGGCTGTCGAAGGGGTGGGGGTGTCCAAGGGGTGGGGGGTGTCCAAGGGATATGGGAGTGGTGTCCAAGGTGTCTGGGAGTTCTGTCCAAGGGGCCGGTTGGGTGTAAATGAGGGTGGGGGGGCTGTCCAAGGGGTGGGGGGTGTCCAAGGGTTGGGGGGGTGTCCAAGGGATATGGGAGGGGTGTCCAATGGGTGTTTGAGGCTGTACTAGGGTTCGTGGGGGTGTAAATGAGGGTGGGGGGGCTGTCCAAGGGGTGGGGGTGTCCAAGGGTTGTGGTGGGGCTCCAATGTGGTGGGGGAGGGATGGCCAGGTTGTTAGGTGGGTATAGATGAGGGTGGGGTTCAATTGGGGCTTGGGGGAGGGATGGCATGGTTATTTTTGTTGTTTGGTTTCTGGTTGCTTTTTGGTGAGAGCAGTGCAATTATTTAAAAAAAATATATCGCTTTCACGTCGGTTATTTTATAACCGACGTGGTAAATAAATCGGTAGGGGTTTATCACATCGGTTTTTTCGAGAACCGACGTGATAAACCGTTCCCGGGCCTTTTATCACGTCAGTTCTTAATATAATCGACGTGCTAAAAGGCCTGGGAATCGATTTACCACGTCGGTTATTGGATAACCGACGTGCTAAAATGTTTCCCAGGTCTTTTTATCACGTCGGTTATTTAAGAACCCGACGTGATAATAGGCCCGAGGAAGGGTTAATCAAGTCGGTTATGTCATAACCGACGTTATAAACGATATCCCAGGCGTTTTATCACGTCGGTTTAGAAATAACCGACGTGATAAACCCCCCCCCCCCCCCCCCCTCCCGCATATTTATCACGTCGGTTATTATATAACTGACGTGCCAAACCCCCCCCCCCCCCCCCCCGCGGTTTATCACGGCGGTTATATAATAACCGCCGTTATAAATCCCCATCCCCCATCATTTTTCACGTCGGTTATTAATGAACCGACGTGATAAACACTATGATGTTAGGGATGTTACGTCGGGTTTTAACCGACGTAAAAAATGTTATTTATAACGTCGTTCGTATTAACGTCGCCTAAAAACCGATGTAAATAATGAAAAATAACCGACGTAAAAAATGTTTTCTGCACTAGTGTGAGCCTGATCCTCATGCTGAAGTGGAATTGATAGAGTCTATTGTCTACTTATTTATGATTTTTTGGGCATTAACTGATAATATGGTGGACTGCATAGCCCTAAATTTCCACAAGAAATATAGATATTGGTTGATCTTTGATACCTATATGCACGATGAGTATTCACTCTTGTGGGATGTCTTCTAGTAGTTTTTATGGGAGGATTATTACCCCTCATACTTCTGCTCCATTCAGATTCAAGAGATAATGGTGTTTCAGTAAGGATAGAGGATGGTGGATGAGTATGTAGATAGTTTCACAAAGATATCTTGGTGCTATATAGACATGATACACAATATCTAATTCCTATAACAAAATACCGATCAGGGACTCCAATGATATATCCTATCCAACATAGTACCCTAGTGCTTCCCTAGCAACATTTGGGTGATAGAGAGGGAACTAGTGATAGATATCCTTCTGTAAAAGGGAATCGAGATATAAGGCTTTATTAGTGAGGTAAAATGGTCAGATACATTGTAGCGACGGGTGAGGTCACTTAGTTAAGGAAAATTCAGAGCACCAAGACAGTCAATATTGTGATCATCCTATGATTGTGATGACTGAGATCACATGAAATTACACAACTCGACATGATGTACTGAGCCTCCCAAGATGGTAGTGGATGTGCTTCCATGGAATAGACAATGTTATGATTAGGGATCCCCCAATTGGTTATAGGGTGGCACCCAGGGAGGCGGTGATAGTTGAGGAGGATGATCTGTTTGCAGTGTACGATGCTCTACGTACCTTCCACCACTTCCCCCAAAAATCCAATGTTTCTCACAGGGGGCTAGAAGCTAGGGTCGTATTTAGCTTCAATCATTGGATTTTTATAGTCCTGCATCACATGAGATGATAAGAGGGACAACATATTTTTTTCTACTTTTTCATGTATAACTTGTTAGAAATTTTGTGACTTACTCGTCCTTCACTGAATTTTTGTTGATATTTTATAAGCTTGGCATAATGTTTTGTTGTAACCATTGGTGATGTCGTTCGATCTAGCTTTTAGTGCATGGGGAAGAGGGGCCCGCCCTCGAGATGCATTACTATGATATGAGAAACACTGTGAGGAATATTTAGTGCATCCAAAATAATATAGTATCGAGTTATGGTGGATGAATCCCTATAACATGTGAATTCACTGTGAGGTTTTGAATTGGAGTTTCAGTGAAGGTATTGGCATTTATAGTGGATTTATCCTAGTTGGACTCATATTTATTGGAACACCACTAGTGGGGGTATATGATTTGGGGTTACCCTTCTCTAAATATAGGCGAGGACATGTGGGATATGAAAATTTATTTATTGTTCAATATTCTTCTGGTTGGATTACTCACCGATAATGTATGTGGGTACCTTTGGGTGCTCAAAATTTAAATAATGGATGAGGTGAATAAGATCCAATTAAAATAACTACATAATACACTACATGTATGTAGAAGAAGGATTATCACCTAGAGGATTTAATATCACTATCATATGTGAGGAAAAATTGTGGTATACTCAGACCATGATGGTTTCAGGTATAGCTTCACCCAGGAGACCTGAATCTAAGGCAGTAGAGCTGGTTGGAGATCCAGTAGGACTATGAATTGGACATAGTCTATACTCCATGGGCGGGAAATGAAGTAGCATATTCTCTAAGGTGGAAGACCAATGCTCTCTTAGTGCAGTGTGTTTCAATGTATTTAGCATCACTGTAGTTGACTCTGGTGGAACAATAGGGTATAGTTTCCTTCATTCAATTTTGTTGAATCCTTCACCTGTTCAATGTGTGATAGATCCCAATTATGAGATCATTCCTGATATGATATACAATGGTGAATCACAATATGGATATTCTAAAAAAGATAATCATGAGATTTTTCACTAGGGAAAACATGGGTCTCAGTAGTGATGGAAGAAGAGGTGATTCAATAGTTACAAACATATCCCTTAGTTGTGAATCTGAATTTGCGAAGGATATACAATTCCGAATCATTTTGGGGGTCCAAAATGATAATAAGCGTTCCTAAGTTCATCTATTGATGCATTACATGTTGGTAGGTAAAGGATAAGTAATTATATTCGATCAGTTTTTTATAACCTCTTTTGATCCCATGGTGGAAATGGAATGGAACAATCATGAACTTCATCATAAGGCTTTAGTTCATAGTGGTAGGTCATGACAAAATCTTGGTTATATTAGCACAACTCATAGAGTTTGAACTTTGTCGTTCTATAATAGAGAAGAGTTCAGTGAAGTGTTTGGAGGTCGTTTTTTGATGTAAGAGATCATCCACCATCATGTAATACCTTCAATAATTATCTCTGATCATGCTTTGTGTTTACTTCACGAGTGTGGACAGACATGATGAATGCATTTGTGACCTAACTGTAGATGACTACATCCTTCCCGCCAAGTCTGATGGGAAGACTGGGAAATCTATCCAGGTTCTAGAGGATATGGTGAGGGATTGCATGTTATTTGTAGGCTGGGGATAATATTTTTCTCAAAGGTTCTTTGGGTCTTCAAGATCATGCATAGAGTTGGAAAGTTTTTTTACTTCATTTAACTACCCCCCATCTTGAGTGGGTGCACGATTCTTTCCCCCATATCATAGAAGGGTAGTTATGTGGATGATCGTAAACATCTCATTTATGAGAGAATACCATAAGTGGATGAACCATTCCATTGGTTTGTGTGTTGTGGTAGTATAGAAATCTGTAATAGTTTCCCTATGAGCGGGATAACCAAGTGTAGAATCATTATCCTGATTTTCTCCCTAGTTTTCATTCTGAGTCAAGAAGCATGAATGATGTAATGATTTAGACACCTGGTATTTCCTTATAATACTTTAGAATATTCATATATATCTTTCTAGAGTTTGGTGCTAATCCTCCAAGCGATTCTAATGCCTGGTATGACCAAAATTGACATTACACAAATAGTATGTTTATTTTCTACTATTAATGTGAATTAAATGGGATAAATCTAACATGGTTGATTGGATCCAAAATATGAGGCTACGGTTGAGTCCGAATGTAACACCCCGACCCAAGAAGCCAAGATTCGGTGCATTATTAGTTATCATTGGCATGATCACAAAAGATCAAGTCTCTTAAGACAGATTAGTTTAGTAGCCTTGGAAGTACTAGATACATAATAAGGATTACACTACATCATAAAATGGAAAACTACATCAACATTGTTTCCATAGACTACACTGAGATCCCATACACTACCCCTGAAGGTCAGTCATAATATACTTCTTCGCATCATGGGAAACATAAATCATAGAAAGGGATCAGCTGAGATGCTCAGTAAGGATAACAATATAGTGGAAACTTTCATAAATAAGCGTAAACATATAAGGCAATGTATATGACTAAAACAAAATCCTTTCAGACTGTAAATTCAACATAATATGTCATTGATAAAATCAAATAATTCCATTTACTTATTCACATGAAGAATCTACTAGTTGAATAATCATGTGCAATATCAATAGCCACTTTCACAATGATGGAATGTATAATGCCAGACATTCATAACCACATAATCATGTCCTTCTGCTAAGACAACAAATAAGATTTTCTAAAGACCTTGTACCAAGACACTAGTTTGTCTCATGAGACCTATCGATGCATCGAGGAGCTATAGTGGGCTCTACCCATCACATACTAAGTCCAATGCATTCCTCATATGAATATATTGAAACATAACATAAACATTAATATTGAAACTAGAATCTGTAATGTCAATACATTATACACAAAAAATTAATGCTATAAAAATAGCACATCCACAGTCAAACATAACTCATTCAATACAATATGGAAGATTTTATTGTAATATATTAACCACAATCAAGAATAATGAAGGATATTGACATAGATGAAAATAATAATCAAAACTATTTGAGAGAAATATCCCCCTTTTCTTGATATCATTTCAAAGTCACACTATTTTTCAAGAAACTTTTTAAAAATAGATTTTTTATTCAATGTGTCCCATAAATATTTTAAACATTTAAAAGGAATTTTAATTTTAAAAAATTAATGTCCATATAAATAAGTCTCTAAAATCGTTTTCAAAACATGGACATTAATGAGAAATATTTAGAAGAATAAAATTTCTAAAACTTAAAATGATATTTTAGTTAGAGTTACTAACCAAATGAAAAACATTTTAATAAAAATAATTGAGGTAATAAATTCATTATAATATCTTGAGAATAAAGTATTTCATGATATTATATGTCAATGGAATGTATATACACCATATAAAAGTGAATTTGTGCGTAACAACAAAGAAGCCTCAAGGGAATTTAAATTGAGAAGAAATCGACTGTAAAGATAGTATCCTTAAATAAAAGATGAATCAATTACTTAATTGTGTGTGAAAAATATAAATACACTCAATATTATTGGATATTTAGTGTAAATCAATCAGAGTACATTCACACATATTCTTGTAAAAACAACACCAATGAATTGGATGTTTATCTCAATGAATGGAAATTGAGATAAGATCAAGTCTATATCAATGACATGAGAAATTATCAATTATGATATTATGTGTATCAAAAATATATCCACACAAAGAGATGTGTAAATTAATATATTAAAAATAAATAGTGATTCCACACATAATCTTGTAGTAAATTAATCAATGAAGAATGCGTAAAGCCCACTTAGTGGAAATTAAAATTTGAAATTCCCTTACAGATTTGGTAACTTATGAAACATACAACCCATGAATGGAGGATAATACAATGAAAATGAAAATACCCATAAATTAATGTATATTACACAACAAATAAAATCCTGTACAATACATACGCCACAAAAAATGAAATAGTGGCCAATATTTCTTGAATCTCACAGAAATAAAAATTGATATCAAAAAACCCTTAGTTCATTGTAATAAAGCGATTCGTATGACCAAAATTTAATAACCACAAAATGAATCAATGAATACCATGAATATAAATAGAATTGTGATAATATATATCAAATTGTTGTACACAATACACCACATTCAATAAATAAGTGGCGAAAAATGGAAATCTCACAGAATTTAAAGTGAGATAAGAAACCCCTTACCTTGTAATTTTACTTAGTCGAGGGTAGGTTAAAATCTTGAATAATGGTAAAATAATTGTTATTAAATTATACAAGAATTATATACATTTATATGATATGATATATGATCTTTCAATATTTCTTTTTTAATAATATTTTAGTATTGTCGTCGTTTCAGGTGTTCACTGATTCGTTTTACTGTATATGCTTTGTTACGTAATTAATGTTTGTTATTGATTGGATGTATCATATTTGTATTCATAATGATATTAAGTCTTTAAAATTATTTTTAATCATCTAATATAAATTATTCTTGAATGGGTACGATGGGTAATGAATCTCATCGCGTTTGCGGAGACGGTAGTCTGTAAGTATGCACGAGTGATAGTATCATTATTTTGTTATTAAAATAATATATAATTGGATGGTATATAATATATAAAAAATCATTATCATGTCATATTTATTATTTAAATCAATTATACATCATTATTATACCCATACAAATAATAATGTATTGAATAACAATTACTTCACAACGTGGAGATGGTAAGCCGTACGTTCGCACTTATGATGACATGTCATTAAAAGGATGGATTGAATAATGAATATGGTTGTAAAATATTTATAATGACATAAAAGTATATAGAAGATACAGGAGTTGTTATTTTATAATGTAATCAACAAAGAAAGAGGAAGTGGAAGAAGAAAGGAACTTGAAAGAGGTTATAAAATATTTACCTCTTCTTCGGGTTCATCCTTTTGATTTGATCAAAAGGGCTCCATAGGATGGTTTTTTGACTAATGCAAGGCCTCTAATATGAATGGAGGACAGTTTAAAGGGTATTTGGGTAGGGGTTGGCTGCGCCAAATGTCTTTGAAGGTGTGAATTAGAGAGAAGGGGAATTTCCCTTTTATATGAGGGGTGAGGGGCACCTTATGAATATCTAGAAATATTATTTTCTAATAAAAACATTTTCTGTTTCTAATGGATCAAAAATGAATTATAAAAACGATATGGTTGGTATGTGTGAAAAAACCAAAAGGTTTTAGATAGGTTTGGGTTACTATATTAACTTTATCTTTTAGATTTAACTCTTAGTTAAATAGTTTGACATTTACATTGTCCCTTTGTATTTTTATATTATATGGTTAATAAACTTACTATAAACTTCCAAGAGAAACTAAAGTGGTTAATTAATGACATATATAATATTATTTAAGCCCATTTTCCAAAAAATATATTTTTAGGAATAAAATTAAAATTAATAATATAATATTTGTTTAAAAAACTCTTTTATGTCAATTTTGACACTATTTGGTATATTTTTTTTCTAAATTCATAATATCATTATTACTTTGAAAAATTTTTATCTAAACAACATTAACATGTAATATTATCCTAGAAAATTAGTTTATTTCATAAAATATCGGAAATTACATTTGTTTGGATATTGATAATATCAATTATTTTAATATTTTATTAATTTCATAATTAGAGCATCATCATTGTGTTAAAAATAAAATAAATTATATAATGTCTCAAGAATATAAATAAAATACCACTATGTAGGAAATATTTTTATATTTTTAGTGAATATTTATAGTCTCATTTATCTCATGTATCACTCTATATTAATAATGTTTTATTTTTTAAACTTTGATTTTACCTATTTTAACTCTTATTAAAATAAAATAATAATAAATGTCCTAATCTCATCCAAGTGGACCTATAAGATCATATTTTATTCCTAAGGATGTTTTTGGTCGAATTAATTTTATCCATTATAATTAGGACATGGGTTAGGTTAATAATAATATTTCTTTTTACCCCTAATTGCCCTATTTTCTTTTAACCATGGTAAATAGAAGTAAAAAAGTTACTATTCACCAAAAAGTATTTTCAACTTATTTAAGAAAATTTTACTTACTGATATCAACCACGTCTCTCAGAATTTTAAAATTCAACTCACATAAGTGGTAAAATTATTTTTTTATGTAAATTTGCAAATTCACCTAGGAGGTGGGTAAAAGACGGTAAAAAGTTCAATAAAATTTTATACATTTAATTTTATTAAAAAATGACACTAATGAATCACATTGAACTTATATATGTATTATTAATCTATTTTGAAATAAAATAAATTTAAATAAAATAAATAAATATTTAAAAAAAAATCCGGTTTTAAACTATAATGCAGTATTTTTCACTATTCATCAAAAATTGAATGTTTTCAGAAAAATACAAAAAAAATTTCCTAAAATAATTTTGATATTAAAAATTAAAAAACTAATTCTATTTTACCAAATTCAAAACATAAAAGTTGAAATAATTAATTTAAAATTAGTTCCCAATGTTAAAACAGAAAAGTAGGTTTTTAAAATGTAAAAACAATCTAATGATTGGCATGTGTTTATGTCAAATTTAATTTTGAAATTACTTATAATCACCTACATTGTATTAAATGATAAAAAAATAATATAATTATTCTTCCAAACAATTAAAATACATAATTTAACAACATAAATAATTTATATTTGTAATGTTGTTTTAAATTAAAATTTAGTAATTTTTAGTATTCATCAAAATATAAAATTTATTAGAAAGGAACAATAACTTTATCCAAAATAAATATTTATTTAATGATTATAATGAAAAGATTAATTTCATTAAATTAAATATATAAAAGTGTCAAATATTGGGTTTAATAAGGGTTTTACAAAAAAGGTGGTAAAATTTCATTTTTTTGAAAAATACTTCTTTTATATGAATAAATTTATTTTGTTCTAATATAATGTCTAAGAAACCCATAATATGTATTATAAAATTATATAGAGTATATACAAAATTAAGTTAATATTATTCACAAGTGCTTTTGAAAATCATGTTTGGTATGTCGTGGTGCGCTCGAACTCGATGCTGTGTGTAGCGCAAGCTATTGAATTACATTAACGAAAATAACATACTATGAAATCATGGGGGTATTAAATTAATCCCCCCCATGGGAAATTTCTTCCATAAAATTTTAAAATTGGGCTTGGTAACATCATTGAATTTCCCACATCAGAAAAATATTCAATAAAACTATCTCTTTAAAATAAATAAAGATAATTACCAAGGTCACCCAAGATAACACACACTGGGATTCCATGTTGGGAAACATGGATATGGAAGATAAAATAAGTGTCATGTTTTGGTGGGGAGTGATAGAAAACATGATTAGGAGAAAGTTAACAATAAGAAAACCACAAACATGTGATGAGATAAACATTAATTAGTTTCCTAGTAGAAAAAGTAAACAGATAATGTTTTTGTTTAAGTTAGATTTCAAAATGATGATGAATTTATTTATGAGATTGACTTAGAACATAATGAGATATACATTATTTTTTAGTAGAGTTTCATCCTTTAATATATTTCTACCTCTAACTCATCTTTTTATTCAAATGATGAGTATTTAATATGACTTGGTCAGACCTGAAGCGTTAGAATAAACTTCTAGAGAATCAGATAATCTATAAAGGATAAACTATATATATTTTCCGTGTCATTAGAGATTAACCAGAATCAAATGGTTAGTACAAGATCAGATGATCCCAAAAAAGGACAATCCTTTAGAGAATGAAATACATATATTAATTTTGAAAATTAAACCAACAATACACAAAGATCAATATATATCATTAAATAAAAAAAATTCCTTAAAAAAATAAATATAATCCAAACTAATATTGAAACCCAAAACAAAGAAGAATTTTATTATGAAGTCTTCCATGATAAATTGTATTTCCAAAATAACATTGAATACTCTTAACGTCACATACTTATAAGTAATTAACCCAATCACATATTCTATTTGATAGGTTAATAATATCTATAAATAACCCAATCCATATAAATCCACAATAAAAACATAGATAAAAATCCATCATTACTCATCAAATGAAATCCCATAGTATTCTATATTCCTTAAGCATATAGAATTCCCAACAGAGTGAACGTCTTAAAAAATAACATTTATCACTTAATCCCCAAATTTTTTTCCTATAATAAGTATATCCATTTGAAAAGACATAATATTCCAAATAAATTTATTATTGATCAACAAAATCATTTAACTAAAACGAAATAGTCACACTAACCAAGGAATTGACGTTTTCCAGTGGTAAGCAATGAATCTCAATCTCACTATAGTTGTGGGTTTGATTCCCGCAGCTTCTTCTGACGTGACAGGTTGTCAAACAGTCAGCGTGTTGTCATTTTTCAAAAACTATAATTCCTAACATTCTCAAAATGAGATAAATTCCTCAAATTAACTATAACATAATTTCACCACAAATGTTTTCTCATAACTCACATTTTCATCCAAAAAATTAATGACATTTAATTGCCTCATATTCAAGGATCATATAAAAAATGATTATTTATAACAACATCAACAATAGAAAACACAATTCTTCCTAAAATAGAATTTTCACATAATAAACTGCGGGGTTACGCAAAAGTGAAAAGACTACCAAAGTAATCCAATCAACAAAGAGCACTAATACTTTTAAATATTTAACCATCCATTTATTTCCACATAGGTTCTTCCTTGACCAAGGGGTTATCCTATAGAATAGTGAATTCACTCGGTTAATGTCCATGTCCCATACATTTACGGAATATTACATTAAATGGATTATTGGGATAATTTTTTTTTCCTCCTTAATACTCTTCATTTTTCCTCATCAGTTCTTTACTTTATATCCTTATTTCCCACACATTAATCATTTCTTTATTCCATTTATACAGATACCTAGGTTTCTCCTTCAACATTTCTTGCATGATGTAAATTGAGATTTATATTCTCCATGGTCTCTACTACTGGAGCTCTTATCATTCACCGCTTTTCTCCAATTTGTTAAGTCTAGGTGTGGGATAATATATATGTTTTTGAACGTATTTTTGGAAAAATGATTCAGCATGAACACGATATATTTTACACCAATCAAAATTATATTTTGTTGATCATTTCTTCCGTTGTTCCCACCTTGTACATCACGTTCAATCTTACTATGACTTCCTTGGAATCCAACCATTGACTAACACAATAAATTATAGTGTGAGACATAAAACAATTTAGAGATTATCATAACACCATATTTTCAATCAAAAACAACTTTAGATTAATTAGAGTTATTTATTCACATATTAAATTAAAAATCATCAAATCTTTTTCTAAGGAAAATGTGAATTATCCTCAGCATATCCCCCGAGAGGGTCGTAACCAAGAGAGCAGCAAGGACTATTGTCATGCACTAGTTCTCGTTCGATTCTAGCTGAAAGATGTGCTCTCGGGTTTTACCCCTAGGTACATCTATGCCAGACCCGCCTCAACCTTCTCATATCCGTACATGGATGTATTACTTTGAAAACTCACAAAATCTCTACAATATAAAAATTCATTGATATTCTTCTGTACTAATTCTCAAAAGTCTATCTTAGGGATATGTTCTCTATTAAGAGTTTATATAAATCTAGTTTCCATGGTTTGTACCAAAATTCCGCTAATACCAACTGTAACACCCCGACCCCAAAATCCTATAGTTAGTGAATTATTACGTATCATTAGCATGATCAAAAAAGATCATGTATCAAAATAATGATTAGTTTAGTAGCCCTGGAAGTACTAGATACATTCATAAGGTTTACATTACATTATAAAATGGAAAACTAAAACAATATTGTTGCCATAGACAACATTGAGATCCCATAGACAGCCCCAACATGCCATTCATAGTATACTTCTTCGCATCCTGGAAAAAATAAATCATAGAAGGGGGTGAAATCAGATGCTCAGTAAGGGTAAAAATATTGTGGAAAATATCATAAATAAGCATAAAATTTATGTCAATGTATAGGACTATAACAAAAGCCTTTTTACCCTGAACTTCGCTATAATATGGAAAAGATAAAATCAAATAATGCCAATTAATTATTCACATTGATATTCTAATAGTCATAAAATAACATGAAAAATCAATAGCCACTTTCTTAATTATGGAATGCATAATTCCAGACTTTCAGAATCACATACTCAAGGCCTTGTGCCAAAACTACAAATAAGAGTTTGTCAAGGACATGTTCAAAGACACTAGTTTGTCTCATGAAAACTACTAATGCATCGAGGAGCTATAGAGGGCTTCACCTGTCTCTTATTATGTCCAATGCATTTCTCGTTTGAAAAGTTTGAAACATAACATAATCATTCCTATTAAAACTAGCATACGAAATGTCATTAATTTATCCACAAACCATGAATTGTATAAAAATAGCATATCCACAGTAAAAAATAACTCATTAAATACAATATGGATGATTTTATTGTAACAAATTAACCTCAATCATGATTAATTAAGGATTTTATCATAGATGAAAATAATCATTAAAAATATTGGAGAAAAATATCCCCCTTTTTTCCCTGAAATAATTTAAAAGTCACACTATTTTTCAAGAATACATTTAAAAATAGAATTTTAAATCAATGTGTCCCATACCACTTTGAAAATTTTAAATGAAATTTTAATTTTAAAACATTAATTTCCATATAAATATATCCATAAAAAAATTTAAAACATGGACATTAATGAGAAATATTTATAAGAATAAAATATTAAGACATTTATAATGATATTTTAGTTAGAGATCCTAACCAAATGAGAGATTCTTGAATACAGATAATTGAGGTAATAAATAGTTCATAATATCTTGATAATAATGTATTTCATGAATACTATGTCAAAGGACAGTATGTACACCATATAAAAGTGAATTGGTGCATGACAACAATGAAGTCTCAAAGGAATGTAAATTGAGATGAAATCCCTTATTAAGACTGTGTCCTCAGATCAAGGATAAATCAATGACATAATTATGTGTGAAAAATATAAATACAAAAAATATTATTGGATATTCAGTGTATCTCAATCAGAGGACATTCACACATATTCTTGTAAAAACAAAACCAATGAATTTGATGTTTAACTCAATGAATGAAAATTGAGTTAAGATCAAGTTTATATCTATGACAGGAGAAATTATCAATGGAGTGATTATGTGTATCAGACATATATCCACAGAAAGGGGATTGGAAATCACCACATTAATAATAAATTATGATTACACACAAATTCTTGTAGTATAATAATCATTGAAGTATGTGTAAAGCCTTATGAGTGGAAATTGAAATTTGAAATTCCCATAGCGATTTGGTAACTTTTGAAACAAACCACCCATGAAAGAATGATCATAAAATAAATATTTAAATACCCTTAAATTAAATTATATTACACCATGAATACAATCATGGACAATACATATACCACACAAAAGGAAATAGTGGCCCAAATAGAAAGAATCTCACGAGAATAAAAAGTGAGATGAAAAACCCTTACTTCGTTGTAATCAATCATGTCATTTGACCAAAATTTTATAACCACCAAATGAAACATATAATAACATGAATATAAATAGAATCCTGATAATATATATGAAATTTTAGTAGACAATACACCGTATCCAATAAATAATTGGCGAATAATGGAAAGCTAACAGAATTAAAAGTGAAATAAGAAACCCCTTACCTTGTACTTTTCCTTGGAATAGGGTAGTTTAACCACATGTATAATGGTAAAATAAATTTTATTATATTATACAAGAATAATATAATTTATTATGATATCATATAAGATCATTCAATATTTCTTTGTTAATAATATTTTAGTATTATCATCGTTTCTGTTGCGAACTGATTCGTTTTCCATCATATTCATTGTTACGTAAGTAATGATTTTAATGGATATGATGTATCTTATTCATATTAAAAATGATATTAAGTTTTTAAAAAAAAATTTTAGTCATATAATTTAAATTATTCTAGAATGGGTATGATGGGGAATGAATCTCATCGCGTTCGCAGAGGCGGTAATCTGTACGTACGCATGAGCGACAATATCATTATTTTGATATTAAAATAATATATAATTGGATGGTATATCCTATATAAAAAATCATAATACTTTTATATTTATTATTTACATAAATTATAAATCATTATTACATACATCTTAATAATAATGTATTGAATGACAATTACACCACGACGTGGAGACGGTAAGCCATACGTACGCACATATGGTGAAATGTCATTCAAAGGATTGATAGAACAAGGAATATGGTTCTAACATATTTATAATAAAATCATAGTATATTTATGATACTGGATTTATTTTTTAATAATGGAATCAACAAATATGGAGGAAGAGGAAGAAAAAAGGAACTTGAAAGAGGTTATGAAATATTTACCTCTTCTTCGGGTTCTTTCTTTTGATTTGATCAAAATCGATACTTAGGATGGATTTTTGACTAATGGAAGGCCTCTAAGATGATGAAATAATAGTTTAGAGGGTGTTTGTGAAGATTTTGTCTGATCAAAATGGATTTTAATGTGTGAATAATAGAGAATGGGATGTTCCATTTTATAAGTGGGGTGAGGGGCACCTAACGAAAAGCTAGTAATATTATTTTATAATAAAAATAATTTTATGTTTATACTAGCTCAAAAATAAATTATTTAAAATATAAGGTGGGTATGGTTCTATAAACACTCAACCAATAGGTTTTATATAGGTTTGGGATACTAAATTAACTTTATATTTTAGATTTAATTATTAGTTAAATAGTTGGACATTTACCATTTGTCTTTGTATTTTTATTTTAAAAGGTTAATAAACATACTATAAACATCCATGAGATCATAAAGTGGTTCATTAAAGAACTATATTATATTATTTAAGACTTTTGGTGGAACCTTAGATTTTTAGGAATAGAATATCAATTAATAATATAATATTTGTTTCAAAAAAACTCTATTATGTCATTTTTGACATAATTTGGTATTTCGTTTTTTCTAAATTTATAAATGCATTATTACATTGAAAAAAATTTATCATGCCAACCCAAACATGTCATATTAACATACAAAATTATTTTAATTTTTAAAAAGTCTAAAATTATATATATATAGATATTTATAGTATCAATTATTTTAATGTTTCATTAATTAAGTAATTCAGCATCATCATTGTGTCATAAATAAATTTAATTATTTAAGGTCTAAAAAAATATAAATAAAATACCATTATGTAGGAAATAATTTTATATTTCTAATGAAAATTTATTTTAGAATTTATCATATGTATAACCCTATATTAATAATGTTTTAGTTATTAAACTTTTATTTTAACTCTTTTAACTCTTCTTTATATAAAATAATAATAAATGTCCAAATCTAATATAAGTGGACCTAAACGATCATATTTTATTCTTAAGGTTGTTTTTTTTTAATTACTCTTATAAAATAGAATTAGGATATGTTTTTTAATAATAATAATTTCATTTTTACTCTTAATTACCCTATTTACTTTTAACCAGGGTAAATAAAAGTAAAAAGTTTTTATTCACAAAATATTATTTTTATCTTATTAAACCACACTTTACTTACTCATATCAATCGTTTCACTAGGATTTTTTAGATTCAACTCCCATAAGCAGTAAAATTATGTTTTTTATAAATTCACAAATGCTCCTAAAAGGTGGGTAAAAGACGGTAAAACGTTCAATAAAATTATATACATGTACTTTTATTATAAAATGGAACTAATGAATTAAATTGAACTTATATAGTTATTATACATGTATTTTGACTTAAAATAAATTTAAATAACATAAATAATTTTTCTTAATAAAAAGACGGTTTTAAACTATATTGTAACGATTTTTTACTATTCTTCAAAAATTGATTTTTTTTAAGAAAAATACCAAAATCTTACCCTAATATAATTTTGATATTAAAAATTCCAAAATGAATTATATTCTTCCATATTAAAAACATATAATTTTCATTAATTAATTTAAAATTAATTTCTGCTGTCAAAATCGAAATGCGGGGATTTAAAAATTAAAAAATATCAAATGATTTACATGTGTTTATGTAAAATATAAATGTGAAATTACATAAAATCACCTAAATTGTATTAAATGATAAAAATATATTCTAATTATACTTACAAACCATTCAAATACATAATTTAACACTAAAATTATTTCAATTAAAAAAGTTGTATTCAATAAAAATTTAGTATTATTCAGTATTCGTGAAAATATAAAATTTATTAGAAAGGTAACAAAAATTTATCCAAAATAAATTTTTATGCCCCGATTCTAAAGAAGAATTTAATTTCATTAAATTAAATATATAAAAGTGTCAAATATTTTTTTTTAAAACGGATTTCCATTAAAATGTGGTAAAATTGCATTTATTTGAAAAATACTACTTTTATATGGAAAAAATGGATTTTTTTCTAATATTAAGTCTAATAAACACATAATAATGATTCTAAAATTATATGTAGTATATAAGTTTCAAAGTTCAGTTAATACTATTCATAACTTCTTTTGAATGGCCAGTCTGGATGTCGTGGTGTGCTCGAACTCGGTGTTGTGTGTAGCGCAAGCTATTGAATTACTTTAAAGAAAATAACTTACTATAAAATCTTGGTGTGTTACACTAGAGAATGGAATATACTGTTAGTGGGAAAAAATTATTTTTTCATAGGTCAGCTATAGAAAAAATTATAGAGTACATAATCATAAATAAAATTATTTAATAAAATTATGTTATCGTGGATGTTAATTTGAATAAATTTAGAATGGGGACACATATTAGAAATATGAGACCATGGTTTAGTTCGTATTGCAGTGTTTTAACAATGCATGATATAATGTTAGATGGCCTAGTTTGTTTTCATCCCGTGATAGTTGGCCAGTTTTTTTCAATAAATATGTCTGAGGAATTTAGTTAGGGTTTTCTCATAAACCTCTCAATAGTGGATTCTCTCAAACTCTCTATCCTTTGGTTAATCGACGTCAGATCATCATTTCAGTAAAATTATTATGTAGATCCGAGCAGAATAGTGCATGAAAAATGAAATAGATCCAAAAATCATTATAGGATCCTTTTTTTGAATTCTGTATCCATGATTGATGTTCTGAGTAGGAAAAAAATTTATTTATTATTTTCACTACTTTCGAATTTTTTGTTGATGGCCATATATACAGGGAAAATGACCGATCAATTTATGGATCCCTCATGATTCGTGTTTTTAAACCCTAATTCATGTTATTCTCCAATAAACATTTAGACAGGTTGAAACAACATCAAAAAATCAAATAGAGCATGGATTCGGGTAGATCATGATTCATGTATTATAGATCCTCAACCGTTCCATGTTTCAGTATCCTTAAGAGGTGTGGTTTTCCAAAGAAGTGTCAACTGAATTTTTGGTACATCGAAACATCAATGATTCTTTGTGTGAGGCATCATTCTGTGTAGATTAGGACCTGGGGCTTCCAAAAAGAGTCAATATTTCAGTTTTTGAGTATCTAAGGAGTCATGTATCTCAATGGAAGGAACCAATTGCATGTGGTGATCGACAAAGGTTGTGGTATGTGAGGTGGCCAGTGAGTAGGTGTAGGCGGCAACCACAGGTTTCGCGTCATGGTGACGCGATGTTCCGAGGTGGACAGATTGTTATAGAGTGGTCCTTACAAGAAATAAGGAGGATGGGCCATTGTGGGTAGGGTCGGAGGATGCCGGGGTGGTCAGGCTGAAATAGGATGGATCGATGTGGGTCTTCAGGCAATGACTAGAAACTTCCATAACTCCTAAACAAAGTGTCTGTTTTATGTGACATCAGTGCAGACATCATTCTACATCGTTATAAATATTTTGGAACTAGTTTTATAATTTTATGAATAATTATTTTAGCTGGGTAGAATGAATCTCCAATGTATAATAAAAATTATACTATTATTATTATAATTAGGTAATCTTGTATCAGACATTATTCATGATTTTTATGTCCAATTGGCATGCCATCAGTGGAATCATGAATAAGGGATTTAGGTGGACGATTAAAGGAAAAATTTGGGTGTATAAATTTAAATTATGTTCTAGGCCCCATGAATTTGTTTTAGGTGGGTTTGGTGAAATGAAACTTTTTCACTTGGTGTCTATTGGGTTCAAATGAATATATGATCCTGTTAATTTTATGGTGATGATCTAAATGGTGAAATCTGTATAATTTCTTCCATTATTGACGTGTGGTCCCCTCTATGGTAAAATGAATCTTTTTCACTGGGTGTCTATTGGGAACAAATGAATAGTTAATCCTATTAATTTTTCAGAGATGATCTAAATAGTAAAATTTGTATAATTTATTTCACTATCGACGTCTCGGACCCACTATGTACCATTAATTTAATATTATGAGAGATGTAGTTTCTTTACTGGGTCTCTAATTCAACCAAATTAAAGTTTTATAATTTTCAATATTCTGTAAGGATCGCAATAGTGTGATCTGTTTGGTTTTCTGGGGTAGTGTGATGAGGATTGTCGGTATAATTTTATATTTTTTACTTTGGACAAACAATGGCTATTTTTCACAAGTCATCCTTTGAGGAAAGATGTGACATGTACTCTAGGGTTACAACGGAAAATATATGGTAACTTCTTCACAGGTTAGTAATATAGTATGGCTAGGTACGTAGCCATGCGAAGAGGCATGGTCACATGTCTTGTGATCCAACATGCACCTTGTACCTCATTATGAATATTCAAGAACTCGTATCTCATTCTTTTAGAGATATAATTTTTCTTTCGAGTTTCCTGTCAAGAGTGTTTTCACTCATAGTTTGTGTTGTTTCCCACTGTAGGGGATTAAGAGATTTGATGGAAGGTGTCTTGTCATATCCCCTATCCAAGGAGATGATCGATAACATCTATGAATTTTGGAAGAATAAATGAAGTCTTATTCTATAGTGTAACCCACCATGATCATGGGTGTGGTTCCCCTATTGTTACATTCATGTGGAACCCCCTACCGGATTGGGAACAAGTCATCTATGACCTAGAGTAGAACCCTCTTATTATACCTAGTTCTGGGTCCTCAAACATTGGAGTGGAACCCCTCTTAGGCATGTATGTGGGTCCTCTACGACCACTATTATAGTTGAAATACCCCATCAATAATTGAATATGACCTCTACATTTTGGGTGGAACCCTTCCACCCCTAATCTTACGCATTAGTGCCTGGGTCCTCTATTACCTGGGAGGAACCTCCTATTGTTCTAGGACACAGGTCCGTGTAACAGGAGAGTGTAACCCCCCATCAGAATGGGTGTGGGACCTCTAAATCTACGTTTGAACTGCAACCCCACTAAAGCATTAGTGTTTCATTCAACTGTTTTGAAATTTTGATATCTCAACTTTACGACGTAGTTATGATATTATGTTTCATGTACCTTTGGAATCATAAGAATTTTGGATTCTTTCCACACCAATAATCATCCTTTTTGATGAAACATAAAACCATGAAGATATGTTAGTTCCACCAAATTTGTTTATTATAAAGGTGTTTTCATTGAACCCCTATGAATTTCATGTCAATGGTTGAAATGTGGGATGTTTTTTATAATTGATGGATACATCCGGAAATGTTAGTGAATATTTTCTTGGTTTTAGCTATGATATGGAGATCCCCTTACTCTCTTGTTTGGGATTCTTTTGATTGTTCATATATATATACTATTATAGTACCCAATTTTTGGGTTTTGGTTAGTCACTATCTATTAGAGGAGAAGACACATATGGTAGTCCTTGTGCTTTCCATGTTTAGCTTCTCATGGTTGTATGAGTACACTCCCCATATATAGGTAGAAGAAACATGATGAGAAGTGAACCTTATCACAATTTAGAGAAAAATGTGTTTGTTTGAGTTTTGTTTCACATTCTTGTTGTGCTGCACTATGCTATTTTTCTGTACCTTTTCGATCTACTTTTTTCATGTTTAGTATATCTCTTACTACTTCCCCTTCGACTTTTTGGAGCTTCCTACTAAGTATTTTTATATTCACCCCTATATGGGATTTTCCCGCATATTTTTTGTTTTATGTAGATGATGGAGAGGTTGATAGTGACTTCATTGGAGAATAAGTATATGGGTGTTATCACCCCATAGGAAAGTTGTAGCTTGGGATCTCAAAGTGGCTCTTTCTCACCTGTTTTATTTTTTCGGTTTTTGTATGGTTATAGAACCATTCTGGTTGGGTGTGTATTTTTTCTATTTTCCTTTCAGTATACATTACTATACTTAAACTGATAATAGGTTCATGAATTTTTGTCTATTTAAACCTGGTTAGAATCATTATCTTCTTTACCTCTTCACTTTTTCAATTAGTTGGTTACAATCATGTGTATAACTACAAAGGCGAAGGTATCCCTGATTTCGTTGTCTCCTCAGTGTTTGTCACCTCTCCCTAGACTATAGAGGTAGGCTTAGGGTAGTTACGACTTGAGCCCCAACAAGATATAGGTCATGAAATATAAGAATAGCATGAAATATCATTCATAAGTGGAAAAAGACCATTTAATATTCTATTAGAACTATATTTTATACTAATTTTAATAAAAATATTCTAAAATTGATGATACTAAGGATCAAATATACATTTCCAATTTAAATAAACCATATATTAGAAAATATGTTATAATTATGTTACAAAAAATATAGAGCACCTTACCCATGGATTAGGTTTTTTCTAAATATCATCCATTGGAAAAAGTTATCAATGATTTTCAAATAAAAAACGGTAGTAGAAGATTAGTTATAAATGAGTTTCCCCATCATTCTTGTTCTCACACCTAAAACCCATAAATTTCGTTTTATATGATTAAAGATAAAAATCTGTACATTTAATTCAATTGGATTATAACATATTTATAAAGAACAAAATTCGGAATCATTTTTAAAGGCCCAACAAAAACTTTTTTTATAAAAATCTGGGTTTTTGTGAAAATGTTTAGTTGAATATTGCAACAAAAATTATAAGAAAATACACTAAAAGTTAAATTATTAAATTAAGAGGATGATATTAAATATATTTCAAAATATCAACCATCACATTACATGAATATAATAGAATCATATTCAACAAATTTACAACAACAATTTCAATTTTTTCTATTGTATGTAACAAGTAATTTTTTAAAATGGATTTATTTAATAAAAGGATATTTTTGTGAAAAAATAATTATTTCTAATCTTAAAAATTTCCATTTCAAATTTTTATGATAATAAAGGTGCTCTTGGGTTTTAAATTTCCCCAGAAAATTTTAATAATTGGTTAAATAAATATAACTTAATATGTGACTTTTAAATGCTAAATGATGATTCAATATTGTTTTCTAAATATATAGAATCAGATTTAGTAATTGTTAAAATATAATTAGTTGATGTCATTTTAAATTCTACAATGAATTCAATTTTTATTGAATATTTCTATTTAATGATAAAATAATTTCATTTTTAGTTCTTCTGTTGAATGAAACTAGTTCCCTAATATTATTTTTTCTTTATAATTAAATATTGAATTTTTCATTTAAAATGAAAATGTAAAAAATAACAACTAAAGATTTTTGTATTCGAAAATTTCGTGTAAATATGAACAATTATAAGTACATATTATAAGGTATCGATGGATATAACTAATATATTTGTTTAAAATAATATTTAAATATTCATTATTGGGAGTCATATTTACATTGAAGGATAATTAGAATCCATTTTGTATAGTGTTTACCTATGTGTTCATTTATAATCCAATCCTAAATAATCTAATGTAAAATTTTGGTTTTTTTCAATGAAATTAATTTTTCTATAGAAATGATTATTTAATATAATCTTTAATTAGATTAATCTTACTGAATTTCAAATAATAACTATAGGGGATTAAAAATACCTTTGGAAGTAACATATGGGAATTATCAACTAGTTATTAAATTATTAGCCTCTTGGAATAACATAACGAAAATAAAAATTACAGTTTCCAAAACTGAAGAAGATGAATATATTAATGGGGTTGTATTACTAATAAATTATTTTGATGAAAAAAACTATCTTAAATTATAAGATAACATAATAAATTTCTTTTGTGACAAAACTATTCTACTTTATTATTTTTATTTTTCCAACTCCTCCCTCACAAACTAACAAAATTGATCATACACATCATATATCAAGAGAATTCTTTTAGAAGTGATAAGATTGATAGAAATGTTTAGTCAAATATAATCTATTAGATGGAATTTTCATAGAACACCATTTATTATATGGTTTTGATTGTATTAATTGGTATAATGAAATAGATAAATTATAGAACATAATTTGAATCACTAAATAATAGTGAATAATAATTTACTAATTAATAATTAGAAATTCTGTGATATTCTTTAAATAATTCATGAATATTCATTTATATTAGTTATGGCTTCATTTATTTTTCATTTCTAAAAAATTCGAAATAAAATTTAAAATATTCCATATATTTATTCGTATGACTCAAAATTGATAGTATAACTAATGGAGGAGGATCATATGTTATTATTTTAATATTTCTGAAATTTTTATTTAATTATTTCAATTCTGTAAATAGATTTCTTTTAGTGGAGAATAATTATTTAAAACCTTGAGGAATATTATATCTGTAATATAATTCTATTTCATCTAATGAATTTTAAAACTAGTATATAGTGTCTTTTAGTATAATAAAACATTTATTTATTCCTTATTATCTATTTTGAGGATATCTTTTTATATACAGTGAATTATATTGCACCTATGCCTTCTAAGATATTTTATTCTTATTTTAAAGCGTATAATCAGTTATCTACATTTTAATGATCCATATAAATTACATATCTTATTGTTTTTTCATTTTTTCAATAATCAATATGAGGGAATATATTAATAATTCACTAACTTCATTGGATTTTATCAGGATTGAATAATCTAATTATATTTTATTCAATTAATTTAGTTTATCACTTATTAATTATCATAATTGAAAATAAATCATTAATTATATTCCATTTTATATTCAATTTTTTCTATCACATTACATTTTTTATTATTTAAAATAATACAAAATCTTTTAATATTAGTTCTAAAATAGAAATAAATATTTAAAAATTATTTATATATTTAATTATCAATATTTTCTATTATAAAATATTTATATTTGATTACTAATTTCTATCATATCATTCTATATTCATCATCCTTTATCAATAAATCATTCTCTTGGATTTTTGAAAAATTAACAAAGGGGGGAATGCTATCACGATTTGTTTCTTAATCATACTTTGACTGTTATTTTTTTATATACTGGAAAATTACTTCTAAATTTCATTACAGAATATTGAAGGTATTAAATATATTACCCTGTATATATTTTTTTGTTTTTAATATTTAATTTCAATATTAACTCCGTTGATTAAATTTTATTTCATCTTTTTTATCTTCACCTAATGATGATCTTTTTATGCCTCGCACTCTCTTATTTTTCAAACTATGGAAATAACCATATATAGTTATAAAACATTCCTTCAATTTTATTTCAACTATTGTTATTTTATATCAAGTTATGATGTTTTCTATTAATTGAAGGGTTCAATAGGATTTTGGAGTGAGGTTTGATGGCCCTTACTAGAAATTTATAAAAGAAAACCAAGGTTTCCCATTAGCCTACTAGGCTTCTCAACAGTGGCACATACACACTATCTAGACTCACAAACCATCTAGAGTTATACTATTAGCCAACTGGTTTATTTTAAAGTTACAATGATTCACCTATTATCCTAAAATCCCATTTTTTCTTCTCACAATCCTTATAGTGAAAACACGATAGTGTCTACTACATAGTACCTCACCCAGTGATCAAGATATAGCGCCTAGATTTCAATATGTATTTTTTTTTTCAATAATCCATGTTTAAAATAATAATTTTATAGCTCTAATATATCTCATATCCCCAAGAATAATTTAGATATCCAAAATTTCCAAAACCACTATGTGACCTTCAAAGGAAAAAAAATAAACAACCAAGACGGCTTGGAAATTATTATCCACCTACATGATACTATTTTCTCATTATATAAGATATATTTATAAAAAAAATTTATAATATCTTCCATCAAATTAATTTGTCCCTATAGTAGTCATTATTTCACCTCATTATTTATTATTGAATTTGATATGTTCTAAAAAGGAGTGACTCTCACTAGTTTTATTTATTATACTATTACAAATTAATATTCTCTTCCCTTCTAGAGGTTCTCATCCTCTAACCAATTAAAAATATGATTATTTTGGGTTCATATATATCATTAGAGATAAGAGATAATATAACCCTTTGGCCATTAATTTTAAGAAACATATACTCAAGTTGGTTGTTGACTAAAATTCTTTGTTATTTTTATGTATCAATTATTCTTCTCATATTATTCCATTTGGTTTTATTTTTTCATAATTTTTTTTATAAATTTTAATTTTTTTATTAAAATTTAATAAACCCTCTATCAATAATATAATTGGATAAACCAATTTTTTCAATATTTATAAGTAATTAGAATAACATAAAACAACAAGATCCTAATGTTATGATGTTGACATCGTATTCATTGAAAAATAAGATTAGTATTTTAGAAATGGATGCAATTTTGAGTATTATCATGATAGAGATTATGACTAATTCAAATGAAATAATTTGGATTAAATATAAGAGTCTTATTATGGATTTGTGGGGAAGGTCATTGTCTAATGAGTCAGTCATTAGCATTCTTATAGTGTCCAATCCCTAAGAAAAATTCCAACAACATCACGTATCAGGTTGTATCAACTAGTTAAACAATGCGATGTAGAATATTATCTTAGGAATGATGAGTGGATTAATTCAACTAATGAATAGTTATAGTAGTAAAATATGAAGGTTAAATGGGAATTCATACAAAAAAATAATAGATTGTCATTGGATCTATATGGTTACACTAATGTAAATTGAGTAAAAATGGTCAACTAAATTGAAATAATAATTGACATGCATATAAGGGTTATTATAGAGTCGAAGGATTGGATTTTTATGGGGGAATATAAACATAATTCAATTTATAATCCAATAAGAATATTTTTATTATTACCTCAAATAAAACTATATTATATTAGAAATGGAAAAAAAGTCATTCAACCACAATGCTGATATGGATGAGGATATTTAAATTGACAATCCACATGGATTATTTATTATTAAACATAAGAATAATTTTTATGGTCAATTTCTGAATAATAGAGTCAATGAATACTTCTATATTTTTATATTATATAATGAAATACTTCTTAAAGATGTTAGAGTTAAGAAAAGGATGAGTGGAATGACACCACTATATTAAATATTACAAAATAACATCTCTAATTATTATAAAATATAATGATGAAATAATAATTATATTGAAATTAATTGTTTTAAATAATGTATTTTATTATTTGGTAACTAATATTAATTAAATTTATTTTCATGTAGGAATTATGTAAATTTATATATGATAATTTTCTCCCAAGAAAGATCACATACTTACATATGATGATATGCATGAAAATGAAAATATCAGATATCTAGATGGAAAAGATACAAGGATAGATTCCATAACTATTTTAGAGGTAACCTGTCCATAAAATTAAGATAAATTATTATAGGTATACTAATGTGAAATTTCAAGAGTGATTCGATGATTTTATAATTTTAATCATCATTGATATATATACATATATTCACCCTTTATGAAAGTTTTGAGTGTGATAAAAAATGTCACATATAAGTTATGGAACATGAATCTATTGTTTTAAAATATTCTCAATTATTTTTCGTAAAAAAAGTATTTCAATGGAGACTGTGATATGTTTAGATGTAAATATAAAAACAATGAATGATATGTTGATTAATGAAAATCCAATACGGTTTGACTATTCCTTTTATGTGGTTGGATTATATATTAGAACAATATTAAGAATTATTCAGTAAAATGAAGGACTGTTGAGGTATGATACATGTCTGATATCAAGTCATTATATATAAAACACATAATGAAAACAAGGTTTCATGATTCCCTTGTGGATGTGATGTTCCCACTAATTTTGATCTGTGATAATCATGTTGATTTAAAATTTAGGAACATTGATATTAAATATCACTTTATGAAAGATATTCTAGATAGAAATGAGGAAATGTTATAAATTATTCTAACATAGGTTAAAATACCAATTTCCACCAAACAACTTCTAAATTATTAAATAAAAGAGATGTGGATTGAAATTAATGTTTAATATCCCATGTCACAAGTATATGTACGAGTTTTAAATCTCTTTTATCATATTATCATTTGATATTTTAGTCAATGTGGTATAATAGAAATGAAAAAATCATTCTTTATGTTATCATCATACATTTTGAAAACACACGTGAGGATATACATTCTGCAAGTACCCATAATATATGTATCTCTTTAATGTGATAATTTATTATTTGAGAATTTTTAAAATTCTATAGCTATGATTTTAGAATGTTGATTGTGTTATTTGTTTTATCATATTTTGGATGTTCATATAAGAGTGTATTTTTTCAAGGGACCCATAGATTTTTTGAATTATGATGATGGTGGTGATAATTTGTTAGATAAAAATATATTAACATTTATCATAGATTGTATGGAAAACATGGTATTGTAATTTAATATTCTTATTTCATACAATATGATCACTCATGTTGTATAATAATTATTGAATAATTATTCATTGTATATAATTTTTATCATGGTTGTGGTATTTGTTCATTGTTTGACAATAAAATCCAAAGAAGGATATTTACTAGAGTTTTCATTTTATTAAGGATATTCCACTAGTTTGTGCTCTACATCAATTGAATATATATTAGACAATGATGAATTGTATGTTATATATATATTTACATTAATTTTAATTAAATTATTCCCATTCATTTTCATGTAATTTTTTGATATTAATTTGAGGGGATGTTCATTTAAGCATTATAATCAATATGAGGCTATTTTAATAAGTTTAAAATAAGTTAGAGTCAATATGATTTTTTATATTTTGATGGTGGATTTGTATTTTGTGATATGTTTCCTATTTTTACTGGTTAATAGTTTTTTATTTCTCTTATTCATATTTATGACATCCAAATTTCAATTTAATGACATTTATATTTTCTTATAACATCCCAATTTTCATTTCAGTTGATGAATTATTTTTGAGGAATTTATATTTTATATAAACTTCAAGTGTCATTTCATATGACTACATAAAAAATAATAAGACATATTGTTGTTTTTTATGTATTCAAATGTCATATGTATTTATATATGGCCTATAAATTATCAAATGGTTCTGAATGTATGATGTTCATTGAGAGCCTTGATGACTTCAAAACATTTTAATTGTTAAAGAGAATTCATTTTAAGAATTTATATTCTATATTTTTTTGAATCAATTAATCCTTAATATTGGTCAAACAATTATCACATATGTAACATGATTGATGAATATATAAATAATGATATAATTTGGTTGAATATGGGGTTTTGTATGACGGAAAACCACAGGAAAAAATATGAATATTTTTGGCATACCATCTGGTGAGGCAATTTTTAAATATTTTGATATCAATAAAACTATGTTTGATAATTTTTGTAAAAATTTTGGTCCCCAATGTGGACTCACACATTGAGTGTTCATCATTGGAAGTGGAAATGGGAAATATAAAAATGAGATATATGTTTCATTATGTATCATATATAAAATATCTTCTTAAGAGAAATAACAACATGATTATTCTGTGTTATTAGGATTTAAAAAAATTATCAACATTCGAAAATAGTTATTTGGACCATTCCATTGATCTATAATTGATGAAAGTAATAAATCCATTAAAACTGGATATTTACCGAGTTATTAAAATTTGAGATTAATGACATATTACAATCTACGATACCTTAAGAGATAAAGAACCCCTTTTATTGTCGGGTAGATCAAGAACATGTAAAGTTACATGAGGAGGATGATTCAGGTACTAAAAGCTTTAGCTAAATATTAGCGGACATCTGGGATCGTTTCCAAGGGAAAGGTCCGCACATCCCTAGAATGAAGAAGGGGCTCAAAGGAAAGGGCGACTCCATAAAATTCATTGTGGTTTAGGAGAAAAACCCAAAGGGACATAACCACTATTCTTACTTGCCCAAACCAATGGAAACCAGGTCGGACAAGAAGGGTGGAAGCAAAGAAAGAATGGCCCCACAAGACAGATATAACGACAGTCTAAGCATATAACTAAAGAGAATAGAAGAAGAGGTAGGGGAATTCTTGAAGCTCATTTTTCACTCGAAGGACGAAATGATTGAGAAAGACATGATACCCAACGCCTCAATTGAGTAAATTGCTAGAATTTATAAAATTGGGCTATAGGTTGAGGACACTGAGGTGCAGTAAGCGTGGATCGACAAGAAAGATTGAATAATTGCTAAAGGTTTCAATCAAGGAAAAATATCTCTGGAATAATTCATTCAGACAATGGAGAGGATGATCTCACATCTCGAAGAACTTCTCATGGAGGATCAAAACACACATGTTATCACTTTGCACTGGGAATAATATAGAGTGGCAGATTCAAATAACCTTAGTCTGGTGTTTAACAATTTTGTGAGATCCTTTAGCACGTACTGTTTTTGGTTTTTTGAACGATGGATTCCCAATTGTCCTTAAAGTGGATTTTTTAATAAAAATTTTTACTTTGATGGTAATAGGATCATGTTAAATACTATAGTCAATTTCATAAAATATAAAAAAATTATAACCATTTGAAGAACATAGGTAATTTACTTCAAATATATGACATGTGTTTTTGGGAAGGATGAGGTTCATCAAATTTATATAATTCATTTACTGAAATAATAGTCAATATTATTTAGTGAATATTTAATAGATAATATATAAATGTAAATGTTTTTTCATAAATTTTGTAATGAAACTAATATAGAGAATATGAGACATATTTTATAATAGTAAGTGGGTGACGAAGAAGAGACCATTAATATTTGATCTTTCACATTATTATGGATGTGTTTTTAGAAAGAAATTTGTACAATTAATGTAGTGAATGTTGGGAAAAATAAGGTTTCAACACATTAAAAATATTATTCATTCATATGTCCGTAGAATCCATTCCATTTTGCCAAAAAAATATATTAAATTAAAATTATCATATGATATACATTAAAAAATCTATTGATTTTGATTTACCTTAGGATTATTTTTATGCACTTATTTATATAATCAATTTTATTGTTTCTAGTGGACTATATGATATTTGGTAAATACAGATCGTATTATTTATTAGTTTATTTTATTGAGTAGTTAACCAATTAAATTTGGTTATTCTTTGTCTTTTTATGTATGTTGGTTTTTTGACAATGATGTTAAATATTACCCATACAAGTAATGGTGGACCTTTAAGCGTATAAAATTTACCATTTTTCAAATTTTCTATTCACTCAATCTCATAGTGATTAAAAAACTTCTTTGCATGGATTCTCAATGTGACCCCAATGTATATATTCCATAAAGAGATCTAAATGTTCAGATATGAATATCATACATAGAAGTGTAAGTTGTTTGAAAATAGAGTGAAAATTCATTGCTTCTGACAAGCTCCTAATATAATACAATAAGCATGAGGACATGGGGACAATTTTCATTAAAAACATTTACACAAAGTGACTAGGTTTAGGAGTGACTTCATGAAAACATTTTATCCACCAAAACATTGACTTATAACTGATTAATGGTACACTGGTGAAATATTGAGTGTATGATCCTTTTATATATTATTATGTGAGTTAACAAGTAAAATATATGTGTACTTATATATTTAACATTCTACACATGTCCATGATAAAAAAAATTTCTCACTATGATAAATAGAATTGAATACAAGGATTAATAATATTCTATATATTATATGAATATTATCATATAATAAATATCATAGTTAATAAAGTTTAAATATTATATAATTACGTGAAACCCATATATTTGTTATCTAATGTTCGAATAACATATCTTATAGAGGTATGATAGATTGAAAAAATTATACATTGAAAGGGTATTCATTAATTTGTTCTCTGTAGCATGTGTTATTTTATTTCTGGTTATTTATTTGATTTTTAGTTTGACCATGTAAAAATATGTTCGTGATTATTTATAAAGAAACTTATTTTTTGTTTCATTATTCAATGATGTGTTTATGTGAATATATAGAATTATTAATTTCCATTATATATATGTGATCCAGACATGGATATATACATATTTTTGAGGCATCTCACAAGATTTATGATTAATTGGTTCTATGATGTTCGCATAGTTTTTTATTTATATTCATATGTAAATATATTCTTCAATAGGTTTTTAATTTTGATGAATGAAATTATTTTTCCCTCTACATTACCATTTCTGTATTTCAAGGTTCTAGGGAGTGTCTTAATATATCTTCATGGGAGATATAAAAATTCTATTTTGAGTTTATATTTTTTATTTTTTTATTAATTGATTCAAAATTAACTTAATCTATAGTTTTTTTCTTGTTGATATAAGTTATATAGTTTTAATGAGTTTTAGAATTGTAATTTAGGATTTAAAATGATTCATAGTGATACATCATGGTGTCTTAGAGAAAATATTTTGGATTCTATTATGTTAATGAGAAGGAGGTTATTGTAGTGTATTGTATATCACTATAGTTTAATGTCAAATAATGAGTCCCGTCACTGTGGAAATTGGAACCAAATCCTAGATACCCATGCTAAAATAAATTCTCTCGTATTCTTATTTGAGGACAATTGAATTAGGATTTCTATATTAGGTCATGGTTTTTGTTTTGTATTTACTTTGTCTAAGAAGGATGTATAATAATTACACCATGATTTATGGGATTCACTATTTATGGAATTTCATTATTTATTCATGTTGTCACATTAAATGAAACAACCAAACCACAACATAGAGATATTTTACATTTTTTCAATAAAATTTAATGAATATTATAAAAACATTAAACATAAGATCATATAGGTTTTCCGTGTTTTGATTTTAATTATATTACCAATTTATTTCAGAATCACAATTCAAAATCATTGTTAAATAATCATCACACATGATACCCTTACATATATAGTCTTTATAATTCTTTTCTTCATAGTGAGAAGAATGGAATCATAATAAAGGGTGATCATAGATACCGAGTAAGAGGATAAAATTCAATAAATTGTTCACATATAATATGTGAAATAAATATGAAAATGTAGTTTTCACAACATAATAATGTTACATAAATATTAGATAAGGGAATAAACCCCCACTAAAAAATTAATCATATGTAATGAATTGGAATATGTATTTTATAATAACATAATATATGAATTACAATAGTGTGAAAAAATTAATCAATAATCTTAAGGTATAAGGAGATATAATAAGAATATATTGTAACATTGAAATATTTTTTAAAAATGGGTCATAAACCTATCCTTAAAAAATTAATCATTATGTTTTTTTTATTTCCATGACATCATCATAATGTGGGTATAGTTTTTTATATGATTTATTTAAAATTTAGTAATGTCCCATCTTGGGCTGCCATAATTGTTCCCAAAAGGTCTACAACAATGTCTTAGGAACACATACCAATACACCAGAGGTTTCAAACTAGTTTTTATTAATTATAAACATCATGGGGTGAATAATCCCTAAAATAGAATCATGGGGTCAATAAATACTTATAAAAAAAAATTTACGGACACATCAATATATCAGACTCCCCTAAATTACATGTAAAGACCTGGATATTTAAAGGAAATTTTTTTCTTAAATTCGTTAAAATTTTACGAGTCCGCAATTTCTGACAGCACCTGATTCTAAGGCCTGGTGTGCCCGGAATCAATTTCTGAAGTTTTTTCTGGTACGTTCTGTAAACGTACATTCGGGTTTTTCTATCTTTTGAACTGGTTCTCAGAATTGAAATCCTAGGACACCCATGAACTCACAATTCTAGTATTTTCATATGGTGACCTTTACCGCAGTTGTGTTTTATACAGGATGGAAGTTATATTTTGGGGTTTCTAATTAAAATTATATGCTTAAATAAAAATGTGTGTACACGACATTTTTATTTTGAATGTTGGTTTAAGTCTCTAGGTGGAGGTTAGGGGTGGGGGCCATCACACCCTAACCTCCCTTGGGAGGATATAACTAGGGGTGGCCCCACACGAGCTCAAACCCCTTAAATTCACCTTAAACTCCCCATTAACTCCCCTTAATTAATTTGACACCTCCTCTTTTTAATTAGGACTCTCCACCTCCTCTAACATTTGAATTTGAACCATTCCTAATAATTAATTAAATGATTCGCCTCATTTAATTAAACACAACCATGTTTTGTTGTGTGAATGGATTAATAGAGATCACCTCTATGAATTTATAGTTGGCATAATCCTTTGGAAAGGCTCCAGAGAGGAGAGCATCATCCTTCTAACGAAGAACCTACGAAGAACGACGAACTTCTCATTTGATCTTTGGCCAAGACAAAAGAGAATGAGCCGCCTGCAAGGAATGTTGTAGATGCACCATCCTCAGTTACATCTTCCCCAATGTTAATGAATTGATGTTGCCTCCTAGAAAATTCTTCTACGAATGACAAACATGGTAGGGGTTGTCTTGATTAAATTAAATCCTCATTCCTTATTTTTATATGGTTCGATGTTGGCCATTTGTTATCACATTACACAGAGGGAACATGCCAAAAAAACACGGCCTGATGACCAACTGTTGACTCTCTTGAGTTGATGATGGTGGTAGAACCTCTAGGGAGTGGTGTCATCGCAACATGCCGGAGGAAGGAAGGGTCCATGACCATGAGGGCCGCAGCAGAGGGAAGAAGCGACAGCCGTGCGGCGATCGTCTGAAGTAAAACCACAACCTGCAAATACGGGCCGCTCATGACGAAGAACCGGCCAGCTATGGATGTCCAGGCTGGTGAACCATGGCAGCTGCAGGTGCCGTATAGAGGAGATGCGGCCCGCAATAGTGGGCTGCTCGCTAGACGAACCGGCCAGACATAACCGGTCGAGCTTTAGATTTGTGGCGCCTGTAGGTGCACCGCAGCAGAGGAACCACGACCCACAACCTTAGGCTAGTCACTAGATAACCCTTCAGCTACCTTCGAGTTGGGCTGATGTAACCACAACGCTGCTTGGCGCCGCGTGGGACAGACAGTGGCTTGTTGTGTGGTCCGCTCATGCTGGACAAAACCGGTCGGCTTCGGACGGTCGGGCAGTAAGGTTGGGCGGTGTTGCTCGGCGCCATTGGGCGAGGCAACTGACCCATGACCCAGGTCGGGTGCGTGGGTGGGTCGTACCCCACCAGGACGGTCCTACCCCTAGTCAGGTCGGTCCCGGCGAACTGGGTCGGATCCGCCTGCCAACCCACGACGCTTGACGGGTCAGGCCGATTTCACTTAAACAGGAATAACTTTTAGACCATGTGTCTGATCGACGCCCCGTATATGGCACTGGGAACCTAGGGAAAAGGTGGTCCTTTTTCCAAACTATAAGTGAATTTTGTAGGAATTTTAAAATTTCCATGTTTGTATTGAGTGTAAATCTAACTGAGCCCCTGGAATTGAAAAGCGAATAACTCTCAGACCGGTCATCTGATTGATTCATTGTTTGTTATGTTGGGTTTCTAATGACAATATGGTACTTCGGGATACAAAAACATATGAGTACGTGATAGTTTATGTATCATACCCTTTTATCGAGGAGCAGACCGTCTTGGAAATGAGCGTGCTTTGTGCGGAAACTCTAGAGTTGTTTGCAACTGCATCGACTTCTATAGCACAATCCTGTGTGGGTTCGACAACGATGACTACCATACTAGAATCCTCCGTGGGTTTGACAATGATGAAAACTATACCAGAATCTTGTGTGGGTTCGATAGATCTGACAGAGTAGTTGGTCTTGTATCCTATGTGGGTCTGACAGCTTAGATGAATCAATGACCACATCTGATCATCTCTATTACTCTAGAATAGATAGACTGTATCATGTGTGGATATGATTTCATTAATGACATAGCTGGACTACATCCTGTGTTGGTATGACATCTTAGACAAGATATATAAATTTTATCTTATGTGGGTCTGAAAGCTTATACGAGATAGCTTGACTGTATGTTGTGCGAAAGCTTAGCTGGACTGTATCCTGTGTGGGTCCGACAGCTAAAACTATCCAGTGGCTACTTCTGATAATCTATATCTCTCTAAAATTGTGGCATAACTATGTGAGCTGAGTAATTTCTTTCAACCATTATCATCATGGTGTTTGACTATACTTCTTGTGTGGGCATATTTGTGCTTGGGCTCGTAAGTTGGAGTCAGAATGTGAATGGTAACTTAGGTATATGAAAGGGCATATAACTAAGTAGGCTTGGTTGATACTTTTTGGTTGTATCTTTCTTATTTTTATTACCCTTAGGGGATATTGTGAGACCTCGCAGTAATACTCATCTCTACACGGCCTATACCCGCAGCTCGTTGTGTTGGATGCAGACGACGGACAACGCTGACAGAGGCAGAGAGTGCCATGACTGGATGGTACTCAGAGGAGGACCTTGCGATGAGTCGGGACACAGTGGAGACTGACGGACATGGGTGATGAGGTGGCCATCGGTACCTACCCTTCAGGTAGTAATACTCAGAGGATGATCCATGAGCTGCTCTTTAATTTTAGCTATTTTTCCCTTTACTTGTACTTGTTGTTTATTTGGTTATGTATACTGGCTCATTTACATTCCAGCACACTCTTTTGTATTCAGTTTTACATAGTATTTACTTCATTTTGGGTACTCGGTTGTGTTTTTTTACTTTTATAAAGGCAATGCCTTCTCAGCTTAGGGATTACGCCTTTGGTGCTAGTCTCCAGCCCCTGGCCTATGGAAGGCGGGCTTGGGGTAGTCATGGCACTGGCCCCAAGGATGGGTCATGAAAAATTGGTATCAGTGGAGTCGGTTCTACTGTAGAACTTAGGAATCTGATCATTATTTTCTATGAATCAATACTGTTAAGAGTATTGAGTGTGGTTTTTAGTCCAGGGAGTCCAGTGTTGGTGTGGCTGCCGACTTATCCATACACCGGGACCCTGACCTCTGATTTCTGACTTAGTGCACGAAAACACTGATTGCGTGTGTGTTTCCTTCGTAAAGTTTTCTTCTTGATTACTTTGTGTCAGCTCACTAGGTATTCTGTTTAACTATTGAACACCTGTTTCTTTTCACGATGGCCCCACAAAGGAAGCCAACTAGAGTTCCAAGTTACGTACGAGATAGTATCCCACTGAGCAATGAGGCCTCGGTGTAGGGCCCCATCACAACGGAGGTACCTATGGTACCACTACCTAGTGGGCCACCAATACCTCCAGCCCCAATAACAGAGAGTGCCCACTGCCTGAGTGCGTTGCACAAGTTCTAGAGACAAAGGATGCCCATGTTCCACAGAGAGACGGACCAACAGGTAGGTGAGGATTGGCTGGAGGCTATCATGAGAGTTTTCATATTTGTAGAGACACTATCCCACCTTATGGAGATCCTTTCCATGAGTCTCCTGCAAGCATCAACAAGTAGATGGTGGAGCCTGATTCTCTAGGTGCATGGTGAGAAATATTTTCTCTAGACGAACTTCGAGAGTCTCTTCTGACTAGAGTTTGTTGCAGCCACACTTCATGTGGTGCATATTCCTGAGTAATTCATATGCAGCAGGGTAGCATGATAGTAGCTCAGTACTAACTGAGGTTCACCGACCTCTCATGCCACTCCAAGGAAATGGTCTGAGACCAGTTCTTTTGGGACCAGACTTTCTTGCAGGGACTCAGGCATGAGATCAGGTCTTCGATGATTCCCCTTATCATTCTGACACAGGCGGGGGTACTAAAGCAAGCCCCTCTAGTGGAGAGCTTTCTCATTGAGAAGTCACCACTAGAAAGACCCACCAAAGGGAGACACATAGAAGAGTCTTCTGAAGCCTATAGTAGACAGATTTCATAGAGGTCCTAGAGGACCAGGCCCTCTAGTTGGTGATCCTTGGATACAGTTTCAGTTGTGCGGGGCACACAAGACAGAGTCAGCTATACGAGGAGAAGGTAGTGCTATGCGTGTGGCAGGCAGGGCCGCATGGCTTGTGACTACCTGACCCACCAAGGAGATGAGAAGCAGATAGTAGAGGGACCTCATTGGATGAGGCAGAGGCTCGATCGTGGTCGTCCTCCAGGAGCAGGCAGATGGGGCAAAGGAGCTGGCCGAGTAGCGGGTGGTGGACGACGTTTCGAGGCTCTACCAACACCACCACCAGGATGTCCACCCCAACCATAGGGAGCTGGCGGACAGAGGCGAGCTCTTCTCCATGTCGTCGAGACCTATTACCATGGCGCACATGTGATGATTCGAGGTACTATCTATGTATACTCCACCCTTGCTGCAGTACTCAAAGACACAGTTGAGTGTAATTCTTTTATTGTCGACACCCTTGTTCGGAGGTCAGAGATTTCGACAGAGCTGTTGGCTCGATCCTTACAACTAGAGACACCTACGGGAGAAGACTCGACAAGTACGCACTGGTCCCAGCCGTGTGAGCTTACTCTAGTAGTCGAGAGCTTCGTATGAGATCTTCTTGTAGTGGAATCGAGGCCTTAGGATGTCATCTTGGGTATGGTCTGTCTATCCACAATTCATGCTTAGATCGATTGTATTATGTGAAAAGTATCTTGTGTCCGCACAGATGGGGCAATGTTCACATTCACCATTGAGAAGGGAGCCTTTGCAGTGCTGGATGGACATATGCAGAGGAGGGGGCAGCCGATCAATCATCGGTTGGATAGTCTCATCCATGGAGTAGTTGATGTGTCATGTCTGTGTTTATCTGACCTAGTGTTTCACCCTGGGCATCACCGATTATTTTCTACAAGAAGGAGAATGGGAGCTTGCGATTGTGTGTTGACTACCGTCATCTGAATCATGTGACAGTGACGAACAAGTACCCACTCCTAAGGATTGACGACCTCTTTGATCAGCTGAAGGGAGCACGATGGTTCTTGAAGATAGACCTCAGGTCAGGATATCACCAGCTCAGAGTTTGAGACGAGGATGTGCAGAATACAACCTTCAGGTGTCGGTATGGCCACTATATGTTCTTAGTTATTCCCTTTCTGCATAAGCAATGATCCAGCAGTGTTAATGACTCTCACGAACCATATCTTCCAGCCTTACCTCGATCGATTTGTCGTAGTCTTCATCGACGACATACTGATTTACTCGACTACTTAGGAAGAGCACGCCAACCATTTGTGAGTATTATTAGACACATTCTAAGAGAACCAAATTAATTGTAAGCTCTCAAAGTGCCAGTCTTGGATTAGAGAGGATCACTAATTGGGACACGTCATCTCGGAGGCTATAGTTGCAGTGGACCTAGCGAAGATTGAAGAAGTACTTGCTTGGGAGCCTCCCAGGAGTGTGACGGAGGTACAGAGTTTCGTGGATCTAGCTGGGTACTATTAGAGATTTGTGCTAGACATCTATAGAGTTACAGCACCGATTTCAACATTGACAAAAAGGGGAAACACTTCGTGTGTTTAGAGAGATAGCAACAGAGCATTCAGGAGCTGATGTAGAGGTTGACCAGTGCGCCCATCTTGAGGATACCGGAGGAGGGAATATGTTACGTAGTTTACAACGACGTATCATGTACCAGAATCGGGTGTGTCCTGATATAGGAGTGAGTAGTGATCGCATATGGTTCACGGTAGATGAGACAACATGAGAAGAACTATGATACACATGACTTGGAGTTAGAAGCAGTGGTCTTTGACTTGAAGATGTGGTTGTACTATCTAATGGGAGAGCGTTTTACAGTCTACTATGAACAATAGATTATCAGGTATATCATCTCATAGAAGGTCCTAAACCTTAGAAAATGGCGATGTCTTGAGATCCTCAAGGACTATGACTTTGAGATAATATATACTCCTTGGAAGGGGAACTTTTTAGCAGATGCTCTCAGCAGAGGATCAGGCATTCAGTTGCTAGGAGAAGAGACAGAGCAACTAGCCACATTAAATATATCCATCATGGATAGATATGGAGTATCTTTTCTACAATCTCTCACTGTCACTCTTCTACTTCTTTAGCGAGTCAAGGAGGCGTAGCGTGGGGACGTTGACTCTGAGACGCGACATGCTCAAATATCCTCAGGGCAGACACCTGATGGGTTTTCTAAAGGTGGGGAGCACATCATCTTCTTCAGAGGATGTATCATGGTTACAGTTGCACTACAGGAGGAGGTGTTGAGAAGTTCCACACATCCCCTCTAGGGGTACATCCAGGAGTTTCGAAGATGTATCAGGACCTTAGAAGACAGCACTGGTGGCCAGGTATGATGAAAGAGGTAGCATAATTTGTCTTACGATGCCTCACTTGTCAGAAAGTTAAGGCAGAGCACAAGGTACCAACAAGCTTAGTACAACCATTAGAGGTCCTAGAGTGGAAGTGGGATTGGATATCCATAGATTTTGTGACGGGAATTCCACAAACATCAAGAGGACATGACTCTATCTCGGTGATCGTAGAACAACTCACCAAGTCATCCAACTTCCTAATGATTAGAGTGGAGGGCTCAGTAGAGATCTTGGTATCCCTATACATTCAGGAGATTGTATGGCTTCAGGGTGTACCCTGAACTATCATATCCGATTGAGATTCTTGTTTCACTTCCCGACTATGGAAGGGGTTACAGAAGGCTTTTGGGATGCAGCTTCACTTGAGCACTACCTTCCATCATCAGAAGGATGGTCAGACTGAGAGGAACATTCAGACTCTCAAGGAAATGCTCTGTGAAAGTTTCCTAGACCTTGGTCGTAGATGGGAGGATCAGTTACCTTCGGTGGAGTTTGTGTACAACAACCCCTACCACTCCACCATTGGGATAGAACCTTACGAGGAACTGTACATGTGACCATGCAGATCACCACTGTGCTGGACTGACCCAGGGGAGTCATCACATTTAGGACTAGAGATGGTGCAGGCTATGACAGAGAAGATACAGATCATCCAGGAGCAAATGAATACTACACAGAGGAGACAGAAGTCTTAGGCTGATAGGAGATGGAGACCACTGGAGTTCGAGGATGGTGACCACGTCTTCCTATGGGTTTCAACACATCGTGGTCTATAGAGATTTGGACGAGGCGGAATGTTATCTAAACATTTTATCATGACATTCAATGTCCTCAACAGCGTAGGTGAGGTGGCTTACCACCTAACCGTTCCACCTCAGTTGCATCGGGTGCACGACCTCTTCCAAGAATCTCGGCTGAGAAAATACGTGCATGACCCGTCCCACATCATTGACCACGGGGAGATGGACATCGATGACTGGGTGGCGTTCACGGAGGTCCCAATTGATGTCTAGAATCGACAAGATTGGGTCCTATAGGGACATTATATTCCTCTAGGGCACATTCGCTGGCAGCACGGGAACCTCCAGGAGAGCACATGGGAGGTGGAGGGTCAGATGCATGCTCAGTACCCCCATCTTTTTCCCAAGTGTATGTTTTAACTTATGGGGACATAAATCCCTAAGGTGGGGGTAATTTAAAGACCCAAAAACATGACGTAATTTTTTTTCATAAATTCTTAGGAGTTTTACGAGTCTGCTATTTCTAGACGGAGCCTAATTCCGAGGCCCGATGTGCCTGTAATCAATTTCTGATGTTTTGTTCAGGTATGTTTAGTAAACGTGTGTGTGGTTTTTTATATCTTTTGAATAGTTGATCAAAATTGAAATCCATGGACATTGATGAACTCACATCGCTGATATATTCATCAGGTAACCTTTACCGCAGTTGCGTTTTATACAGTACAGATGTTATAATTTTGGGTTTCTAATTAAAATTAAAAGATATATAAAAATGTGTGTGCAAAAAAATTTTATTTTGAAAGGTAGTTTAAGAATCTAGGTGGAGGTTAGGGGTGGGGCCCATCACACCCTAACCACCCTTTGGAGGATATTACTAGGAGTGGGGCCCATACAATCTGAAACCCATCAACTGTACATAAAACTCACTATTTACTCCCCTTAATTAATTTTACACCTCCACTCATTAATTAAGAATCTCCACCTCCTCTATGATTTTAATTTGAACCATTTCAAAGAATTAATTAAATGAGTCACCTCATTTAATTAAACACAACCATGTGTTGTTGTGCGAAAAGATTATTAGAGATCGCCTCTATTTTTTTATGGTTGTAATAATTCTTTGGAAAGGCTAGAGAGAGGAGAGATTCATCCTTCTAATGAAGAACAGCCAAAGAACGATGAACTTCTCCTTCAATCTTCGGCCAAGAAAAAAGAGAAGGAGCTACCCGCAAGGAACTCCTACGATGTGTCATACTTCGCTTCTTTTTCCAAGACGTTAATGAACTGATGCAGCCTCCTTGTGACTTCGTTTACAAATGAAAAATGAGGTAGGGGTTTTTCTTTATTGAATTCAATCCTCATTCCTCATTTTTATATGGTTTGACGTTGGTCATTTGTTATCACATTACGCAGAGGGCCTATGCCGAAAACACAAGGTCCAACGACCATCCGTTGATTCTCTTGAGTTGATGAAGGTGGCAGAACTAGTAGGGCGCAGTTCCGTTGCACCACTATGGAGGAAGGGAGAGGCCGCTGCCATGAGGCCTACAGTGGACAGAAGAAGCGGCGACCGTGCGCCGGCCGCATGAAGGAAAACTACGGCCCGAAACCGCGGGCCACTCAGGATGAAGAACCATCTGCATATTTCCAATTGGGATGGTGAACTGAGGCACTTGTAGGTGCCACACGGAGGAGATATTGAACGCAACCATGGGCCACTTGCTGGATGAACCGGCTGGAGAAAACCGGTCGGGAAAGAGATTTGTGTCGCCTGCAGGCGCCGCATGAAGGAGGAACCACAACCCACAACCACGGGCTGCTAGCTGGAGAATTGGAAAACCGACTACCGGTCAGCCTAAAGGTACCACGATTCCGATTGGAACCTCTTTGGAGAGACGACAGCCTGCTGTGTGGGCCACTCATGCCGGAAAAAACCGGTCGACTTTGTCTTGCCAGGCAGCAAGGAGGGGCAGTGCCGATTGGCGCTGCCCGGCAAGCCGGACCGGCCCACATCATGTACAAGGTCTATGGGTGGGCCGCGTTTCACCAGGCCAAGCAGACCCCTAGCCGGGTCAGACCCACCGAACATGGTCGTTTTGACCCGCCACCCCACTGGGCTTGACGAGCCGGGCCCGTTTCACTTAAACATGTATCACTTATAGACTGCGCGTCTGATCGAAGCGTCGTCAGCTGCACTGGGACCCCAGTGATGAGGTAGTCCTTTTTTCAATACTCTAAATGAGTTTTTGACAACTTTGGTAAATGGCCGGGTTTGGATCGAGTGAAATCCAACCGTGCTCCTGGAATGGAAAAGCCAATAACTCTCAAACCGGGCATCCGATTGACACGCTATCTATCACATTGGGTTTCCATTGATAAGATAGAACATCATGATACATAAACTTAGGACTATGTGATATTTGATGTATCACCCCCTTTTCTTGAGGAGTGGACCCTCCCGGAATCAAGCGTGCTGTGTGCAGAAACCCTAGAGCTGGTTGCGACTGCGTTGACTTCTGAACTGGAATCCTGTGTGGGTTCAACAACGATGAATACCATAATAGAATCCCCCATGGGTTCAATGATGATGAAAACTATACTGGAATCCTGTGTGGGATCGACGGTTCTGACAGAGTATCTCATCGTGTATCATGTGTGGGTCTGACAACTTAGATTAATCACTGACTACATATGATCATCTATATTACTCTAGAATAGTTGGACTATATTTTGTGTGGTTCTGATAGCTTAGAAGATATAGCTGGACTCTTTCCTATGTGGGTCCAATAGATTAGATGAGATAGTTGGACTATATCATGTGTGGGTCCAACATCATAACTGAACTGTATTCTGTGGGGATCCGACAGCTTAGATGATCTCGTGGCTACATTTGATCATCTACATCTCTCTACAATTGTGGCATACCAGTGTGATATGAGTCATGTCTTTCAACCATTATCATCATGGTGGTTGACTATACTTCCTATGTGGACCATGTTTTTCTTGCACTCGTGAGTTGGAGCCGAACTGCAACTGGTAACATATGTATATGAATGGGAATATAAATAAGTAGGGTTGGTTGATACTTTGTGGTTGTATGTTTCTTCTTTTTCTTATACTTAGTGTATATTGTGAGACCTTGTGGGTCTCAGGGTCCCTACTGAGTATCATTATACTCACCCCTTCACGGGCTATGCCTGCACCTCGTTGTATTGGATACAGATGACGGACAACGCTGATGGAGGCCGAGAGCGCCACGATTGGATAGTACCTAGAGGCGGACCTTGCGATGAGTCAGAACACAGTGGAGACAGATGAACGTGGGTGCTGAGGTGGCCATCTTTACCTACCCTTCTTGTAGGAATCCCAGTAGGAAATTCTAGGTGCTACTCTGTTCTTTCAGCTGTTTGTCCCTTTACTTGTACTTGTTGTTCAGTTGGGTTTGTATACTAGCCCATTTACTTTCCAGCACACTCTTTTGTATTTAGTTTTACATAGTGTTTACTTACTGTTGCGTACTCTATTGTGTTCATTTACTTTCATAAAGGCAATGCCTTCCCACATTAGGGATTACACCTTTGGTGCTAGTCGCCAACACCTGGCCTATGTAAGGCGGGCTTGGGGTAGTCATGGAAGGTACCCCGAGGACGGGTCGAGACATTACATTTAGGAAAAAAAATTGGGATCCCCATGGGACACCATATTATATAATATAATGCATGATATCTATTGGATTTTGTAACTATAATAGAGGGAAAATAGAAAAATAATAATACATTCTTCGCAAATATATGCACCACTAGAAAGTACTTGTTAAATTTTAATTGAAATCGAAATACAAAGTCGCAAGGCCAAACTCATATACCATCCAAAAAACCAATCTCTTCCATAACGTTATGATATAGAGGATGACATGACAAATGTGGGGAACATTCATCTTTAGATAAAATATTAGATAAAAATCACATAAAACAAAACACAAGTTGTGTAAATGGATATGTTTTGAGTCTATTGACCATGTCAGTATCTTGAGTGCATTAACAAAACATTGTGATACTATGATAATACAGATGTCTATTAAATCCTTATAATTATGTGATGTTGTGTTTTATAGATACTCCCATATAGAAACATATCAAAAAATGAACATAATCATAACCATTTCGACACCATTTACGAATCCACATCATACCATAACCCATGATCTACCTTTTTCGGCACTGTTCGTGATCTATTATATAAAAATATTCAAATAATTCAAGGTTTGTGACCATTAAATATTGTATTTTTTCTACAAAATAGTAACATATGAATCCCATGACCCACAAGAGCATCTCTAGTCCGGGCCTCATCAATCACCCTATCCACTATATCTATATCATGCAGTTCGATCATGTCACTACGATCCATCACCAACGGTGCATGAAGGGAAATTCAAAATACTTATCCATATTTATATTTTTTTGTAGAACAACATCATTAACATGTTATTATCAATGCAAGATCATGGGAGGCCATAGTCAATCACATCAGCCTATCCCCCATGATTATTGGGATTACATGATCATTCACATGGTCTGAACCCCAAATGTTCTAGGGAGTCCACAACCAATCATAGAGATTAATTTATGAACTATACTATGGTGCACAAGAACAGGTTTGACAACACTTCCTTATGAACTATAGTGGGTCAAACCAATTATATATTTCAAGATGTATGAAATAGAAAACAAGGAATGCCTCCAACCTCTCAACTTACAAACTCATCATTGTGAATATACATTCTTAAGAGATTGTTCTACATCAAAAAATTATTTGAGATGTTACTTGATCATCTAAGGGTTAGTAACATCCATCACGAATAATAAAACTTTTATAACACAAGATATATCTCTCTAGTCTAACCCTACAACCCATTTAACATCATGCATCAAATAACACACACACAAATCATAAAAAAAATCACACTCAACAGGACATGTTTAAAAACATAGGAATCCCCACATATATTAAACATAAATAATAGAACTCCACCTAACTATCATAATCTCCATTAATACAAGTCACACCATCATTGAAAACTTTTTTGTAGGTGTCATATGTTGTTTTTCTATCACAAATACTTTGGAAAACAATAATGATAAATCACACAATCTAAAACCCATTCCTATTTTAATAAACCATATGAATACAACCTTTCAAAATATCATTTTTCCATTGAAATTAAATTTCATCAAAATACTTACTTAAAATTATATTTTAAAATGGAATCATAATGAATTTATGAATCCAACTCAAACAACACCATAATCAATGAAGTAGAACAAAATAACTCAATTCAGAAGGTCACAATCATCATATATTTTGTAATTTTATATGATCCACATTGACTATTAAGAATAGACAATTTGTTTTTGGCCATATGTATGAACTCACACAATAGATGAATTTTTTTTGGATGGTACTATCAATAATGAATAAAAATATAAAACCAAAAAATAAAATCAAATAACAAAATGTATTCTTACATCATAAAATGTCATTCAGTATATATATATATCCCAACCATCATTACCTCGCCCCAACCATTCTCTACCTCATCTCTCGAAATCCTATTTAATATTATTACGACTACAAAATAAGTCTTTAAAAGCGATGATTATTATCAGTGTTAATACTAACCCTAATAAATGATATCTTTTATCTACATTTATATGAGGGATAATAAATGATAAATGTTATAAGCAAATTATTTTTGGAATTGACAAATTATTCCTTTTATTAGTACATTATTTTTAACTCTAATAACTTGTAGCCTTTAACAATTGATTATTTTTAGGGCTGAAAATGTATACCATTTTTCAATGTTTTTTTATCATTGTTAATGGGTTCCTTTTTATAGGCATTGTTTTTTGTGTTCAAAAAGAGATCCTTTGTCATCACTTTATTATCTATGATAAAGGGATGAATAAAATGAAATAATTATATAAATAAAAATTTAGTTAACTAAAAAAATATTATTATTATTATTAATTAAATATTTATTAATAAAAAATAGTAAGTATATTATATTTAAAAAAAATTATAAATATAAACCAAAAATATATATTATATATATAGAGATAATATTAATAAATATTAAACAAATCATAAATAAAAATATATAAACTGAGTGAAATATTAAACATTTTATTAATAAGATAATTATTGATATGGTTAACAAATTATATAATTTAAATATATAGATATAAATTTATTTATATAAATATGTTTTATAAAATAAAAAATAGTCCATTACCTTAAATTGAAGAATATTTATTGAATAATGGTTTATAATTAAAAAATAATATGAATTAAAAATACTCACTAGTCTCATAGAGTAATGGAAATAATTTAATGTCATTTTATATTTCAATTTATCACAGATGAAATGACTGTTGTATTTATGTCACATACACAGAATTAATTATTTTTAGTATAAAATGAACACACACAAAAATACCCATTTTTTCAATGTGTGCTCATTCTCTATATACTCAATTTCACATAATTTTACTGATCATAAAGTTAATATTAAATATTCATTAATAATGTCAAAAATACAGTTGAAAAAAATTATTATAAATAAATACATTATGAAATGTCTATTTACTATATTATTAAATTTTTAAAATTTTAATTATAAATTTATAAATAGGGTTTTTTGAAAAATTATTTATATAATTATAAATAAATTATTTTGTATATTTAAATAATTTTTAAATTTATAATAACTTTATTTAAATAAATAATTCATTTACTATATTTATATATTTTTTATATATTAAATTTATATATAAAATTTTTTAAATATAAATATAATCATATAAATATATATAATGATATAAATATTAATTTTTAATATTATTCATATAGTAATAAATAAATAAATAAATAAATAGCTATTTATAAAATCAATATAAATATATTTAAATAAATAAAAAATTTACTATATTTATATTTACATATATTGGTGAAATACATATATAATTATGTATATATATATTAAATTTTTTTATCTATAATTAAAATTATAAATCCTTTATTAGGGATTATGAAAAAAAATATGTCAAATTTCATTTTATCAGTGATTTTTTGGAAATTCTGATAAAAGTGTCCCATTCAATTGAGAAACCCCAAACCTATGGGGGACATGTTTTGATATTTAAATAATTTAATGGAAGTCACCCTCTTATAGTGCTCTTATATAGTGAACAGAAGAATGAATTAATCATCGATGAAATCCAAGGCTCAAATCCTATGCTCAAACTATTCAAGGGTTGAACGTCAAAAAGGTTGTAATGTATGTCTTTCTGTAGATTTCATAAAATAGAATTATTTTCCTAATTTCTCTTGGGGAACTCGTGTAGTAAACAATCAATGGTTTTGGCCTTTGGGGATGATATTTTTCAACTATGAGACTGATGATTTATCAATTTTGGATATTTGGCTATAGAGACTTTAAATTTTGAGGCTTGGTATTTTTATTGTATGAATCTCAGATAATATTAGCCTTCCCAACTTTACTCCAAAGATATGTGAGTATCACCTTATTTATCAAATTCAATTGTGAATTAATGTTGGTTATATCTAAGATAATCTTTTATTTATGTTAATATGTGGATGAATCATGATTTCTTTTTTGATAAATAATGGAATTAACTATATTGGTTAAGTACCATTATATTTTACATCATCTATATAATTTTATATGTATCAATTTCCCTAATGGGGTTTGGGTAGACTTTAAGACTTCTTCCTGGTGAATTAAGATGATATATAATTTTTTATTTTTGTATTATAGAAATACTTTGGGTTGTGTTGTTTTATAAATCTATTAATTTTGTTATTCCAATTATATTTCCGAGTGTATTAATGGTAGTCCGCTATGAAAATGTAACCACACGAGAGTCTTCCTATCTTATCAAAGTCATGAATGTATAGTGTAGATGTTGTAAGGGTCGATGCATTTTTCTCCTTTAATTATTTATATATATTATTGATGTGTATTATTTCATTATGAAAACATCTTTCTAGACCTCCCTAGAATCTCATAGATGGGTTAATGTGTATTAAATAGCATCCATAGAATCTGTTAGATCAGCAGATCTGATGTGAAGATATTCGTATAATCCATGGGTTAGGTCGGTGTATTGATATGACATCCCAAGAATATATATATGTTTTCAAATATATTATATATCATTCATATTAATGGTAATAATTACTTATGTCATTACACCACATGTTACATAAAATATAATGGAGGATATCCAATTCTATATATTATAAATTATTTTTATTTATTCATCATTTTAGGTCTAAAAATACTAGTTCCACCGCATGGAATCTCTAAATACGATTCATGTAAATGAAATAACTCATTATTTATCTATTTTTTGTCAAATAATTTTTTTTATTTATAGTTCATTGAATGAGAGATGATTATTCCTGTAAATCATATTTGGATTTGTATTTACACCTTAATTCCTTGTATTGTATTTTCATTTTTTTCAGCGTATTTTATGAAGGCATGATGTGTGTCAAAAAAATAGTTATTATTTCACTTTTCTTCCTGAGACACATCAACCATATCTTTTATACACAACCATCATTCTACTCAACTTCACCTCCTATATAGTTAATGTATTTTATTTCTTGAGACTGATCCCCTATATCATTTTTGTTTCCAGTTGTATCTTGACCAGTAGTCGTCCCAGGGTGAATACCTCTTTTATCATTTCAATCAAAATATGTTCATGTCCACAATAGATGCCAGATTAGTGTAAAATAAAAAAATGATATGATATATGTTGACGGGATGAGTTTTTGATCATTAATGTAGACTATGAAATTCAACATTAAATTAATTCATAGGGTAACACCTACCATATCAGATAAATTCATTTCTAAAATTCTATTACACTTTTTCTTCAAAGAATAATTATTTTATTTGAAACAATAAAATTTTGGTATTCCCTTATTATAATTTTTTGGAAAATTCTCCATTGATAATGAATATATTATTGGAATGTATTTATTTATTATACGAAATTAATATTTTTATCAATCTGATAGGATTGATTTGAATTGAAAATTGATGTACGATAATCATTTCAAAAAATAATTTTATGATAGATTTACATAATTTATAAACATTAAATGTGCATATATAGTGTTGGAGTTTGAAAAATAAATAAAATATAATTAATTTTAACATCATATTTTATGATTTTTTTGATACATAAGGATGATTAAGAATGTTTTTTACCTCAATCTAACACATGGTGTGACTTTTATGACTCTAAGTGCTCCTTTTTATTTAGAATTGACCTAAATTTATAAAAATATAAAAATTTCATAAAATAACCCAAGTAATAATATTTAAATTGTTTTTATACATTCGTATATCAATCCATAAGACATTTGTGACATGTAAGAATTATATATTCCTCATTTTGATACAATATGTTCATGGTATGGCGCGTAGTGTCCTTTAACAGTTAAAAATTGATATTTTAAATGGAAAGTTAAACTCAATTAAACATAATCAAATGTTCTTGGATATTATTGATCATTTAGTAAAACTAGTCATACGTAATTTTTGAAAAGTAAGAATGTAGTTTAAAAAAAGAGATAGATGATGTGATCATTATTAGAGAAAGTGTGTGTCACCATTTTGAAATGAAAATTTAGTATATAATACACGTGACTAAATCAAAACTAAGAAAAACTTATTAACATTGTTTTCATATGTTAAAAAATGACTCATAAGTCATTTGTGACATGTAGGAATCAATCAAAATTTAATATAATAAATTTTGTTATTGATATGACTTAAGATGGATATTATCAATTTAATATCAACATTTTAGTTCACAAAATTTCACTCACTAAAAGCTGATGAAAAAGACTAATATTTTCCTAATAAATTTGAAAATGATTCATAAGTCATATTTGATGTGTAAAATTCAATTTTATTTCATTCTATTACACTATGATATTTTAATTTTTCAAATTGTGTATTTACAATTTTAAATGAAATTTTTGTAAAAAATTAAAGTGATATACTCAAAAATGTGAAAATGCTATTGTAATATTTTGATACATTTGGAAAATTATTCTTAATTAATTTTTTACATGTAAAAATCATCCACATCTAAATATGAGTCATAGTGTGACCTATATGGAACCAATTATATCTTTATTATTTAAATCATAAATTTGTTTAATCAAATTGAACAACATGATTACTCAATAGTGAGAAAACACAATCATATTATTTTTATATTTTATGGAAATGATGAGTAATTAATTTTTTATGTCTATAAATTTTCCACACCTGAATCTAAAACATGATGTTCCTGGTATATTTCTCAAATAGTATGTTATCAGTTTGAAATAATTATTTTAGTTTAAAATGATTCACTCACTAAAAACTGATCAAACACAATCATGTTTTTGATAATATTTGAAATTGATTAATATTTTTGAAATGTATGAGTTATTTTGATGTCAAATAGTTAGACAATATTATTAGAATGACTCAAAGTGTGTCCAACTAGTTGAAAAAGTCATTTTAGTAAAGAAAATAGGTGATGTACTCAAAATAGAGAAAACATGTTATGATTGTTTTTATACTGTAATAAAAATATATGTATGTCATTTGGGACTTGAATGAATTATCATCACCTCTATATGACACATGGTGTGACTTGTACAACTCTATGAAACTATTTTTTTTAAAAATGGACATCAATTTTTGTAAAATTCTTAAGTAAAATACTAAAAAAGTGAAAAAATTTCTTATTATATTAATACATTAAAAATGATCCATAATATATTTTTAAAATTCAGTAATAATTCAATCATATATATGAAACAGTATGCCCCTATTATGACTCAAAGTGTATGTTATGAGTTTGAATTGGATATTATAGTTAAAATAGCCAGTAAATAAAAAGTAGTCAAACACAATTGAATTTTATTGATAATTTAGTACAAAGAGTTATAATTCATTTTGATTTGTAGGAATTATTTTTATGTCAAACTGATACATTACACAGTTGAAATGAGTAAATGTGTGTGTTTTGAGTTCATAATTACATTTTAGTAAAAAATAAAGTTGACATACTCAGAAAAGATAAGACAAATTGATTTTTTTGATACATATGGAAAAATATCCATAAGTAACCTTGGATATGTCATAATATTATTCACCTTAACCTGATGAAATTTGTGAATGCTATGTCAAATAGTGAATATTTTAATTTATATTAAAATTTATTTTAGTTAAATCATCATCTAACCGACTCAATAATGAGAAAACGCATTCATATCATTTTTATACTTAGAAAGATGATCCACTCACATTTTTAACAAGTAGGAACCAACCTCACCTCAATCTGATTCAATATGTTCTTGGTATTACTAAATGTTTCCATTATCCATTAATTATTGACATTTTACTTCAAAAAGTGTCACCCACTAAAAAAAGATAAAACATGATCTGGATTTATCATTTAACTATTTATGAATTTTTATAGATATAATTATTTAATAAGAACCCAAAATTATGTGACATAAATGAATTATCCCCAACTCTATATAATAAATAGTGTTCTTGTTATGACTGAATGATTAGTTTACAATTAAAGTTTTTTAATAATTTATTTTATTATGACTGATATACTTTTTTTTCTAATATGGGTTTTTTCATTTTCCTGAGTAGGGTTTGTTTTTTTAAATATAATTAGTTGGGAAAATGATAAAAAGTAAAAGAAACATTGATGTATTTTAATGTATGTAATAGTTTGTAATTATATAATTTAAAAACAATTTTTTAAAAATGTAAATAACATTTTGTTATTTTCATATATTTGTTTTATAAATTTCATTATATTTATCTTATGTATTAGTAAATTATTTTGTTGATATGATGTTGTATTTATAGTGATGTGGTGTGTTCTTAATGAACATTACACTAGTGTAGCAGTGTGATATTCCAACACATTATAGTATTCACCTTTAGCAGTACATTTGAAAGCACTAATAAATGTTTCCATTTTTAGTGCTTTTGAAACCACTGATAAATGGGTCCTTTATCAATGCATTGTAATGCATTAATAATTGGGTATTTTATTAGATCATTGAAAATTGTAGATAAAGGTACCCATTTTCAGTGGTAAAAAATAGTTCGGATAAAGTGGTCCTTTATCAGTGGTAAAATTAAGCTATTTGATGACCCATTTATCATTTATTTCTTAGAAATGATAATGGAACCCTTTATTGTCAAATTTATGTATATGATATAAGATAATGTATTTTAATCTCTCTTCAGTTTTTAACAGTTTTTATGGAATTGTTAATGATTATTTAGCATTTTTTGGGTGTGTTTTTTAGTAGCACATTCAATAATAAAAATTGAATATAATAATTTATAATTAATCAATTCATTAAAAAATAATCCTAATAACATAAGAGAAACCATGTAGTCCCATAAATTCATCTACTATTTGCACTAACCTCATTCTAGACAATGGGAACCTACCACATCAACCAACACCACTAAATCGATCATTTAATTAATTAAAATAAAACATAAAACAAGGCATAACATGAGAAAAATGACTATAAATTCCAATTATATAATAATAAAAAGTAATAAGATGTGTTCTACTCTAAACACATTATCAATTATAGGATAAAAAAACTGTATATTTAGTAATCTAATCGATGAAAAATATTTTTCAATTTCTATCAACTCACTAATTTATTATGTGAAAAACATATCTCATGTAGAATTTTGAATGGATGGCTAATAATAGAGTCTCAGGTTTCTAGATATAATCCAAAAATGATATAACCATAACATGAAATGATATATCCATGCATTGATGACAATAATATTCCATAGTACAGTCAACCAAAATAAATATTAGCGAGAATGAAAGATGAAGGACAAGGGTTTAAATAGAGACACAATACCTATAAATCATATACATGATGACAACCGAAACAACTAATAACTATATGGATGAAAGGTGTGAAGGATGGAGATTCATAATTGTAATTTTCTCATATCATCAACCAAACTAAAAAAACCAATCACCACACAAACCAATATTATAGGGATGTCCCTAATTATGTTAAATACTGATCATGGCCACTGGTTGTCTGCTGAACATAATTTTGTATCTAATTTTCCTCCATCTAAAAAGTGTGTCTAGGAAGAATATCATTTCTCTCTCTAGTACCACTATCTACTCAATACCCCAAACCAGAGATACAATGTCTTAACACTAGCTAGTCAGTGTATTCTATAGTTATACTTCTGTATCCAAGCCAATATTGGGTCTGCTAAAACGCTCAAATATTGAACTAAATCTCCATATATCCTTGATTTTAATATAAAATTATCTTAAAAACTATCCAACCCCATAATTTCTCTAAATAAATCAGAGTTAAAAAATAGATTCTTCACCAAAATGAGAAAACTAGATTTTACTATAAGGTCAAAACCAATATTTATACATATCATTATGAACTGTCAACTATATTTCATTATTTCCTTGAAATGATAAGTTATTTCTCAATTAATTTCGTAAAAAAATGCATAATGATGATATTTACATAAGGTTAATATATCCCATACTCCATTTACCATTATTTTTCTACTATGAATCACCAAACACTGAGCCTGGTTAAACTAATTCCATTCTAAACTAAGTGATTCATTCCAATAACCACACCAACCACATACCAAGAGATGTTGTAATTGCAGCATTTAAATCACCACATTGGATTTCCCATGATAGTAGTAAAAATATCATCACCCAAAAAATTTCTAGAAAAACTCATTATCTCACATCCCAATATCCCATCACGTCATATAGAAATAATTTCCTACTCCATGAGGATCATAATATGATCCTAAATATGAAACTGAGATTCATCCAGAATCAATTATTTCCTGGATCATTTCCACAACTGATCACAATCATCATCATACACTTACCCATGATATAATGTTCCAATAATATTATTTACCCTTGGATTACACTACCATAAACACATGCTCGATTCTCAAAAAACCCACACTAACCAACATCCAATATGAATTACCAATGATGATAAGTCTACTAAAAAACATCCTTCATCCATCAAAACCATTATTAAACTAGATTCACCACATTAAAACCCTCTTTATATAATCACCATTCACTTATGACAAAAAAATTTGATCTCAATAAGTTGAATATCCTTACCATCTTATTTTCAATCCATCAGTAACCACGATAACTATTTATTAACAACAATAAATTCCTGAACATCTTTCCCATCATTATTACCAAACAACAATATAGTTCATGAACAAAACAATATGTAAAGAAAATTTATGTTTCTCCAAATGTTTCTAACTTGAGGATAATGGTTATCCATAAAATAAAACTCTAAATCCAATGGATAATTACATCTATTGGTTCTCCACATTATATGAATCCCCTAACATGAGAGGAAATAAACTTGTCTCAATAAAAGACCCAAACCAAATACATGTCATGTGATCTAACATTAATTTTCCCTAAAACACACATCAATTGATCTAAACCATTAATAAATATATATCACACTCGTAAACTCCAATCCATGAAAAAATTATCCATTATCCCTCATCTTGCAGAACACACTATGAATCCACCTATAATTCTCTAAAATAAGGTCCCTCGAAGAAAAAACAATATTTCCACATAAAAAAAGAATCCCACCCTTGGGCCTTTCAATACCAACCACAAATTATCCAAAAAACAAAAAATACATCGAAAAAATTAACATTATACACTACTACAAAAATCAAAAATAAACTCACAAAAATAACTCTGTGGATTCCAAAAAAAATTAATGACCTCATGTTGTGGTTTCCAAACCTCATATGAATGTCATTTTGGCACACAAAACAACCATCTGATTCACCAAAAACAATATGTTAAATTTATAAAACAATAGTACACATTCTCTAGTTTCAATTTTTCAAAATTTTCTTTCAAATATATTTTAATGAAACCTAATACCAGATGAGTTTTACAAAACACACTATGGAATCCATGTACTTTCTATAAAATTCAAATACACCAAAATCTAAATACTAGATATTTTTCTTCCTAAAATAAATTCCCAATATAATAAATATATTTTGAAAATTCTTTCCAAATTAGTAATAAATTCACCTTTTGAAATCCATTTCCCAGTATTGTCAAAAAACCAAAAAATCATTAAAAAATTTAAAAAATTTAATCAAATAATCATTTTTAATTAAATTAAAATTCCAAAAAACATTCATGAACACCATGTTCTACTACATAATTTTTTCCTTCAAATTAGGGTTTTCCCAAAAAAAATTAAATCCCTAAAAACTATTACAAATTTTCATTGAAACAATCATATCAAAATAAAGAACACATTCCCCTAATACCAATTTCAATATATTGACCCCATATAGTAGAAGTGAAAAAATAATATATTATTTTAAATGTTACAATAATTTAGAATGGATTTAAGGAGGATTCACGAAAAGAAAAAATAATGAAAGATGTGGGTGACATTCCTCTAACATAACACTTTCATTCTGCTTATATTATTCATTATATAAAAGAAGGTAACTATATATATATATATATATATATATGAGTTCCATCCATTATAAAATGGGAATAATGATACAAAACCATTAACCACTCATCCAAGAGTTTATAGTTCGATAATTATACATCACATGGAATCTAGAGTTTCAAATAATTTCATATTAGCGATGCATGAAATTGACCTTCCTATTGAGTGTTACTATGATTTCCATACTCTTATCTACTATATACATCATATAATTATTTAATTAATTTTTTTAATTCCATATTAATATTAACTAAAAATTTTATTCAATGGGGGTTACAATAATACAAATGGTTCCCGTCATCATATAACAGTTTTATGTTACTAATAGTGTGGGAAAATTGATATTTTAGTGGAATATATACATGAATCAGGCATTAAAGTTCATTCCCACTCCCTAACAAATCATCTTCATTACATATCTATATATCAAGATTCTAAATAATACATGTATAGACAAATATATAGCCCCATGGGCCCTGTTAGTTTAGAATATAAAGAATCAAGACTTTGTATTGTGAAAACTATAACAAGACAGTGACATAAAAAAGGGATGAAATATATGAACCATATAAACTGAAAGGATCCATATAAAATAAATACAAAAGGATAAAAAAAATTATCGATAATTGTCTTGATGACAACTCATGTACCATCCTATCAAATTACATGACTCAATGACAATTCGCCTTGTAAAATGATTATATGTCAATGGGGTACTAATTTCATGGGATAAATTATGAGATTAATCATATATGCATTGTAACCAAAGATATTTACATTTATAGGGGTTTAGACAATAACCTATTACCTATATACATTTCTATAAATAGATTGAATAATATTGTGATCAACTGAATGTTCATGAAATCAATATATATTAATTTATTAATGTATGTGCAACACATCCACCCATACAAATATCAAAAAATAAATAAAAATGTATAAATTCATTGGCACCATGATAGAATCCACCTCAAACCATTACCCATTACCTTAATGGTTTATCAAAATTTTAGGATTCTTGTCTTACAACAATACTTAAAATACATACATTGGATTCATGTTAAAATATACATCTATCACAAACTCGATAACATACACATCCAACAACAACTATCATTCACTCTTGTAATATGTTTATTAGGAATCCAAATCCCTCCCTTTATATGAAGGGAGGTCCATCATGTTACCCAAACCCATAATATAATTTTTTTAAATTTTCAACCTATAAGTTGATCCCTTACTACATGGTTGAGGGATGCCATAAAAGATATTTCCATCTCATCCTCATTATCTCCAGATAGTACATAGTCATGTACAGTAGACTATCCTAGTAGGATATTTTCATTCCATAAAAATGGTAGTAGCATATCATAAGACGTTACAATGAGCTGGAAATAGTTCACCCCATACCATCCCCATTGGTTCATGGGTGGCCATAATTAGGTACCTTACACATCCATGTGCACATTAGGAGGAAATAATAATTCATAAAAAAATGTATACATATGGTACCAAAATAGGTCATTCATCCATTGTCTATACATAAAAACTCATTATCAAGTCACTATCCCATCAAGATCTAGTCCCACATGGAGAACATATTCACAAACAACATTAACCCTCCTAGAGGATATTCAAATCAAATATTAGTAACCATTATTTTGTTACTAAACGATTTTTATGTGGGATTCCCACAGAAGACCTAGATAATATTTCACTAAACGACACACATTGTTATGATATCAATCAATACTCAGAAAATTATTCATTACAAATATAGGAATCACCCATACATAGTCATTAATCAATAAATTTATATGAAACCGTTAATATTTCCTTTTAAAACAATATTAAAAGTTTACTCATTAAATATCAATTGTATATGAAGCTGTTATACTAACACTAGTCCGTTATCAAAAAATACATTCAAACTGCCCTAAGAAAACTCATTCCTGCATTGATGTACCAATTTGTAACCCATTTCAAAATTTCATTTTTCCCAAGAATTTAAATTTGAACTGAATCCTTGTTTAAAATAGAACTTTCAAATTCATGTATCTTTTCCTTATATTTCCAACTAATTTGATCTCAAAATAAAAATCAGGTATAATCATAGTCATTGGAACATGGCAGCACTATCTTCCCATTTTGCAAAGTATCCACCTTGACCATTTATCTGATATGTGATCATTACAACCATTTGTCACTACTCAAAATAGATATGAAACTGTAAAGGATTTTATTTTCAATAGAGAATATAATTTAAAATTTCAAAAAAATACCAAAAGTCTTAAATAAATTAGTGGACATTGACCTTAAATAAGGTCATTCACTTTAGTTTTATATCCCAACCATCATTATATATGTATATCAAAAATACACCTCAATATTAGAGAATATATAAAAAATCTAGAGTAACTAAATATTAACTATAATATTTAATTATTAACCAAACAATTAAAAAAATTAACTTAAATCCATAAAACTCAGCTTTCATTCCATATATTCATATAAATTACATTCTATCCTCTTAGTATCCAATAAGAACCCACCTAATCCACCAACATCCCAAAATTTAAAAAATATGTAGTGTATTAGAGTATAATATTTTATCAAAACATGTTTAAAAATAACCTTGCAGTCCAATTATTATAGAATCTAGATATACAATGTGTTTTCTAATCCTAACACATTTTTTGTTCATATTAAATGGAAGAAATAAAGTTATAACAAAAAATCACGGTGAATAATTCCAAAAAATATATAAAAAATAAATCAATTCCAAGTAACAGAATACATCATGGAAAATGATAAATGATGTATTTTTTTAATATATATTATGTTTCCCCTAATGCTATGAAAAAGAAATCATATTATTGAAAAAATATTCATCCATACTCCAATTTAATCAACCACCATCAAAATAAATTCCAAATAGTGTCAAAATCTGGGGGAACAGTGAATAATAAAATTGAGGACAAATTTATAGACCACAAATATAAATCATATAATAAAACACTATTAAAATAGAACCAACCCATATGGAATTTTAAGAGAATATAGGAAAGGATAATCTATATGAATATTCCATCCTCCCATCACCTAATTCCAAAAAACATGAGAATCAATGATACCAAAATTTGGTGTCTATCCCCAAAATGCCTCTACATCAATGAATATTTTTTTTAAAATTTACCCTAATTATTTGTCTAATGTTCCATAAACTAGTGGATTCTAATCCACCAACTAGCTGATGTGTCATTTCATAATTCCTAGTTTGTTACTAGTCCCACCAACTGTTTGGGAACACTATAAGGAGCCACTATTAGGCTAGTAGATGGTGACAGTCAATAATACAATCTGAAAAACAATGAGGCCTCCTCTTATGGTCACCTAATAACCATTAATAGCTAAATACCTTTATATAGATCCAGGAAACCTCCCAAAACTATCCGAAATATCAATTTCATACAATGAATCAAAATTTAAAACATGCCCTCTCATTATAATGAAAATTTCATATTAAAATATATATTAAAAAACAATTAATTGTGTTTTATTATACTCCATAATCTCATACCATATACATAAATAGATTTTAGGTTTTAAAAACTTCATTGGATGGTTATATAATTCAGTTCACACCTATAATGATGGTATATTATTGAAATGATTTTTTTAAAAATTACAATTATACCTATTTTCATAAGAAACACTGAACTAAAATGAACTATGAAATACTAAATGAATATTATTATGAAAATGTAAGGATAATAAGACAAAATTTCAGAAACCATATTATAATAAATTATAAATATTTACAAAATAGTAATAGTAAATAATATATTATTTTACTGTAATTTTAAAATAAAATGATATTTAGTTATATATTATACATTAATTTTATATAATGATTTTAAAAAATATAATATCTCTTTGATAAATTTAATTTCTTTGTTTATTAAAAACATTCAAATGGTATATTAAGTTGATTATATATATATAAATAATATCTCTTTGGTGAATAGAAAAATAATATTTTTTAAATAGTATCGTATTTACGTCTTTGTCATCTTAGATGAATGAATTAAATTAATATGAATTTTTTTTACTTAAATAGAAAGTTATAATTTAATATAATTTATCTAATAATAAAATGTTCTATTTATGAAAACCATATCTAATGATTTGGTTCCTTACGTAATATATTTTTTTAAAAAGTTTATTATATAAAAAATTACGTTTCTGTAAGAGTAAAAATTAATTCAAAAATTTAATTTAAAATATTAAAACTTAATAGATATAAAATTTCTTATGGTAAATTCTATTTTAGGCCTAATATAGTGTTTATAATGATTAAATTTTATACCCATGTTAATGGTGAATGGCTTATATTCCATGAATTTTTTATTGATGTTGTGAAATTATTATACAATTAATTAAATTTGTTTATTTTATATAATAATTTTAAAAATATGTTTTCATATATATTAAAATAGTTACTAAGAAATAAAATTTTTATGGATTGTTAAATGAGATTAAGAACAATTAATAGAGGAATGAACAGTCATCTAGAAAATAGTTTTTCATAGTATGATTTTTAATATAGTTTAAATATTTATTTATAAATTAAAAAGAAAATTGAACTCTATGGAAACCACATTAAGGATTATAACATCAATATAATTTTTTCTATGTATTATTAATAAAATATTAACTACTAGCATAAAAAATTATCTTCCATGATAGAAACCAAATTGGAAACATGTTAAAAATCAATTATGGAAAAAATTATTTTGTGTTTCATTATGGTGTAAAAATTATTCAGGAATGTTTTACACAACTTATTTGACCCCATATTCTACAGTTGAAATATTATACATCCTATTACCATTGAGTAGTGTCATTCAATTATTGTAAAATTGTTTTTATTCAATAAATATCTCTTTTAATTATTTGGAAAATGGAAACACATATGCCCCAAAACAACACACTAATTGCATTTAATTTCACCATTAAAGTGTAATATTATTATACTAGTATTATACCTTACCATGATCATAAAAATTATAAGTAATTAGTTTTTCTAATAACTTCATTTCTAATGAGACATTCTAGAGGCATTTCAATATCCAAACGTGATAATTACTTAATCCATATCATTTTCAAATTAATATTTTCATCCACAATATTATATAAAAGTACTAATATAAAAATATAAGAATAAATAACATACAAAATATTTATTATGTTAAATTTGAAATAAATTTTTACTCCATTAAAAAAAAGAAAACAATTTCAATCAAATAATTGTGAAAACTACCCTCTCTACGAAGTTACAACAGTCATTTACACCATCACCAATCATTTCAGACTGTATGTTTGGAATTGATGAATAAATGAGAAATTTAAAATATTTTAAATAAAATTAATAGAAAATTTAAAATTATACTTTTTCTTCATTTTCCATTGATAAATGAAAATGTTAACAATTAGATGTGTGGACCACCACCTTCATGAAGTAATGTATTTACTATTTATTGTAGTTTTATTATTATTTATTATTATATTTTAAGCTATGAATGTAAAACGTATATATGAAATAATAATTTTATTAATATAATTTAGTAATGATATTATAAAAAAATATGGATCTTTTATAATGATACAAATCCATTAATTATGGAAAGTTCATGTTTTAGTGATTCTGACCACTTACATAAAAAATATTATAATATAATATTATGGATGATTATTAAAAATTATTACTAAGTATACATTATATAAATTAGTAAATAGTTAATATATATTTAATTAATTTTCCCATAAATAAGAATCAAATTAACTAATATACCACTATATTATGTTAAAAAATCAATAAATCGTGTTTATCATAAATTCTGACTAAAATCACATTATATGGAACTCTTATATGATGAAATTATAACTCCATAATATATCATAAATTATCAATATGTATATTTTTTTTATATTTTAATGATGAACATTTTTATAGTAACAAAAAACAACAAACAAGTTATGAAATTAGATAAAAATGACCAAGGAAACTCACACACAATATTTAAAATAGAACATAACAAACAAATATTCATATAGTCAATAACTATAAATGATATTAAAAAGGTTATGGAGATGTATATTTAATTTATATTGGTGATTAATATTTTTTTGAGATATAAAAGATTCATACACATTAGTGGATGTCATGAATAAATGTAATTTGGTTCTTTATCTCAAATTTAATATCATGATATGTATATCTTATTATAAACAAAAATATATATGAAATGATGTGATTTAATATTGAAAAAAATATTTTTCCATATTTATTTAATTCAAATGGTTTAATGATCAATATTATGTTATATCTTTAAATGAATATTAATCAAAGTATTATATTCTTCTAAGGTCATTTAGGAAGTAAAATCTAAATAATTAGTTATAATTATTCTTCTTCAACATATGAAATAAATATTTTTTTCATCCAAACTATGATTTCATTTCATGGAAATATATCCTCTAATTTTTGTATAATTATTTTTTAATTCCATGAATTTACTATGACTAATTTCATCGTGAAAATGTATGCCAATGTTTCGAATCTTTATCATTCCCTTTAATGATTATTTTTATTCCAATTACTTATATTAAATTCCCACCAATTTTATCCACTATATTTGGAAAAATATTTTTGTGTTAACTCACTTGGCCTTCCAAATTCCATTCTCCTCCACCAAATTATATTTTATAATCGAAACTTAAATTTTCAATATTAAGAAAATTATATTGTAAAATAGGAAAATGTTCTTCCATTAATAATCATTGTTTTATAGGACAATCCTATCATACTCTAAATAACATTAAATAATTTTTAGGGATCTCTTAATTTAAATATAATTTTTTAAGTATTAATTTCATGTTTTTTAAAATTATTAATGAATTTTACCCCTAACATTTCTATTTCTATCATAGTGAAAATATTCTCAAAATATTATTTTATGGTTTCTTTCACTAGATGATAATTATTTTTTATTAGTATTCAATAAATTTTTGAATAAAATTTAAAAAAATTCACCCCTTGAATTTTTTCAAATGATTATTAAATTTTAATATTTTTTACAAAATTAAAATATTTATTTTATAAAAGAATTATTTAGTTTATAATGTAATTTAAAGTATATTTGTTATGAAATAATTGTTAAGAATTTATATAATTATTTTTAAATAAATTATCTAAATTAAATTTTTATTCTAAAAACAATAAATCATATTAAATGGGTAATTTTTCAATAGATAAATTATGTGAAAATAATTTCGCATTATAGAAAAATGATAATGGAGTATTCATTTATTTAAAAATATGATTTTTTGATCATTTCTAAATAAGATTTAGGGAATGATCGTAATGTGTTATTTTTAATTCGTGTCTTCATCCTGAAATATCCATATTATAAAATCATAATATTTTTTATTACACTATTAGAAAAAAAATTTAAGATGTATTATGGAATGCTATAGAATGATTTTCCAGAAATATATACTATTCCCTATGGATAATTATGTTATTTTTGATTCGTGAGTGTCTTCATCTTATAATGTACTTTAAAGCTATTAATTACTATTATTATGGGAATTGGGGTCCTATACCACCATACAATGATTTATTATATGATTTTTTATAATTATATATATTTAATGGTATTTTTTGTGTGTATATTTGAGGTAATTTATAAAAAAATATTCTTGAGAGAGTTGATTTGAGGTTATTTATGCCCACACAAATTGTGAAAAAATGCATTTTCATAAACATGTTACAAACAATATTGTGAATTATATAAGTATTATTCAGATATGAACACACATATTGCAAGTGTGTGTATTTGATTATATATATTCTCATAGTAAATGTTCTTGATTGTATTTAGAGATAGTTGGGATCCGAATGATTGTGGCTGACATTATTTTCATAAATCCCCTCTCAAATAATTTTTTTTTATTTTAAAATAAATTGTATATAAATATACCAACATATGGTTTTGATATGTTCAAAATATTATATATTGACCTAGTTATTGTTAAAAAATGTTAAATATGTAATTTTCCTTATTCACAAGAATAAACTAAAATGACCATTTTTAATAAAGAACAACTGTATTATTTCATTTATTATGTTATGATCATATTATTATAATGATATGTTGGTTTATTTTCATTCTAATTTTCTAATTAAATCCATAAGAAGTGCTCATGGATTCTGATTACAATATGAAACCAATTTTTATTATTCTTACTTCGGATAATTAATTGTAATCTTTAATGATTTCCCTTATTGTGGGATTAAGGTAACTAATTTAATTTTACACCCATGTAATTTATATGATAATGGGAATAAAAAAATTATATCATGAAGGGATTCTATATTGGGTTGATTGTAGATTACTATTTAATTTTTCCATAGATATTCAGTTCTTAATGACATTGGATATTTTCTTCATAGAATTGAGTGATTATATTAAAATGTTATAGGTCCTACACAAAACATTCTATGATGATGATGATGGACATGAGTATAAGGATTTGGCATGATGTTCATGAGGATAGACATAGGGTAGTGGAATTAGGCGTATGATTACATTGTGGTTTGAAACAAGGAATATATTGGAAAAAATTTCTTTGAGGACAAACCTAAGACCATTTTGATATTTAATAATCTTGGGGCCTAACACATGGTTGAGCTAGGATGTGTTATCCTTTTGGCATATTCTGGAATCCATTCCTTGAAATTTCCATAATATACCTTAACCAACCATGTGTATAGATCATGACTACTCAGAATATACATTATAGATATCATTCCAACATACAGTCGATGAATGTAAAAATGGGGCACTTTAAAGATTGGTCAATTCCTGAGTTATCAATATATAATTTTTTATGCTTGACGTAAAACTTTTTGGAATCATATCATACACTAGTTATACTTGATGTTGCATTTAATAACACCTTGGTAGAATCCTTCTATAATTTATTACTCAGACCATGCATATTCATCATCATGTGTTTGTATAACTAAATATTCGCTATAAAGGTAAGTACATGTGGCCTATGGGAGATAGTTGAGTAGTGGTGCATGGATTTGGTAGTGATTATATTAATGTATCCTGACGATTCCATGGTGATTAAATATTTTTTTATTAGTCTAAATTTTAATATGATTTGGATTACCACATTCGTATATTGGATTATTTATATGTGTGAAAACGATGAATATTTTTTTAACATAATTCTTATTTATATTTTATTATACTTTGGGTAGTATAATTTTATTTATTATTACTGTGTAATAATAACATTTATGATTGTATAATTTCCCTACTTCTGACATAGACCATATCAACAAGTTGAAATCCTATTATATCTAAGGATGCTCACATTATGTCTAGTAGAATCTCTACTCGTGGAACTATTTAGAAGAATTTGGTTTGCAGAGTCATAATAAAGCATAAGAGTAGAATTATATATTGTTATTTCAGTAATTTAAAATGAACATTTTCTGTTTAATTTCTATTTTACCCCTTAGTTAATCACTTTTACCTCAATTTCTCTTCACTGTAGTAAAGGATTTTTCTAATCGACAACATTTTTTTAATTCATAAAAATGAAAATTAATATATTTTCATCTATCTGTATACTAATTAATTTTTTAAAATTATATTAAATTGAATCATTTTATAATAACGATATGAATTTCATTTAGTATAATAATTCATAATAATTTTATTTTTTTTAAATTTATTTTTTAATCATGATAATGAATTTAATATTTTCCATTACAAATTAATAATATTTTATAGATGTTACATAAATTTTTTCAATATTTTAAAAAAAAAATTCATTAAATTCAGTCCTTAATAGTGATCATTATTTTATAAAAAATTTGGAAACCGTGAATTTTATCTACAAAATGGGGCATTTATTATCAAATTATATTTTCATTATTATTATTGTGGGATTCAAGGAATAGAATGGGTTTCAACTTATTCTTGATTGCAATGGGGGTTCTAAGGCGTAGTTTAATGGTTCGCATCATGTGAACCATTTGTTTTTTCCATTCTAAACAACTACCAATGTTTCCCCTATCCATAGTTCGGTACAACCCTACATTCTAGAGGTTGGAGATCATCTATGTTTTTATGCCCAACAACTCATGGGGACTCGCCATGGTCGAAAAGATGACAGGTTGGTCTCATCGCACCATTGTGTTCATGGAATATTTTATATTATGAGACTCAATTATATATTTAATATATGTTTTTGAATCTATTATTACTCCCGATAATGGACATGTCACCCTAATAAATGATTAATTGGTTAACTCACATTTTATGTGAAAGGATAGGGGTCACATTAGTGAATCTATCTAAGTGTATATGAAGTTCTCCATTATTATCTAGTAATGGTTGGTAACTTATATGTTGAATCCATATAATGAATTATTTGGAATGTGATGTCATTCTATGAGGTGGTTAATATTCTATGTAGGAGATTATCCCACCGTATGTTGTCTTATATATCATGGTTATGGTATTAATCAAACCTGAAGTGGTGAGTTGAACCAATGTCTTCTAGCATCATGCAGAAATTAAATGTATTAGTGATTAAGAGCACTATGGGTTTCAACATGAATTCCAATTTGATGTCCTACATCTCCAAATTATGGAGGGAATGAGAATTTGAATAGTTTATTTGTTTGACGATTGCAACATGAGGTTTCACGTGTAATTATAGTGACACATGTTGCAGAAAATTTGATTACTGAATTTTCCAAATCCCATGTACGTTATGCTCATTCTATCAAAAAATGGATAAAAGAAGATAAATATCATTTCTCTGGACATGGATTTTATATATTAGGACCAACCTAATTTTTTTTATTGTCAATCTAAAGCCTTGAAAAGTTTCCATATGAATCATTATTATTGACGAAATCAAATTTCTCATAGTTTGGTTTATTTCTAGGACCATTGATGGATTTGATAGTGAAATAATCAAATAGTAATGATGGGTTATTGATGGTTGGAATATTATTTACCTATACATTACATCCTAACAGATTATTATTTGAGTTAAATCATAAAGATGGAATCCTATGTTTCCTGGTAATTATAAGGAATGACAGATCTCATTGTTTAATTTTATTGGGGCTTAAAATATGAGGTTTCCCATATAAAATTGGGTGTTTATGGTACAAATGAAAAAAATTGCAACTATCTATGTTCCTGGCATCCATTCCCATTTATAAGAAAAAAGGCTGAAACATAATTAGTATCATTTTTGATGATATGGATTATGTATCGGGATCACCCAAGATGATCAATATGATTCTCAAACCTCGTGGTGAGGTTCCCTATGTATAGTGAATATGGTAGGAATTAGAGTCATTGTAGATCCCTTGGTTGGGGATTACACACTAATGTTTTCCTATTGGATGGGGATTAAATATCATGTACAAATGCATTATTTCATGTCTAGAGAGTTCCTATTGACATGTTTTACCTTCCTAATGCATATCTCATGATCCAATTACCCATATAAAGGACATCACAACACCTAGATGGTGTGTTTAAGAAGAAATAACAGAACATGGTTTTCTAGTCTAGAATGTGTCACATGTTTTGGCTGACATCCCGAGTGGTAATCACATGTCCATGTTGATATTTACTAGGAGTGTCGCAAGCCTCAAATGAATCCCCTAAAAGCGTCTTGTGATTATTTTTTTATATTTCAAGGATGTATCCATGAAACAAAAATGATAGGATCCAAGATGGTTATGTGAGTCATGAGGTGAATCGAGAGTTCAACCTGAGGGTAGGGTGAAATATCCCTATGGACATTATAAGACTAAGGATACACACCCAATGGGACCAGACAACTTATTATAACATGTTCATATGAAATGACATCACCCAGATAGATCGTTGAAGGAGAATCATGAGATTTAGGCAAAGTGTCCTTGTGTAGTCACATTTTCCTGAGGGGATCAGACGAAGTGCATTCTGATTAGTGAACATGTTTTTATTCATGTTATCCTCATTTGGTAATCATTCCAATCCTTGAAAAATTAATTACATATATCTTTTTAGTGTGAACTTTTTTAGAATCTCATGAAATCAAATAAAAATTCGGGATATCCTTCACATGATCTTCCATACATTCTCTAGGTGATATATGATTGATCACATGATGTACATTTATGTATTTCATGTGATCATCATGGAAACGTGCATGTATATAACCTTATTGGAAAATGTTGGGTCACAAGATCAAATTTAATCAATAATCTCCAATAGCAGTAGTGTGAGACTCTTAGAGATCTTCTATGAATAGTCACGTTTGGTTCAAAGGGTAAGAGTCTAACCCATCATATGACAGTGCATAATTTTTCATTATACAGTAGGGAATTTTTAAACCTCTTCATAATGATTGTTTACTGATTCGAGAAGCATATCTGGTACATATCCTAGTTGTAGTTAGTGAAGTTGGGTTGCAGCCACACGTTTTCACGAGTATTTACCAAGGTTTGTTACGACTGTGCCTCTTAATTTTCATTTGTCGCAATTATCTCCCATCAATGCTTCCTTTATCATTTTATTGTTTAATAAATGAAATATATCTGATCATCCGGGCATGTCAAATGAAATTAATATTGTCCCATGGACATGGAAAAGGGATTTCATGAAATCTTAATGGATTTCTTTGTTCATTTGGTTATACAAGGATGGCTTGTCAAGGAACAGCATGGCATCTGGTCGGTATTTTAGGGGGCCTCATGAGATCTCATTATGATTATCCTGGACGTGTCACATTTATTAATGTGACCAAAATAGCCCCCAAATCCTCTCTTTTATCCCAACTATTTTTTTACAATTTTCCTAGAGTATTTACATTATATTAATAATTTCAAATTCAATTACATAATTTTTTGATGATGCCTCCCATGATTATTATGTGCCATATGGGTGCGCACATGGATGTCGTGGCCAAATAAATTATTTTCATTGAAGCCCAAAGGAGAATTGTGGATTTTCTTAGACAACCCCATGTAATTACACATGGTTAGGAAGACAAGACAAACGGCATTCTTAAGATTAAGTAGACAAGTTTCTAAGGTCTTTCGATGTCTTACAAATCTCTTGGGGCATATCGTGTGATTTTTAAAACCGAGAGTATCTCTCATCTACTCAATTTTATCTACATTTCCTTATTTTAAAAGGATTGAGATTAATTCAAAATACAATATTAATGTAATATAAAATTACTTGATTCTTTTTATAATGCCTCACATGACCATTATGAGCCATATGTGGGCATGTGAACATGTCATGGAAAAATCAAACATTTTTCCTTAGAGCAGCGAAAAAGGATCATAGATATTCCTAGGTATACTATAGGACTTCTTGCATGGTAAATATGAAAAAAGGGATTTAATGAGATGAGGATGAAATATCATCATGGTCTTGTAGAATTTTACGAATCACATGGGTCATGCCATGTGTCTTTTATCACCACAAGTACCTCTCACATCCTCTATTTTGTCTAGTTTTTTTTTATTTTACCACATTTCACGAGTCATGTAAATTTTTTTAGATACCATAATGGAAATTTTTTCTTTTATATGATGATATGGGACATGTTTTTTATTACCCACGGTGCTTTTCTCATTAAGGATATTTTTTTCCTAATTTACAAAAGATTTTTGAATGGTTTTTCTTTCACTTTCTAATGAAAAAATTTGTCATGGGGGATCTCTTTCAATCATCACCATGATCACACTAGTTGTTTATAGAGTCTTAATAATAGAAGGAAGAAATTTAAAATTATGTTTCTTGGGATCCATTATATGTTATGTGTTTCTTATAGGGAATTAACAATTCCTTATTACGGTCACACAATCACATTCCTATTAGAGGATTGACTGTTTCATAGGTCTCAAACTTCTGCTTACATTTCTTGGAATAGAAAATAATACCCATATTTCGGTATTAAATCATTTTTGATTTTACTGATTATTATTTGTAAGGCGTTAAAATATTTCCACCACCCTAAAGATAGACGTTTAGTGGGATTGGGGTTATATTATAAGGCTATTAAATGCCCACGTATGCCATTAGAGGTGTCATCAATCAGTGTTTCGGGAGACGTTTAATCTCATGGGTGACTTTGGGATTCTAAAAAATGACTTTTATATAGGGAAAGGTACATATTAATTCATTCAATGGATCAACCCAATATCGAGAGTGATCTAGAATTTCCCTCAGTCACGTAACTCTCTCACAAAACTATTCCATACACCCTAGTCTTGAGAATTATTCGTGGGTCTTCTCTATTAGTTAATTTTTGTAGACCTATTTTTCAAGATAATTTCTACTCAAGTCGTTGTATGATACTGTCATTATTTATTGTTCAGTAATTTCTCATACATCGTCTATGAAGGGTTTTGGTTGTCTTGAGGTCTTCATTGGATCTTCTATCCCTATCATTTGATTTCTTGAAAATCACAAGACCATGTTTGTGTCATGTGATCTTAAGTCTCTAAAGTGATCATTTCGTTAAAATGATTCCCTGTTGTGGTTATGTTTCATGTGATTACATCAAATATTATTCAATTCATGTACACCTTATGTAGTTCATAGACTTTTATGTCTTTCATTAATAAACAATTCATGGTATTTTTCTAAAATGTACCACATATGTGTTATTGATGGATTCAAGATCTCATATGACATCCTCTATGTCCATCCAAATTGAAATTATTTCTATAAATTATAATGTTGGCCTTTGATACCATGTGGATTTGGATAGTGATGTTTTGAAGAAGTTCCAATCATCTATGTTGTGAGATTATAACCTCTCAAACTGACTACCTCTGTAGGGGTTCAGTTTTAGGGATGATAAAATAATTCCACCTTAAGATTTCATCCTATAGTCCAACTAGATATAAAATTACCTAGAATACATTCAAACAATAATTTCTAATTATGGATTGTTGGTTATGACATGATCCATAGGTTTTTCCTATTTACTATAAAACTATCCCTTGGGTATGGATGGTCATCCGTTTTTTCAAAAACATATCAATCAATGTTATTCATATAATTTTGATTCTTAAATAGATAATCTATGTGGATAATGGTAATCAAAATAGGATCTACTTCCTAGTGGACATTTTTTAGATGAATGTGCAGGGACTTTATAGGGGAGGTAAAGCTATTTTGTAGGATAGTGACGGAGATGTTAGTGGAACTGGAGAAAATTCATCAGGTAATATTTGAGTTATAAGATCAAATGGATACTTGGACCAAAAAGTTATTGAGATGGGGTAGATCATTATTGATTTTATGTCTCATATTTAGACATCCTCATCCTCATTTTATTCCTCTCATAAGTGGGTTGAAGAGTTGAGTACATTGGTCAAGTTTCTTCATCCCAGATTGATTGCAGGAGAGTTGGGGAGAGAAACAATCTGATATTCTATCATTTATTCTTTACAATGTCTTTCAGACCATTAAAGTGTAGTTTATCGACTTTTTTAATAGTTTTATCTTTGCAATCGCTCATATTTCATTCAAGTATTTTTGGAGATTCCAAAATATAGATATTCCTCCCCCTTTTGTATGAATCTGAATAATATGTTTTCATAACATTATATGTGTTGTCCATTAACTTTTCATGCATGATATTCATGACATCTCACTATGTTGACATTATGTGATTCCACACTAATTCTTATACATCATGTTATATCAAATTAATATTATTTATTGAGTTAAATATGGATATTATGAGAGAATATCTTTGAGAGATTCTATTGAATTAAAAATATCATGATATTCATTATTTAAATATTTTTTGGCTATCATAAAATTACATTACTTTTAAAAGGATGATCGGTTAGATTCCATGTCCTTTTGGGAGAATTAGTTTTCCTACTGGTGCTGATTAGCTTGGCTAGAGAATATTGATTATGTTAAGGTGACATAGAAGGCCTTAAATTATTTTTTAGACTATATTTCATTTCTACTGTAGATTATACTATTTGATCATGGAAATTCACATCATTGTAGTTTAGGTCATTTAGTTTGTAACTTTCATCACGGCAGTTTAAGGGATTTTAGCTTGGAGCCTTCCATAACCGCAGTTTGGGTCATTTATATTGTAAATTTTCAACATTTCAATTTAATAACTATTAATTATTAACATTCATCACTACATTTTATGTTCTTTTATGAACGAACATATATAATATGGAACTAGCTTTATTTGGAGGACTCAAAACACTATAGGGTTTTCATTTTGATCACGGTGTTATCATGGATCTTGGGGATTGGATCTTCTTTCTTATAAGGAGGATATACATTCAGTTTGAGGTATCAATCACATGTGCATCGATATCATGAAAATGAAATATTAACTCCACTATTTTCAATGGGATTTGGAATATTTTTGGGGGTAATATGATTGAAGGAAAAATACTAGGGATGATGGGCCTTCTTGGACAGTTGGCAGGTGGGTGATGTATGTCTCAATCCAAAATCCTAATGAATGTATTATATAATGGTGTGGAAATTCCATGTATGTCTCTTAACACTATGAGGATTCAGGTTTAACCTCATTGTCACCAGGGCACATAGTGATTGAAAATTATTTTTTTACATGGGTGAGATTCCATTAGATGATGGTTCTAAGAAGTATCTCATTGATGGTATGAAAAATAAAAGCCGATATTCACTTCATTACATGTTTCATGAAACATTAGTGAATAATAAAATGGATAGATTATTATTATAGGGTTTTGAAATAATGAATTTCATGATGGGGTCTAGAACCCTAGGAAAATTCCTCTCTTGATGTGATGCTCGAGTCATATGCCTTGTGGTTTCAAATCACAATGTGTGGCCCATAAAAATGTATGAGAATGGTGTTTGACATCAAGGACTTGAGAAAGGGTTCTAAACATGTTGACATAATTTCATGAATGTAAAACCATTATGAATAATCTAGTTATGAGACTTTTAAATAAATTGTTATGAATATCTATGTTAACATGGGAGATTGAAAACTATTGGTTATGGGATAATAAGGACTCTATTATCCAACAATGTCAGATGATAACACATTTATTTATAGGAACCCTTCATGGGATTTGATGGTATATTTGATAGAGAATGTACTTGTAACCAGTTCATTATGGAGAGGTTGTGTTATCTCAGACGTCAAAGTTATGAAGGTGGCTTATGAAGAACGAAATATCCTATATGTTTTAGATCACTGTAAATGTTGGGTCACCACTTAGTAAACATTTTTTCACAATAAAAGAGATTTAAAAATCCCTTAATATTGTTTTTGTCTAGACTAGGGGATCCAATGAGCATAGATGGGCTTATACTAAGGTCACAAAGTGATCCTGATAAACATTATGCAATATACATTATCAATGTATTTTTTTTCACATCTATGAATTAAAATATTTTTTTTTATAAAAGACACATCTTTTTGTTAGAATTCAATTAATGGGTTGTAAACATTCCATTTTTTATATCTTCATCAATGGTCATGTGATTAGGACCATTATAGGCTAGAGTATAATGTTTTATGTCATTGAGAAAATTTCATGAAGTTTATAGTCCTCAACCATGATCACCCTTAGTGGGATATGTTATAAAATATTATTATTAGGATACCTAGGGTCAAGAACAATAAAACATCCATCTATGTGGGTGATGGAAATGTAGGAAGTCATGGAATTAATTCCTCAAGTCATCAGAAATGATATGGTATTATGATACATGGTATGTACCACAACACACTAAGATTCTTGGTTCTTACTTGGTGATGTGGGTCAAACAATAATTAGAATTACATTTATATCAGACCATGATATCACTGGTGGGTGGATCTAAATCAATTATAAATCAATATCATGTTAACTGAGAGTTCTATTTTTTCTTTTTCAGGGGAAATGAATGGATTTTTGTTGCCAAAAATTCTTAAGACATATATAATGGTATATAAATTGAATTTCATTTAATATATGATAGAATAATCATGTTGGCTGTTAGACTGAGGTAGGGCTCTTATGTTACCCTAATATAAGGTAGACATTGGGTGATGGCATGGAATATTTATCATCATGAAGTGGGGATGGTTTATGTGAAGTTTAGTGTCATGTGGTAAGGATATATTTGTTGTGAATTTTTAATTTCATTCCACCATGTTATTCACTGTGTAGTTTATTATCATGCAGCTTTCACATACTTTTTGTGTAGTTTTAATGTCATGTGACCATGATGTTCGCCTTGCTGTTTAATGTTTTGTTTTATGCACATGCTCTTGTGTAATTTAACATCATATGGTACGGATGTTGTAACATATGTTAATGGATATAAATTTTACGATTGGTCCTAATTGTGTAATATAGGACATCACTACATATCTCACAAATGATATAATGAAACCCTATTTTGTTTGGATAAGCTATGTAGTTTAATGTTAGGTGGTGAGGATTTGGATCCCCCAATATGAAATGGTTGTATTACAATCATTCCCATGAATAGAATTTTGGTTGTCACTATATATCCCATAGATATGAATGGAGTTACTATTATTGGTCCAAACCATACATAAATAGGGTGGAATATTTATATTTATTTATGTTTTTGATTGAGAATAGTTTTCATATTCCACTAATCGCTAAGTATTATATGACAATAGGAATCAAATCACACATTGTTCTTGAATGAGAAACACTATCTTTGTATGTCTGGCCCGTACACGTATGTGGGAATTTTTTCAATTCATTTTTATAGCTATTCCCAGGACTAAAGATCCATGCATCACTACATATCTTGTGATGATAGGAATCAAGCTGCATGTTGTTATTAAAGAACATGTCCATTTAAAATCATGAATCAAGGATAAGGATAGAACGTTGTAAGAAAAGTGGAGATGTTTCATTCAGGACCAAGGAATAATGTCTAAGAATAACTTAATATCTCATTAATGTTAGAATCAATCCACACATAGTTCTTCTGAACAATGTATTTTTATGTCATGTGGTGAGGATGTTGACTGTGCAGTTTTCCATCATGCGGCAAGGACTCATGGTGTTCCTTTTATTGTCTTTCATTTAGGACAGTGATGTACTTATCGTGTACACAAATTCCATAATCATGAGGAGAAGCACAAACTAGAATTTTTATGCTCATGTGATCCATGATATTGGGGATGATAATTTATTATAACTTGTGTTCCTCACAAATTGGAGTTAGTCAGCGGTGTAACATGGGTATTTTTTTATAGTGTTGTGGTTGGAACAAGATTTAGGACTGATGGGACCCTACATATCCCACCAAAATGATAATCAAGCCTCACATAGTTCATGATATGTCATTAATATTTACTTAATTTTTTAGGGATGATAATGGCTCAATGTGAATAAAGATAGATGTCACTAATCAGTGCAGTTTTACATCATTCGGTAAGGATGTTGGTCTTGCATTTTATTATCCAGTGTTAAGGACATGAAATTAGCTAATGTGAAAGGAAGGGAATCCTATGGATGCATTCAATAATTATTTTTCAACAATAACTACATAAAATTTTATATATGGAATAATTCCATTCATAGTTCTTAGGGAACTGTGCAGTTTAATTAAATGTGGTGGGGGAAAAAGGATTGCCTGACGTGAAGGGTGAGAGAGGATGTGGATATGTGTAGTTTTATGTTGTGTTTTGAGGACTCCATATGATGCGAATTTTAACAACACGCTACTAGGATTTATTTATAAATATTATCATTATGTGGATTGGATTATCATTGTAATGTTTGACGTCTTGTGTCCATGAAATGCTTTGTACAATAAATATCATTTGTTCTGGATAAATGACATTGGTTAATTTGATGTGGATTCCCTCGTGATGATAGTAATGCAAATTAGTTCTTATGGAATCTTTTATATGTTGGTGGTGTTACTCTCTCTTCATCCATGGTAGCCAATGAATATTCTCCATTTTGAAAAAATTATATATTCTATAAGCCCCTTCCAACACAGGTTCTAGTTTCAAGGGATTCCCTCTAAGTATCATATGGGTTATAAGAGCCAAAAACAATTCCACTTGAAAAAATGAATATAGGATAACCATTTCACTAAAATCTCATGCTATCCTATTTTTATGGACCTCTAGGTTGTTTAGTGAGAGTAGTCTATTCTCATCTAGCCATTCCACTTCATCTAGCCACTTTAGTGATTTTTCATCATCTCAGATCAATTAAATAGATATTGGTATAATTATCCATCAATACCGTGTGAGGGACCCCGAACCTGGTGACAAGAAAGAATATTTTGACGATGATGATATTTTTCATCTTAATATCCTTGAGGGGTATATCCTCATCTTATTTGGAAATTATGTCAGTATAATTAATGATACTCTTGAAAAACATAGTTTTTGTTTGGCGGTATGACCCCACAATATCCACTCCCCAAATTGCAGAAGGAAAGGAATATTTAGCCACAATTTGAAATTTAGGGGGTTGGTGAGGATGGTTTTATGAATCTATAATGGATGAATAATCTTGGTAAATTACATGTAGTAATGTATCATGGTTTTCCTGTCATATCCCAACCTAATGATTTGATTGGAGTGTTTGTTTCATGACTAGTGCATTCCACAAGAGCCTTCATGGACTTCATTCGTGATTGCAATTATCTCTCATTAGGCAATGAATATAAAAAGGATTCCATAAAATACTTGTTTATATAGGTCATTTATATTGTTTGTACCACACTATAGAGTGTAACATGCAGCTCGACACCGAATCAGTTTATGTATGGCCTAGTCCACTGGGAGGATTCTACTTGCTTGGTAACCGATTATGGACTCCATCTATCTAGGGGTGGTTACCTGTTCACGGTTCTATGGGGTAGTGTTAACCACATTTATTTATTATGTATCACATACCAATATCAAAGAGACCATTCACTGATGTGTTAAACGGATGATTATTTCCCCTTGACTAAAGTAATATAAGATGGTGGCTGCCTTATAAATGCATTAACACGCGCATTCTATGATAAGGTAACAAGATGAAATGTAGGCTCGAAAGGGAACTATTTTATCATTCCTCTAATGTATCCTGTCAGATGGGACACTACATAATTTTTTATGGAATATTCTTCATTGATCTTTTTTATCACTACATTTGGATCTCATTCAACATTAAGGTATGATATTTTCATATGTAGGGATATGTACAAACTAACTATGTGTACATATCACTATGCATCGTTATCTGTGAAGCCTTGGGATATTAAGAAAGAGTAAGAAAAAACTACATTGTCAGGATAGAAATGTATTACCCCGAGACCAAACCTATTGATCCTCGTATTTTCCTTCCATATGCCCATATGGCTTAGGTATGATCCGTGAAAATAGATCTCATATTTTCATGAATTTTCATGGGAATATAATATATCCTCGTCTAGAAGCCCGATGTATTATTGTGTGTTTTTTGGCCAGTATTAGCTACAAGGAAACCATTCATGGATTTCCCTTTCACATATTTCTATGATATGAATTGAATATCATATTAATAAATAATGACAACAAATCAGTCCCAGAACATTGTTAATAGAGTGTGGCCAAGGATGTACACAAGAGGATCAATATGAGATACCATTTAGACATTATGGTTATTTAATAATGAATCTCTTTTTTAACTGTGAATACGAGTGAAAGGATGTTCTTTTGGACATCAACGTATCTGGTATGAGTACCTTTCATTGTCTGAATAAGGTAATACAGAATATTATCACTCCCTTTTTTATTATTAAGCATGGGGAGGGTGACCAGTGACCACTCCATAGATGCCCCATATAAGATGAGTGGTCTCCCTTCCACTAGATGTTCTAGGACTGGTGGGTGTAGGAGATGATTATTGAAACTTTCTAATGATACTTGACAGTCATTTTCCCCATGATAGGTGATTAACTTCATAATTTTTAGGTGAAGGTGGGAGATTTTTTGGCCAGGTTGGCTAAAAATCATAATATGTATGTGAGGTTCAATTGAAGGCCCTCAATTATTGGAGATTCAAATGGGGTAAAATTCATCATATTGAACCTGTATTCTCTAGGTTGGCCTAAATTTTTTGGTGATGTACCAAAATGCTATGTATAATCACTGATGTTACCAAAAAGAAACATTTCAGAAGATTCTTCTTCAGACTGTGTGATCATAGCTCGTAAAAGTCTATTAGATGGTATACCAAGTGATAATGTCACTATCTTGATTTGATAACCAAAGTTTCGACATAAAATTTAGTTATCTTTCATAAACGAATCCTAATGATATGTAACATATCATGATGATATGTGGCCCCAATGATAATTAATCCAAATGCAATGAACTAATAGTAGAAGATACCCTCATGCACTCTATAGACAGTGGATTATTCATATTTTGGGTTCATATTGATCTGATTTTAGCCTATGTGTCAATAAATTAAGGAAAAGTCTTGTAAGCGAATAATTTCATTGATGAAAAGTTATTTGATCAGTAATTGAAATAATTCTTTGGGAAATGATGAATAAGGACTCTAAAATCATTGTAGACCCGAATCTATAAATTAATTTTCATGATTGGTACGATGTAAGAAATCCATTCCTGGAATTTCATTTCTCAAATAGTGTATTTATTTTATCAACTAGTAAAATTATTCCTTTACATAGGTGGAATGGGAGGGGTAAATTCTCTTGGATATCATATTGAAACATAATTTTTTCTTGGGTAGTTCGAAATGGTGGATAGAAATGTATGGATTTAGTCACAAAATTTTATGTAGTAATAAGAAAAGACATATTCACGCTACTTAAGAAATGATATTTTTACATACTTTTTTCAAGGTATATGATATAACTACTCTGTGTACGCCATAGGCCATCCTCTATTTTTTGATTTATCTTCATTAATTAATTTATGGTGGTGGAGAAGCCTTCAGTGAAAAATTGAGGGGTGCCCCTAAGGTCATCCATAACTTTTACCATCTCAGAGTCTATGCAAATATTTCCAATTAAGATGAAAATATGGGTGCTTCTATATCACTATAAGGGATACAGATTCCATGAAAATTGATATAATTAGCCACAATGGACTGATTCATGGTAGCATGTTTCATGAGTTTATTTCCTTTCAAGATGCCACTTGGAAAAAGGGCATATTCCTATAAAAATAGGTATGTGACCTCAACATGATTTATTTGGAGAACATAGTAATGGTATATCATACTCTAGAGTTTCATTGGGGGTTCCCAAGACATTGGATTATGTATAAGGTATATCATCATCCACCATTGGTTCCTTACCTCCCACTTTTTAAAAATCTGTTTCATCATATGTGTCTCTATAAGTATCAAAAGGGATGTCATCACCAAGTAGTATTCATAATTTTCCACTGATGGGGTACATTACACATTGATGGATTATTGATTGTATTATTAGGTGTCTATTTATCCAAGGACTACCAATTTGACATTGTGTGTGGTTTCTTGTTAGATAACCAAAATCATAGTATCAGATGAGAGCTCCACAAATTGATATTCAATTTTGATCTTATGAATAGGTCATTATTCCTACTTATCATATCCTTAAATGGTATTATTCTTTGAGATATCTCCCCTTCTCTAATATCCATAATGTTGTATGGTTCATATTAGGATAATATTGTTCCCGGAACAATTATCAATCAGACCGCTTTGGAAAATGACACATTTGATTCTTCTTCATATGTATAGGGTTATGATGTTCCCTTGGATAACATCCTCCTAGTCCGAGCCATTGAATTATATGAAAACAAAAAATTATGAGGATATGGACTCTACTCAATAATAAGTGGCTGTAGGGACTTCTGTCATGAACTACTATGGACTCCAGTGGGCTTCAATTTTTTCCCCCTGATGTTCTTTTGAAATATATATCACATCATGGATTGTGATATTCACTGGGAAAATGGCCAGATGTTCTAAAACATCATACTTTTGTGACAAAAATTGGTGACTCTAGATATGAGGTCTCTCATATGAATGTTTTATTAGGATATGAGACATTTGAAATGGATATGTTTGTTGCTTGTGCTGATGTTTAAGGAATATCAGATTTTAATAGAGCAAGTCACATTAGCCTTCCCCACTTTCTGTATTGAACGGGTTGAGCAAGCACTAGGATTTCATGCAAGATAATTGGTTGAGAAAAACTGTTGGTGTATTCTGAGTTGCCTCACATCCCTTTTTGGGATATATGGGGTGCTTTTTTCATGAGTCTCTACTGCATATTCATGCTCCATGGGAACATGAGAAGAATATAGGGCCTGGCCATGCATGTGTTTTCTTATGTACTCTCAGTTCCAGGACAAACATCCTCTTGTTTCTTGATTATTTAGGGGATATTCATATTCAAGGGATTTTTTTAATGGAGAATGGTTATATTGAATTTTCATGTTGAAAGAGAAAAATATAAACTCTTAATTTGATGAGAAATCCATTTGTTTGTGTGATAACCATATTTAAGATAATGTAAGGAAGAAATCGGTGAGATTTAGGGAACTATATGGGGACAGAGTATGTTCTTAAAAGTATATTATATCCTAATTATATTTTTCACTCCCACCATTGGTCGGTAAATCTGATGTTTTCATGTTAGGTGGTGTAGATATTTTGGGTCTACACAACTATGATTTTCTGGATAACAGGTGCTCGACCAATAGTTTTTTGAGTCATCAAATTGTAAAAAATTATACATACCTAGATGTAAGAATATTCCAAAATAAAATCCCCTTATAAATGGAAAATGGTCATACATGAAACCTACTATTGGGAGTTATCTAACATTACCTGTCCAGAATCGAACATGCTTTTAAGGGGGTGATTGAAGATGAAGAAATCCTTTTGATTTTGAGCAAGCCTCTAATAGTATGGGTATATTTTTAGATGATTATTGTGAATAGACTAATATGAATTCCTTGGATATGGAAGCATATGTTTATAATTTTTGATGGATTATATGAAATAACCATGGATATTTTCATTTTCGAAGGAGTATTCCTTATTTATCTATTCATTAAACACCATGGGAACCTAGATTCTTTACAAAAACATGTCCATTGATAAGTCTATGATTTTTTCGACAAAACATTTGGTTCAAGGTGATTTATATCCTACCTAGGTGATTGTATAGGAACTGATTATGGCATGTGGATAAAAATTATAGCTTCTCGATTGACTAGACTTTTCCCTTTTGTTAAGGGAATGAGTCATTTTTTTGGATTTGGTTCATTGAATAGCCAATTGAAGAAGTTGTTCAATTTCAGTGATATAAAGGAACCCACCAAGATAATTCATTGAAATTAGAGCTATCAACAACTCATCCTGTATATTTTCAGTCTAGAATTATATAAGTTGTTCTTGCATGATAGGTATACTAAGAGAATAGGTTATAACTTTCTAACATGTGATGAAATTAGACATTCACATATTCTACCATTTATTGTAGTTTTTTAGGAAGACGATCATTATTTTCTTCAGTGTGTGTCAGAAATTATAATGGAACTGATAGTGAAGGTCTACCCATCATGGAACAAATATTATTGGTAGTCTTCTATACCAAAAAAAAGATGGAAATTTAAGGGATTGTTCAAAACACCATAGATTGATTTCCACATATTGGTCTTGAGGGACCACCATTAGCCCACATCATGACATAAAGTGTTTTAGATGCTATTTGGGTTCACCTACACCATCAATGGTTGAGAAGGTATGGTTTTCTAAATATTGTGGAGGAATTTTTCATTCACCCAATTAGGATATGACCTTCTCTTGGGTAGTATAGGTGTGCATCATCCATCCATATATTCCATTGAGGTAGCCCAGGATTCAATGAAGTTATGTAACTCCTTGGGGAGTTGTGTTTTATAAAAATCCCTTCCATAGGGGAAGGGTCAATGAGGATTACCCATTTTTATCTCATACTAATTTTTGATTGACCCACGTGCTTAATGATTTTCCTAGTGTGAGAGTGGTGATCACTACAATCGATGAAGGTCACACTTTTTTTCTACTTCCTATTATATGTAGATATAATTTCATGATTTGAAGATGATTTGATACACAGTGTCACTCTTTCTAGAATATTAGTCATTGGATGGATAATATTAAATTCTTCCTAAAGACTATACATGGTGGGAATATTTTCTTTTAGTATATCCTCATTGTTATATCATAGAGCTAGTATCTCACTCTCATTTTGTAATAAAAATTCCTCTTCAGAAAGAAATTAGGTTCTTCTAGGTGGTGAGTGGGTTGTATTTATACGTTTCCCTAGGGCAACGACACATCATCAAGGTGGGAAATTGATATGGGTAGGTGATACATTTTAGAGTCGTATTTGGTTCCTGCTGCTTGCAGCCACATTTGCTGCATCAAAATAACCATCCTCTCGATGTAGTTTTTCCATGTTTTTCCCATATACATTTCATCCATGGACCAAAATTTCCTCCATGGATGATTATAAGATAATATCAAGCAATGGTAGTTTTACATTTCCTTCGACACAACATGATGATTGTACTCTATCATTATTTTAGGTTGTTATTAGATCCCATATCAAAATTGTTCTTTATTTGATAGTGAAACCAGTTTGGATTGATTTTTTTTTATATATTCTCCTTTTGTATTTCTCTACTAATAGTGACATGAAGTTGTGTTCACTCTTTATTTCTGAATGGGTCCAACCAGCATTAGCTTGTCTTGTTGTGGTAGGAATTGATTGTAAAGACCCGTAAATTTCAAGGAAATATTTTTCTTAATTTACTTTGTAATATTACAAGAGCGTAGTTTCTGACGGCACCTGATTCCGAGGCCCGGTGTGCTGGGAATCATTTTCCGAAGTTTGGCTCGGGTACGTTCAGTGAACGGACGAGCGGGTTTTTCTAACTTTTGAACCGTTGCTCGAAATCGAATTTTGAGGGAACCGATGGAATCGCAGCGCCGGTATTTGCTTAGAAACGCCTCTTCCGGAGTTGCGTTTACTCGGTTGTGGTTTTTAATTTTCAGGCATAAAGTTAAGAAATAAAATAATTTTACGACAAACATTATTTTATTTCACTTAAGCCACTTGAAGCCACTTGAAGCCACTTAAAAGCGGTTTAAGATGAGTTGATCCGGATAGGATGCTATCAAAAAATATCCTACCCTCTTGGTATGATATTTGTGAGGTGGGACCCGCACGAGCCCCACCGCTTCTTTTCTGCTAAGTAACACACCCGCGAAAACCCATCATTATGAAGTCAACTGGCGTGTTTTCTTAATTTCTTAACGCACCATTTAATTGGGTGGATTTATTCGTGAATTAAATGGGAAGTTTCTTTCGTTAAATTAATTCTACGAATTAATGGGTCGTTACTTACCACTTTTTCGTTTGTTGGCATAATAATAAAATAAGACCAACACGACATTTGGAGGATTACACGTTGAGAGGCTTTGACATAATTCTTGTGCCTTCATCCTCCTTCGTGAAGAATGCAAAGAACGCGAAGAACGCGAAGAACGCCGTCACCCTCGTAGTTTGACGACGCTTCATCCGAGACGTTATTCCCCGTCCCGATCTCCGATCACCAACTGCTTGAGGTAAGAGATCTCGGGTTTCTTTTTAAACTTATTTTTGGTTTAAAACAACACACAGATTTAATTATTTATAATTAAATCTGTTGTTTCTTGGTCCTCGGAGTTCGTCGACGTAGCGCCAAATACCGCGATGATCCCCTCTTTCCGCGACGAACCCCTCCTTCCGCGACGATCAAATCCGCGAAGAACACGGGAGCGACGACTTGACAAGGTAGGGATTTTATTTGGAAATACACTTTTATATTCCCATGAACGTTTCTTTGAAAAATTAAAGAACCGGATTAGTACGAACAATTTAAATTTATTAAAATTGTTGTTTCATGTGTTGAATAATTCTCTCGTTGTTTTATCTAACATGGAGGGTGCGGGGCAAACGAACATAGCCCGACAACCCTCCATCGTTCTTCGTGGTTGTGCGGATTTGGCGGGCGACGACAAAACGTGACGCAAGGACATTTTGATGATTCCGCAGTGAAGAACGGAACCCGGGAGGGACAACGGCGCAGCCGGAAGGGAAAACGGACCACCGGATCAACTCCGGTGTCCCGTGGAAGCTGCTGGCGGCCGGAGGCGGCGGCGCCGGCCAGAGGACCCGCGGCCGCGCGGGTCCTGCTCACCCGCACGGGACGCGGCAGAAGCCGCGTCCACTTGTCCAGCGTGGCCCTTCGAGGGCCGTGGCTTCCTCCAACACGCGGGGGCAGCGCCTCGCGGCACCCGAGCTGCTCGGCCGCCCGGCCGAGCCGAGCCAGGCCGGACCGGACCGGGTCCAGCCGGGTTGGACCGGGTCGGGGCGACCCGTTTCAGCCGACCCAGGGGGGTCGGGCCGGGTCGGGACGACCCAGTTCGGCCGACCCAGGAGGGGTGGGGCCGGGTCGGCCCGGGCCCGGACCCCCCATCTTCGGACCATTTTCGGTCTTTTGCCCGTAACTTGAGCTATGGGCCTCCGAACGACGTGCCGTCAGCGGCAACGTGATCATTGGATCGAGACGGTCCTTTCAGTATATCGCACTCAACGTTTCAGATTACTTTGTGTTCAGCCGGGTTGGTTCGTACACGAAACCAACCGGGCCCTCGGAATGGAAACACTCATATCTTGAGCTACAGACGTCTGATTGACGTGCCGTCAGCTTTGGTGGATTCCTCTAAGTGAGACGGATCTTTTGGCTCACTCCGCCCGAGGTTTGGATGCAGGTGGAGTACGGTCGGGTTGGTTTTGCCTTAAAAACAAACCGGGCCCCTGGGACGAAAAAGCCAATAACTCTCAGACCGGGCGTCTGATTGACGCACCGTCTGCGACGTTGAGTTCCTGTTGACGATACAGAACTTCTGGGTACATCAAATTCGGACTTTGTGTCAGTTGATGTATCAGCCTCTCGGCTCGTGGAGCGGACCCTCCCGAACGAGCTTGCTGTGTGCGGGAACCTTAGAGCTGGCTACGACTGCTACTTCGACAGCGACGCCTGTGCAGAGATCCTCAGTGGACTGCAGCGACGACTGTGCAGAGATCCTCAGTGGACTGCGATGACGACTGTGCAGAGATCCTCAGTAGACTGCGAAGACTACTGCACTCAGTGATCCTACGTGGATCAGTGCTACAGATCCTGTGTGGATCCGATCCTGTGTGGGTCAGTGCTCAGCGGTTCTGTGTGAGCCATCGCCTACAAGACCTGTGTTGGCCCGATCCTATGTGGGTCTTTGCGGGGGTTAGTTACCTATCGATCCTGTGTGGGTCATTGCGGGGGTTAGTACCATTCGATCCTTTGTGGGTCCGATGACTAAGATGGATTAGTGATCATCTTTATCGTCATATAAGAAGTATACCTGTGTGAGCTGAATATTGTGTTACTCTCCTTTGTGAATTGTGTTGAACTATCCTGTGTGGATTTACTGTTTACTCTCCTTTGTGGATTGTGTTGAGCTATCCTGTGTGGGTATATGTTTTCCTTTCCTGTGTGGACTGGGTTGTGCTTGAGCTCGGACGTTGGAGCCGAGCGGGAATTGATGACTTAGGTATATGTATGGGCATATACCTAAGCAGTGTCGGATGTTACTTCGTGATTGTATCTTTCCTTGTGGTTTATCCTATGTGGATTTCGGGAGACCTTCGGGGTCTCGGGGTACCTACTAAGTAGCTTATACTCACCCCTGCACGGGCTATGCCCGCACTATGTTGTGTTGGTTGCAGACGACGGACATCGCTGATCGTGGTGGAGGCTTGTGGAGCAGGACGGTACCTGGAGGTGGACCAGTGGGCGGGATGTACTCGGAGCAGTCAGGTGGACCCGAGGAGCAGTGGAGGCTATCTGTACCCACCCTTTAGGTGGGACTTTCGGACGATGGCTCGACGTTGCGGCTTTTCTTTTCAGTTTTTATTTTTCCTTTCAGTTGTACTTTACAGTTGGGCTTGTATTTCCGGCCCCTTTTCTTTCAGAACAGCTTGTTACAGTTTTTAATTAGTGTTTACTTTTTCACCTGATTACTCTATGGTTCTTGTTTACTTTTAAAAGGAAATGACTTCCCTTTTTCTGGGATTTACGCCTTGGTACTAGTCACTAGCCCCTGGCCTATGGAAGGCGGGCTTTGGGTAGTCACGGCACGGGCCCCGAGGACGGGTCGTGACAAATTGGTATCAGAGGAGTTTGGTTCTACCGCAGACTCTGATTTTTCTTCTATGTGAAGCAATAGTGTTTAGCATATTGGATGTGGTTATCAGTCCAGGGAGTCCAGTGTTGGTGAGGTGGTCGGCGTATCCATACACCAGGACTCTGACTTCTGATTTCCTACTTAATGCCCGAAAACATTGATTGCATGTGTGTTTGAAGTTTTCATTGTGATTACCTGTGTCAGCTCACCATGTATACTGTTCTGACCATGGCACACTTGTTTTATTTTTCAGGATGGCCCTACGATGGCAGCTAGCTAGGGTTTTGAGAGTAGAGCGCGACGAAAGCCCGCCGAGCGACGAGGCCTTGGTACAGGGCCCGTTGACAGCAGAGGCACCGGCGGTACCTTTACCCGCCGGGCCCCCGATGCTTCCAGCACTGACCGCTGACGATGCACGTCGGCTCGGAACTCTGCATGAGTTCTAGCACCAGCGACCACCCAGGTTTCATGGGGAGATGGACCCCCAGGCAGCCAAGGACTGGCTGGAGGCGGTCGTTCGAGTTTTCAGGCTGGTGATGACACCAGCAGAACTCATGGTGATCCTCGCGGCGAGCCTACTGCACGCAGCAGCGGGATGATTGTGGAGCTTGATGCTCCAGGTGAACGATGAGGACTCTCTCATCTGGACGGACTTCAAGAGCCTTTTCCGCTCAGAGTTCATCCCAGTCACCCACCGTGCGGTGCGCATCGAGGAGCTTCTTCAGCTGCGGCAGGGCAGTTTGACGGTCGCCCAGTACGCGGCGAGATTCACCGATCTTTCTTGCTACTCGACCGACATGGTACGAGACCCCTTATTCTGGGCCCGGACCTTCGAGCAGGGATTGAGTCACGAGATCAGGGCATCGCTGATCTCCCTCACCATCCCGACCCAGGAAGGAGTACTGGAACGAGCCCTTCTGATCGAGATATTCCTGGCTGAGTCCACGGCGAGACCTACCGCAGGGCGGCAGGTAGCGGAGTCTTTGGAAGCAGGTTGCTGATGGATGACTCAGGGTTCCAGACAGACCAGACCCTCTCATAGATGACCTCAGGACACTGGCTCAACAGTGCGGGGCACACAGCGCGAAGCCAGTCTTCCGAGAGGCAGGCAGTGCTACATGTGCGGCGGGTAGGGCCACATGGCTCGTGACTGCCCGACTCGCCGTACCAAGGAGCAGCAGACAGTGGAGGGGCGACCCAGGCAGACGCAGAGGGTCGACCATGGAGGTCCGCAGGGAGGAGGCGGGCGAGGCAGAGGAGCTGGCCGAGTAGCAGGTGGTGGGCGATGCTTTGAGGTTTTGCCACCACCACCACTAGGAGGTCCGCCCCGACCACAGGGAGCTGGCGTGCAGAGACAGGCACAGCTCCAGGCAGCGGAGGCCTACGACAACGTTGCGCCAGAGATGATTCAAGGTACGATCTATGTCTATTCCACCCTTGCTGCAGTTCTCATAGACACAAGAGCGAGTCACTCTTTCATAGCCGCTTCCCTTGTTCAGAGCTCAGAGATTCCGACAGAGCCGTTGGCTCGATCCTTACGGCTAGAGACTCCTACGGGAGTAGACTCGACGATTACACACTGGTGCCGGCAGTGTGAGATTACTCTAGGAGGTGAGAGCTTCGGCTAGGATCTTCTTGTAGAGGCGTCGAGGCCTTACAACGTCATCTTGGGCATTGATTGGTTATCTACAGTCCATGCTCAGATTGACTGTTTTAGGCGCAAGGTGAGATGTGTGTGCACCGACGGGAGCAGGTTCACCTTCACCGGTGAGAAGGGGGCCTTTGCAGAACAGGATGGACTCTCGCAGAGGAGGGGAAGGCCCATCACTCGTCAGTTGGCTAGCCTCATCCTTGGAGCAGTTGACGTGCAGAGTCCTAGTTTTCCTGCAGTGGTGGATCAGTACGCGGACGTCTTTCCCGATGAAGTTCCAGGGCTACCTCATCGCAGAGAGGTGGAATTTTTCATTGACCTGTACCCTGGGATAGCCCCGATATCCACTCTAGTGTATTGGATGGCCCCCGCTGAGCTTCGAGTGCTGCGGGTACAGTTGGAGGACTTGCAGGGCAAGGGGTTCATCCGACCTAGTGTTTCACCCTAGGCTTCCCCGATATTGTTTTCGAAGAAGGAAGACATGAGCTTGCCACTGAGTGTCGACTATCGTCGCTTGAACCAGGTGATAGTGAGGAACATGTATCCGCTATCGAGGATTGATGACCTCTTCAATCAGTCATGGGAGCACGGTGGTTCTCGATGATAGACCTCAGGTCAGGCTATCATCAGCTCAGAGTTCGAGACGAGGACGTGGAGAAGACAGTCTTCAGGTGTCGGTATGGTCACTTTGAGTTCTTGGTTATGCCTTTCGGTGTAACCAACGCTCCAGCAGTATTCATGAGCCTCATGAACAGGATCTTCCAGCCATACCTCGATCGATTTGTCATGGTCTTCATCGACGACATTTTGGTGTACTCGACCACGAAGGAGGAGCACGCCTACCACTTGCATGTTGTACTAGACACACTCCGAGAGCACCATCTTTATGGAAAGCTCTCTAAGTGCCAGTTCTGGTTACATGAGGTCCACTTCTTGGGGCAGTTCATTTCTGAGGAGGGAGTTGCAGTGGATCCCACGATGATCGAGGCAGTTCTAGCTTGGGAGCCACCCAGGAGCGTGACAGAGGTGCAGAGTTTCTTGGGTCTAGCCGGTTACTATCAAAGATTTTTGCCGGACTTCTACTGAGTTGCGGCGCCACTCTCAGCTTTGAAGAAGAAGGGGAAACCCTTTCTGTGGTCAGACAGATGTCAGCAGAGCTTTCAGGAGCTGAGACAGAGATTGACCAGCACACCTATCTTGAGGATGCCTGAGGAAGGAGTTTGATATGTACCCTACTGTGATGCATCAGGGACCGGAATCATATGTGTCTTGATGCAGTAGCGGGCCATGATTGCCTATGGATCACGTCAGTTGAGGCCGCATGAGCAGAACTACACTACCCTAGACCTAGAGTTAGCAGCAGTGGTCTTCGCTCTGAAGACATGGCAGCACTATCTGATGGGCGAGCGCTTTACAGTCTTTTCTGACAACCAGAGTCTTAGGTACATCTTCTCTCAAAAGGACCTGAACCTGAGACAGCGGCGATGGCTCGAGTTCTTGTAGGACTATGACTTTGAGATAGTCCATACTCCTGTGAAGGGGAACGTAGTAGCCGATGCCCTTAGTAGGAGGACGGGCATTCAGCTACTTGAGGAGGCGACAGAGCAGCTAGCCACCTTGCAGATATCCTTCATGGATAGGGACGGAGCAGCCTTCCTTCAGTCTCTCACAGTCTCTCCTCCAATTCTACAGCGGGTAAGAGAGGCACAACGTGGGGACACTTACTATGAGACGCGGCGTGCACAGATATCCTCGGGGCAGGCACCTGATGGTTTCTCCCTTGGAGCAGAGCACGACGTACTTTTTAGAAGACGTACGTTGGTACCAGTCGCTTTACGAGAGGAGGTGCTGAGAGATTTTCACACTTCTCCTTTGGCGGTACATCCTGGAGTGGCGAAGATGTTCCAGGACCTTAGATGACAGCACTGGTGGCCGGGCATGAAGAAGGATGTGGCAGAGTTCGTTTCATGTTGCCTCACCTACCAGCAGGTGAAGGCAGAGCATCAGGTACCAGTAGGCTTGGTATAGCCCTTGGAGGTCCTGGAGTGGATGTTGGACGACATATCTATGGAATTCATGACTAGAAATCCACACACTTCCAGAGGTCACGACTCCATTTGGGTGATTGTTGACCGACTCACCAAGTCGGCACACTTATTACCCATCCGAGAGCAGGGCTCAGTGGAGAGCGTGGGGCGTCTCTACGTTCAGGAGATTGTATGGCTTCATGGTGTGCCATCGTCTATCATCTCCGATCGGGACGCTAGTTTTACTTCCCGGCATTGGAAAGGGTTGCAGGAGGCATTTGGGACGCGGCTACATCTGAGCACCGCCTTTCACCCTCAGACGGATGGTCAGACGGAGAGGACCATTCATACTCTCGAGGACATGCTCTTCGCATGTGTCCTCGACATTGGTCGCAGCTAGGAGGACCACCTACCCTTGGTGGAGTTCGCGTAGAACAAAAGATACCACTCCACCATCGAGATGGCACCATACGATGAGTTGTACGGAAGACCTTGCAGATCTCCTTTGTTCTCGACAGACCCTGGGGAGTCAGCACTTGTGGGATCAGAGATGGTCCGGGCCACGAAAGAGAAGGTCCAGGTCATCCAGAAGTGGATGAAGACAGCTCAGAGCCGGAAGAAGTCATATGATGACAGAAGGCGTAGGCCACTAGAGTTCGAGGATGGCGACCACGTCTTCTTGCGTGTCTCACCTCGACGTGGTTTAAGGAGATTTGGCCGAGGTGAAAAGTTGTCTCCACGCTTCATCGGGCCTTTCTAGGTCCCAAGCAGGATTGGCGAGGTGGCTTATCGCCTGGCTCTACCACCTCAGTTGCACCGGGTGCACGACGTCTTCCACTTATCTCAGCTGAGGAGATACGTGCACGACCTGACGCACATCATTGACCATGGGGAGCTAGACGTGGATGATGGAGAGACTTTTGTGTAGGTCCTGGTGGAGATAGAGGATCGACGGGAGCGGGTCATACATGGGAGATCGATTCCTCTTGTGCGCATCAGATGGCAGCATGGGAACCTCCAGGAGAGCACATGGCAGCGGGAGGCTCAGATGCGTGCTCAGTACCCAAATTTGTTTCCCTAGTTTATGATGTATCATTACGGGGACGTAAAGCCCTGAGGTGGGAGTAATTTAAAGACCCATAAATTTCAAGGAAATTTTTTTCTTAATTTTCTTTGGAATTTTACAAGAGCATAGTTTCTGACGGCACCTGATTCCGAGGCCCAGTGTGCCCGAAATCATTTTCCGAAGTTTGGCTCAGGTACGTTCAGTGAACAGACGAGCGGTTTTTTCTAACATATGAACCGTTGCTCGGAATCAAATTTTGAGGGCACCGATGGAATCACAGCGCCGATATTTTCATAGAAATGCCTCTTCCGGAGTTGCGTTTGCTCGGTTGTGGTTTTTAATTTTCGGGCTTAAAGTTAAGAAATAAATTAATTGTACGACAAACTTTATTATATTTCACTTAAGCCACTTGGAAGCCACTTTAAGCCACTTAAAAAAGGCTTAATATGAGTTGATCCGGATAGGATGCTATCCAAAAATATCCTACCCTCTTGGTAGGATATTTGTGAGGTGGGACCCGCACGAGCCCCACCGTTTCTTTTCCACTAAGTAACACACCCGCGAAAACCCGTCATTATGAAGTCAACTGACGCGTTTTCTTAATTTCTTAATGCACTATTTAATTGGGTGGTTTTATTAGTGAATTAAATGGGCAGTTTCATTCGTTAAATTAATTCTACGAATTAATGGGTCGTTACTTACCTCTTTTTTGTTTGTTGGCGTAATAATAAAATAAGACCAACACGGCATTTGGAAGATTACACGTTGAGAGGGTTTGATATAATTCTTGTGCCTTAATCCTCCATCGCGAAGAACGTGAAGAACACGAAGAACACGAAGAACGCGAAGAACGCCGTCACCCTCGGAGTTTGACGACGCCTCATCAGAGACGTTCTTCCCCGCCCCGATCTCCGATCACCAACTGCTTGAGGTAAGAGATCTCGAGTTTCTTTTTAAACTTCTTTGTGGTTTATAAAAACACACGGATTTAATTATTTACAATTAAATCTGTTGTTTCTTAGTCCTCTGAGTTCGTCGACGCAGCGCGGAATACCGCGATGATCCCCTCTTTTCGCGACGAACCCCTCCTTCCGCGACGATCAAATCCGCGAAGAACCCACGGGCGACGACTTGACGAGGTAGGGATTTTATTTGGAAATACCCTTTTATATTCCCGTGAACGTTTCTTTAAAAAATTAAAGAACCGGATTCGTATGAACAATTTTAATTTATTAAAATTGTTGTTTCATGTGTTGAATAATTCTCCCGTTGTTTTATCTAACGCAGAGGGTGCGGGCCAAATGACCACGGCCCAACAACCCTCCGCCGTTCTTCGTGGGTTTGCGGATTTGGCGGGTGACGACAAAACGTGACGCAAGGGCATTTTGATGATTCCGCAGTGAAGAATGGAACCCGAGAGGGACAACGGCGCAAACGGAAGGGAAAATGGACCACCGGCGGCGGAAGCCGCGGCGGCGGCGGCCAGCGGACCCGCGGCCGTGCGGGTCCAGCTCGCCCGCACGGGACGCGGCAGAAGCCGCATCCGCTTGTCCAGTGCGCCCCTTCGAGGGTCGCAGCTTCATCCAACCCATGGGGGCAGCACCCCGCAGCACCTTAGCTACTCGGCCGCTCGGCCGAGCCGAGCCAGGCCAGTCCAACCGGCCAGGTTGGACCGGGTCGGGTCGACCCGGTTCGGCCGACCCCGGGGGGTCGGGTCGCCCCGGGCCCGGACCCCCCGTCTTCAAACATTTTCGGTCTTTTTCTCGAAACGTGAGGTATGGGCCTCCGAACAACACGCCGTTAGAAAAAACACAATCCTTGGTTCGAGACGGTCGTTTTGGTATATCGAACCCAAGGTTTCGGATTACTTTGGGTTCGGCCGGGTTGGTTCGTACACGAAACCAACCGGGCCCTCGGAGCGGAAACACTCATATCTTGTGATACGGACGTCCGATTGACGTGCCGTCAGCTTTGGTGGATTCCTCTATGTGAGACGGATCTTTTGGCTCACTCCGGCCGAGGTTTGGACGTAGTTGGTGTACGCTCGGGTTGGTTTTTCCTTAAAAACCAACCGGGCCCCTGGGACGAAAAAGCCAATAACACTCAGACCGGGCGTCTGATTGACGCTCCGTCTGTGACGTTGAGTTCTGTTGACGATACAGAATTTTTGGATACATAAACTTCGGACTTTGTGTCAGTTGATGTATCAGCCTCTCGGCTCGTGGAGCGGACCCTCCCGAATGAGCTTGCTGTGTGCGGGAACCCTAGAGCTGGCTACAACTGCTACTTCGACAGCGACGACTGTGCAGAGATCCTCAGTGGAATGCATCGACGATTGTCCAGAGATCCTCAGTGGACAACGACGACGACTGTGAAAAGATCCTCAGTGGACTGCGATGACTACTGCACTCAGCGATCCTACGTGGATCAGTGCTACAGATCCTACGTGGATCTGATCCTGTGTGGGTCAGCGCTCAGCGGTTCTGTGTGAGCCAGCGCCTACAGGTCCTGTGAGGGCCCGACCCTGTGTGGGTCTTTGTGGGGGTTATTTACCTATCGATATTGTGTGGGTCATTGCGGGGGTTAGTACCTTTCGATCCATTGTGGGTCCAACGACTTAGATGGATCAGTGATTATCTTTATCGTCATACAAGAAGTATACCTGTGTGAGCTGAATATTGTGATACTCTCCTTTGTGGATTATGTTGAACTATACTATGTGAATTTATTGTTTACTCTCCATTGTGGATTGTGTTGAGTTATCTTGTGTGGGTATACATTTTTTTCCTGTGTGGACTGGGTAGTGCTTGAGCTCAGACGTTGGAGCCGAGCGGGAATTGATGAATTAGGTATATGTATGGGCATATAACTAAGAAGTGTCAGATGTTACTTCGTGATTGTATCATTCCTTGTGGTTTATCCTTTGTGGATTTCGGGAGACCTTCGAGGTCTCAGGGTCACTTCTGAGTAGCTTATACTCACCCCTGCACGGGCTATGCCCGCACTACGTTGTGTTGGTTGCAGACGACGGACAACGATGATCGTGGTGGAGGCTTGCGGAGCAGGAAGGTACCTGGAGGTGGACCACTGGGCGGGACGTACTCGGTGTAGTCAGGTGGACCCGAGGAGCAGTGGAGGCTATCTATACCGACCCTTCAGGTGGGACTTCCAGACGATGGCTCGATGCTGCAGCTTTTATTTTCAGTTGCTGTTTTTCCATTCAGTTGTACTTTACAGTTGGGCTTGTATTTCCGGCCCCTTTTCTTTCAGCACAGCTTGTTACAATTTTTACTTAGTGTTTACTTTTCCTCTTGCTTACTTTGTGGGGCTTGTTTACTTTTCAAAGGAAATGCCTTCCCTTTTCCGGGATTTACGCCTTGGTGCTAGTCGCCAGCCCCTGGCCTATTGAGGGCGGGCTTGGGGTAGTCACCGCACGGGCCCCGAGGACGGGTCGTGACATTGATAAATTTTTTACAATTGATTTCTTCCAACCAAAACAGAGAAGTGTGATTTCTTCTTTGGTGATGATGATGATAGAACTTCCCTCTTCTATACAAATTGTGGGTTATCTAGGCAAGAAATTAACATTGATTGGTCCTATTTTTTCAGGATCCAATGTCCTCAAAAAAGGATTTTATGACTCCCAAAATGTAAATGAAGTTATAAGTTCCCACATATAATCATGGTGGGGTTAATATTAATCCTGATTGATGTCCCCATAATCCTCTAGAGGGATGATGATCCTGGTCATGTTGAATATAATATAAATTCCCCTAACCTAGGGGGCTATGGTTACTTTACATATTCTTCAAGTATGTTCCAAACATTCTAAATAATTAAAAGTCTAAGGGGTGGAGGTGGTGGTTATGGTTGGACTAGCCCGATGAGCTGGTTTCACTCCTTAATGGATTACACAATGGCATATATTGCACCACGTGTGAAGTGGAGAAGGTGTGCTCATGCAGGAGACGGGTGTGATAGAAGACCATGATAAGAAAATTTCATTAAAGGAATTTGTGTGTATGATCCCAAAAATGGTCTCCATGTTCAGAATGTATTCTAATTTATGCAAGGGTCATACTGTGAATTCTACACAGAATCCACTCACTTTGTTCATGACATCAATGTCCCATTGAATCAGGATAATATGGTTTAGTCACCAATTATATTGATCATTTCATAGTCCCTTGGTTTCATGAGAGGTTATAATAGTATAGGATACTGAATCTGAAGGGGTTCTATTGTTCTAGTGGAGTGATGATTTTTAATGCTCCATACTATCCCCATCCTAGAATTAGGATGCATTATGTGGATTCTAATATCACCAACTGAAGAGTTTGGATGAAATTGCAGAAAGCATTATACTAATTTGTGTTGATATTTTCTAGGTCTGTATATTAGTTCATTGAAATTTTATCCATGTCTAACTGTCAATAGTTCATTTTTTTTGATCTGAAGGTTACCCTCATATCCTTGATAAGGGATATGGAGATCTTTAATGCTATAATTTGTAGAACAAATATTCTTTTCATAGATATGGAATGAATATTTTTATCATTTTAGATCTCATAGTTAAAATTTCCAATGAGTCAGAAAATTATGGGGATGATTTTTTATTCTATGTCACTCCAGAGGTGAATTCCATCCTCCTCACCATCAAACATACATGCCTCTATCTGGTCAGTCCATAGAAGATGGTTTTTATTTCCGCATGCTGGAGGATTTAGAGTGGTGCTGGATGTTGATGGGAATAGTATAGCATTGACCCTGATGATTTGAGAACCTCTCCATACAATATTTATATAATTGTTGTCACCTATATATATGCTATTTTTTGGGGAAGAAATTTATTTCCTTTTCATTGGGAGATATCTTTTTGGGGAGGAAGACCATGGTGGATATCAAGACTAGAGTTCCTACGATCTATCTACACACTACCACATGGTGGATTATGAAGGAAATGATCATATTCTAGTTCATGTTCGATAGAGGAGTTAACATAGCCCTGTGGTGTTGAGAATGTGTCTTCAACAACCTTAAGGACACTAACATTTAGAAAAATTGGATTATTAGACTTGTTCTCTTTCATGGATATAATATAAAAACCTAACATTTAAAATTATGAGGGATATGTGCTTGTGGTATGATGGTCTTAGAATCACGTATTCAACCATCTGGTGCTTTGGTAATATGATCCTGCAATAGAGAAGCTTCTAGAAAATTCCAATAATATGTCTTATTATTGACAAGAATATGACCCTGTCCTATGACATTTTACTTTCTCACATTGTCATTCTCTATTATTAATAGAGTATCTTAACATCCTTGTGAATTTGGGATATGTTGGTTATATTTTATTGGAAGGAATATTATCCATCCCTGAGGCATTTCTCTCTCTCACGTGGTAATCCCCGGTTGGATCAGAAATTTGACCCTGGTCCAAATATTCATTCCCCACCAAAATATACCAACGGACATCTGGAATGGGAGAAATGATATGATCATCTTACTCTATTTCTTTTGAATGATGATGGTTTATAAATTCATCAGTGGTTATAGGAGTATGAACCTAGATTCTATGATCTTCTGTATTATGGTAGGTCTATTCACTAATAGAAATATGATATTTTATCTATACTTGTTCAATTCTCACATGGATAGCACCGGGATGAACGGGTATATATGCCTGATTGCATGAATTTTAAGTATGTGGCTGGACATCTTATACAGAAATATTAACATATACCTAGTCATGTTACCCTCTCACATGTGGATCCCTTTCCAAGCTGGGGATATGAGCCAAATCCTTGGCCTTCAAAATATATTGTCGGGCATCATTGATAGGAATGCTCATCAATCTTTGGAATGTGTTTCTCTCACTGGGTGAGCACTTATTGGAGAAGTAACATGATCACAGCATGAGGCCTCTCCATTAACTAGAATATAGTGAAAAAAATCTATTTTGAGATCAATAATGTGTTGTTTCTCTGATATGTCAACTTGTTCGCAATGATCAGAGTGTTTAGTATCCCTGGTTTCAGTGATAGGAATATGCTTATATACTATTTTTTACCTTAGTTTCAGAATATTTGGGAAGTGTTCATCATTTTTTCCTAAAATATATGTACATTTATCAATTTTTGTGCAATGATATAGGCATGCAAATTTCCCCTCTCCATTATAAAATGTCATATGTATTCGATTGTAATAAAGATCTCCCCTAACTTTAGTCTTCCGCATGCCACATGAATATGTTGATGAGCTTTATTCAATGCGGTATGTATATTTTCTTACCATATGCTTTTGGTGGGAGTATTCCCACAAAACTATTCATAGAAAGTAGGTACACGAGGCTACAAATTGGATCATAGAAGAATATTTTGACACACATAATCACCTGGAGAGGGGGTATAATCCACCCAGTATTCCATCTCCAATGATCCTTCCTTATTGCTCATTCTGGGAAATCAGATGTGGAATATTTTTAGTTGGTACCCTCAATTGGTGAGTAGTTGGAACCAATGGGACTATGTTGGAAATAACTGTTTAATGGTTCCCTCTTAATTTGAACATGAACTAGAAGGGATCCACATTTGGATTCTTAGTCAACCGTCATCACATATTTAAGGTGAATGTTTTCATTATCTATGGATATGCTTTATAAGTGATTGGTAGTACCAACAAGGGATGCTTGTTTAGTTGTAGCCTTCCTCGGATGATTCATACTTGTAACTCATCGTACCTAGAGAACCTGACAAGAAGAATCCCTAGATGGGATCATACAATGTCAATGGTACAATTGGAACATCTTGGATTCCTCCTATCACAGGAGTTTTCAAGAATGTGATATTTTATTACAGCCTGTAGAGGTTGCAGCCGTAGAAAACATTCCATAATAATTGTTGGAAGATGTTGCCATTGTCTTTTACTGAGAGGTCATTCAATATTTAAAATTATAAAGAAAATAAGGAACATGTTCACCATTAAGTGATGTATCATCATAATAATGTGGTCAATTATATATTCATGGTTAACTCTATTCTCTTAATATTTCTGATTCAACCATTTTACTTGTATGGACATGTCCACATGAGGATGACATTTGAAAACCTGGGTTATCAAGGATAATCTATAACTTCAAGATGTTCTTACATAAATTTTTATGGGTATTACCAAATAATGTGTCTTGAATGATTCACGTTGGGATTTTTAGTTTTGTTTTGATAATAGGTGTATACAAATTGGGATAATGGATTGTAACCCAATATATCTGTTATTTAATAGATTCATGGTGGGTTAAAAAAAATTCATTCGGATTGAAGTAATGGAAACTTTTTTTCTTAATGGTTTTAATGTTTTATTGATTAAAATACTTCATTGAATTGTTCGCATCAGGTTCCCTTCATGTTTTATATTTCATAGAAACTCCCATAAATTACCCCATGCATAGCTGGTTATATAAATTCCAGCCAAACTTCAGAGTTAATCTGGGTTTTTTGTCCTAGTGACCTTTGTGGTCTCTCATTGGTTGAGTGTATGGATGGTATGGTTAATCAAACCCTTTTTAGGGGGAAAATTTTCCAACTCTAGGACAATCTTATAGATTTATAAAATTTTCACGAATGCCATCCTAATTCCAATATAGGATGGATTTCTCTAACATAACGATTGATGGGGTAACACCATTTTCAGTTTAAAAGACATGGGTCCCTATAGTGAATACATATTTGTGTATATGAGGTTCTCCAACACACTCTATTAATATTTAGTTTCATATATGCCAAAGTAGTATAACCAAATTCTTCAGATTGTGCAAATACTCAAGGAGGTAGTTAATAATCTAATGATGGGATTGAGATATCATGAGGCTTCAAATATATCCTGGTTATTTCATGAATCCAAATCAACTAATATTGATCTAGGGAAATAATTGATTCAGCTTTAAAACTAAGGAAACATCCTATGTACCCTGATTTTGGAGGGAATCATAGTTTTTTAGTTCTTCTATTTGGGGCCTACACTATAATGGTTTCCTATTCTATATTGAGACATATGATGTAGATGATATTTTATTGAAATTACTTATTCCCATGTGAGATACAATCATTTTGAGAAACATGGGATAGTAGAAGATAAATATCACTACTCCTGGAGTGGGGTCATGTACTGGGAACACCATTAGAGGAGTTATTGCAATGGTTGGACCGTATAAATGCATCTTATGTATCATGGTTATTGTAGGAGTCATATTTTTTGTAATTTTGTTAATTTAATCATTTTTGTTATGGATGATATAGAGTAATAATCCTTTGGTAATGATTGGGTCCAAATGGATGTAAAATTATTTCCATAGGTCTTACATAAAAGTGTATTTAATTTGATATTGGGCCTAATGAAGTCATTATACATATATTCTTTATTAAAGAAATCAATGTTCTGACATTTTAGTTTCATGGGGATTACTCTATGAGTTTTCCCATGCATCATCTAGTATTCATGGTTTTGATGATATAACCAATGAAACTCTGTAATCTCTTGTGAGCCACACTAATAATGAATAACAAGGAGTGAAAATTAATTAGTTTCATTGCTTTTAAGATAAGTTTAAATTTTACGATCACTATTGGATAAAAATTATAATATTGAAACTTGTGGAGAGGTGGAATATGTTATTGATTATGGTATGAATCAGAATCATCTTAGTTCAATTTTTTCGGGGAATACACTCTAAGGTATCCTTATTGGTCTAGGCTTACAATACAAGGACATATTTCTTTCAAGTCATGAGAGGCCCTTTTGACATGGTACAGTTATCCCAAGTGTTTCACATGATTGTGTTGACCCATCGAGAGGATATCACTAGACCCAAATAGTATTTCTTGGAATCCATAACATGACATGGATGGATAATCTAGATAGTGTCCCACTTTTTGGCTGACAACCCTGGAAGTAATCATGAGTCTCGGATGATATGTCTAGGGGGTGTTTCAGGACATGGCATACTCACATGAAGTCTATATTGAGATCTTTTTTATCTTTCATGGAAGCGTATGTGATTCTTGTATGAAATGATAAAATATCATTATGTGGGTCAAGTGGTGAATGTAATTGTGGTCGCATGGCTACAGTGAAAAGTGTAAATGGGATGTGCTATTTTAAGGTGATATGACCAGGGGCCCATGAAACTAATTTTTACATGTCTATAAGAAATCACATGACCCTGATAGAATTTTCTAGAAGAAATGTGTTATTTAGGAAACATGTCTTACTGCTATCACAAATCATTGAAAGAATCACACAAATCCCACAAGGGTTATCTAACATGTTTCTATTTATGTTCTCCACAATTATACATTTTTCAAGACCTTATACAATTAATTGATTAGATCTATTCTATTGAAACTTATTTTGAATCATTCCAGATCCTAAGAACATGAGGGATATCATTCGCATTCCCTACAAGACATCCTCTGTGTGATCTATGAATGATCACGTGTAGTGATTTTCTACATGGTGTATGATCATCCTGGTTTTATTCTAGTATATTTCCTAATAGAGTACATACCAATCATGAGATCCACTGGTCCATGAAATCCTGTCTAGTAAAGGTGTGATACTCTAAGAGCACTTTTGTGCATAGTTGATGCAGGATTAGAGGGAAATATTCCAACCCATCATATGGTAGCGGTGAATTTTTCATACTAGGATGGGTAATTGATAGGCCTCACCACCGTAATTGTTCACAAGTTTTCATGGAATATCTATTGAGGATCCCGACATGAGATGGTGAAGGGGGGATGTCCCAACCCATCATCTCAAATATTTTTTGATCTTCGTTTCGACCTCCCCGTGTGATTTTCAATAGTCCCAAGTATCACCTATCAACACCTCCTTTATCAGTTTGTTTATGATTAATATAGAACATTTAATCACACAATAATATTGATAGGCTTTTATTTTGTCACATGTTCATGTCCAAGGGCCTTTGAATGAGCTTGATACCTTTCCTGGGACATTTGGCAAGGTGATTATGGATTTTTGAGCCACTTCTAGAGATTTGATGGAAATTTTAGAGGGGTATTGTGGGGTCAAATTATTGACATCCTAGATGTATCACATGACTTTAGAAAATAGGGAGATCCCAATACATCTCCATTTTATTATCTTTGTATTATTTTACAAGTTTATAGGGTAAATAAGATTACATGAGTAATGTCAAAGTCAATTATTCAATTTTATTTTAATGCCTCTCGTGACCATTATGTGCAATATGGTGGTATGAAAGCTTTTCAGTGATAAAAATATATGTATTTACTTAGAGTGATGAAGGGGAAGAATGGATTTCCCTATAAATACTTGAAGACATCCACATAGTGAGGCTGACATGACAATGTTCTGTTTTGAGATGAGGTGTTCATGTCATTGAGGTCTCTCTACCACTTGAAAATTGCATGGGGAATGTTGTGTGTCTATTACTACCATGAGTACCTCTCGCCTCCTCCTTTTTAGTCTACTTTATATAACTTTTTTTGGGAGTCATGTCAATTACATGAGTAATGTTAAACAAAATTTCACAATTTATTTGATGCCTCGTGTGACCATAAGGGATATATGGGGGAATGCGAGCCTATCATGGAAAAATATATCTGTCTTTCATTAGAAAAATGAAGGGGATGTGTGGAATTTTTTGTTAAAACCTGAGGACTTCCACTTTTATGGGAATACAATACAATGGGATTTCATGAGATGAGGTATACAAGTTAGTGAGGTATCACGACAAATTGTGAATTTCTTGTGGTGTGTCACCTGTCTATTATGACTGTGGGTACCTCTCCCCCAACCACTTTTTATCTCATTTTTTATATTTTACTAAGGTTCAAGAGTCATGTGAATTTTATTTTATTCTATCAAGGAAATTTATCCTCCCTTATGATGATATTATGCAGGAACATTATGATCACTATGGCTATCCAGCATTTGGTTATCATTCATTGATTTTCAAATTATTTTTGGATGGTTTGTTAGGAGATTTTTAAAGAAAATATATGTTACCTAGGGGGACATATTTGGTCATTTCCACATGAACGCTAGTTTTTCAGAGATCTTTCTCTTGAGTAGTAAGACCAGTTAAATGGGATTCAGTAATATCAAGTAGTGGTTCTACACTACTTTTTTGTAAATCGTGTGACCTTTTGATGGTCACGTGATCATGAATACCTTGGAAACTCATTCAATTTGTATGACTCAGATGCCTTCCGATTAATTTTCATTGTTGGGAAAATAATACCCATATTCAAGTATTTCATCCTTATTGATTTTTTAGATATTGATTTGACGGGCATCAAAAATTATATAAAAATAATTAATAATCAATTCATGAATCATTATTTATTAATTTTTATATATAAAAATAATCATAATTATTTTCTAAACCCAAATATATGGAAATAAGCTTTTAAATATAAATAAAATTATAAATTAAAACTATTTTTTATAAATAAAAATATTTTATGATTAATAATTAAAATACTTTCCTTTATAGTTCTATAGCAATTTCATGGTTGTTATTGATTATTTAGTTATTCATTTTATAGAATTAAAAATTTATTTTATTATTTTAAATCTTCAAAAGTAATTATTTTAATAAAAATACATAAATAAGAAAAAATTATTCAGTTTCAATGATAATTTCTCAAAATAATTATTTTATATTATTTATATTTTAAAATAATTTATTTCATTTAGAATAAGATATTTATTAAAAAATTTGGTATTTTTTCACATCTAAATAAAACTACCATGTACCAATTATTCTAGATGGGTAATATTTTACTGTTATTAAACCAAATATAAATGTTCTATTTAAAAAATTATAATTTTACTAATATTATAAAACGAATATATACTATAAATTCATTCCATTTTAAATTCACACTTACCATTTTCTATTCATTTTTTATTTTTTATATATTTCAAATTAATATTTATCTAATAATTATTTTTTAAAATTGTATGTTTTGATCTAACAATGGTGGTTCACAAGCATGGAGAGGAAATAACGGATTTCTATGTTATAATAATTTTGTTTTGTAATTTTTTTATACCATATTTATTTATTGCAATTTAAGGAATTTAATTAACTATGTGGGGTTATAATTTGTTTAATTTATATTTAATAGAAATGTTCCATTATGAGTAACTAAATTTTATTTAATTTGAACCATTTCAAATATTAATTTCATCCAGCATATGATTGGATTCTTTATAACTACTAAAAAGCAAACAATGGGTGAAAATTAATCCATAATATGGCATGTTATATACATTATCATCAAAAATTCAAGTATAAATTGACTTTGTGAAAAATTAAAACTACGTGAGATGATTACAAATTGTCCTCATATATAACCACAATTTATAAGTGACCATATTCCATATATCATGATGTTTTATTTCAAAATTTTTAATAATAATTTAGGTTACAATTGATTTCGTTATATTTTATTCTTTATATTTGTATCCTTATAATGATCTAAAATTTTATTTATAGTCCTAGTCCACTAGGATCAATAAATTGTCTCATCATTTGTTGGATGATTCGATTTTGATATAAATTGATCTATTACTCTCAATCTACTATATTAATATTTTAACTATTCTCATATGGGAATGGAAGATAAATTTTTCATGTTTTTTGGATTATGATTAGGGTATTATTTTTTTGTTTGATGGTTATATATTGTTATGTAAACATTATTACATTATATATACCTTTTTCAATGTTCCCCATATTCATCATATAATAATATCCTGGAATAATTTATTAGTGTGGGGATTTTAAAATTTAGTGATTTAATAAGTTATAAATGTTTAATTTTATTATTTTGGTAGTTAAAGGGTATGGATAATAAATTGAATATAAAAGGTAATAAATGTAAACTATAATGTTAAAAGTAATGTGGGATATGAACACATGGTATTATTATTATTTCAATGGTATTGGAAAACAAATATTTTCATGCTTCTGATAGTATGAGTTTTTTTGGATTTCTTGTTAGATCATTTATGTGATATTATGATATATTTTTGGTTTTTAACATGATTTAACTGAAAAACATCATGAGGTTTTCTCCAATGAATATATATAATATCTATATATATGAATTAATTTACATATAATGATGATTAGTTGTCATATATTTAATATAATATCATGTAATTCTTGAATATTTCATATCTTAAAAATATAGTTTTTCAACAAAATTTTTGGGATTGATAAGCATCATTCAATGTTAATAATGTGGGTTTAATATTGACTTATTTAATGTAATATAATGTAATTCTTGCATATTTCATATGTTAAAAAAATATTTCTTTAAAATTATTTTTGGGTTTATTTGAAAATTAATTTATATAACTATGAATTGAATTCAATAAGATAGGTTAAATATTGTGAATCATAATAATATATTCTGATAAATATATGAATATTAATTTCATTTAATGATGTCTAATGAAAAAATAATAAATTAATTTCCACTTTTTTAATAAAAACGGGAATTCTAGGTTGTCAACAAAAAATTAAAATGATTAAAAAAGGAAAAAATCATTCAGAAACCATATTGGATGGCTTACATTAGACCTTAACATTTTAAAATGTTAATATGGTACATTTAGGATCTATTTATACAAGAAAGCGTCTTGAAATTGTAGAAGAACATGTAAAAATTACAATTTTTCCAACAACATCCAATATTAAATGGATCCTCATTCCCTCAATTCTTCACACTGATTCAGTCATTTACTATGACCAATGAAACACCCTTTGAATTTATGATTTATTTCATTCTAAATAAATTCAATATCTTAGCTACATTTTGATTCAAAAAACACTTGTTTTAAATGAATTTTGATGTTTAGTATAAATATTTAATAAAAATGGCACAATGGGCTTGTTATTATCATCCATTTAATAAGACTAACAATGTTTTGAAAAATTATATCTTTGATTTAGTAGAATTAAATAACAATAATTTTAAATAAAAATAATTTTTTCTTAACAACTTCATTTTTAAAATTTATTTTTTTCACCTTTCAAAACATTGTATACAAATAAAATTTTCAACATAATAAAATCAATATGATAATGTGAACATTATTTTTTCAATAAAAATATCAAAATTAACAATCAGTAAATTTTTACGTGACTTCAAAATTGTTTCATATTTCGATAACTATTCCAAATACTATTTTTATGAATAAATTTATTTATATATAAAATATATAATCAATTGACATTGTTTCAAAAATTTAGGTTTAAAAACAAAATTAAATATAATTTATTATAATGGATTCAATTTAGGGCAGTGGAATCAATTTCATATTGAATTTTGATATTATAACCCTTTATATGTAATAGAGTTTTCTCATTGGAAGTCAACTTTTTCTTCATGTATATGGTTATAATTTTTAAATTGGATTCCTCCAAAACAATGAATTGAACATTAATGAAATCATATCCCCATTTTTAATGTTCATAATTTATATTATATAATAATTTCAGCTAAATATTGTAACATTTTTATTGTAAAAATGGTAAAAATTGAATTCCGTGAATAAGGAAAAAAATATTTATTGTGGTGTAAATCTAAAATTATATAGTTTAAAATGACCTAAAAATTTAGCAACCCATTTTTATTACATATTCATACCATATAACATCTAAAATTAAAAAACGACGAACATTGGAATCCTGATGAATGATATTAATTATACTTTCATTTTGTTTTTTCAATGATTCCATGTGTTTTATCTCCCCAACTAATAAAATGCCACCCCTTCTCCATCCCTCTTCAAACATCCAAATCCAGTTGGTTACACCTGTCCGTACCCAAAAAACTTATTTACCCCTCCTAAAATTGAATTTACCTTTTTATTAGAAATATATCATACTATAAATTTTTATTGGAATCCTAATAATGTCACTAGAAGAAGTGGTAAAATTTTTATATGGTCATTTTTATTTTATTTATTATTCCCCGTAATTAAAATATTATTCTATAAATTATTTTTAATAAATCATGTATCTAACATATAATTATATATTAGTATTTTAATTCAATACCCACTATCAATATTCTCTTACATATAATGAGAATAAAGTCATTGATCATGTGTATGGAAAAGTAACGCCACATGATCCATTGTAAGACATGTTCCATAAAACCCACTAATGGATATATATAATTATAGTTTTAATTTCTATATATAATATATATGATATAATTATATTTAAAAATTTATAATATCACATATAACATGTAACATTTTTACCCAGATAACACACATTAGCGCCCTAAGCTGGTGGGTTACATGTCCTCACACATTAATTCTCATACAACAAATGATAACGACAAGAAGCAATCATCTAATATTGATCATGAGGATAATATACTCTCTCTATCAAAGTAGCACAATAGCATAATAAATAAATAGTAAAGAAAAAATATAACCAATATTAAATATCACATAATAACCAAAATAGGAATAAAATACCCAAAAATAACCAGTAGATATATATTTCCAAATACATGTCATGTCAGTATGAAAATAAAAAAATTAACAAAAATATTGAGAACAACAAATTGGGTCCCGATCCATTTCCACTTCCCACATCCATGATCCATCTGGACTCAAACATCTAACATATGTCTTTTTCCCTTGTCCTATCATGCTACCATGATATATATTGGGGTACCGAACACTCAAACTGAGTTAGGTGTGAGTATAAATTTTTATTCCACCACCAATTCTATCTAAACAAATATCCATTAAATAACATTTTTTTGTAGTATTATAATGAATAAAATTCATGAAATAATGTAAATAGTTTACAATTATTAAAATATTATATTTTTAACTACACATCTACAAGCTTCTTAAGGACACCCACACACTAAAACCCATATTCCACCTGTGATAATTTATTAACCATATCACTTATTCAAATCTCAATTCTTTATAACACAAGGTATTTCATTATCAATTTATTAAAATTCATTATCATAACCAATTGTAACCATATTCTTATTCCATGATTTTGGGACAACATCGACATGTCTCGGACCTCGAGGGTATTTTTTGTTGTTGTTTATGAGCTATGACTCATTTATCAGTTGATCACACAAGTGAGATTTTAAGCTTCAGTATGTGTTCCACATAAACTTATAACTGTATTATTTTTATTTATTTGAACAGTCCCCACAAACATTTAACAAACAAATCACTCAAGTATGTTTTTTAGGCCATAGAGAATGTCTTACACTCAACGATCACTATTGTTTTTGGATGATGTAGATTATGTCCCACACACAATTATAAATATTTATCACTATGGTATTTTTATTAATAATTCCATGTCCCACACATTTTTATCACATATATCACAATATTACATATTACACATTATTTAATGTTAATCAATAATTACTCTTGTAAAAAATTTCACCATAAAATTACCATTTGAATTAATAAAACAACCATCGTAAAAAATTTAATCGACATTTAATGATATTAAAAATCACCATTAATCTATTTATCATTATTTAATCATGTAAAAAATTAACACATTAATTATTTCCTAGAAAAATCCATACATTCCATTTTAATTCATTCAGATCCAATAAATATACTCTTTAAACAAAGTACCAATTATTTATTCAAATAAATAGTCCATTTTTCTGTCAATTACATAATCACAAAAATATATTAACTAACTAAAAAATAATTAATATTACTCTAATTTCATAGTCACCAATTTTTTTATAATAAATGGAATAATTAATTAATCTATTTTTAAATTTCATAATCCAAACAATTTCAATTAAATAATTGAAAATTTAATTAATCCAAATCAATTAAATTAAAAAAAATACATTGTCACGAATTTAACCAAATTCATCTTTCAATGGAATTTACGTTATATAATTTTTTTATTAAATATATTAATTATACAAAATATATACTTAATTGCAAACTAAATTTTCAATCATATATATTTAAATTTTTCAACACATATACGAAATTGGAATTCCAAACTATGAGAATTGAATTTTGAGAAACTATCACAAGATCATTGATAAATAATTTCCAACAAAAATCCCCAATAAAAATGGTTTTTCAATAACATTATGGAGAAAGATATCTATATCTAAAAACAATATCTGTGATCTAGAGTAACTAGATATATTAAACCCAGTAAAATTCATTTTTCATCAGTAGATAAAACATCCCTAATTTATCCAGAAAGAGTAGACATAGAGAGATATAATAAGGAATAAACCACATACACAAATAGGTACATATCTTCAATATGGGATTGAAATCATTATGATTGATTATTATAAGGTATTTTAATTCATACATGAGCCTCAAAAATGAGATAATTCATTTAGGTCTGATATAGGGTTGATATAGTGTGATATTCAGGGGTTTGAGTATTAATAATCTAATTTTTAGTAATTTAAAATATAATATACATGTTTTATTGTATGGGGTGAATAGTTTCACCTATTGATTCTTCCTAACCATGATAATCAACTAGGGGTGTCTCACGGTTACTCCTACAAGGGAACATAGTTTGGAAAGTGTTTTCTTATCTAAGAGAATACCATCTGTTAGGGATTCTGCGGATAGTAGGGATAGGTGAAGGGTTTTAGAAAACATCCCACCAACAATGCACATTACCTCTTCCATCTAAAATTCTCAAAATTTTCCCAAATGGACCCACGATGCATTCCAAAAAAATTACTAAAACAAGACAAAAGATTTCCTATAAATGATCTAGACACATATCTAAGAAAGGATGGGAAAAAACAATCATCCCACCTTATGATGGCTCATCCACACCCGACAATCCTACAAATTCCAAGTATTTATAGGTAAATAAGTTTGGGCCACTGAGTATTAAAATATGATTCTATCATCCATATTTCCTTATACACATGTCTATTTTGACATAATACATAGTCAACCAGTTAAATATTTCATCTTTATGCTTTCTTTAAATTATCCAACACATATATCGGATGCTCCAAAAAGGACTCATTAGTCTCAAGATTAACCTCATCCACATTGAGCACATGTGAATGCTTAGGGTGATACCACTTTAGTTATAACATATTAAAAACATTTTTTGAAGTGTCAATCCTCTATGGAAGATCTAATTCGTATGCCATCAAACTAATTCTCTCCACAACATCAATAGATCCAATAAACCTGGGTGCCAACAAGCCATATCTCATTATTCTGTAGTGACACAATCATGGTGAAACCAAAAGGAATTAATGAGCACCATTTATATAATCTAGGGTCCATCTACTTAGATAATCATATGAATTGTTGCTACTTTTATATGGATCCATACTATTCCAAATCAATTGGGCCGTCACTAATGTATCCAACATGATAATCGATCCCAATATCTATAACTCGCTGGCCTCCATCTGTCATTAATTTGATTAGATTGGTCTATCATAAATATCCTTCTATCAAGCCATCAAAATAGTTTCCTGATAACTTTTGTTATACGTTAACTCTACCAAATAAAAGTTCTTCTCCAAAACACACCAATATCTCAGAAACATTTTTGCAACACATCCACAATATCATGTATTGTAAAATCTAACTAACATCTATATTTTGGTTGTATGTTGTACTCAATAATTTTTTTTTACCGAGAATAATCAATAAGATATCCCAGAATCATGAAGTAATAGATTGGTTATGGTTTGAAACTATTTCGTATGGCACCCTGTGTAGATGGACTATCTCCCATACATTAAATTCTCTCAAATAATCTAAGTTAAAGGTTTATATTAACAAACAAATGTTCTAACTATGTTAATTGGTCCACAACCACCCAATCAATTTCATTACTCTAATTCATCCTCAGGAGACCCACCACAAAGTCAATAGTAACACCATCCTATTTCCATTTCATAATGGGAAATGAATTTAGTGAAACTCCATGTGAGATATGTTCATTCATCCAAAATTGACATGTTTAACATTGTTTCATGATCCCTATACTCTAATTTTTCACTAACAGACAAAAAACGTTTTTTATAGGTCATGGTGTCTTTTCCTCACACTTTGATGCACCACTCAATTTGATTCACGAAATTCATGCAAACTTTTCTCCAAAATTCTTTTAGGAAGAAAAACTAAGTCCCAAACATAGATTATATCATCCTCATATATTGTAAAATATGAACATTAACTCCCACATTCAAATATTTCCTCTCATGGCTAGACATTTTGGATAATCATAATTCCAATCCAAGATCCATTCGAAATGTTTATACTCCACTAAAAATAATATGATTTTCATCTAGATTTTTTCTTCTAAACTAAAAGATATATCTCAACCATTAAATCAATCATCTTCCACTCAGTACGATAATCTAGATTCATCAAGGTCTGAGTTTTCCTATATAAATAATTATCAAAACTCCTTCTATTTCTATTGTATATTCTATCAAAAATTAAAATTAATAAAAATAAATAATCCTTCTATACTATAAAAAATTAATTTATTATCATAAGAATATATACCTTACTCTATTGTGATATGTATACACTATAAACGTTTCCTGAGAAATATAGTACTTTCAACAGTTCACTTCATAATTAACTAAAGATAACATGTGGTTTTCCATAGCTAGTTCACTTAAATTGGACTAAATCCCCAAGAACCATAAACTACAATTTGATCTCCTTGCATCAACATGCATCCATTCCAGATGAGAAAAGTGTCATAAAACATTGTATAATACACACTTTTATTATGAATGATCGAGATTTAAGAAGATGAAAAGTGCTTTTTCAAAACCTATAATGCATTATCGTGTGATTTGGTCCATTGTAACATTATCCACTACTTGCTCAATCTTAATAAAGGTGTTTTAAATTTGTAAAAATATTTAATGATCCTTTGAAAATTTTCCTCTAACCCTTGAAATCTGCAGATATCGATTAAAATATTGGGATGCTACCAAAAACCAACTTGGATCTTCTCTAAGTCGACAATTATACCTTCCTCTATAATAATGTGATCTAAGAGTTGTACATGATCAATGAAAAATTGTCAATTAGATATCTTGGAATATATTCGATTCTCTCTAACTATAATCATGATGTTTTCAATATGATCTACATGATCAATAAAACATTTTTACTAACCCATGATTTAATTCGAAAACACTACAACAAACTGATATATGTATGATTTGATGATACAATTCATCATTTAAATAAAAATTGATCATCCATTCAACAAAGAAAGTACATCATGATGAAATAATATATTCTATTCCTAATTCAATAAGTATTCCATCATATATCAAAAGGATGAAATATCAACTATTGATCCTAAAATATCGATTCAATATTGGAAAAGTCTCATGAACTTCTCAACTTGTCAAATTGATCATTGATGAAAGGAAGATGATATAATTTCCTCACTGTAATCTGATTCAACATTTAGTATTCAACCCATAATCATAAAGTTTCATCGAACATATTTTAATAAAAGATGAAAACCCTATGGTGAGGTACTTAGATAGATAAACCCTATACTTAATCATCTCTTCTAGTTGAGTCATGAGCTCTTGAAGAACTTTATGTTCTATTCGGTATGGTGGAATTGAGATTTGGTCAGCCTCAGGCATGAACTCAATTAACAATTCCACATATCTCTCAAGTGGATACCATGTTAAGTATTCATAGAATTTATCCTGAAACATTTCTACTACAGGTGATAATCCTTAATGTTATTTACGCATTTCATCAAACAAAATGCTTTAAACCATGGTGCTAAACTGCATCAGTTGCTGATGAAATAACCTGTCATGGATGACTAGGATATGTCATCTTCAAAGGTTACTATTAGGTCCCCCTTTTGATATGTAAAAAATATTCCTATTCCTTAAGAATCTATGTGCAATCGATATGTACCAACTGGTCCATACACAAAATTAGGTTATAGTATGAAATGTTAAGGATGTAATGACCTCAAAAAATGATACACCCCAACATCAAGATAGCATCATTTTCATAAAGAGATATATCTCCATCGTACTCCTAATGGTGTATCAATCACAATCACCCCACCCATGAACATCACCAACAGGTTGAAACCATTCTCATGTTGTGAAAATAAAAAATAATGAGGTGCAAAAAAATTAAATAATTCACTATAAAATTTATATAATAAAATATTATTACCTCTATCTATAGACCATCTTGCCTCACTATCCACAATTATCATTTTAAAGACATGAAAATGGAAATCCCCTCATCTCTTAGATATTCTATGTGTACCCTGAGATGCACCGATCTGCTAAAAATATCATTATTTCCCAAAAGTACAGTGTCCACTAACTTTATATCTATTTAAAGTAGAACTTTAACTTCTAGAATAATATGGTATATTTGATAACTTTCACATAATCTGATTCCCCAAGTCTACACCATCATTAATCTTCTATCGTCATTTACTGCAGAACTTCTGTAGATGACACATCATGACACACCTTCTTAACACTACTAGTTGTTGGGTACAATATAAACATATGTGTTCTAGCCCACCACACTGGTGATAGATAATCTATGTATGATCCTCTTTGATTTACTCCCCCATGATAAATTTTGCTTTCTATCATGCTGACTAATATTTTAATAATGAAAAGTTTTACTCTCAGAATTATTACGTACAAAACTACCAAAAGTAACCACATTTCCCCCCACTATATAACTCCTTTATGTTCCCCTTATACATGAGATCATGATTTACAAATATGAAAACATCATCACACAGAAGATATACACATGGGACTTATTTTCAAATTTAATATCATCCCAAAATAGATTTTCTGAAGTAGCCACATCTCACACAAATGATAGAAAGAATAACTAGAAATTTGTAATGTGACCTCCATAATTCAGAGTAGACAAACTCCGCTACTTCAATATCATGAACTCATCTTCAAGCTCCATCATCAGATTCTCTAAATTAAAGTTCTCATGGAACATCTCTTCAATGAACATCCACTACATGTTCTCAATATGTTCATCTCATGTTTAGATATCCATCAATGATTTCCATTACCACATAACATTGATTCATCCCATTTGATGCTCTTATCAACAGGAGCATCCAATGGGTCAATAATAGCATTGTTAGAATCAATCAATAACATGGCACCCTTAAAATAACCCTCTCTAGTAAACATCAACGGGGTCTTCAAATGGAAATCTCGTGTCAGACAAGGCATGCTTCCTACAACCCATAAATGGTATCTTTCGAAGAGTTTTATAATGTGAAAAATATTCTCTTTTAATTACACCATGAGTTCCTCAATAGGTAGTAATGGTTCGTCATGTGGCACTACAATATGATCATTCTCATCCCTATCCAGATGTAATATTCTCAAATGAAATAATTATTTGGGATTATATCTACAATTCCAAGAAAAATATATGTACACATAACAAAACATTAGAATATTCATGAATATTCAGATAAATCCTTAAAAAAACACTACATGTCCCTCTAGATGGTCAAAATTAATGATATATCACAACCCTTAACCATCCAACATCTATGTAATAGTTAACAATAATACCTCAATTGAATTATCATGGTTCACATTATACAGAATTTTATTTTCATCTTTCATCAATTTATAATTTTCAATTCCATATTAGGATCATTTTTCAGGTTAATTACACATGAAAAGATAACTATTTTATTTTTTTCAACATACCCAAAATCCATTTTCTCATGAATTCCTAAAATTTTACATGTCACAATATAATAATTAGTTTCTAATATCATCCAAACATACTCAACTCTCGTGCTTTACCTGGAACGAGTCATATCTCATAAAATCTCAGAAAAAATAATCCAATTACACAACAAGTTCATCCCCCACAATGAAATAACATGAATTTAAGAATCTTTTCATCGGTACCACTATTTTTACCCTCGTACAAGGTTTAGATACTCCCATGCATGATTTCATAAACAAGACCACACTCTTCATTTTTTTGGATCCTCCATTCAAAAATGGGTAGAAAAAATAAATGGACATAAACTGCAATAATACCACTATGGGACATCCCAACCTTGGTGTTGCATACTAGTGCCCTAATCTAGTTTGTTACATGACTTCATGAATTCCTCAACATACACCATAGGTTGTCCAAAAGAATTGAGGGACAAATATCAATAATTTATATATAATAACTTCATTATCAAAGTATCAAAACATTTAAATAAATATAAAATACAAAATTAATAAAACCAATTTCAAATATAAAATGATGACCACAAATTGATATTAATTATCAAAAAATTAATAGTAGATTTATCATGTGAAAAATGTTTCATGTTTCATTAATGAAATCCAAAAATAATCAAAGGCACTAATAACTCTCATGTGAGTATTGATTCAAGTTTGGTTCCCTCATCATTGATATTTCCAAACTCAACCATCAAACATATATATATTTCCCTTGTCATCTCCTACAACCAATAAAGAAGTTTACGTATCAATAAGGATGTCCGAGAATTGGGTGATAACAACTCATTACATTACCACCAATGGAATATAGAACAATATGCTACCATTAGCAGTTGTTGCATTTTTTTAATGTATTACATACAAGAAATAATGCAATAAATATTCATTTTTTCAATTACTCAGTATTTAACATCATAAATCTCAAGTAACCAATGAAACCCACACACTCAAAATCCGATTCTTCCCAACCTAGAGATTGAACAGTTTCACATCTTCAATTCATAACATATTATTACATAAGGGATTTCATTATCCATTTATTTCAAATAATTTTCATGTCCAATTGAAAAAATAGTCCAATTCCAATATTTTGGGGCCAGATCGCCATATGCAGGACCCTATCAATATTTTAATTATTATTATGTGGCCGACATCTCATTTATCAGTTACTGAAACAATTTGTATTTTTGAGAATCATTTCATGTCTCAAACATATTTATCACTATTAGGTTTGATGTAATAGAAATTATCCAAGAAATATTTATGAATAAGTCAAAAGTGGGATTTTCATGCAGCATACCATTACCCACCATCATTTAGCACTATTGGATTTTGATTCAGCATGCAATTCCCCCCACAAGAATATCAATATTCATCATTATTGTTTTTGAAGAATAATCTATGTCCCACATTTTTTATCACATATACTATAATATCACTTGTTCCATGTCAATCAAGGTTAATCAATATTAACCCTCTTGGAAAACACCCTCATTAATGTTTAACATTTGAATTAATCAACCAATCATGGTTAAACACATAAATTCACAAAGGAATAGTATGAAAATTTTCTATTAAATCATTTATCACTGTATTATCATATAACACATTAACCCATTAATGTTCAAGTAAAAAATATCAGGAATTACATTTCCAATTAATTAATATATCATTAATTGAATGATTAAAAAATGAAAATTTATTAATCAAAAAAATCATTAATCTATCGCTTCAAAAATCACAAAAATCTATTAAATTATCAAATTCCAATTTGATAATCTCAATAATTTACATTAATTAACATATAAATTAATTAATCAACAATCATGTTTCTTAATCTCATAAATTTCAATTATTTAATTTACAAATTAATTAATCCAATTCACAAAATTGTATTATTAAATTTTTTTTACCCATTTCATATTCACATTGAAAATAAATTAAAACTCAAAATTATTCTGATGAATTAATTAACATATTAATTTACTCAATTAAAGATTAAATTTTCAATCATGCATATTTGATTTCATAACACATCCATGCAATTAAAATTCAATACTATGGGAATATAATTTAGACCACCAACCTCAATATCATTTTTAATCCATTCCAACATAATTCCCCAATTAAAAGAGATAATTAAAAACTCGAATGAGAATATGATCTAGATCTTAAACATATATAAAATATCCAAATTATTATGATCTACAAAACCTATATCTAGAACATTTACAGTAGTTGTTAAACATCCCACTCTTATCTGGATTGAGTAGTGTGATAGACATATATCTAATTCTGAAGAAACCACATTCATTGAGAGGTATATATCTTAAAACTGGGATTAAAATAATCATTAATGGAGGTATAAAGATATTTTAATCTCAACGGTATCCTTAAAAAAGATATATTTCATTTATGTGTGAGTTAGGGTCGATATAGGGTGATTTATGAGGGTTTGGGTATTTTTAATCTAATATTTTTCTAGTTAAAATCCTATACTCATAGTTACTATACAGGGTGCACGGTTTCCCCAAAATGTATTCCATAACTGTCCACATCACCTAGGTTTTTCTCAATAGTTACTCCTATGCAGTGTCATGTGTTGGAGTACTGTGCGTTAACTATTCAAATTTTCCTTATTTAGTAATTCATAGTTTGTTGGATAGGGTGCACAGTTTTGTAAAACCATGTTCCAACCATGAACTGCCTGTCACTATTCCAAAATTCCCAAAATTTGAAGAAAATGTACCTTAGATTAAACCAAATCAAATTACTCAATAAAAAGAAAATAATATTTTTGGTAAAAAAAAATTCATACATCTCTTGAAATGTTTAGGATATTACATAACTTATAATATTCTATTCCACATAAAATATAAAAACATTAATAGTTTGTATTGTAATCTACCACCTAATTAATAAATTTGATTCATTTTTCAAGTATGTTTTATGGAATATAATACAAAACAAAATATTAAATTTACATTACATATATGAAATTCTGTCACGACCTGTCCCCCGGGGCCCATGTCTTGACTACCCTATTCCCTCCTCATAATGGGATGGGGATGGTGACTAGAACTGAAGGAATTATTCCAAAAGAGGGAGACATTTTCCTATGTACTTTTACCCACACACATAACTCCCATCCAAATTTTCTAGAATGTAAAATACATGAAAACTATGCAAGCAATCCACTATGTAAAACATTACTTGAGTACAACAGAAATAAATGAACATGGTGAAATCATGGTCCAGTATACAATCCCACGAAAACAAAAATTGAAAAAAAATTTAAAAAATCAATGTTCTTGAAGCTCGTCCACTAGGAAGGTTACCTGAATGTTATTTGAACGATTGTAGTCTAGAGCTATAGAAGTACACCTCGCCTTTCTTATATCACTGAACACCACTAGGATCTAGTCCTCCCTGGACTCCATAACATCATCAGTCGTCTGCATATGACACGACATATAAGGTAAAATCCTATACATGGGTGAGTAAAATAATACATAGTAGGGGAACCTGAAACCACAATGTTAAAGCACAAGAGAAAAGCCACAATGTAATGTAATGTTATCTGTAATCCGGTATATGCCCATACATATACCATGAACATCTGGATAAAATCATTTTAACCACTAAGGAAACATGTGGTCCCAACCACATAGCCAACATTAGGATTTTCATAAAGGCTCAAGTCATAACTCATAACCCAAGATATCAAACTCCATGAGCTCATCACACATGTTTGATAGATTCACTCTATTGGGCATAATCCTACCATTCTGAATTGTACATCCAAGAGAACATGCTCCATCAGGAACATTCGACTAGGTCTGAATCTACTGCCCAGGAATGTAGGTTTATTCATCACAACCTTGTTCCTGGATAACAATAAAGGATTCCCATGTGAATAGGAACTCTCCTCGTCAATACTCTTAGTTGAGTGAGAACTACTCTAGACTAACATGTGATACCTCAGTTGCTTCTATAAGGAGTTTCATGCAACTATGTTCATCATGGAAGCTCAAAATACTACATAGGTATCAATATCTAAATGTAATGGGGCCCACTCATCGTAAGAATGTGTTGTAGCCTTGGGAGCTCCAACTCCTATAGAGGACCAATCTGTGTCACTACACAATGATAGGGAGTATGACTTCGTAAGTGAGGACCTGAACCCTAGTTCTACTAGTGGAGTAGTACACATGAAGGACCTACACCTTGAATACACTAGGGAGTACAAATTTTTATATCAAGGTCCAGTATCCTATCCAGTTGGGGAGTACCACTCAGTAAATAGGGGACCCACACCCTGGTAAAAAATGGGAGTACTAACTCCATCACTTTGCTAGCTATGGGAGACCTGCACCCTAGTAAGTTAGGGGAGCACCACCCCATGCTAGAGGACTCGTTCCTTGGGATAGTAGGAGAGTTCCAACTTTGTCAGTTTGTTTTCATTGCGGTATGTGCACCCTTGTATGTTAGCGGAGTAACGAATCCGTCATTGCTCTGTATAAGGAAGACCCGCACCATATAACAACATGGTAGTACATCCTCAGAGAATAGGGGATCGATCCCTACTAGGTTGGGGAGTACTCACTATACATGTGTTATAAATGTAGGAAATACACCCTAGTAAAATAAGGGTGTACATACTCCAAGGATAGAGGACACGCTCCCTAGCATGATAGGGGAATACGAAATCTTCCGTTACAAACTTTCTGGGAACCCACTCCCTAAAATATTTGGTGTCCCGTCTATACCAAAGCCAATGGATAATGAGTACCCGCACCTTGAGTCATAAAGACAGTAACTATCCATACATATATTAATATGATTCACCATAATTCTACCCATAATCTTCCCATACCAGGAGACACAACTCATAAAACAAACCATGCCTTCCTTTATCACTCAAAAACTCAATTAGAGTATCTTAAAAGGACCATCTTGACACAAGGGTCCCAACTCCATATATGGATCATAAAATAGATGCTCAATTTATAATTTACTATTATTTTTGTTATATCGGGGCTTTTTGTGTATGGTGTCGGTTTTCCCCTTTCATACTGACCTGAATCGGGTCTGAACATGCACACTTTTGACCCGAACTAATGGACCCAACCACCTTGCTCGGTGCAGCCCACCGGTTCAAACATGGCTCACCTTGGAGCAGGCTGACTCCAAGTATTGAAAATGGATGTTCCGGGTTTGTTGTGCACAAGGTGGTGCCAGATGGGGGCCCCTACCTTTATCAACCGTTCTGGTCACATGGACTAGTTTATTCGGCACGACCCATGGCAGAGATGTAGTTCCATATCACACCACAGCCCAGGGTCGTGGCTACCACCACTAGGTCCACCGTTGTATGCCTCCCCACTGTTCAGCATGCTGCCTGTGCTGGGACCGGCGACCCAAAAAATATTCCCACGGACCACTGAACATGCTTTGAGGGTCTGTTTTTCGATCCTTGGGGTTTTCTGAAATCCTTGCATCACGTTCTTCATGGCCTGAGAATCAAAATACCATTTTCATTTCTTTCATTAGGATGTGCTCTTCTGACAGTTTTTCCAACGCCTACTCAATCTAATTGTCTCTGTCATCATCAAACATCCATCAATTTTGTTCCCAAAATGGTTGTGAAAAGACTAATCATTCATCGACCTGTGAAGAACATGATGAATTAATATCAATAGGGAGAGGAAATCTAAACAAAAATTTTTGGAACAGTCCTCCTACATCATTCATCACAACATTTTTCTCATCCAATTAGAATGATCAAGGGGGGAAATATAATAAAATTAATTTATTAAATGATTTACACCCAAAATATAATCAGGATTGAAATATCCATCCCTCCAGAACGATCGAACTGTGGGTCAAGATGTTCCTCGGTTGGTCACCGTTCAATATTAAAAAAAGAATTGGGAAAATAACAAAATTTAAATAACCACTCATACTTAGGATGGGTCATTTCTTGGAGATTAAAGGTGTCTTAGTGTTCATCATTCTTTGATCCTCTGTTTATAGTCATTGGTCGATCGATATTGGTGACTATCCATTTGAAGGGGAGTTTCAATTTGTAATCATTACCCACCAATGCATCAGAGCATAACCAAGATTGTTCCAATAATCTAGTGTCATCTTCTTGGCCATTAAAGAACTAATCAAAGATATCTGTTTCAGTTATGTTTCTATTACGAAGTAGATAAGTTGTTTCATTTAATAAAAAATCATATTTAGTTTCAATGCGTTACACACAGTTTCCTTACAATGGTTTGAAATATTCAAAAATAAAATATATCATCCCCTTTATTTTATTTTAGATTTTGCATAAAATGTCTAAAAACTATCTTTTCTAGTAGACCCGTGATAGTCATTGTTAAGTATATTCTGAGGTAAGTTCACCAATCTAGAAGCAACGGTTCCCATGTATTTTCAATATGGGAACCCTTTTAGACGTTTTCAAAATAGGGCACCCGCCCCATTTTAATTCACTTAAAGAAAAACTCAAATTAAATTTCACCCTCAACTCGTGTCAGTTGATTTTAAAATCTTCCTATGTGAAAAACAACCTCATGAGAACAAATATACTCTCAGATTTCCAATCAATGTTACCATTTATATGTTTTAATTATTTGAAAATAAAATCATTGTTATTTAATTATTTTATTTATGAAAAAATACTAACATCACCTGTTGGCCCACATGCACAATCATTAGGCGCTTTCTAGGTGAAACCCAACATTATGAGGTCCATGATGCCATAATATTTTCTATCCCAGAACTCTTTCAAAAGATAGAAATACCAGCTCCCATGTTTAATTAATAATCATCAAAAAAATTCAGTAATCCATTTCGACCACTACGGGTCTGGAATTACTTTTCTTCTTAAAGCCTGTTCTCTTAAAAATACCATTTGAATTTGATGAAACTTTCGGATGAATTACAGGACATTAATATCTCCCCACCTAAATTACTTTTCCCAAGAAAATCAAAAGACTAAACTCAATGGAGGAAAACTGAGTTCATCAAGGTTCTTTGCGCTACATAGAAGAACACATCATGAGGAACTAGCATGATCACCCACATTCATGGCTAGATTCTACTAGGTCAACATCATGAAACAATGGTCACAAATCTCTTTAGCTGAGACATGTGGGAAAATCACTAATAAATCTAATTCATTTTTAGTAAAGAGGATTAGAGGCCCATCTCCACAGTAACCATTCATAGATACAAATAGAAACACATAGTTCATAGCCACCATGGGATGAACTATGCTAAATCCCCCACAAGAATTATGCATTAACAGTTGATAGTAAACACACATGGCTATTTACAAAAGAAAAAGACGTCCCTAAGAGCTAATGTTGGCTCTTACTTGGCCCTAAGTCTAAAAACTTCAGTAGCCACACAACATAATGATACTAGGAAACTTCCACACTCAATTGTGTCATCTAAACATAGTATGGATCGAAAATAGCCATTTTATACTATGGAAACAAAATGGGGTCAAACTCCGCCACCACCGAATGATCCAAAATAAGAATATGTGTGATTTTTTACCAAGTTTTTCCTTTTATTACCTTTCACCGCAAGGGAAACCCCTTCTTTACCAACATGAACACACCACATCCTATGCCTAATATTGTCAATATATGTATGAATGGTAGTATTCAATACCTTGAATGCCGTCGTAAGGCCTTGTTCTCGAGACTATTAGTTCTCAACTGAAACTCTATTTGTCATGAATTAGGTCACACTATCAGTGCCAGTATGTGATCAATGAGTATCCTACTAAAGGAGTCTCTAAGCATGAGGATCAATTTGACTATCCTACCGGAACCTCAATGTCTCAAACAGAACTTGCAGAAAAATGAGAATTCCCAACACATGTGTCATTTTCCAAATGCTACCAAATGAAAAGACTCTTATAGTTCCTTCAATTTATTCTAGAGCATCTTGGTTAAAAGGAATGTTCACATATATCTATCCTCGCCCATGTCCCCAAGATCACTGACCCTAGTGTGGACCACCAGGGGGTGGTGGTTGAAAAGATCCAAACTGCCTACCACCTTCTGCTTCTCATCCAGCTCCTCTCCCTTGCCTTCTATCTTGTGAAACTCCATGATCCAAGTGATTTATCTACCATGGAGTCCCGTCTTTCAACTCCCTCTCAACGTCATGGAGGTTCGGACAATCCCATGTGTGATGTCCTCGATTTTTATAGGAATAAAACCACCTCTCTTATGGTTGGTCTTCTCCTTGGGGATACTTCTGCACCACATACCCACATGTCTGTGTTTGAGGATGGATTTTCCCCATACGCTGAGATCTTTTTTCTTGTTATCTATTATATCCATAAAAATCCTATATTGCATGACCTCTGCTATAGGTCACATCCATATTCTCCTCCACCAGGTAGCTCCCAACCACCAAGGCTCACTCCTGCACAACAACATATGTAAAACTGCTATGGGGTATCAACGACTCCCTGATCACCCGATGTAGCCCCTGCTCAAAGGTATGAGAACTAATGTAAAGGTCTCACACTATATTAGTAGAGTAGTGAGAAAGATTGGGAATTATCAAAGAGTACTCTACCACGATCATAATTCCCTACCATATGTTCTGTATCTCTTGTATACGCAAGGAGCATAAATTCATCGGAAATAACTCCTCCCTGAAGAGGCACTCAAAATCAATCCAGTTGAGAGCCACCATGTCGTGTGTATGGATCACTAATCTCCACCATCGTCCTGTTGATCCATTTAGAAGGCTCAAAACTAGTAATAACATCGGTTCGGGAGGCTTCCTCAATAAAATAAATACACGCGTAACCCCATCAAGAAAAACCTCAGCTACCTGAGGATCTATATTTCCTTGATTCTTGGGAGTTATCTTCCTCTAAATCTCAGGTAGCACATTAAACATGCATGCATCCCATACTGGTATCTCTAGTAGAAACTGGTGATCGATGGGTGGTTGTACAAATAGGTCACCACCTGGAGGTTACTCCAAAAATTCAGTTTCCTACATAGATGCATCCACTTAGGGTTGATCCTCATCATGATAATGTTTTAGGATCCTATCAGGTAGTTGTCATGGTGGAATCATAAAATATATCAAGATGAACCATTTTTAAATATTATATCTCCAGAGCTAACTCAAGAATGACATGGAAACCACATCCATTTCGACATGATGAACGTACCCTTTATTTTCCCCACAACCATTTTACCCCTGTACTGAGTTAAAAATATAGGTTCCCCATGTCATGGTGTATGGATACATTAGTCTCCACACTAAAAATGGAGTCCCTGGATGAAAATAAGAACTTGAAACACTTAACATTGTTCCCCAAATCCAAAAACAATAGACCCCCGGTCTTTGAGGTAGAACCGACCACCTTGGTTACCAAATTTTCGTGAACCATCCCTGGGGTCCATGTCATGACTACTCCAAGCCCACCTTCCAAAGTCCAGGTACGGGAAACTAGTGTATGTGTCATAATTCCACAAGTGGGAGGCATTTTTTAATGTACCTTTACCCACACACAAAACTCCCAGCAAAAGGTACTAGAAAGTTAAAACCAAGAAAACCATGTATGTAATTCACTAAGTAAAATTCAATTAGAGTAAAATAGAAAGTAAAGTACAGGGTGGAACTCCAGGCCAGTATAGAATCCCAACAAATGAAAAATATAATAAAAGTAATACTCCATGTCCCTGATGCTCATCTTGTCCAGAAGCCTACCAGAACAGTAGGTGAAGGATGCATGCCTGAACTGTATAATTACACATCATCTATCTGAACTCAATGAATACCACCAAACACCGGTTTCCACAAGTCATTATCAAATCATCCGTTTTCAGTACAACAAAAGACATGTATGGGAAAATCCTATGTGGGGGTGACTAAATAAATACTCAGAAGGGGAGCCCAAAACGACAAACGTAAAATAGAAGAGAAAACCATCAAAGGATTCCACATTCATCACTAACTGGTATATTCCCATATATATACCATGAACATCCAGATATACTCATTTCAGCTACTAAAGATACATGTGATCCCTTCCACATAGTTAGTTTCTGAATTTTCATCGAAGTCTCAAGTCATAACACACAACCCCTGAGATCAAACTCCATGACCTCAGCCATCCATGATAGTACTAGTCCAATAGATACACACCATTGAGCACAATCCTACCATTATGAATATTACTTCTCAGAGAACATGCTTCTTCAGGAACTTTCTACTAGGTCCGACTCTAGTGCTCGACACTGGAGGTCTAGTTGTCCCAGCATTGGACCTGATGAAATACTAAGGAAACCCATGTGAAGAGGTAATCACCTCATCATTGAAGCCATTTATGTTATATATTCTTTGACTATCCTATAATACCTCATCCACTCCTTTAAGAAGTTTCCAACGCCTCATTCTGTTGAGGGAGTACAATCTCCTGTCTATATAGAAATCTTTTTAGGTGGAGGGGCTTGCTCCTCGTAACTATTTGTTGTAGTCGAGGGAGATCTAACCCATATAAAGGACTTACTCCACATTTGTAATTCAAGATAAGGAGTACAACATTGTAAGTGAGGACATGTTCCTTGGATACACCAAGTGGGCACTACTCATGAAGAACAGGCACCCTAAATCGGCTGGGGAGTACAACTTTGTATATATAGGATAGATCTCTACCCGGTAGGGGAGTACCCCTCAGTGACTAGAGGACCCCCATCATGGTAAAATAGTGGAGTACTGCCTTTTTCACTTTGTTCTCTATGGGGTACCTACACACTGGTATGTTAGGTGAGTACCAACCCCATGACAGAGAGCACACTCCCGGGTTTAGTAGTGGACTATCGACACTATCAGTTTTTTTGCTATAGGGGACATGCACCTTAGTGCATTATGGGAGTATTAATCCTAGACTAGAGGAACTTCTCCCTTCCATGGTAAGGGAGCACCAACTCTACTGTATCTCTATGTAAGAATGACCCACACCCTAGAACCATTGGGGAGTACCGAATATTACAATATTGGACCCCTAACTACTCGGTAGGGGAGTACTAGCACTACTTGTAATAGATATAGAGGACACGCCCCCATTTGAAATAGGAGAGTACTGACAACATGAATAGAGGATACACTCCCTAGAATTATATGGGTCTACCGAATCATCCTTTATTAGCTTCTTCGAGAACTCGCTCCCTAAAACATGGGGTGTCTCCTCTCAACCAAATCCGAGGGATAAGGAGTGACTGTACCTTAAGTCATCAATGGAGTAACTATAATAATATCTCATCATAAGAATCCCCTTGATTATACCCATAGTCTTCCTATACAATGAGAAAATAACCATAAAACCAAATATTTTATCGTCTAAATTGCTCAAAAAAACTCTTAGAGTATCTCAAAAAGGTTGTCTCATCAAAAGGGTCCCAACTCCACAAATGGCTCTTCAAATAGACACCTTGTTTTGAAGTAATGAGGATTTTGGTGAAATGGGGGCTGGTTGGGTCTGGGTCCATACTGACCCGACCTGTGGTTTACCTAGCCCACAGGGCTGTGGGTCCGACTCGACAATCCTGGATAGGCATAGCCTATGAACAGCAACTTGGCAATCCATTGAGGGGGCTGACTCCAACTATCGGACCCAGTTGTTCCGCGTATGTTTTTCACTATGGAGCGCCAGTTGGCGTTGCCGCATCTATCAACTGGTATGATCACATGGTTCGAATCATCGATCATGAACTGTGGAATAGTCATAGATCCGTATCATGTAGCTGCATGGGGTCGGGCTTCCCCCACACAGAAACTAATTGGCTATTTCCACCAGCTCATCTATGGCCCACTATCACGTGCTGCCAACCCTAGAAGCATGACCAAATATTTCACAGACCATAGGTTTCGATTTGGTGGTCTGTGCATCAATCTTGAAGGTGTTCCAGAATCCTCGGGTCACATTCTTCAATACATAGTGCTCAAAATCCCTTTTTAATTTCTTACAGTTGGAAGCGCTCGTCCCAAGGTATTTATTATGCCCTATTGATCTAATTGTCACTCTAGTCTTGTTTCCTCTATAATCAGTGTGCCATGAACTATTTCTCTATGGCCAACCATTCATCATCATGAAAATAATGCAAAGTACATGCATCAATGGAGATTGAAAATCTAAAAAAACAAAGTGAGGAGAGACCTATGCCTTCGTTCATCATGACATTGTTCCCCTCACATTACAAGGATAAACATTGAAAATCATATAAAATTATTTTATGAGATCATTTACTCCTTAAAAATAATATTGATAGAAAAATCCCTCCCTCCAGAATGATCAAACCACAGGTCAACTAGTTCTTATTTTGATCCATGTTTTTCATTAAAAACCAAAACTGGGGAAAAGAACAAAATTTAGATTTAAACCCCAATTTGGGTTGGATCATTCATTCGGGGTGAATGGTGTCGCTTCCTTCATCATTCTGTGATCCTTTATTTATGATTGTTGGTCGATCATGGTTGGTGATGATCCATTCGAAGGGGGGACGGCGTTCGTCGGTGTCACCTGCTGGAGATTCTCAGTAGAACCAGGATTGTTCCATCAGTATCATGTCATCTTCATGTCCATTAATGAATGAAATTAAAATAAGCATTTCTGATATGTTTCTGTTATGATGTTTTTATGTTGTTTCATTTAATGATACTGTTTATTCAGTTTCATTGGGGTATATGACGTTTCACTACAACTATTTCAAATAATCAAAACTAAAATAATAAATCACAATTATTTTATTTTAATATTTCATTAACTTTTTTGAAAAACAATCTTTTCAAGTCAACCCATGTTGGTTAATTTTAAGTCAATTCTTAGGTAATTATTCTGTTTCGAATAGGATAGTACTCTCATATTTTCAATCAGTATACCCATTTAGAATATTCCAAAACCACACACCCTTGAAATTTTAATTCTCTTAATGAAAAAAAAACTAATGTTGACCCTCAACCTGTTCCAGCTGAGTTTAAGCTCTACCTAAGGGAAAAACACCATCACGAGCTCAACGGTACTCTCCGATTTCCATTCCAATTTTCCTTTTAAAAGATAAAATGATTTGAAAATAAAATAATTTTTAATTATTTTAGGTACGGCTAAAAACTAACATCCACTATTGGACTATCGTAGGACAATGATCGACCCGAAATAAGAGAATCTCAATATTTTGAGTTCAATGGTGACCTTAGATTCATGATCCGAGCATTGTTTAAAATTTTTGAAATATCCACTCGCCTGTTTTATTAATAATAATTTAAAATGATCGAAAATACATTTCAGCTAATCCTAGTCTCAAAATTATATGTCGTCTCAGAGAATGGTCTCATAAAAATACCATTTGAATTGGAAAAAAAATTCCATTGAATTTTGGGACATTAAAATTTATATAAATTTTGGGATTAAAATATATCATATTAATCCTTTACTTCTCACTTCTTTAGATAATGATATAATCTATTCTGTATATGTACGACCTAATATATCCACAAAGTGATGAGACTCATTCTCATTGAAGAATAATTAATAATTATTCAATTAATATCTCTAATTATTTAATTTGATATTTAAAACATTGATATCATTAATTATATTATTTATCTATATTCAATAATAAAAACCAATAAATTAATGAAAATCATGAATGAGTAAACATCCCAATTAACATTCAAATCAATGAATTTAATGAAATATTACTAAAAAATTAATTAAAAATGATAAAAGACGTTAATAATTAATATTATAAACATTAATATGATTTTGGTATAAATATATTACCTGATTAAAACAATTACACATGATATTTATAAATGTTTAACCTAAAGAAAACACGAGGTTATGAAATCCTTCTCAATTTCTATTTTACTGAGAAATAAATGTCAAAATTAACCTATTATATTTTTGGGGTTTTATATAATAAACATTTTAATTATATAACATGAATAACTATTCATTAATTGTGATTTTATTTTTTATCATTTTCATTATTCAGGGGATATAATTTAATAACAATCTATGAGGTAAAAAAAATATTTTACAATCTCACATTCCTTTGTAATTGCTAGATTTCACCCTAAACAAAATGTTTCTTGTGAACAATTTTCATCACACTTTAAATGTCTCTTAAATAAATATATTCATGTATGATGTTTATGATTATTTATTAAACTACATAAATATATTAAATATAGTGTTTACACTGAACGTCTCTTTATTAGCTAGGGTTATATTGATAAATCCTTTTCATTCTCTGAATATGGCCAAATTATGAAAATGGATAATGATTCATGAATTAAATAAATTATTAAAAGCTTTGGGAAATCATTACTTATGTAGAAATGGGTGGCCATTATAATTTTTTTCCCTTGATGCATTGACAGGTCTCTTTAAAAAATCATTTGTCCTATTCAGTTGGGCTTTCAATAATAGTTTACAACTATATTTTGAATGTTGTTGATATTAAAGGTATCATGATACTTTAAATTAGGATATATCGTAATTATGAATTTCATTCTATTATAATTCAGTTATTATTGATATCCATTGGATATATTCATGGATATTTTTTATGGGTTCATTATAATCATGTTTTTTTATTATGTGGTAAGTGTTTTCAGTTTTTTACCATCCTATATTCATTATGCATTATCAAATTATTATATCAATGCTATCAATTAAATGGAACTAATTTTTCAATTATTTAAAAACCCAAATTTATTATTACATACTAATTAACTATATAATCCACTATTTGTAACCCTTAATATGAATTTTAGCTCACATATATTTTGTTTCCTTACCACAAGGATATGAAGAAGTAGTCATTGAATGTGTTCTATGGATATATAGAATTTTATTTTGCTATGTTTTTTTGATTAATTAAGATATTTAAATGTGTATCTTGTGTTATATTTTATACTATAATATTTTTTTATTTCTTACGGGATCACTTGTTTTCAATGATAATATTATAATATAAACCACAACACCATGTTATTAGAGACATGGTTGTAACTGTTTGAATCAGAGGAGGTTTAATAGAAAACATGTGATCTAGATTAATGAAAAAATATATTAGTGAACATATCACTAGGATAGGAATTTGGGATTAGTGTTTAAGAAGATATTAATGTTCTATTATGCTATAGTTTATATTGGTATCCTTGTAATACATCTCTGTCAAGATAAGACAATTTGACATGGATGTGGAACATATGTTCCATGATGTTATATGTCTGAAAAAATCACTTTGGTGTGGACCTAATTGTGAGTTGATGTATGAAAATGGTCCTTAAATCACGCCAGTTTTGAGACTCTATAATGATGTGAATAAGATAGATCATAATATAATTATAAAATATTATGAAGGATTTGAATATAAGTATATCCATTTAAGAAACATGTTTATGATTCTGAGCTTAACAATTATTTTATTATAATATAGATTTATAGTTGATCCATATTTAGAATTAAAAATTATGGTATACAAATAAAATTTTTATTAGAATACCAAAAATCTTTCATTATTTAGAATTGTTGACATGAAGAAATTATTCAATCAATACTCATTTCTAATGTTAAGATTTATCACCTGAGAAAAAAATATATATATTATTTTAACTAAGTAAATCATATAAATGTTTTGGTAGAATAATATGGATATTGAAAATAAACATTCCCGGATGGAGAAAAATATTATTCTATAATATTATTCTCCAATTTTTTATCACATCGCGCAATAGATTCCCCAATTATTTAGTGGTTCTATAGATCCGATGCAGGTTGAGAAATAGATTTTGTCTCTTGAGATGATATTTATGGACTTGTGATTTGATGATAAGGAAAATTTTAAACTTGTACTGTATTTTCTCCAAGGAGATGTTGATCAATGGTGGTCAATGTTCCCTAGTAGTAGAGAATAAAGGGCAATAAAACACATATAAATTATATATTATAAGGAGAATTTTTTTGAAATGTATATCCCTCATGAAAAATAATATGAAATTTAGAGAGTAATAATCATCATAATAAAATTGAATGAAGAACATTTTTATCAGTATGAGGAACCATTAACTGGATGACCTGGTTCCAATGTATTTCATATTAAATATATAATTCCAGATCAACCATTTTATTAAAGGTAAAAACAAAATTTCTAAAAGGAGGACGATCCCTCAATAATTTGTAACATATGATGTAATACATTTATTAACAAAAAAAATATTTGAGTTATATATATCTAATACATTCATGATATGTAAAGTATAAATTTGATAAATTAAGTAATATGAAAAAGGTAATGATTTAAAGAGAAACAAAGGTATGAAAAAAATCCATCTTGTGAAAAATGTGAAACAAATCGACATAGGATATTCATGAAGGGAACATTAGTTTTGTATATGTTAGGTGATAATGGTGATCATGATGAAGAATTAAATGGGAAGAAATACTTTTTTATTAAGTTCTTCAAATGTTCGGATATTATTCACCTTGAAAAACATCTCCAATAATCAAGGCAATATACTACATAAGAGGCAATGGGAAGAAGACCAATATTATGAGATCAAAATATCCATGGTTGATTTTCCTAGGGATTTGGTGATTGGTACATTAATACTACCATCAAATTTATCTAATGATTCATTTATTTTGGGATCCTTGAAAACATTTTAAAATAGTTTTCTAGTAATGTATATATTTTTCTAGCACATTAACAATGGATTTGTTAGTGAAAACTCTAAATGGATGACTTAGTACGAAAAGGATGTGTTAGGTAGTCCCCGTTAAGATAGATTTGGTAGAATTAAATATAATCCAAGGTATGGTATGGTTTACAAATTATTATACAATCATTTATTTCTAGAATATAAAAATTATTATTCATGATGATGATGTATAATTATTTTTCATTATAGTTTATAAATGATCATTTGATAAATTCCAAAATCCACATCCAATAGATAAACTAAATGAGATTCATAGGGATTAATAAAAAATACAATATATGGATGGATATAATGATATAAACATTTAGGATTTACATATTTTATTGGAATACATTGATGTAATTTATTAATAATTTCTTGGATATCCCAAGATAATGATGTTGAGTCATCCATTGATTTACACTTTAGTTATTGATTACTGTGATGATCCTAGCCTAGATACCATATCATCAAGTTAGCTAACATGAACCTCTATATAATCGATTGGTGGTTCTGATCCCCATGCACTCCTAAAAACCAATTGGTAAAATAAATAACCATGTCGGACCATTTTATCAAACCAGGAGTAGACAACATAGAATACAAATGCATACTTCAGAGAAAAATTAAAGTGATAATATGAGTTTTATTTATTAATAAAATGTAAACTAAAGATGTGATAGAACTCTAAGGTATCTAAAAAATAACTATGATAAAAGTACAATAAAAATTGAAAACAAAACCCAAAAATGATACTCCATGTGATTGCATGGGAATACACCCCCAATCTCAGCATAGGCTACCAAGAAATAACTGAAAGAAACCTCACTTCCGTACTGGAACACCATTATTTTCCTAAAATCGAATGTCAAAACATGTTCTACAAACAATAGATGGGGTGATAAATGTGTATGAATATAGTCTCAGCATTGTACCATCCAAGTGTTTCATATCATGTATATGAGAAACATTATATTCATGATCTACAATAGTTAAAATAATGAATTATAAATTGATATTCTATTTTAATATTAAAACATGATAAAACATATGACCATTTTCCTCATTTACAAATAATCCATGTAAAATAGTTTCAAAGATATCATATATCCTATTAGTCAAACCAAATCATACATCAAATATCATATCAAATCCAAATAGTACAAAAAAATCATAGGTTTCATCAAACCATGGATAAAAAAATGGAAGGCTCTCTAGTACACACATACCCAATAATATAAAATCATACTCATCATGACTCTATATAGATTCACCAATTATAGGTAGAAAATGAAAAACCTAATATTTCACCTCCCAAATGAACTGTAAATTCACTAGAATATAGGGAAAAGATATTTGAGGAACACCCTTTAACCAACCACCCTGAAAGTATCTACATATGAGGATTATTTATACAGAATCCATAAAAACACCATGGCATACCATGTGGTACATTTTTCAAAACATATATTCATAACCATTCATTAAAAACCTATTTATAATTCTATTTCACAATTAATTGAAAATTTATATTCTTTAAAAAAAGGGGATTTATATTTTATAAATAACCCCACTAACACTCATGAAACTAAATAATTTGAATATTTTTTAAAATAATTTATAAAATAAGGGTAATATATATCATTAGGAAAATGGAACTCCGCACTACAAACAACATGATGGATACCCTTCAGAGGAAGATAACATAACAAATATTAATATAATCATGAGAATCTACGGCATCCAGTAAAAAGATATAAAAAATTATAACAATGGTGTTTTTTTACAAATAAAATGATGAAATTGAATAAAAAAACAAGCGATATAAAACAAAACCACAATAAATATTAGTTTCCTAATGACAAAAAATCCAAAAACTAGTTAAGATTGAAAAACATTCTCTACAAAGATAATATGTTTTGAGAAAAAATACACCCTGATGAATGAAAATGAAATAATACATGAAATGTGGCTAAAACTACAAATCCAACAATAGTAATTATTTAAAACAAATTCCTGATTTAAATAACATCATTCACAAGATACACTATAAATTAAATTGCAATGGATTAAAAATATAATCAAACATTACATGTTGTGAAAAATTTAAGTATGAGTAATAACTTCATTCTATGAACAAGTTCATGGAATAAAACTAGTTATATATTCAAATTTGGATGTTTTTCATTATACAAAAATGTTTAGTGGATCGATTCAACTTCGCACATTGAATAAATTCATTGTGTAAACCCATACCTAAATGAAAGTTCAAGTTTTTTACTTTCAAATATCGAACATAAATCCATTAATTAAACAAAAATGTAAATCAAATAAAATTATGTAATTTTCCCAATAAAAGTATCTCCATTATTTAATGTACCATACACACCCAATAAAAAAACTGAAATTAAATATTATAAATATCTGAAATTAGGTTACATGATTTTAAAAATTACACATCATAGGTTTTTTTTCAAAAAGTTATGTAGAAGTGTGGTATCCCTAAAAGGATGGGTATAATTTTAAAAAATTAATAAATTTCACTACCAGGTATCTTGAGAATATAAATTTTGTCACTATAATACAAATACAAAAAGAATATAATTTCCATATAAAAATTTTTCATAAGAGTCAACTATCTCCACTAACATAACAACAAAAATATCATCTAGCTAAAATTGGATCTCCTCGCTATTCAAGATTTTTAGAGGGATATTGATTTCACTTATTAGGATATGATATATGGAAAAAAATAATGATTTCCCATCAACTGAATTGGAAATGACAACCAATATGAAATCATCACATATAGTTCAATGATCTCAACAGGCCCAACATACTGTGAAGAAAAATTTACATATTTTCCAAGATTATGATGACCCAACTGATGGGAAATATTCAATAATAAATAGTAACTAATGTAAAACAAAAAAATTATAGGCATTAATGGGTCACATAATATTTCTTATGACATTGACTTATAAGCACACAATGACTTATATCAGGAATCCTCACTGATATCTCATCAACATGAAATGGTGATACAATAGTGTATTCACTAATCTCATCTCAACAAATAGGTATCCTAAGCATGATACCATTCGATTCTGTGAATGTAACCATTAAAATTGATGATATTTTTCTATTGTTATAAATTATTCAACATTTCCCATATGGATAAAAAAACATCACACAAAATAAAAGATTCATACACTAAAACTTTCATCTAGGTTATGCATACAATGTTACATCTGAAAACATATGATCCATGATATTTGGTCACTATTGAAGAAATAATGTACACTATGTTGAATCTAAATAAAAATTATTAATTAATTGATATAAAAATTAATTAAATAATGTTTAAAATGTGAATGAGTTACACGATTTTAACAGCTCGATGCCTATATATAAAGCTATATTGATTCACAACATGGAGTTCCTTAGTTTGGTTTTGATTTCCTCCTACCATATTTTTTTCCTTTCTACTTATCACTTCAACAATATTCTTTTTTAATTATTTTAAGAATTCCATTATCCTATTTTTTATTCTAGCACTCATTCAATTGTGGTTTTATAACAAAATTTCTAAATCCAATCCCATTTTCCATAAAACATCAATTTCAATAGCAGTATTTATTTTTTATTCATTCAAGTTAGTGTTTAATTAATTTGTAATTCTTTTACTTTTATATTTCACTTTTTCTATTTTTAATTTTTTATGTTGATCATGCCATCTATTTCCCTACTTACATTCAATTTCTTAATCTGTGGATATTAATCTTAGGGTTATTAGTTCCGTGTGAGGGTGGATTTATAACTAATAAATCTTGGAATCAATTTCTAGTAAACATGTGGCTAGAAATTACATTATAAATAATTTTTATTCACGTTCATTTGTATGTATCTGACAATAGGAGGTGAAAATGAATGATCCTGACCTAGTTGGTGATGTGTAGGCTAGGTCTAATAGCCTATGATTATTTTACCTATGAAGTTATATTTCATGCACAATGGGTTTTGACTCTCTCTTAGAAAATGGTATTTTCCAGCCTTGGTCTAATAAAATTGGTTTGACCTTGTCTAAATAATTAACAGTTCCCAACATTGTAGCTTAATCAGTAGTTATATCCATATTTAGATTTATGATTATATTTTTCCTATACCGTAATATTGAACCAAAACCCTTCCTTTCAATATAAATAAATCGCAACATATATATTTTTAGAAAAACATTATACAATAGAAAGATCATGAGGACTCCAAACCAATATGTTCTTACCACTATGTGGCTTTCCTACAAGTCACCCCTATCGATTCCACAATATACTACCACATAACTATGTAATATTATTTTAGTGTTATTTGAGACATGTAAATTTAATCTGATCAAAACTCATAAATATTGTAATTACACCATGAGGGATTGTCCAACTTTAGTAGTTTTTTAGAAATACATATTATTATGCATAGAGAAATTATAACTAAACCTAGGATCTCCTCACCACATTATTTTCCCATTTTATTTTTAAATACTTTTCCTCAAAATCTATTACATGAACCAACTTTTCATCATCGTGATGTATTCCCTATGGTCCCCTGACACATTCTAGGATATATGATGCTTCAAAATTGGTATATTTTAATTTTGAAATTGAAATATCTATTTCATCATGCCATTATTTCATCATGGAATAATATAGAACCTAAGAACAACCCCACCCCAAAAAAATTATCTATATTTTCCACCTAAGAATGAGTAAGGCCTTCAAGTAATTCATCAATGCACCAGCGTAGATTATGTCATTTAAATCATTAATGGTGTTACACATATCATTGTATTCCCCCTATTCTGGTGTATTGAATTGAGATCAAACATAAACTTAACTATATGATCTAGAAAATTAGACTCTTTAATTGAATGTAAAGATAATACCTCGTTGGGACCATTACTAATTTTCTTGAGGATTGTGACACCACCCAAAATAATGGAATGTTTCCTAAGACTAGTATTTTATGAGTGGATAACTTATTTTTGTCTGGACATGTTAAAGATTAGATTAACTGTAATTCTCATAAATCAATCAGGATGTGGGTATTCAATGAAAATAAATTCATAGATAAGTATTTACATTCAATAAAAACCTATAAACGCAAAGAAGAGATAAAAAATGTATTACCATGTTGATGGAGAATAAAGATGGTACTCCATGGATAATTTCAACAAAATAACTTGAAATTAAAATATCAATAAATTTATTTATGAAAATAGGTTTAAAATTTCAACTGTAGACCCCAACTATCCCCCATTATGATAGTAGATTTCATTGTTGAAGGAGGGAACATGATAATGACAAATGAAATATTTTGATTTTTGTTAGATGAGTTTTCAGAAAATCTATATCTATATAATGTTGATAGATGACTACCCAATCATGGAATCCATTAGTTGTAGGATAATCCACAACATACATCCTTGGTTTAATGATTAAAAAAATGATTGAGACTTAATTTTTACCCACTCTCCCATCACCCCTACTACCCTAATTATATATTTCCAATATTGGGAAATTTGGGAGTTCTTGAACTCAAAACCATATTATTGGGTAGTTATAGTATAACCTCAATTCCGATTTTGTAATTATGTTATTTATAATCATACAAATTAAAAGTATCAACATCACTAAATTTTCAAGAAAATTTAATATCAACAATGGTCTGTTGGGCAGTCCAATAAAACAAAAAAATGTTATAATGAAAATAGGATTGGCCAAACACCCCTTTGAAATTTTGGACCACAATTATTCCCACCATATAGTCTCACTCCTCGACAAAAAAAAATTTATTTAACAGACACATTCCCCAAAATCTCAAGAGTTTCTACCAATTCTACAATAGTTGTATCAAAATCTCCACCATGGCCACCAAAAAATCTCATACTCTTCAATAAAATATAGACGTCAAACTCACCAACATGATGTATAAATAAAATCATAGTATGATTACCTGAGAAAAGGAAATTGAACAAAACAAAGCGCTACCCTATGAAACCTAGAGAATCTTTTGAGCTAAATCTAAGAGTCCATTTCAAATACATTACTAGGTAGTATTCTATATAATAGTGATAATCTTCCAAGAGTGGAGGCCAATGATTTGGTTTATAGAAGTGGAATGATGCATGATATACAGAATTCATGTAATGTTAATAAGGAAAGTTTTATTAAATCGTATGAAAATTGCCATGAATAAGTATTGATTGAAGTGATAAAACACGTACAATTGGTCAACTTCAAAATCAGGGAGACAATCCAATGGAAAATAATACAATTCAATAGAATCACAAAATGAATAAATTTATTTAGAAACACCACCATAATAGTACCCTCTACGCTTTCTGGTGTGGATGGGAAGAATCAAAACAAATAGAAAACATAAAAAGATTCAATGTAAGCATAAAAAACCATATTAAGATCAAATTATCAGAGTCTATCTCTCAAATTTTGTCTTATAAAATCAATATAAATGACATTACATTACGTAAAAAATAGAATACCATATATTTAACTCCTTAAAATATTAATCCTTTATAATTAATCAATGGATTATCCAATCCAAAATGAAAGACACTAGAATTTTAGTAATTCCTTGAATAATAGAGTATTGAAATATTGAAAGAGACTTATGTGATAATGGTGAAAGGATCAATACTATGAATATGAGTGTCTTCAAAAGGATAGGAAACAAAAAATTAAATCCCACTATATCGGCACACTAACATGTTGAATTATTAGTCAAGCACCTTCAATAAATACTCGATGAATTCATAATAATGGAATGAAGACACGTCAATCCCGCTAATTAATTTTCCCAATATATGGATAGAAGATATGATTTTCTAATAATTATTTTGTTATCATTTACATACTCTATGAATGTTATGAATAATGTAAATCAAATATGAATGATATCTTGAGTTAGTGAAGAGGGTGTTTTTTTCGACATAGTGAAGGATTCCATGAAAACTGGAGAATCATTTGATTCTCAATCCATATTTCATAATGATAAGGATGATGGTAATATCACTAGTGAAAATGAAATAGTAACCCTCTATCTTGATGAAAATAAATAATGTTCTCACAAGGATGTGAATTCCACTAAACCAATGATTATGGATATCGTCCCAACATTCATTACTTTGGTTATCAATAACCAAACAGTGAGTTGTTTCCCATTATTTTTTAATCATTTGAAGGAAATATTCTATGGCTCTTGCAAATAAATGAATAACTAACTAGGATTAACCACAATATAAGTTAAATAATTTATAGAAAATTTTATGATAATTAAGGAAGTTCAAAATCACTATTAATGATGCATAGTTATTATTGATAAAAATTAAAATTTTAAAATACATTATTTGATATTTAAAATAATCCTTTCATAAACCAAATAATCAAGTTCACATCATATAAATTCAATAAATGGTCTAATTATTTTATGGATTAAAAAAAATAAATCCTGATAATTACAATACATGTATTAAATAAATTACATGAAAAACATGGCATGAATTTAATAACTACAATCATATGGTTCATAGTTTACCACCACCATTTTCCAATTCCTTTTCCACCAAAGATATCCACTCCACTCCCCCCCACTATCCTAACATCAAATCATGCTAACCAGCCCCCTCCTCCACCATTCATCATATCAAACCATTTGACTCCTCTAATATCCCATTCCAAATAATATTTTCATCATGGTTCAAAAAAATAATATTAAACATAGGACACCTACTGATGATCCTCCTACACTAAGGAAACCAATCACTAAACGTTTGTCACTAGATATATATCCTACACCTTTTAACAACCATTTAATTCTCTTTCAACCCATTTAATCACCCTACCTCGAGTCCCCATCTAGCATATCTTATGCTTATTCCCTACACCCTCACTTGGATATGATCTACAATTTTACATCCCATGAGCATCTGTTATTCTTAATTCATATTCAGGTCGTGACTATGAGTTCCAACATGATATTGCACATGGTATTTCTGTATTATATTCTGATTAAAGAGTAGTACATTTTCATTATAGGTCATATGTACCTCTACAAAACCACATAGGTTCATGAGGGGAAATCTTGGAAAGATTTTATTTTTTTTTCACATTTTAGCTCAATGTGGCACATGCCTCAATCATCATTGGAGAACGGACATACCCTATGATATTTTTAGTCTGAAAATACATCTACACCACGGTTTTAATTGAGGTTTTTTCATTTATTTATAATGATATGAAGAGTTTCAAGGACCCTTGTATAATGAAAAGAACCTATATGTAGGGTTCCTACTTATGTATTCTTCATTGGGCTCTACATCATGCATGGGTGGCTTGTAAAGAATCGCATGTAACAATCATGTGGCCATGATTCATGCATTATCCATGGGAAGACCATCAATTAATATGATATAATAGTTCAATATATAATATTAAACACAAGGGTGCATGGGTCATAGTACTTTAACTTTGGCATCTTCGTTACTCATATTTATGATCACCTTCACATATTTGATACTGCTTATAATATTTCCCCTATTTAAACTATGGAGTTGATAGAACCCATCATGCTCAATAAGATAATTCTCTGGAGGAAGGCCATTAGGGACTACCATTGGAAACTTGAGTATGTTGACAATCTTGTTGAGGATCTGTGTTTTCCCATCCCATGCCTAGCCACACCTAACTGACCCCTAGAACCTAACACTTATCTCACAACTAATCTAACTACCACACCTTATGATACTTAAACAACCTCTTAAACTTCACATAATACAACTTTTATACCACCAAACCTATTCAAATAGGATCCCACACCTATCCAAACCATTTCATATTCTACTTGGTCTATTTTAATATTCTTAATTGAGAACAAGATATATTTTTTCAATCACCTCACCATATATTTCATTAATCCATCCCATTTCACCAATATCACCACACCAATACCCCAAACATCATCAAACACACCACCCACAACAAACACCTTTTATTACTCCATCCCCACACAACCTCAAACCAAGGCCAGTATAGCTAATTGATTATATACCCTCCTACGTATCACAAGTTTATAGTAGATAAGGAATGATGGGGAATGAAAACCTATTTTCCCATTTCCTTGGAGGTTTCTCTAATTGATCAAACATCCTGATGTATACCTAGAGTATATATCCACCCTCCCCCAACTATATTGACTAATCCTACTTCAATCATCTCGACACATAATATTATAGACAAAGACCCAACATCCATTACCATTAATTACAAACATAGGGTGTGGATTATTCCAAAACCCACAGTTAGGTAGGGGACTCATAATATTGATATAACGAAATTATCTATTCTGTCTAGTTATAACCATGTTCCCCAATATTATTATATACTATTCAGGATGACTATTTATTTAATACCATTATATTACTTTTTTCACTAGTCTTTCATTTATGATATATTGGGATGAGATAACTTATTGATTTAATAAAATAATTTCATAGCTTCATTTTTCATTTATTAATTCATTTTATCCCTATCTAGATTTGTTGCATCATCCTTGGTTATTGAAGAGACTTTCATTAGACCATCTAGCCTCCCATATGTGATGTGTCTCCATTGAGTTTTAATACATAAGTAGCTTGAGTAGAATGATTTTTACAACCAAACTTATTAGTATTATCGTCCATGATTTTGAAGTAAGCTACACTATCAACATGATAATTCAGGTAGACACATTCTTAAGGTGGTTGAACCCAAAAACAACACCCATGAGCTTTGGGATATAACTGCTAGTTCATAAAAGGGTCATAGGACATTTAAATTGATGAATGACATAGAATAATTATTTGTTTCCATCTATCTTGATAAAAACATCATTTTCACTACTTTATGGAAGGAACCCCATGTTTTTTTTTATATTTTCATTGTGCTATTATGAACATTGGATTTACATTTATTGAAAATTCTATTCGTTATATATCCAAAGAATCATTATATTTGATTCATGAATATATTTATGTATATTTTTTTGATATTAATTATATGAACCGACCCATATTTATTTATTCATATTGATTAACCCAAGTGTAATAATGGTTTATATAGTGTACCTATTTTTTCTATAACAAATTTTTAAGGTATCATAATTTCCCACTACCATCATAAAATTATACTGATGCAAAGACTCTAATTAAATGGATCTCTTTATTTCCTAATGTTATATAAAAACATCCATTACATTTTTTTAATTATATACGTTACATATCTCCCATGTTTTATTCATGATTATTATAGAGACTATATCATATTTTTGAATCTAGACCTTCAATATTATATTATTTTATGAGATTATTTTAATGTATAATATTATTGTGTATAATCCTATAAAAATATGCATTGTAATCAAATTGAATTTTTGACTAAATAATTAAAATGATAGAATAATTGAGGTGATATTTCTTATCTTCTTATCATATGACACATCTATACAAATATCCTTATTTAGCCCACATTTTATATGAATAACATTGGTAGGAGGAAGTAATTTGGGAAAAAAAGAAATATATTATTATCTAAAAGGAGTTATTTCATTCCATTATTCATGATTATGATGATTTATAATATAGAAATTTTCATCCTTTTGCATTTTATTTTTTTCTATTATTATAACAACCCACAACCTCAGTGTCATTTAAACCATATTGTGGAAGCCCTTATGATTAAATTTTTATTTTTTATGAATTGGATATATTATAAATAATAAACCCAAATTTTAAGAACTTCTGGTTATGAAATGAGCATTTACCCATATTTATTTTACCTGGAATTATGATAGAAAATTCAATAATAATTAAATTGGAAAATGGGAATAGTTTGTTAGGAAATGACTTGAAATTGTTATTACTGGATGAATGAATCTTAATAATGATATTTAATATGATCCATAAATGAATTTATTTATAGAATTGATTCTGGAAAGAATAATTTTTCTTCTTTATCCTAGGTTTAATTTATATTTGTTAATAATTTTTCTTATTTAATAATTTTTTGATTTATTTAACTGTTTGAGATGATTTTCTCTCAAGAAAAATAAATTTTTTCGACCATTTAAACACCTAGGTAATGATAGAATGAATTGTTTTCATTATTTTTATTAAATTTTATTATATTATAATATTAATTAAAAAAATTAGTATCATTTAAATTAATAAAGAAAATTTTTTATTTAAACATTTGTTTTAAATATACATTTAATAGAATAAATTCTAAATAATAAAATATTAATTTGAAAATGTCAATATAATTTTTTAGATGAAAATAAAAAAAATTTGTATGGATGAAATTTTTTTATTATATAAAAATATTTATTTTCCATTTAATAGAAAAAATAATTAAAATTTTAAATAACATTTTATTAAAGTAAAAATATTCATTAAATATTAACTGATGAATAATAAGTCATATTTAGATATGTTAAATCCATATAATTAATTTTTAGTTAAAATTACATTTTTTTAGAAAATATTATTTTCTGTTTAAAAATAATATTATAAAAAAAATGTTTTCAAATGAATAATGACTCTCTAATTTAAATAATTAAAATATTAAATAATGGGGAATATTTAATAAGAATTTTATATAATTTATGAAATTTAATATTTAATTATTTTTATAAAATTATTAGTAGTAGTCATTTAATTATGATGAAATCTACTCTCTCTCAATAAAAACCTTGTTTAAAAAAACGTTTTTTCATTGCGTTTGTGAGATTAAATTTAAATTAAATTTTTATGATTATTTTTATTAAAATTGGACAAAATTAATTCAAATTTTCAATTCAATAAATATAAATTTATTATATTTTGAATGTAATTTTGGAAAAAAATTATCACTGAAAACATGAAAAATTAATTAATATTGTTATTGAAACAACTTATTTACTGAGTATTAAACTCAGAAGATAAGGGTTATAAATGACCATACAAAATGCAAAACACCCATTGAATTAAAATTTTTAGAATCATATATTTTAAGTTATATAATTCATCTTTTAGGTATTGTAATGACATAAACGTGGGTAGAACTGAATAGTTTCAAAAGAAAATTACATTTGGGACCCTCACAACACTTATGAATGGATATCCATTTTCCTCCTCTCTAGATAGCTTCAAAAAATCATTGTTTTGAAAATTAAATACCCAAAAACATTTCTAATTGAAACATCTCATCTTATAGGCCTTATTTTCAATTACAATCTAAAAAAGGAACACATTTATTGAAAATGATATGGGTTTACCAGACAAAGAGATAATATTTAATGATGACAGTTTTTATTTTAATTTTAGCCTCATCCTTATAAATTTCAATATAACCATACTTATATATTATACTACATATATAAAATATACTGATATGTTATTATTATAATATGATAACCATATTTTTCCTCTTATATCAAATGAGTTACAAAATCATCATTCTCTTGTACAACAGATTATAGATTCCAGAATGAATATCATTCGTTTTTACATTTTATCTATCATGTATGGGAATGATGATTGATAATATATATAGATATATATCTCATATTTATAAAATAATTTTTCATATTAAGTAATTATATCCTATATACTATTAAAAATTTCATTTTGTAGGGGATATGATAATATCTTTCACGTGTACAGTTAAATATCTCCTCGCGAAGCTAAGTGATTCATTTTTCACCAATGCATTATATACAAGGTAATTTGGGAAAATATAATGAAAATATATTATATGCATTAAATAATATTGATATTAATGAAATATTTATAAATTTTTAAATATACTATATAATATTATTTCATACCTTTTCACTCACTACAAAAGTTATAATGTGGTTCATGCATATGTGGACTACCACCTTCAAGATGAGATGTGAATATATTTTTATCACCATATAAAATTTTTTATATATATTTAAGATTATATGAATAATTAATATTGTATATATATGTTATTATTATCATTGTAGAAAGTTAAAATTTTATAGACCTCCTTTTCAATATTTATCATCGAAAAATGGGAACATTAATCAAGCATACTAATGACCTACAATCTCCACAATCAAAATGTACATTATTTAAAAATAACCACGTTAATGATAAGTATCAAATGTATAACTAAATAAAATGATTATGTTAAATTTATGATAAATATTATTTATTTATTTTAATTACACCATTAACTCGAGTGAATTTACCCATGAAACTTTTGACTCATAAGTAAAATATCATCAAAACATAAAATGTATAATTAAATTGTAATTTCATTATATATATAAATTTAACTATTAAAATAAAGGTAATAATAATATTTAAAAAATTATAAAGATTGTAAATAATTATTAAATATTTATCATTCACAAAGATAAGGACACATGAAAAGTCATGCTTAAGGTATAGAAGATCCATTCAATTTCCATCCCTTGAAGAATATTTTTATTTTATGTTTCTATATTAATTTAGAAAGATTATATATAGTCACATTAAAATTTCATGCCATTAATTTATCTATCTGAATGGTATTTTTCATTATTATTATTGTTAGTATTTCATGGGGTTTATGATTCAAATAATTCTAATGTGATTAGGTAATTCCCTTCTAAATGATTCATTATTCATTGTATTGCTTAAAACGCAATTTATTTCATATGAAATTGTTTTAAAAATTATTTTTTTAAAATCATAATATGTAAATAATATATATATAAATTACATTCCATGTCTCCTTTTACATTTTTTCAATGTTTTTCACGTTGAATTTTTAGTGTGTTTTATTTGGATCATTTTGGAAAATAGCAACATAAATGTTATATTCTTAATATACAAGGATAAATTGAATTTTACACTATCACGAAAAAAATATATTTTTTATCCCTTGAAATATCTCTGGATTCTATTAAAATAATCCCATGTTTCATTTTCTCTAATTTATTTTATCAAAATTTGTTTTTGAAAATAAATGGGAATTTTTATATTGAACAATTTCTTAATAAATAATGGTATTTTGATATCCAAATTTGATTTTTATTACGAATATGAATGATATTTAAATATTATTTATGATTTAAATTTGATGTAATAATATTCATATTCCTGATATAGTATATGATAATTATTCCTAAGAAATGTTTGTGTCCCAATAACATTAGGAGATCCAATTACAGCTTATATGATGGGGAAACCAAGATAGCACTAGGTTGGTAGGTTTCAACTTATATGATGTGGTAGACTAGATAGTACATTGTGAGCCTAGAATAACTTATATAATGTATTGGCACAAATAACACCGGATGAGGCCGTTTAACATAAATTATTGGCTTATAAAGATAAAACTACAATGCCATATGTAATAATCCTTTTTTAAAAACAATGAAGTGTGTAGTATGTAAATTATTTCCCCTGTGTATTAAACTAAACATTATTTAATTATGATATAGTACTAATTTTTTTTATTAATTTGATACTCTGTGTCACTAAGAAGGTTTTTAATTTCATATAATGGATTTTAGAAAATTTATATAATAAAAAAGTGGATTTAATTTTCATATGGAAATTCTTTATTTATTTTTATTAATGAACATTGATATATGTTAAATATTTCATAGATTTTATAGATTTCAAATAACTAAACGGTACTTTAATTTTTATATCCCATATATATATTGTTGTTCCTAAATGACATTATTAAATGTTTTATTCAAGTATGGTTAATTGAAAAATCATTTCAATATGAAATTCATTAATCATTTTCACGGAAATAAATAAATTCATTCAAAAACATGATAACACATAAAAATGATTATATATTGAATGTGCCCTCTTTATATTATATAGTTCTTAATGTTTTATTTATGGCTTTATAAGATAAAAATACAATTCTAAGAAGATCCTCAAAGTAAAATAACATTTAATATTTACTAAAACTCAATTTTAGGTATTTTTTATATCCTATTAATTATAGTTGGTTTCAAATAACTTTTTTATAACATTACAGAATTGGATAATGACAACTAAATTTCCATGAATGATTTTATATTATGGTTATTTTAAAAAGATAACTAATTTAATGAATACTCTGGTAACTAGTGTAAAATTCTTTTATTCATAATGGCTATCAAAAGAGGAATCATGGAAGATATTTTTCAAAGGAACCCAAAGGAAAATATCTATCTAATTTTTCATCCATAGATTGTTGGAATTGGAATAGAACAATTGTTTCAATGATGGAACAATTGACAAAATCAATAAATTATGGTGTACCAATGCTACAAAGAAACCAAATATACCACAATATAATATTTCTATTATGTATCATATAATAAAGAAACGTATCTCCTAATTCAATGGAAAATATGACCTAAAAACAGCGAAATGATTTATTATTCCCTAAGAAATGATTTTTTTATTTCATGAGATTAAAGGAATATAAAATTATTAACTCTTTCTATTCATAAATTTCATTGTGAATTTGATCAATTGCAATCATTAATAAATAATATAATATGGAAATAAGACTTTGATCCCATGAAATGGGAACCATTTAAAGATATTATCATTTAGAAATATTTGAAAATGATGTTCAACTATTAATGGAAAAAAATTACTTAAATTTAGAAAAATAATAAATATTATTTTGATTAATATGACTAAAACATAAGATAAATAAAATTGTATCTGCCAAATTTTATTTGGTTGACTAATAATTAAATTAAATAATTTTACACAGGATTTAAAACATGTTTACATAGTGAATAATATGAAAAATAATATAAAATTTATTAAAAAGTGGCCCATTTTACTATGAATTTTGATATGATGATTTCTCACATGATTATTCCACAAGAACATAATATTAAGAAAATTACAATTTTTCTTCCAAGATAGATATAATAAGATTTTGATTTTGGAGTTACTACCCATAGATGTTCTAAGTGTGGAAAATAAAAATCCCCCTAATGTTTGAAGGGATCTAAGAAGTGTTTTCATTGTGGTGACTTTGGTCAACTAAGTAATGAGTATAAGAAAAAGTTTCTAGGATATCAAATGAATAGGGTAACCAATATATTTCTAATGGTGATATTTTTTTAATGATGTCTATCATTAGGATAACATGTTTTAAAATTTAGTTGAATAATATTTAATTCATCATGATAGGTTATAGAAGATGAAATATAATCATTATCTACAACAACAATTTTTGCGCCAAAAAAATAAATTGATAAAAGGTATGTAATATATGTATTTCAATTATTCCAATATGCTTCATGAATATATATCTTTTCATTCTATAATTTATAGTAAATTTGTTATTAAATTAGGAATATCACCTTATTAATTTAAGATATAACCATTGGTGAAAAATATGAGGGGATGTATTAAAGAATCAATGATTTATAAGAATCATCCTATTGTTATCAGTGGGCTGTCCATTCCATGAAATATTTTTTTAATAGGTCGTCGTAGAGTTTGACATCATTTTTTGGTATGGATTAGGTTTTAGTTTATTAGGATATGATAGATTTTAAGGATAAGAAGGTTGGATTTAAGGATTAAATTCATTTGATAATGTATCAAGATACTCAGAAATTGATTAGATATGGAAATGAATGATTCCTTTGTCACATTGTTCAAAGAAAAGAAACCATTCTATTTAGTGATGGTATAGTAATAAATGACTACATAGAAGTATGTCTCGATGATGTTATGAGTTTTATTCTGTATCTAGAGGTTGAAATTGATATTTTCATTTTTCATAATGTTTATATTTTTTCAATACACTCTTATTGAATAAATCATGTGGAACTTTAAGAAATTAAAAATAAATTACAAGAGTTATTTTATAAATGCTTCACCAATCATCGGAACATTAACATGATGTTAACATATTTTGATTATAAAAATGAAATATGGTTCCATGAGACATTTAAATGATTATAGGTCTATGTATGACATCATGGTTATTAACAAGTATATTTTACATCATTTCAATGATTGTTTTGATCATATCAAGGGATCCTAGTATTTTTTAAGGTTTACCCTTGGTTGGTGTACCATAAAATCAACATAAATGATGCTAACATTATAAAGATTATGTTTTAGACTAGATATGAGAACTTTGTTATTTTACATTTATTAATTGGGTTTTCAATTACTAATGATGCATTTATTGACTTTATTAATAGTATTTTTCATTTGATCCTGGAAATTTTTGTTCTTTTGTTTTTTGATGACATTTATTTTATATTATGAATGTATGGAGTACAATAAAAGGCACTGACGTATTGTTTTAAAAACCTTAATAGAAAATAATATTCATGGAAAATTTACTAACATTAAATTTGGGTTGAAAAATTTATTTCCATAGGAATATTATTCCTAAATCTCTCATTACTTTTAGAACTACTAAACAAGCTGTCATATAATGGAAATGAACAATAAATATCACATATATTTATTTTCTTCTTTGTATAGTGGGTTCCAACAAGTGGTTATTGAAATTATTTCTCATTTTAATTTCCACCAATATATTTTTTCATGAACAATATTTAAACTCATATAGAACAAGGAACATTATGATTGATTCTAGGAACTAAAATTACTATTTTTGTGAACATGAATTATTTCCTTCACTTCAAGTAATTAATAATGTTTAATCCATTGTGATACTTCATTTAAGTGATGTTGTTTTTACCTAATGAATAATCAAAATAAATTTTTTTATGTTTCACATATGTGGAAAAATCATAAGGTAAATTACTATACACATGATTTCGAATTAGATCCTATTACATTTGATTATAAAATATTAGAGGCATCATTATTAATAGATAAATGTGTGAAATATATAACTAACAAAATTTTATATATATATATATATATTCATAAATAATATGACTTGAGGATTATAAAATGGATACAATTGAGAACTGATATTGATAACATAATTCATTATCTTCATGAAAATGAAAACAATGTTGTGGATGCTTTGAGTCTATAAAAATAATGCAACATTAACCAAACTATAGTTGGAACATGACGCTTTGGATAATTATTTTCAAAATATGAATTGAAATTTATCACTGTAGTTATATATTTTATATTGTTTCTTGTATCAATGTAATCAAAATTGTCCAAACTAAATATGGAAGCTCATAATAAGGATCAGTCATTACTGGTGAAGGTAGAATTCAATATGAAGGGTAAGTTTCTTGATTTTCACGTTTATGAACAAGGTGTTTTAAGATTTGTGAAAAGATTATATATTCCTTTGGATTCCAAATCGAGGACATAGTAATTAATTGATACAAATTTATTACTATTTTCTATTCCTCTATGCACCTCTATGATATACAGAGACCATCGACCCTCTTACTAGTGTTATGGAATGAAATGATATATTACATAACCTAACCTGAATTGTATGAAGTGTAATGAGGTTAAAAATTAATGAATATTACTAAAGTACATGCTTCAACCATTTCCATTGATGACATAGAAATGGAAAATTTTATTAATTTAGTTTGGTGGTATGATGGCATAACCCTAATCACTAAAATAATGTGATTCATGTTACTATTTATTGATTAAATAAATATTTCTGTAATGTATCATATTTTCCATATATTATTTGTAAATATTATATGGAATTATATCGAGACTATTCTTTCTGATAGCACGAGATCCCGATTCCTAGGGAACCCGGATTAAATATTTGAAATAAATTATACTCTTAAATAGAACGCATAATATATATTCAATAAAAAAAAGAATTACAATTAAATGAATCCATATATCACAAATTTTAGGTAACCATTGAATTCAGAGTAGAAATTTACCCTAGGTGGGACCTAATATTGACCGGTGTGAGTCGGTTGCAAAATTAATTTTTAGACGTTTTACAGAAATAAAATTAATTTATAATTAATTTTCTTTTAAACATTTTAATGAAAAATCGATGTGTTTTATGGTTTAAATAACCAAGAGCCCATGCATTTTCTCAAAACCCTAGATTCCACCCTTGGATGCTTGGGAGCAATAAAGAGAACACTTAGAGAATTATTGTTGAATGATGAAAAAAAAAACAATATGTGGATTGTTGCACCACATGCTCGGATCATACTGAAAATATATGAAAATCCACCCTTCACAAATGATCGAGGTAGGGCTTATTATTATAATTGTATTTTCCAAAATTCTTGTAATTAAATGAAGAATGTGGGTAAACGCATGAACATGTTGACCCACTGATTGTTTGTTCGTGCAGGAGTGATTGATTATCAGGTTTTATTTTGGGTAATCATGTTTATACATTTCATTATTATTCTTGATCAATATAAAAGGAGTGGATCAAAATTGTAACGAATAATGACGGATATTCGTTCCTCGATTTGTTATATTATTTTATTCTCGTCATTAAAATTTTAAATTCTTCATTCATCATAGGGTAATTAATAGTGGATCATTATGCATCCATATCACAATGTAACAGTCCGAATTAAGAGATCTAACATATGGATGACCAATGTCGCAACAAGTCCTCGGGGCCCGTGTCGCGACTACCCCAAGCTCTCCTTCCATAGGCCATGGGTTGGTGACTAGAACCAAAGGCATATATCCCAATAACTGGGAAGGCATTGCCTTTATAAAAGTAAAAAAACACCACAGAGTACAAGAAGAAGTAAAACACTAAGTACAAAAGAAAGTGCTGAAAATTAAATGGGCCAGAATACAAACCCAACTGAAAGTACAGCTACAACTGAACAAAATTACAACAGAAAAAGACAAACAGCTGGAAGAAAGGAAGCAACTCATGGGGTGTCCTCTTCGGATCCTACCTGAAGGGTAGGTACAGATATCATAGCTCCACAATGATCTTTCCCGTCAACCCCCTCCGAGTGTCATCTCGCCATGAAGTCCACCTCCAGATACTGACTTGTCGTGTGTTCCACCTCCGGGTACCGTCTAGTCCTCGAACACTCTGCCTCCATCAGCTCTGCCCGTCGTCTGAAACCAACACAACGAGGTGCGGGCATAGCCCATGCAGGGGTGAGTATAACGATACTCAGTAGGGACCTCGATACCCTCAAGGTCTCACTAAAACCAACAAGTATAACCACAAAGAAGATCTCAATAGATAACCTCTACTTAGGTATATGCCCATACATATACCTAAGTTATCAAGTAACTCATCTCAATCATGAGGAACACAAGGATTAAGAAATCAACAGATAACCACCACCCAGGTATATTCCCATACATATACCTAAGTTATCAAGTGACCCATCTCAATCATGAGGTAAACACAAAGGTCAAAGACTCAGTTCAAACCAGGATTTTCATTATCGAAACCGTAACTGCTGAAAAGTCATGTCTCTGGAGTGTACAATGGTCCTGTCATGACTCCAAGGTACCGCTCACTAACCTAAGACTGCTGAGGTACTCCTTCTATTGAGTACTGCAGGTCAGCCACCCAAACACAGTAGTGCTTCCCACCGGGGTATGCCACCCAAACACAGTAGTGCACACCCCCTAGTAGCCTGCAGAGGTACTCTCCGGACGAGTACCACAGGTCTGCACTGTCACACAGGTAGTGCTCCGTCCGCCATGGGTATGCACCCATACAAAGTATTGCTCTGTCCACTGGGCTAATCGACTCACTCCAAGTCGATTTGGTCAAGCAGTCGTCAGGTCTCAGTCGGCTACACGGTCTCCGTACTCCACACGCTCATCTCTAGGAGGGTCCGCTCCACGAGCTACAGGTCGATACTCCATGTATCTCAAAGTCCCACGAAGAAGTATCTCAATGGACTGCTTCTTCATAGGGGTCACAATGCAACAGATGGCGCGTCAATCGGACGCCCGGTCTGTGAGTTATTAGCCTATTCGTCCTAGGGGCCCGGTTGGTTTTGTCAGCGAACCAACCCGGCCGTATCTCAACTATACCCCGAACTCTCATAGGGTATACTCATAGGGACCGTTTCTCAACGTGATCACCAACGCCACAGACGGTTCGTCAAACAAACGTCTGGTCTGAAAGATATCAGCTTTTCTGTTCCGACGCCCCGGTTGGATTTCGGGTACAATCCAACCTGGCCACTATTCAACAGCAACCAAAACTCAGGTGAAGTATGCCAAAATTTCTATCACATCAAGAGGAATTCAATAAGACAGACAGTGTGTCAATCAGATGTCCGGTCTGTGAGTTATTGGCTTTTTCGTTCCAGGGGTCCGGTTGAATTTCATGAGCAAACCAACCCAACCACACTTTGACGATTTCCAAACCTCGAGTGGAGTAAGCCAAAATTTCTGTCTCATCAAGAGGAATTCAAAGAAGTCGACAGCACGTCAATCGGACATCCGGAGCTCAAGATATGAGCATTTTCGCTTTGAGGGCCAGGTTGGTTTCGTGTACGAACCAACTCGGCCAAACCCAAAGTATTCTGAAACCTTGAGTTTGATATACTAAAACTACCATCTTGATCCAAGGATCACATCGCAACAGACGGTGCGTCAATCGGAGTTCTGTAACCCAAGTTATGGGTGTTCGAACAGAAACAAACCGAAATGGGGGGTCTGGGCCCGGCCCGGCCGGCGCGGCCATCCACGGCTCGGCCAGCATGGCCGAGCAGAAGCCGCGAAGTGGGGCGGGGGGGGGGGGGGGGTGAGGGTGCGTGGCCCACTCGCCGTTGATTAAAGCCGGCAGAAGTTTGTGCCGCCGCCAATCCTCCAAGATCCCGCGCGGCCGCGAGATCCCCCGTGCCGCACCGCCGCGGCAAGCTGTGGCGGTTGTTTCCTCCGGCGGTGCGCGTGGGTGCCGCCGCCTCCTGGTGGTCAGACGGCTTCGGCCACCGCCCTCGGTCGTTGGCGGCACCGCGCCGGTGACCCGCTCCTCCTGGTTTTCCGCGGACCACCGGAGATGCTCCGGTGGTCCGTTTTCAAAACTGTTTGTGCCGACATTCATATCGGGTCTCGAACATTATTACGAAAGCTTCAAAAATACCTTGCGGCCCCGTTTGTCGTCGCTCGTCAATCCGCACTTCAATTAAAAAATCAGCCCCAAAGTCGTGGCACAACGGCGTCGTGCTTCTTCTTCATGATTCTCTAAATTTCCACACGGTTCGACGACACCGTGTCGCTTCTATTTCAAGCCACGTATGAAACAACCAAAATAAAAGAAAGGGAGGAGGTTCGGCCGTGTTTGTGCGGTCTGACGTCCTCCATTATTTCAATAATAGTTGGCTGTTAATATCGAAGAACGTCTAAAAAAATTATTCACAACATAAAAACCAACCCCTACCTCAAGGGTCGTTGTTCGTTGAAGTTATCGCAAAAAGGTAGAAGTCGGTTCTTTGATGTCATCATAAAGGAGGAGATGAAGGTGTCGATAATCATTGGCGTTCGTCACTCCTGTAAAGTGCCTTCGTTCCCGGCTCGAGCTTCATTCATCGAATATTCGTCGGTATAGAGCACGCATCTGAGCCTTCCGCTCCCATGTGCTCACCTAGTGGTTCCCATAATGCCAAAGAAAGTGCACTCGAGGAATCAATCATCCTCATAGAATCCTCTCATGTCGATCCCCGATCCCCACTGGAACCTCCATGAAAGACACCCCATCGCCATCGTCCTGCTCCCCATGGGAGATGATATGTGAAGGGTCTACCACCTATCTCCTCAGTTGAGATACGTGGAAGTCGTCCTGCACCTAGTGCAACTGAGGTGGATGGGTCAAGTGGTAAACCACCCCGCCTACCCAGCTGAGGACCGAAGAAGGCCCACTGAACCTCGGAGATAAATTGCCGCCTTGGTCACATCTCCATAAAACTCGTCGAGGTGAGACCCGTATAAGGACGTGATCATCATCCTCGAACTCCAGAGGTCCACAATTCCGGTTTAGAACTAGAACTCAAAACGACTGCTACCACGAGGGTAAGGTTGACCGACTCAAGAGTGATCGATCGCACCCTCCTGTGCATGAGTTACCATGTGCTGTCTGGGGTATCATTTTTTTCACCAACCAAGGAAAACCCATTCCGACATCATAGTTAAACCACAACCTTTTTTCCTAAAATCGTCAATTTGTGTACGAACTATGATTGCCCAGTCCCTACTCAAACCAACATCGTAAGGCCTCGACGATGCCACCAATAGATTCCAACTGAAACTCTTGCCTCGAGGGTCTGACCACACTGTCGGCGTAAGTGTGATTATCCAGTCTCTCCCAAGGTATCTCCAGACGTGAGGGTCAAGTATACTGCTTACCGGAAAGTCTAGGTCTGGGACAAGATTCATGGAAGGAAGGAATGATTCGTATCGATGTCTGTTACTACAGTAGCTAGTAGTGGATACAGACTGTCCCTTGAATCATTTTTAGAGCCATTGGGTCACACTCCTTGACCGCATGCAGCCGCACTCTTCCTCCGCCCTCCAGCTCCCTGAGCCTAGTGGGGATAACTAAGGTGGGTAGTTGTTCCATGTTAAGATGTACACCACCTGATGCTGCTCTCCTAGCTCTGCCTCCACGTCTGCTGATCCGTAGACTCATCTCTCGTTAAAGCTCCCTCTTTTTGAAACATTTAACATGCTCGAGACTCTAAGAGTGGCGTCGGTTTCCTGTTTCTTACTTGACTGTGAAGTCTTCATCCGCTTTTGGATGTTCTGCACCTTCTTTGCCTACAATCTGAAAGTGCTGCTAAAATTTCTCCTTTGCTAAAAAGAGCAACTCGGTCTCATCCCCTGGATGAACCATGCCCATTGCCTAATACAGTCAATCCTGACTTGGAAGATACATTCATGCCATGGATGACGTTGTAAGGCCTCGACGTAACTACCAAGAGATCCAACCGTCACTCTCGCCTCCAAGGGTCGAGTCACTCTGTCGGCATCAGTGTGAGGTCACTGGGTCTCCTCCATTTGAAATCTCCAAAGTGAGGGTCAAGTCAACAGTTTTAACTGGGACCTCTTAGTATCAACCAAATAAAGGTACAGGAAAGCAAACATCACAAAGGAAAATTGTCTTTTTATTATTGCAGCTCATAGTACAAAGACACGAATACAACAGAAATATGGAACTAGAAGTATAAGGGATGTATCCACTAGTTCCGCTCCTGTCCACCTGCTCCCGGAGCTCTACTGCCTTGTCCACTGCTCGGCTGTTGCTCAAGCACTCGTCGCTGCTTCTGCCTCAGTGGCTCCTCCAATGCCTGTTGATCGACAGTGCGTGGAGTCGGACAGTCACGTGCCAGGTGACCCTTCCTGCCACATTCATAACACTTCCTGCTCCTCATACGGCTGGATATGGTTCTCTTGGACCTCTACATCATCTATCTACTGCCCATAGATGACTCGGCTACTGATCGAAAACCCTTCGGCAAAGGCAGAAGCTCTTGTACACGCTCGGGCTGTAGAGCTACTGGCACAAACTCCACCCTGAAGAAGGTCTCAAAGTCTTCCCATTCGAAGGTTATCCCGTCCCAGAACTGGAACAAGTGGCTCCACCACCTGCATGCTGCTGCTTGAAGAAGGATGGAAGCAAAGATCACCATGAAGTCTACAGGCGTCCCCACTAGCCTGAAGACTCTCACCACTACCTCCAGCCAATCCTCAGCCGCCTGCGGGTCCGTCTCTCCCCAGAACCTGGGGGGCCTCTAGCGCTGGAACTCGTGCAGCGCGCTCAAGTGGCGTGCATCGCCTACTACTGGGGCTGGTGGCATCGGTGGACCAACATATGGTAGTTCCGCTGGTGCCTCAACTGCAAGATAACCCTGTACCGAAGCCTCGTCACTCGGAAGGCTGTCAGTATGCACATCCCTCTGGGATCTAGCTGGTCATCTGTGAAAAGGCATCTTGAAAGAAGCATCGTGACACAGTCAAATGATTACACCTGGTGAGGTGACCTGGTTTGAGCTGATTTTTAAATAAAACTTCTGGAAACACACACGCAATCAGTGTTTCCATGCACAAAGTCGGAATTCAGTTGTCAGGGTCCTGGTGTATAGATATGTCAGCCGCCCGCACCAACACTGTACTCCATGAACTAAAGACCACACTCGGTACCCTTAACACTATTGATTCACATAAAGAAAATATCAGAGTTATAAGTTCTGAGGTAGAACCGACTCCTCTCATACCAATTTGTCACGACCCGTCCTCGGGGCCCATGTCGTGACTACCCCAACCCCGCCTTGCATAGGCCAGGGGCTGGTGACTAGCACCAAAGGCGTAAATCCCGATAACTGGGAAGTCATTGCCTTTATAAAAGTAAACAAAACACCACAGAGTACTAGCGGAAGTAAAACACTAAGTACAAAAGAATGTGCTGAAAAGTAAATGGGCCAGAATACAAACCCAACTGAATGTACAACTACAACTGAACGAAAGTACAACAGAAAAATACAAACAGCTGGAAGAAAGGAAGCAGCTCCTGGGTCGTCCTCCTCGGATCCTACCTGAAGGGTAGGTACAGATAGCGCAGCTCCTGGATCATCCACCACGGATCCTACCTGAAGGGTAGGTACAGATAGTGCAGCTCCTCAATGATCTCAACCGTCAACCCCCTCCGAGTGTCGTCTCTCCATTAAGTCCACCTCCGAATACTGACTCGTCGTGTGTTCCACCTCCAGGTACCCTCTATTCCTCGAACACTCGGCCTTCGTCAGCTCTGCCCATCGTATGCAACCAACAAAATGAGGTGCGGGCATAGCCCGTGCAGGGGTGAGTATAACGATACTCAGTAGAGACCCTGAGACCCTCAAGGTCTCACTAAAACAAACAAGGAAAACCACAAAGAAGATCTCAACAGATAACCTCTACTTAGGTATATGACCATACATATACCTAAGTTATCAAGTAACTCATCTCAATCATGAGGAACAGAAGGATTAGAAATCAAAGGATAACCACCACCCAGGTATATGCCCATACATATACCTAAGTTATCAAGTGACTGTTTTGGTGCAGATGTGCGCCGGGCTTCTGTTCCGACGCTGTTCCGCCAGGATGCGTTCGCGCGTGCACCCGTCGACCCGAGGGGATGGGAGCGCGGCTTGTGGTCCCGCAGTCCCGCTTTCCAAAGGCGGGCGGCATCCGTCCCTTGTTCAAGGGCGTCTGCTCCTTGATCGAAACCGGGATGATGGGATGTCGGCTCCTACTTCCGTGGACGTCTCCTCGGAACTCGTCGCCTAATCCGGGTCTCCCTCATAGATTTAAGACGTGCTCGTGAATCTCGTTCCCGGCGCCATATCTTCATGGACACCGGTTAATTACGCTGCTTCCGCCCGGACGCTCCAATGAGTCTGGTCGGGGTAGCAACCTGCGGTGAGAAGACCGGGTGGCTCTGGGCATTGGGGGCGTGCCTTAACACTGCAACTCTGCATGTCTGTCTTCCGTCCCTAATAGGGCTTCTCGAAGGCGTGATGGCCTGAGGCATCCCGCGTTGGGTGCGGGGAACTGCGTCACCTGAGGTTTTCCTCAGCTTCCCATGGTTAACACGGGGTATGCCGCGAGTTTAACGTCCAGCGGGGACGGCATCGGACTGATCAACACAAGGAGTGGATCAGATGACAGAACCCCTTGCGGGGAACCTCCGACGCTGGGGCCAGCACACGGGCGGCTTCCCGAGTGAAGTGGAGTGGAATGAAGTGGCATGACCCCACCGGGATGTGGCGGCCCGGGTAAGGGTCAGGATGGATGATGGAGTGAAGAGCATGGACCTCGTAGAGGCTTCCTACGTACCGCACGTTAGCACGGATCAAAGTCAGCGTAGTTCGGATATACAGTTTAACGTCATGCTGGACGTTGGCAAGCCGACTCATGAAGAGGTCGAGGCTGCTGAGCAGAGGATTGAACCGAACCACCTCGCACAGAGGGGGATGGAACGGCCGGGTGGATCACAGTTTCACATCATGCTGGACGTTGGCGAGCCGACTCACGAGGAGATCGAGGCTGCCGGGCGGAGGATTGAACTGAACCACCTCGCACAGAGGGGGATGGAACGGCCGGGTGAATCACAGTTTCACGTCATGCTGGACGTTGGCGAGCCGACTCACGAGGAGATCGAGGCTGCCGAGCGGAGGATTGAACTGAACCACCTCGCACAGAGGGTGATGGAACGGCCGGGTGGATCACAGTTTCACGTCATGCTGGACGTTGGAGAGAGAAATGGAAAAAAGGCAGTGGGGAATTGCAATGGAGATACACATATTCAGTCCCCCACAAGGGTGGATTCATAGGTGAATCGACGCAAGTGTGAACCCGGGAGGGGTCCACTGATGGACGAACCGACGTGAAGATGACCGGGACGACCAGGTGGTGGGCTTGAACCTCAGGGAAGCTTCCTACGTACCCTGTTTAGGAGACAGGGATCAAAGTCCACGTAGTTCATTCGGTAATACTCTACCCCCGTGGGCGAAGGCCACTCCAATCCTGACATCCCTACAGAGACGAGCGGGTGGGGGCCACATCCAAACTGGGAGGGGGACCCTGCGTGCGAGGCACGGGATCGGGCGATGCGTACGGTTTAACGTCTTGCCGGACGAAGCACGGTTTAACGTCGTGTGTTGAGGACGAATATGCTTGGCAGTTTAACGTCCTGCAGCACGGACGTGGTGCAGTTTAGCGTCATGCGGGACGAATGCTGAACAGTTTAACGTCTTGGAGCTTGGACGATATGCTAGGCAGTTTAACGTCGTGCAGCTTGGACGTGGTGCAGTTTAGCGTCATGCAGGACGATGGGTGCTTGGCAGTTTAACGTCTTGTCGCGCGGACGATATGCTAGGAAGTTTAACATCGTGCAGCTTGGACGATATGCTAGGCAGTTTAACGTCGTGCAGCTTGGACGTGGTGCAGTTTAGCGTCATGCAGGACGATGGGTGCTTGGCAGTTTAACGTCTTGTCGCACGGACGATATGCTAGGCAGTTTAACGTCGTGCAGCTTGGACGAATATGGTGCCGCCGAGAGGTCCGTGTCACTTCGCGCGAGCCTGGAGGGTCGCGCGGGAAGACAACGTACGGTACGGGCACCCGCGATGAGGATCATCGGGCGCCACGCAGGCGGGTATCCTCAGGGGGTAAAAGGGGGCGACCCTGGCGGATTGCGCGCAAAAGTGGAGCTTGGCGCGCAATACCGCGGGTCGGCGCGCAAATGGGCGGGCTGGCGCGTAATTGAGCCAGCGCTTTGCGCGCGGATGATAGAGATTGTGCGCACCGGGCTTCGGATAGCGTGCGGGGGCAACAGGTCATTCTTTAATGAATGGCCACTTGAAAAAAGGGGGTGTGCGCGCAATCGGGCTGGATTGCGCGCACCCGGGGGCAATTGCGCGCAAAAAACTTTTTTTGCGCGCTAAGGCCTTTAGGTGAATAATTATTCAAAGGAAAAGAGCCAAGGGGATTGCGCGCGAAGGCGAACCCCGAGGCTTTCTTGCGCGAAAGAAAAGAGGTTACCTGAAGATCGGCATTGCGCGCGGAAGGGGTTGAATTGCGAGCGCGAGAGACCTTTCGAATTCCGGCAACCTTCAAAATGTCGGGGGTCGCCTCATATTTATAGGCAACCCCTGGCGCGGAATCTGGTTCGCGGGCGCGGAATCGGGCCCGGCGCGCAAGGGAGCCGCGCGGGCTGTGGGCGCGCAAAATTGCACGTCGGTCCAGCGCATTGGGCGCATCCCGGAAGGTTTGCGCGCGGCACTACAACTTTGCGCGTGGACCTCCAAAATTCCGCGCAAGGCTTCCGGACCCTCCGAAACGGGCTTCCGACTCCAAATATGACCTCGCTTTCCGCATCCGGAGATTTTTTTGGGAAAAACGGACTTTTCTGGCGTCTACAAAAGCCCCCCCTCGGAATCTGATCGGCGAGAGGTCGCAACGATCGGGTTCCGAGGGAGACACCGGAATGCCGAAGTCCCAGGTGGCGCGGGACTGTGGCGCGCAAAAAGGGGCGTCGGGCGCGAAATTCGCCGGTGCGGTCGCGCAAATCTCTTTCCGCGCAGCGCGGACTCCCGGCCTTGCCTATAAATAGGGGCCCTGGGTCCCCCGCACCGTACACCGGCCTTCTGCGCGACAAGCTTTCAAGCTCTCGTGCGCGAAATTGCCTCTTCCGGCGCGGAATTCACCCGTTCTTCACGCAAACTCATTCGGATTTCCGCCTGATTTTTGCGCGAACACCCGGGGTTTTGCGCGACATACTTCCCGATTGCGCACCGTCCACTAGGATTTCGCGCCAACCCTCAACCTTCTCTACCAGCCTCTTCCACTTCCGCACGCTTCATCCCTTAACCTGCATGACTCCCGAAGCTTCTGAGATGGCCGCGAATCAAGGAAATGAGGGGGATGCCGCCATTCGCAGAGCTGAGATGGCGGCGAACGAGGAGGTCTACGGATCCAAGGAGATTGTTTCCAACAATCAATCCTTGTTCGACTTGTTGACGCCGGCCCAAAAGACATATCCGCTGTCGGACAACCTGCCGCTCTGGAACTTTTGCATCCTAGATGAGGTTCCGGTGCTAGGGTTCGAGGTTGATGCGCCACGGACCTGTGTGACTCGGGAGAACGAGCTTCCCAGTTATAACACCACTAACAATGGGCATCCTTCCAGGGAGACCAGACATTTAGATGTCTATGTCCTGAACCCGAGGACGCGAACCATCACCGGGGGTGAGCCTACTACGGAGATCTCTCCAGCCCTCTACTCGAGCACATATCGCCAGAGTGTCACCGACGATACCAAGGGCTGGCTGAAGGACTGGGACTTGTGGTCTGGGGGCAATTTCACCAGTGAGTGGGCCTGGGCTTTCTGGGTACGCCACACTTGCGATCACTTTGCGGAGGAGCTGCGGTACATCGGCCTGTTTGAGGCGGTGTGGACGTCGCAGTTCCACTTCTACCAGCAGTCCGAGCTCGGGCCGGAACTGTTCACCTGCTGGTCCCCGGATACCAACACCTTCCATCTTCACCATGGGGAGGTCGGCATCAGTCTCTGGGACATCCACTGCATCGGAGGTGTCCCGCTGGAGGGTTATCAATATGATGAGTTCCTGCCTCCGAGGAACACCTGGGGCGACAGGTCGCGGACTCCCATCCTGACATGGCCTCTGCTGGACCTGGCTACAGAGCGGCTCGGGGTCAAGGACTTCCACAAGGACATAGCCTACAAGGAGTGGTTCGGCCAGTTCTTGGAGCATGACCCAGCGGTCAAGATGCCAGGCAGGGGGAAGCAGTGCCCGACCGCGGCTCAGAGGTGCCGGAACGGGTCGTACTGGCGGGTCCTGGAGACGGGTGACTACCGCTCATGGGGGTACCGCGTCATCGAGGCCTGGGACCCAAATGTCCGGTACGCGGCATTCCTGGCCGCCTTTCTGAATGGGTGGCTTCTGCCAGTGCGGGACACGAGAATGGGTGTCCGCCCGGCGACACTGGCGATGGCGGGCGCCATGGCCGCCAATAAAAGATATAACCTCGGGGTCCCAGTGCTGGCTAAGGTGTATGCCATCCTGGGACGCATCTCGCGAGGGGGGTCGCCACGAAGGGTCTGTGGGCTCTTTCAATTCTTCCACGGCTGGGTGGCTGCTCACCTCGGTGGGTACACATTTCCCAACGCCATCATTCCTCCAGGCAACGACCTGCGACCCTCCCTGCTGAACATCGCGGGGGTCGCTCCGATGACCCTAAATGAGGAGGGCGTGAGGATTCGGATTGGAAATCATGCCAATTTCAACTTCAGCCCATTCCCCACTCCCGTTGGCCAGATGATCGACAACGGGCAGGGTCCGCTGGAGCAGCATGAGTACTTCCTGAACATGCGGGGCGGGGTGCTCGTGGCTCGGATCGACGGGAGGTGATCTGCGAGCCCTACGTGCCAACCCGGTTCGCCAGGCAGTTCGGGTGCCTTCAACGGATGCCGAAGAGGGTGTTCTCTGCTGTCCGGGAGGAGACGAACCCTTGCGTCCTCCGCCAGATGTGGCTGATGTTTGCCGCTTTCGGCTCTGGCGACGTCATCACTCTCCCTCCTACCGGGGTCGACGCAGGCTTGGCAACCGAGTACGCCGAGCACTAGGCCATTGCGTATCCCGAGGGTCTTCTACTGAAACCAGTTCGGCGGCTCGAGGTCACCCGTGCGGAGACCGGGCGTCAAGGAAGGAGGCGAAGCGCCGCCACATGGGGGAGAACGGAGGCACGCCAAGCAGCTGAGCCGGCGCGGGCAGGGACTTCGGCGGCGGGCACATCGCAAGCTGCCGCCACGACTTCAGCGCCCAGAGAGGGGGCACATGCGGCGGTCGAGGAGCGGCCCGGGAAGCAGGTAAGGCGTCTGCTTGAGCCCTCCCACGATGCAGTCTTCTCGGCGCTGTGTTCGGCCTAGATGACCCTGCGGCAGTCACTGGGGACCGAAGCCATCTGGCGAAAGATACTCAGAGAAGGAATCCATCTGCCAGAGGTCGGGCACCTCCAGATCGCCGACAGGGTGAACTTCAACCGGCGGTATGCGTATCTGACGGCCATGGACGAGTACGCGCGCCAACGTGGTCAGCGTGCGGAGCCATCCCTTCTGGTGAAGGTGATGCTCGGTCTAGAGCCTGCTCCAGAACAGATGCCGCCGGGGGGAGACGAGAGTAACGACGACTCCGAGGAAGAGGAGGAGACGGGGGAGGATGAAGGTTCTGAGGGAAGATCCCATCAGGGGAGCCCACGGGAGAGCGGCGAGGTGGCCGACTCTGACAATGTTGATGTCACTGAGCTCCTCGAGGTCCGCTTCTATCCCTACTCAACCTGCTTCATCCATTCTCTTATGCAGCTTCTAACCCATTTCTCCACCCTTCTCAGGAGTGCGTGGATGTCGGTCAGGCATACTCAGTAGGAGTAGGAGAGGCGCCAGCAGGACAAGGCGGGGACCCGACACCCATCATTGAATTGACAAGCGCGGAAGTGTCCCCTGCTGCAAATGCTCCTGCGACGGCCGGGACAGCGGAAGATGACGCTTTGGATTCCCGTAAGTCTCCTTACCTTACTGTCGGTGCTTGTTGTCGACGATCCGTGACTAACCGCGGCATGCCATGCGCAGTGATCTCAACACTGGAGGCTCGTCGGGCTGCCGAACCCGGGCCATCCACTAGTGGACCGGTGGCAGACATGCCGCCTGCTCCGGAACAGACTTCCCACACCGAGCCGGCCCCACCAACTGTTGATCAAGGGGCCGCAGACGCCGGCGGTGCTGCCATCGGAGAGAGGTTAGGGGCTGACGAGGGTGTCAACGCCGCTGGGGCAAGAGAAGAAGGTCGCCCAGATGTTGGGGAACCTATCCTCCATGAGGACATCCCAGGGGCGGACCCTGCAGCAGACCTGCTGGCTGCCTTCCCTGCCTACCGGCCTGCCGACCCCGAGGAGATGGACGACTCGGACGCGGAGGCGGTCGAGGAGAGCCGGATAACGCGCCGCAAGGGGTGGAAGTGCATCCAGCGCTTCCTCAAGCGACCCTCATCGGAGTGGCTGGGGCGCATGGGATCGCTTCAAACCTGGCTGCGCTTCCTGTGTGCCGGGGGAGCTGATGCTCAACGCCTCCATCTGACGGTCCGTGATTTCATGGCCGAAAAGATGCACGAGAGCCGTCGGCGTGCCGACGTTGCACAAAGTCGGGACATGTCGGAGAGCACGCAGGCGCTCCTCGTGGCGGAGCAGGAAGTCCGGCGCCTCGAAGGGCAGGCGACAGAGAAGGAGGCCTTCGTCGTAGCGTGCACTGAGCTTGTGGAGCAACTATCGGCCCAACTGATCGACGCCCAGGTACAGCTGACGGAGGCGGGCCAACAGATGGTCACACTCCAAGTCAAGCGGGAGCGTGCACAGGCCAGAATCGACGAACTGCATGCTGCGACCGCCGACGAGGAGAGGGCACGCAGAGAGCGAGAAGCAGCTCTGGAGGCCGCCAGCCAAATGGTAGCGGCGTTGGAAAGACTCATTCAGCACGCTAATCCCTAGGGGATTTGTTTTTTTGCCATTCCCAGAATATTTTGCTTCCGCTACTCAATATTTCGATCCATTTGTATGAACCAATATATTTATCTGCATCTTTTGGCTTAACATGCTCAACCACAATTCATTGTCTCGCGGGAGCATTAACCAAGCTTCAGGAATCCATAATTAGGCCTAGATTTCTAAATAAAAGAAGGAGGTCATTCCTAGGAAAGGAGACCTCAGACCTAATCAATGTATCATCCCCTCAACTCGTTCCGACACATGAGCGGGACAATGCTAGGGGCGTTGAGATTTTATCTGAACATAGGGAAATGAGAAAGGGTGAATCGCGTGTCCCGAATTTAGAAATCCACAACGGTCGGCTTTCCAGGAAATGCCCAAGACGGCAAGCGGACAATGGATCAATCGACCATACTACTGCAAAAGACGGACCGAAGGTCATCATTCATATTGCAGGAGGCGGATCACATGTCATCATCAATGCCGCATTGGGGGTTCCTTCAGGCACAAGGGTGGAAATCCAAATTAACAGGGCATGCGAAGCGTGGGGCGAGGTGATGATTTGTTCGGACAGAATCTAACACTCCCAAAATTGCGCCACCGTGGGGAAAGCATATTAGGCGGATGCACTAATCTGGCCGTGAATCACCCCAATTCTCAGACAGAACCTCTTTGACGAGGAAACGGTCGCTTCCCATCATTGCGATGGGGCATCCCGAGCTGAATCAGGGAGAATATCACAACTACACCACTCGACCAGAAGCCAAGCCAGACGGCCGGTGACGAGGAGGGGCGGGACTTAGCGATCCCTGAGGCTGGACCCGAGTCGAGATGCCTGGGCGTTCCTACGTACTCCATCAGGCTGGAGATCAAGCCGCACGTAGTTCTGAAAGTGCAGTTTAATGTCATGCAGGACGTAGAACCCCGATTAGGGAGATCTTAGTTTAGAGTCGTAGAGCTCGGACCATAAGGGCATATCTTAGATTAAGGTCTTGGAGCTCGGACCATAAGAACCTCAAAGTACACCACATCGTGGTCCTATCCCCTGGATATGCGAAGATGCACCGAGGGATAGTGTCAAGAGTGTCGAGGTTTCGCCTGGTTAGAATGGGAGGTGGGAAATGTAATGTGAATCATGCGGCCATTCACTCAAGGACTGGGGGCGCCGGCGTAACGATATGGGAGTACTGCCGACCGTGGCGGAAAAGCAGCATCAATATCGCACTGACCATTGATGGAATGAGGCAGCAAACGAGCATCAACCGCTCAAGCGCAGGATTCATATCGACTTGCTTCCCAAAGCCCTTGGGGGCACCAGCCCGAGTCGGTGGGAGAGCACTGAGGCATTGTATCCAGACCGCTCACGGGGGCTCCACCCAGGGCGTAGGCGATGGGTTCGAATGAAAGGGAGCACGAAGCCTGAAGAGTGGAAGGAACCTGACCAAGCTGAACCTAACCCTCCTGGCAATAAACCAGAGTACTCTTGACACCGGTGGACCACTGCAAGGGGTCGAGGGACACGCCTTGAGGGTGACCCGAAGGCGGCGGATTCCCAAGAGAAGGGGAAATCTTTAAGAGGTGGGGCTGGACCCGAAGTTTCAAACATCCGGGCGTTCCTACGTATCCCACAAGGATGGGAATCAAGCCACACGTAGTTCTTGAAGTGCGGCGCAACACAATCGGGCAACAGCGCGGGGAGGGGTGCGGGTCTGACCCTCACACACAGAAGAAGCGGTATTTGATATTTCTTGTTTGTCCTCAAAGGTGGATGGTTTTTCTTTGTGCAGCGACATGCCTGTGATTAAGGAATCCCTAGCGTCGCCACAATAATCAAGCCATGAAAGGCATTGATAAATGGCGTGGTTATTAACCAACGCCCAACGCGAGTGTCCCCTGAGGAGAACACCACGATGCAGTGCCGTTTCTCGTCGGGCGGCCAAGACGATCACAGTTTCTGGTCGTGTGGTAGGACCAGACAACACAGTTTAAGGTCGTGTGGTTCAGACCATGGAGGAATCCGCTTATTGCGATATGGCGGACCCAGCGGAGGTGGGAACATACCCAGTCCTGCGGTCACGCACGATTCTAGGAGAAGGATCCCGGGATAGGGGCGTGCGTATGTCCATCACCCGAGGGGCAGAGATGCTAGCCTCCAACTATACTGGGCCCAGAACACGATTGTTCGGGCGACTCCTTCCTCCTTATGGGGACGAGGTTCCAGCTACACATGGCCCTTAGGGAGGACATTAGCAAATATCCTTGGTGCTCAAATCGTGGGAGCCTTGAAAGACACCATTACCCTGGTTGGCCTGCCTAACGTGTAAAGGTGTACTACGGGTCAGTATGAGGAGAGTGTCCACTACAACGCACAAAGGCGGAGTGTGATGAGGACTGTGCAACCAATGTTCAGAGCCTGAAAGAGCCGACATGGCGATCAAGGATGTTGCTGACCATGTTCGCAACACAATACCCGATCGCGTCAGCCTAGGATGAGGCAAGCAAACCAGCATCAACCGCTCAAGCGCAGGATTCATATCGATTTGCTGCCCAGGAAGGCCCGAACAAGAGGAAGCGTGAGGCCCGACAAGCAACACGGGACTTGTCGGGATTGAATCCGACACTATGGGTCATAGACCGGAGTATCCAAAACATGTTAACAGATCACCGGAACGGGTCGGAGGACTCACCCTGAGAGCAACCAAAAGACGGCAGATCCCCATAATCAACCGAGTGATGGGGCTGGACCTGAAACACAAGTGTCCAGGCAGTCCTACGTATCCCATAAGGATGGGAATCAAGCCGTACGCAGTTCTTGAGAGGCAGTTTAACGTCATGCACGAAGGTGAGGGGTGTGAGGTAGTCCCACACACGGGGGAGGCGTACGGCGCGGCCAGTAGACCAACGTGAATGAGGACATAATCCCCCACTCACGCCACACGCCTCGCACAAAAAGGAGGGGGACTTGGGCCAGAGGCCCAACGCGGGATAGAGATTCCCGGGAAATGGGGCTGGGCCCGAAACATGAATGTTCAGGCGGTCCTACGTATCCCATAAGGATGGGAATCAAGCCGTACGTAGTTCTTGAAGTGAAGTTTAACGTCGTGCAGGACGAAGTACAGTTTAACGTCATGATGGACGAGGGAAAAGAGATCTTAGTTTAAAGTCGTAGAGCTCGGACCATAAGAACCTCACGCACGCCACTTCGCGGTCCTATCCCCTGGATATGCGAAGATGCATTGAGGGATAGTGTCAAGAGTGTCGAGATTTTGCCTGGTCAGAATGGGAGGTGGAAAGATTGTGAATCATGCGGCCATTCACTCAAGGACTGGGGGCACCGGTGTGACGATATGGGAGTACTGCCGACCGTGGCGGAAAAGCAGCATCAATATCGCACTGACCGTTGATGGAATGAGGCAGAAAATGAGTATCAACCGCTCAAGCGCAGGATTCATATCGACTTGCTGCCCAAAGCCCTTGGGGGCACCAACCCGAGTCGATGGGAGAGCACTGAGGCATTGTATCCAGACCGCTCACGGGGGTCCCACCCAGGGCGTAGGTGATGGGTCTGAATGAAATGGAGCATGAAGCCTGAAAAGTGGAAGGAACCTGACCAAGCAGAACCTGACGCTCCTGGCAATAAACCAGAGTACTCTTGACACCGGTGGACCACTGCAAGGGGTCGAGGGACACGCCTTGAGGGTGACCCGAAGGCGGCGGATTCCCAAGAGAAGGGGGAATCTTTAAGAGGTGGGGGCTGGACCCGAAGCTTCAAACATCCGGGCGTTCCTACGTATCCCATAAGGATGGGAATCAAGCCACACGTAGTTCTCGAAGCGCAGTTTAGCGTCGTGCAGGACGTAGATGCTTGGCAGTTTAACGTCTTGCAGCGCGGACATGGTACAGTTTAACGTCATGTTGGACGAATGCTAAACAGTTTAACGTCTTGTAGCTTGGACGATATGCTAGGCAGTTTAACGTCTTGCAGCGCGGACGTTATGCTAGGCAGTTTAACGTCTTGCAGCGCGGACGTTATGCTAGGCAGTTTAACGTCTTGCAGCGCGGACATGGTACAGTTTAACGTCATATTGGACGAATGGCACTCAGGCAAAATACTGCTTGAGGAACCTAGCGTTGGTGGGAGGAGTGACACGCTCACCATTCATAGTTGCTAGGGAGTATGCGCCATTGGGATAGACCTTGTGGACGACAAAAGGTCCCTTTCACTTGGGCTCCAACTTGGGCGGCTTCCTACCGGGGATCATTGGTGCCCTCAGGGCTAATACTAGGTCACCCTGCGGGAAGGAGCGGAGGCGAACCTTCTTATTGAAAGCTCGAGCCATCCTGCTCTGATGCCTCTCCAAGTTGTGCAAAGCGCGAAGTCTATTCTCATCCAGTGCTTCCAACTCGACTAGACGGGCTTCAGCAGCTCTGTCCGGTGCTTGCTGGTCGTAGACCGCGGTGCGCAAGGACGGTAACTGGATCTCGATGGGCAGGACGGCCTCAGCTCCATACACCAGGGAATAAGGGGTCATCTGGGTGGAATTGCGAGTCATCGTCCGATAAGCCCAGAGGGCGTTGGGGAGCTTGTCCGGCCAACTCTTCTTGTTCTGACCAACCATCTTTTGCAGAATGTTAGAGAGGGTCTTGTTAAACGCCTCAATCTGTCCATTCTCCTGCGCATGGTAGCGAGATGTATGATTCGAGCGAATGTTGTACTTGGCGTACAACTTCTTCAACTCGGCTGCTTGGAAATTGGCTCCGTTATCCGTGAGGATAGCGTGAGGCACTCCAAATCGATAAATGATGTTGGAAGTCACGAAGTCAGCGATCGAACATGATTTGACCTCTCTGAGCGGAATCGCCTCTGCCCATTTGGAGAAGAAGTCCGTAGCGGTCAGAATGAACCGGCACTGGCGAGCCATCGCCAGTGGGTAAGGTCCCACAACATCCATCCCCCAGACTGCAAAGGGCCAAGAATACCTGGTGGTATGGAGAGGCTCCGACGGCCGATCCACAAAGTTCGCATGAACCTGGCACGCATGGCACCTCCTGGCATACTCGATGCAGTCATGGATCATGGAGGGCCAGAAGTATCCCAACCTCCGAATCTGGTGGGACAGCTTCGGCCCAGTCTGATGGGCACCGCATGAACCATCATGAACCTCTTGCATGACTCGTGGGATCTCAACTCCCTGAAGGCAACGGAGGAGAACACCATGAAATCCGCGTCTATAGAGGATTTGCTCCAGGCCGAGACTGCTCTGGAGGACAAACTGCGATGCGCGGCATCGAACTCGCTCGCGCTCGGCTCGATCTGATGGGAGAATGCCATGTTGGAGGTACTCAACCAAAGGCGTCCTCCAATCAGGGGCTGGTTCGACTGCCATATCTGGGGTACTCGGGGCTCCGGGCATAGGGGCAACCGTGGTGAGATTACTTACCGACGGGCCGCGATCTCCCTCCGGGATAACGGGAGCGATGAGTCTGCGGTGCGTCACGCGGATGATCAGGTTATCCTGTTCAGGCTCTGCAAGTGACGCAGCAAGGCTGGCCAGAGCATCTGCTCGACCGTTCTGCAACCGAGGAATATGGACAATTTCTGGCCGAGAAGGGAACTGGGCCATCAGAAGGAGGGTGCACTCCAGCAATGGCACAAGTTCCGGCTTCCTGACAGCATAGTCACCATTGATCTACTTAACGACCAGCTCAGAGTCCCCTTTCACACACAGATGGGGCACGTCGATCTCGAGAGCCAACTCGAGGCCCGTGATGAGGGCATGGTATTCCGCCTCATTGTTGGTACAGCCCTCTGACAACAGGAAAGAGTATGGCAGCACGGCTTGCTCCAGGGTAATGAAGACGATACCCAAGCCCACTCTGTTGAGCTTAGGGTTATCGAGTCTTCTACCGGTGGGGCCCCGGGAGGCACCGTCGAAGTGCATCTGCCAGCATGGATCGGCATGATCGACCGAGAGAATGGCCTCATCAGGAAAGCCTAGATCCAGCGGCTGATCCGCGGAGGTTGGGTGAGCAGCCAGAAAGTCTGCCAATGCTTGCCCTTTGATGGCCTTCTGAGACACATACCTGATGTCGAACTGCTGGAGAATCACAGCCCACCGCGCTAGACGGCCAGTCAACATAGGCCGGCTCAGGATATACTTCAACGGGTCTGCCCGAGAAACCAACTGTACCTCATGGTGCTGCAAGTAGTGCCGTAATTTCTGTATGGAAAATACGAGCGCCAGGCAGCTCTTCTCGATGGGGGAATACCTAACTTCCGCATCGAGGAGCATGCGACTGAGGTAATAGAGGCTATTCTATGTTCCCTCATTGTTCTTCTGGGCGAGAAGGGCACCAAGGGACCGTTCCAGGGCGGTCACATAGAGGACCAGCGGCTTCCCGGATACAGGCGGCATCAGAACCGGAGGTTGAAGCAGGTACTGCTTGATTTCCTCAAAATCGGTCTGACACTCTTTATCCCATACATAGGTGACACCTTTCTTCATGAGCCGAGAAAAGGGCTTACACTTTCCGGCCAGATTCGCGATGAATCGGCGTATATAGGCTAAGTGGCCTTGGAACCCTTGCAGTTCCCAGATGTTACCTGGGGGAGGCATCTGGCTAATCGCCCTGATCTTCTCTGGGTCGATCTCAATACCCCGGTATCTTACCACAAAGCCAAGAAACTTCCCGGAGGTGACCCCGAAGGCACACTTTAACGGGTTCATCTTCAGGCAGCGAGACCGGAGGAAGCCGAACACTTTCTCAAGGTCTTTGAGATGGTCCTGACGCTGGCGCGATTTGACCACAAAGTCGTCGACGTAGCATTCCACCAGTGTGCCGAGGATTGGCTTGAATATGCGGTGCATCGCCCGTTGATAGGTGGCACCTGCATTCTTCAGGCCGAAGGGCATGACCCGGTAACAAAAGATACCTTGGGGGGCCCTGAAGGTAGTGAACTCCTCATCCTCAGGGGCCATCCGGATTTGGTTGTATCCGGAGTATCCATCCATAAAGGAGAGGGCTTGGAACCCTGCCGTGGCGTCAATCAACAGCTCTGTCACTGGAAGGGGAAAATCATCCTTCGGACAGTGACGGTTGAGATCGCGGAAGTCGATACAGACTCTGATCTGCCCGTTCTTCTTCCTGACCGGCACAATGTTGGCCAGCTATTTGGGGTACTGGACTTCCCTCACGAAGTTGGCCTTGATAAGCTTGTCAACTTCGGCCTCAACCATGGCACCGTGGGATGGGTGCATCTTCCTGGGAGGCTGCTTGAACCCGCGATGGTTCGCCGGGAGACCAAGGCGGTGGACGGCTACCTGAGGATCTAGCCCCGGCATCTCGTCATAGCCCCAAGAGAACACATCACGGTGCTGCCTGAGAAAGTCCACGTATTGCTGCCGCTCCTCAGAGGGCATGGCGGCACTGACCAATGTGGGTCTTGGATCTGCTTCGGTTCCAAGGTTCACCTGTACTAACTCATCGACCGTGGCGGGGACGCCCTCCTCAAAGACTGGGGGTGCTTCTTCCACATCCTCTCCACTCGAGGAGGGATCTTCCACGGGAGAGACTGCGCTGGAAACTGCATTGGGGCTACCAGATCCTGCTGGGCCGCTGGTGCTGGCACGGGCGGTCTCGGTCATCTCATCAGGAGACTCACAGGCCATCGAGACCATGGCTACGTCCAACCGTTGAATCGGGAGGACGTAAGCGTCATCCAAGCTTGCCCAGGGATCACTTGCAACAGCGACATGCTCAACCTCACCTGCCAGGATCTGCCTGTCCTTGCTCTTGTAATAGTCCGCGTCCAGATAATGGGCTTCACATGAGGCAAAAGGATAGGCATCTCCCTGAAGCACGCCTACTTGACCATTAAGGGAGTAGTTGAGGCATTGGTGGTATGATGAGGGAACCGCCGCATGAAGGTGGAGCCATGGCCTGCCCATCAATGCGTTATACGCAGTAACCTGAGAGACTACCATGAATTCGGTGTTGGCAACCAAGTCACCGAACTGGGTCTTCAAACGTATCTTTCCGACCTGGGTTTTCTCGTTGCGGTCATACCCCTGGATCCTGAGGTCCGAGGGGATCAAGTCATCCTCAGACAACCCCAATCTCTAGAGCGTCCGAGTTGGAATCAGGTTAATCCCGGACCCCGTGTCGACAAGACAGCGCCGGACTTCAAGACCATTGAACTGGCCAGTAACATACAGCGGACGAATGTGCCCCTATATAGGAGGGTCTTCATCCTTACCAGAGAACGAGATAACTGCCTGACATTCGGCGTCCTCAATCATTTCGGTGTGAAAGGCCTCTGCGGCCGCAACCTCTGTCTCAAACTGGAGGGGGCTCTTCAGGGCTTCAGCGAGTGCCTCGCGCATCTCAGATGACATGCGCAGAGCCTCAAGGATGGAGAGCCTTGCTGGGATGTCGGCCAAGTGCTTCAGGACATCATAATTTTTGGCCAAGCGCGAGCCCCTGGTTGCAGGAGGTTGCTCTGCGGTTGGAAGCATGACGGGCCTTGCCGGTTGGACCGGCGGCTGACTGGTACTTGGCGCATCTCGCTGTTCACTGGTTGAAGCCCGGGAAGTAGTCACTGTACTGGGGTCAGGAGGCCGAGATGGACTCGTGGCAGGGCGGAGCTGATCACGACGCGGCTGAGGCGGTTTTTCCTGGTCCCACACCACAAACAGTGGCGGAGGCGAATCCGTCATCCCCAGATGGGGGGGCTGCGCACGCTGAGCTCGGTTTTGAGCCTGCTGCCTAGTCTCAATGGCGTGCACGGCCTGGCTGGAGGTACCAACTGTCGTGCCCCAGCGGCTCCTTTTGTTGCGGTTCCTCCGACGGTGGCGACGACCGGGGACACTAGGGAGGTCCACCTGGTGTTCCTCAGTGTCGGGAACCGAAAAGGGATTTAACAGCTCGACGGTATTAAACGAAGCGTACCCAACACTTTCGTCGGACGAATCATCCATCACTGGGCGGATCCGAGGAGGGATCCCTATCTCCGGGGGCATAAAATCGCCGAGAGTGCGGGATAGTGGCAGAACTGGCGGGGCGCGCTCTTCCTTCTTGCGCCGTCGCCATTTGCTATTCTCGGAAGAGGCAGGCTGGGATGACGATGCCGAAGCAGCACCCGCAGATTCTGGGGGCTCAGGCTGATTCAAGTGCGCATGGATGATTCCATGGGAGCGAATGATCGTCTTGCGGGCCATCCAGTTATTATACTTCTGGGATCCGCGGTCGGAGACCAGCTGCCATTTGCCCTCATCGCCACTATCGTCATCTGATCCCGCGAACACGCCCTCCACTAGTGCTGGAGCTGGGCCCAACCTGATTACATTGTTGTTAATCTGGTCTTGGAGCTAGTCCTTAAACGCATAGCACCGCTGGATGGTGTGCCCCAGGGCTCGATGGTAAGGGCAGTATCGGGGGTTATCTGTGAGATGTGCCTCCTCTGGCCTCTAACACTCAGGCAGTCGCACAATCCGCTGCTCCAGGGCGCTCCGGAAATAACCGGGGACCTGATCCTCATGAAATGAGTAAGTCTGGTATCGCGGGCCCCTGGGAGCGTGGTCTTGACGAGGGGCCGGAGGGGCCTGCCGAGGAGGTAGACCCGGATTATCTCGCCTGGGTTGTGGCGGTACATTACGTGGAGGGGCCGGCCGGTTCTGGGGCTGCCGTTGCTGGGCCGGGAACTGAGCCAGTGGAGGCGGATTCCTGTGAGGCTGTGGAGCTGGCCTCGCCGGCAGCAGCTCCAACGGCCTGGGGGCGTCTACCTGGGCAACAGCAGCAGGCTCAGCCCTGCTGACTGTCATTGCAGGAATCATAGGAGGCAGCGGGCGCGCCTGACTAGCCTGTTGCAGGGCTTCCTCAAGACGTTGAGCTTTGTCTGAGAAGTCCATGAACCCTCCGGGGTAATTCTGAGTGATCAAGTAAGGGACCAGCTCGGTCTTGACGTTCCCGACGCACATTGTCAGCAACTGCTCCTGAGTCAATGGCATGTCAAGGGAATAAGTGAGACCCTTCCATCGGGCGACGAAGTCCGTGACTCGCTCATCAGGCCTCTGCTTGCACTTGAAGAGGTCTGCGATACTCGTCTTCCGGGTCGTGGAACTGAACTGGTAGAGGAATTGTCTACGAAGGTCCTCCCAGCTAGTTATCGACCCAACGGGGAGCTGGCTGTACCAGACAAATGCTGGCCCTTCCAGTGTCTGGACAAAGCAGCGAAGCTTAGCGGCCTCTTGCTGCGCCGGAGTTCCCAACATAGGCCCGCACCTCGAGTTGAAATGGGCCAAATGCTATGGCGGATCTCCAGTTCCGTTGAAGGGGGCGAAAGTGGGATTCCCGAACCCCGGAGGTGCCAGCATGTCATCCACCCATGCTGGGTATGGCTTGCCGTCCAGTGGGATTGCCACTTGCCGTGTCTCCAAGGCTTCCAAGCGGGCGATGAGTGCCGCCATCGGGTCGTCCGGACATGGGTTCCAGTCCTGGCGAGGATCTCTAACCACGAGCGCATTGCATGGCCCTTCAATCGGGTCGTCGACCGGGTCGTCGAACATGGAAGCTCGTGGGATGGCGGGCGGAGCGGCCCTTGGGGCAGCGGGAGGAATCCGAGCGGGGTCTCTCAGGTAGTCACGCCGCTCGGGAGGGTGCGGTGAAACATACCGCGCCCTCTTTCCATAGGCAATGGCCTCTCCCCTGTCGGCGAACACGGCGTAATCACGGTGGCCCGGGAGAGTCTCGTCAAGGAGCGGTTGTTCCTGCCCCTGCTGTCCTGGCCTAGGATCACCGTAGTCAGGCCGCTGCTCTGCAGCGCGCTCGGCGAGGAGCTGGTCAACTAGCTTCTTCTGCTCGGTGAGCTATTGACGTAGCATAGCCTTTTCGGGATCCTCATCCGCCCTCTGCATGGAGGCAGATGGGTCGGCGGGCTTTACAGCCCCGCCGTGCTCTTTACCTTTGCTGACGTTTCGGCTCAACGTCAGTGCTTCAGTGGGTGCGGGGATTCCCAGGAGGTTCCTCTGGTGACGAGTAACTCTCACCGATGGATCCAACAACGGCTTGTCTTCGGGGGGAGAGCCCCCGTCGAGAAGTTCCAAACCGTTCCCCTCTCCCGACAGGTCAGCCATATTGACCGTTTTCGTCCCTGGGGATGTACCCTCAGGGCCACCCAGTGAATCGGGCTGTCGACGAATCGCACTGAAGCATAGGGCAGCGTACTGCCCCCATCCACGGATATACACATGGGGAGTGGCTTCCTCGATAACCTTGCGGAGTACTGGAAAACACTCAACGCATCGTTGTTGGAGGGCCTCGTGGTGGTCAAATGACCCGGGGTGCCGAACCGCGGGGAGCGTGGCCAGGTCAATCTGACGGCGCTGCTCACCAATATCCTCCAGGTGTGCTTGACTCCCGGGATATGGCATTTGTAAGCGGTGAAGACGGGAGTCAGTCTCCCGGAGAGTTCGGCGGAAGCATTCGAACTCATCCGGGGTGAGTGATTCGGGTGCATCAAAGTCTAGTCCTGCGACTGGCCAAAACTTCTCAGGGAAGTGGCCCTCTGCAAGGACGGTCCAGAAGCTCCACGACTCAAACTCGGGACCCAGGTCTCCTTGGTCCTCTTCATTGACTGGGAATGGACGGGAAACCGGCAGTGGTGCCGAGGCGGGCCGTCGGGCCGACGGGCTGGACGGCGGTGAATACGGCGAGCAGGCCGATTGGCCTCCATATCCCGGGCTGCCCTCTGAGGGTGGCGGTGCCCCAGCTACCACATCGCGATAGGACGGGCCGGCGAGCGAACATCCTGCCGCAGCATCGGTGCTCGCCGAGGGTGCACTAGATCGTGGTTCGACCGTCGGTCCCCAGATAAAGTCCCCGGCTTCTCCGATCGAGGCGGAAGGCACTTCCGGAGGGGCCGGTACCAACCGCAAGCTTGATCCTTGGGGGTCTAGGTCTACCAGGCCCTCGCTACTCCGGATATACCTTCGGAGAGGAGCGGGGATCATATCAATCTCTCTCTCGGGGAGTACGAGGCTAACGTGCCGCATTCCTACCCCTGCCCTTGACTGGCGGAATTGGGGGGAGGGCTCTGTCGCCGAATCGTACTCCACCTCCGAATCAGAGAAACGAACCGGTTGGATCTCTGTCTGGAATTCCCTAACATTCCTCCCTCTGCGTCGACGCCTCGCCCTCCTGCCCCTGGGTGGTTCTTCGGGGCATGGCTGATCTCTGTCCTGGCGTCCTCTGGCCGCACCGGTGCTGGGGCCAAGAGGACTGGAAACCAAGGTGCGAGGGGCACCGGGACAGATATCAAAGGGGACGCGAGGAGAGATGATTTCGGGCAGGCCTCCGGGCCGGGATCGGAAGGTGGGATGACCCATGCCTCCCGGATCGGCCACACGGTGTAGCCCCTGTTGGTGAATAGCGCTACCGCGAGGTGGCCCGCGGTGGCTATTGCATGTGCCAGCAACTGGGAGAGTCAACCCAACCTGCCTTTGGGGCGGTCGGGGCCTCGATTCAGGTCGGGCATAGAAGTGCCCCTGCTCAGGATGCGCAGGGGTCTGGTGACTGGAGCCAGCAGTGGCTTGGGCCAACGCGGCCGCTGTTGCGAGGGCCCCAAGGTGGGCATCCTCTTCCGCTCGTGCCCGACGTTGGCGTCGGGACAGACGAGTCGGGATGAGCGGCGCGGGCAGGTGGAGAGCCTGTTCTTCGACTTGAGAGGCCTGGCGGCGATATCGCCGTAGCCTGACAGGAGTCCTTATCGCGGATCCCTGGAGCGAATCTCGGATAGGGTGGTCTCGTGCATCTTCCACCTCATCCGCATAGGGAAGGGAACTGTCGGAGCGTTCCGGGGATAGACTCCCAAAACGGTTGGACGTCGAGGTAGGCAGCGGTGCCTCCCTGCGCGGCCCTCGGGGGCGACGTTGGTGGCGAGGTGCAGCTTCCTCGAGGTCTAGGCGAGCCATGTCCCTGGTGGGGATGACTCCCTCTTCCTCATATCTCCGCACCAAGTTGTTGATCACCCTTCTCTGAATGACCTCCGAGGGGGAGAGAGGGCGTGGTTGCCCCGCAATTGCGGCTGCTGGGACGGCTGTGAAACAGGCGGGACCGCGCGGAGTAGCCGCGTCGGTGTCTCCCCTACCCCTGCGCCAGTGGGCGGGTGGCGATCGGGCACTGGACTGGGCGACTCGATTCCTGAAAGCAGGGAGAAAAACCCATTAACACTGACGGGAAAAGGAATCGACAACCAACCATTAGTGCCACGACGCCTTCCGTGGGGAGAACCCAGGCCATCGACGTCGTGAGACGGAGTGCCCGATTTCCCTTCCCCAGCCCCTGGCGGGTTCCGTGCCTCGGTGCTGAATGCTCGGTCGACCAGCATGCAAGTCTCCCAACACCTCTGAAAGCCATCGGTCTTCGTATCGAGGAGAATAGATTCTCGTCGGGTTCACCATTTTTCTGTTTCGGTGTGGATGTGCACCGGGCTTCTGTTCCGACGCTGTTCCGCCAGGACGCGTTCGCGCGTGCGCCCGTCGACCCGAGGGGATGGGAGCGCGACTTGTGGTCCCGCAGTCCCGCTTTCCAAAGGCGGGCGGCATCCGTCCCTTGTTCAGGGGCATCTGCTCCTTGATCGAAACCAGGATGATGGGATGTCGGCTCCTCCTTCCGTGGACGTCTCCTCGGAACTCGTCGCCTAATCCGGGTCTCCCTCATAGATTTAAGACGTGCTCATGAATCTCGTTCCCGGCGCCATATCTTCATGGACACCGGTTAATTACGCTGCTTCCGCCCGGACGCTCCAAGGAGTCTGGTCGGGGCAGCAACCTGCGGTGAGAAGACCGGGTGGCTCTGGGCATTGGGGGCGTGCCTTAACACTGCAACTCTGCATGTCTATCTTCCGTCCCTAATAGGGCTTCTCGAAGGCGTGATGGCCAGAGGCATCCCGCGCTGGGTGCGGGGAACTGCGTCACCTGAGGTTTTCCTCAGCTTCCCATGTTTAACACGGGGTATGCCGCGAGTTTAACGTCCAGCGGGGACGACATCGGACTGATCAACACAAGGAGTGGATCAGATGACAGAACCCCTTGCGGGGAACCTCCGACGCTGGGGCCAGCACACGGGCGGCTTCCCGAGTGAAGTGGAGTGGAATGAAGTGGCATGACCCCACCGGGATGTGGCGGGCCGGGTAAGGGTCAGGATGGATGATGGAGTGAAGAGCTTGGACCTCGTAGAGGCTTCCTACGTACCGCGCGTTAGCGCGGATCAAAGTCAGCGTAGTTCGGATATACAGTTTAACGTCATGCTGGACGTTGGCAAGCCGACTCACGAAGAGGTCGAGGCTGCCGAGTGGAGGATTGAACCGAACCACCTCGCACAGAGGGGGATGGAATGGCCGGGTGGATCACAGTTTCACGTCATGCTGGACGTTGGCGAGCCGACTCATGAGGAGATCGAGGCTGCCGGGCGGAGGATTGAACCGAACCACCTCGCACAGAGGGGGATGGAACGGCCGGGTGAATCACAGTTTCACGTCATGCTGGACGTTGGCGAGCCGACTCACGAGGAGATCGAGGCTGCCGGGCGGAGGATTGAACCGAACCACCTCGCACAGAGGGGGATGGAACGGCCGGGTGGATCACAGTTTCACGTCATGCTGGACGTTGGAGAGAGAAATGGAAAAAAGGCAGTGGGGAATTGCAATGGAGATACACATATGCAGTCCCCCACAAGGGCGGATTCATAGGTGAATCGACGCAAGTGTGAACCCGGGAGGGGTCCACTGATGGACGAACCGACGTGAAGACGACCGGGATGACCAGGTGGTGGGCTTGAACCTCAGGGAGGCTTCCTACGTACCCTGTTTAGGAGACAGGGATCAAAGTCCACGTAGTTCATTCGGTAATACTCTACCCCCATGGGCGAAGGCCACTCCAATCCCGACATCCCTGCAGAGACGAGCGGGTGGGGGCCACATCCAAACCGGGAGGGGAACCCTGCGTGCGAGGCACGGGATCGGGTGATGCGGACAGTTTAACGTCTTGCCGGACAAAGCACGGTTTAACGTCGTGTGTTGAGGACGAATATGCTTGGCTGTTTAACGTCCTGCAGCACAGACGTGGTGCAGTTTAGCGTCATGCGGGAAGAATGCTGAACAGTTTAACGTCTTCTAGCTTGGACGATATGCTAGGCAGTTTAACGTCGTGAAGCTTGGACGTGGTGCAGTTTAGCGTCATGCAGGACGATGGGTGCTTGGCAGTTTAACGTCTTGTCGCGCGGACGATATGCTAGGCAGTTTAACGTCGTGCAGCTTGGACGATATGCTAGGCAGTTTAACGTCGTGCAGCTTGGACGTGGTGCAGTTTAGCGGCATGCAGGACGATGGGTTCTCGGCAGTTTAACGTCTTGTCACGCGGACGATATGCTAGGAAGTTTAACGTCGTGCAGCTTGGACGAATATGGTGACGCCGAGAGGTCCGTCTCACTTCGTGCGATCCTGGAGGGCCGCGCGGGAAGACAACGTACGGTATGGGAACCCGCGATGAGGATCATCGGGCGCCACACAGGCGGGTATCCTCAGGGGGTCAAAGGGGGCGACCCTGGCGGATTGCGCGCAGAAGTGGAGCTTGGCGCACAATACCGCGGGTCGGCGCACAAATGGGCGGGCTGGCGCGTAATTGAGCCAGCGCTTTGCGCGCGGATGATAGAGATTGCGCGCACCGGGCTTCGGATACCGCGCGGGGGCAACGGCTCATTCTTTAATGAATGGCCACTTGAAAAAGGGGGGGGGGTGCGTGCAATCGGGCTGGATTGCACGCACCCGGGGGGCAATTGCGCGCAAGAAACTTCTTTTGCGCGCTAAGGCCTTTTGGTGAATAATTATTCAAAGGAAAGGAGCCAAGGGGATTGCGCGTGAAGGCGAACCCCGAGGCTTTCTTGCGCGAAAGAAAAGAGGTTACCTGAAGATCAGCATTGCGCGCGGAAGGGGTTGAATTGCGCGCGCGAGAGACCTTTCGAATTCCGGCAACCTTCAAAACGTCGGGGGTCGCCTCATATTTATAGGCAACCCCTGGCGCAGAATCCGGTTCGCGGGCGCGGAATCGGGCCCGGCGCGCAAGGGAGCCGCGCGGGCTGCGGGCACGCAAAATTGCGCGCCGGTCCAGCGCATTGCACGCATCCCGGAAGGTATGCGCGCGGCACTACAACTTTGTGCGCGGACCTCCAAAATTCCGCGCAAGGCTACCGGGCCCTCCGAAACGGGCTTCCGACTCCAAATATGACCTCGCTTTCCGCATCCGGAGCTTTGTTTGGGAACAACGGACTTTTCCGGCGTCTACAGTGACCCATCTCAATCATGAGGTAAACACAAAGGTCAAAGACTCAGCTCAAACCAGGATTTTCATTAGCGAAACTGTAACTGCTAAAGAGTCACATCTCTGGAGTGTACAGTGGTCCTATCACGACTCTGAGGTACTTCTCACTAACCTAAGACTACTGAGGTACTCCTCCTGTTGAGTACCGCGGGTCAGCCACCCAAACACAGTAGTGCTTCCCGCCGGGGTATGCCAACCAAATACAGTAGTGCACACCCCATAGTAGCCTACAAAGGTACTCTCTGGACGAGTACCGTGGGTCTGAACTGTCACACAGGTAGTTCTCAGTCCGCCATGGGTCTGCACCCAAACAAATTAGTGCTCCGTCCACTTGGAAAATCAACTCACTCCAAGTCGAGTCGGTCAAGCAGTCGTCAGGTCTCAGCCAGCTACACGGTCTCCGTACTCCACACGCTCGTCTCTGGGAGGGTCCGCTCCACGAGCTACAGGTTGATACACCAAGTATCTCAAAGTCCCACGAAGAAGTATTTCAAAGGACCGCTTCGTCATAGGGGTCTCAACGCAACAGACGGCGCGTCAATCGGATGCCCAGTCTGTGAGTTATTAGCCTTTTCATCCCATGGGCCTGGTTGGTTTCGTGAGCGAACTAACCCGGTCGTATCTCAACTGTACCCCGAACTCTCATAGGTTATACTCATAGAGACCGTTTCTCAACGTGATCACCAACACTGCTGACGGTTCGTCAAACGGACATTCGGTCTGAAAGATATCAGCTTTTCTGTTCCAAGGGCCCGGTTGGATTTCGGGTACAATCCAACCCGGCCACTATTCAACAGCAACCAAAACTCAGGTGAAGTATGCCAAAAATTCCATCACATCAAGAGGAATTCAACGAGACAGACGATGAGTCAATCGGACGCCCGGTCTGTGAGTTATTGGCTTTTTCGTTCCAGAGGCCAGGATGGATTTCGTGAGCGAACCATCCCGACCACACTCCGACAACATCCAAACCTGGAGCGGAGTAATCCAAAAGTTCAGCCTCATCAAGATAAATTCAACAAAGTCGATGGCACGTCAATTGGACGTCCGGAGCTCATGATATGAGTGTTTCCGCTCGGAGGCCCTAGTTGGTTTCGTGTACGAACCAACTCGGATGAACCCAAAGTATTCCAAAACCTTGAGTGTGATATCCCGAAACGACCATCTCGATCGAAGGATCACATAGAAACTGATGGTGCGCCGATCAGAGGTCTGTAGCCCATGTTATGGGTGTTCGAATGGAAACAAACCGAAATGGGGGGTCTGGGCCCGGCCCGGCTCGGTCCGGCCCGACCGGCCGGCCACGGCTCAGCCAGCATGGCCGAGCAGAAGCCGTGGAGCGGGGGGGGGGGGGTGCGTGTGCCCCTCGCCGTTGATGGAAGCCAGCGGCAGTTTGTGCCGCTGCCAATCCTCCGGGATCCCGCGCGGCCGCGGGATCCCCCGTGCCGCACCGCCGCGGCAAGCTGCGGCGGTTGTTTCCTCCAGCGGCACGCTCGGGAGTCACCGCCTCCTGGCGGCCGGACGGCTCTAGCCGCCGCCCCTAGTCGCCGGCGGCGCCGCGCCGGCCACCCAAGACTCCAGGTTTTCCACGGGCCACAGGAGTTGATCCGGTGGTCCGTTTTCAAAACCTTATGTGCCGGTGTTCATCTCGGGTCTCGAACTTTACTGCGGAAGCTTCAAAAAAAACTTGCGGCCCCGTTTGTCGTCGCCCGTCAATCCGCACGTCAATTAAAAAATCGCTCCGTCTTCGTGGTTCTCCAGTGCGACGCGATGGCGCCGCGCCCCTTCGCCGTGGCCCGACTCCGACCGCGGATTCGTTCGGCCCCAAAGGCGCGGCGCAACGGCACCACGCTTCTTCGTCGTGATTCTCAAAATTTCCGCACGGTGTGACGACACCGCATCGCTTCCATTTCAAGACACGTAGGAAACAACCAAAATAAAAAAGGGGAGGAGGTTCATCCGTGTTTGTGCGGTCTGACCTCCTCCATTATTTCGATAACAGTTGGCCGTTAATATCGAAGAACTTCTAAAAAAAATTATTCACATTATAAAAACCAACCTCTACCTCAAGGGTCATTGTTCGTTGATGTAATCGCGAAAAGGTGGACGTCGGTTCTTTGATGTCTTCATAAGGGAGGAGATGATGGTGTCAACAATCATTGGCGTTCGTCGCTCCAGTAAAGTGCCTTCATTCCCGGCTCGAGCTTCGTTCGTCGAAGATTCATCAGAAAGAGAAATGTTCTTCGTGGAAGGAGGGAGCTCTTCTATTTCTCAAGAGGTTCCCCCAAAAATAATATTTGTTATCCAAATATCAAAATATATTACTCCCACTATAAAGATAATCCAACCAATTCAAAAAAATTCAAAAATAAGTGTTGTGTCATTTAATTAATAGGGATATTAATTAATTGAGTTGGAAAACTTAATGAGAAGGAGGTGGAGAGTTTAAAAAATTAAATAGAGGAGTTAACAAATTAATGAAGGAAAGCCTTAATGGTGTTAAGGGGAGTTATAGAAAGATCAAGGGGGGTTAAAGAATATGATGGGGTGGGGTTCGTGTGGGACCCACCACCCTCATAACCACCCATGGGAAGTTGGGTAGTTACCCAACTTCCACCCAAAGCTTAAAAATACTAAGAGAAAAAAAAACTGTTGTTAAATTTTTATTTTTAACATCACAATTATTATCAACTTCCCTCGTGTAAATGTAACTCCGGAAAAGGTGTTCCTAAGAAAATACCGGCGCTGGGATTCCATCTCTTCCCTCAGAATTCAATTCCGAGCACGGGTTCAAAAGTTAGAAAAACCCGCTCGTTCGTTAACTGAATGTACCCGAGCTAAACATCGGAAAATGATTCTGGGCACACCAGACCTCGGAATCAGGCGCTGTCAGAAACTGCGTTCTTGTAAATTTCAAAGAAAATTAAGAAAAAAAATTTCCTTGAAATTTCCAAGTCTTTACAACCAATCAGTGGTGCGATGATGGTTGAAGCAGAAGAATCGACACTGTTCAAGGGAAACCGTACTTCGACTTTTTTTCGTGTGGATGATCAAAACGTGTTTTGTGGATTGATTAAACACCTAAAACATACTGAACCAATGTTTCCATGATGTGATGTCCACATATATTCACATTCAAGATTTTTGTCCAATCATATTGAAGGATTTAATATCACTAAATGTGTACTCGCAAATAAATACTATTCAAGAAAATCATGAAAAGCAAGGATTGATCTCTAACGAAAATGGTGTGTCAGGTTAGCTTAGTAGTGGCTTGGGCTCAACATTACATAAATATATGATAGAGCATGTGACCATTATCACACAATATGTGGATCGTTACGCTGGAATCTACATGTATCTCAGATGATACACATAAACTATATGGAGTACACAACATGTACTCCCCCACATGGCCATACTAGGCTGGTTATGTGGGTTACAACATTTTCCAGTATAGGGGATGGAAACATGGGTTGAAGCCATTTAAGATTGCATGGCTGGTATACATGGAGTGGCCCCCAGATAGTAGGATAAAATGTGTAACATATCTGCACATCGTGAATATCTCTTTCTAAATGACATATTCTTTCGGGCACATGTGGTTCTACACAGGCAGTACTTTAGGTCAAAGGAAATGGTGTGTGACTATTCTATATGCCATGTAATTTATTATAAATGGATTTAACTCTTTGTATATAGTTCCATGGAAATGTTTTAATTTGGTGTAGTTCCCATTTAATAATTCTCATATTGGATAGGTGTCGTTTCCATTAATTGAAGTATGAAACCATCAGTCGAACTTTCTAGATAGAGTCATGGATCCTATCAAAGAGTCCTGGAGGAGGATCATGTTTCCATTCATGAACCTATGTAGTGTTAGGTATTAGTGTGACCAATCCTACCAAATTTTGATCCTATAATTAACAGGAGAATCTGGTTGAGTCTTTTTATACCCCAAGGCCCTCGCCGTGATCCTTATTCATGTATCATGATCATTCCACACTCAATATTGAGTTCCCCTATAATGAGTTTATCTATTATCTATTAAGATCTAGTGATGCATCTATCCATCTCCTAAGACAAATCAATGAACAATAATTCTCATAAAAACACCATCAGGGTTCTTAGAATTAGTATTTATTTCTCCTGGATGAGTGCATTGCAGAAACTTAAAATGAATCCCTAGTGTTGGAATGTGGGTCATTCTGACTTACCTATAGACTATGGGTTAGGGTTTTGAGTATATCTAGATATTTTTCTTATGACATATTTTATATACATATAATATATAGAGATGAATGTACCTTTACTTTGTGTATTGATTTATCCTTTTTGGGGTGTCCTACTGAGTATTTCTATACTCACCACTGCACAATCATTTCATGCCTGTGTCATGTCATGTACAAAAAAACAAAATTTTCATAGATTCTAGGGAATATCATAACTAGAGTTTACTTTTTGATCCTACCTAAAGGTCTAAGGGTTTCTTTGGTTCCAAGTAACAGTTTTAGTAACTTTCTTGTTTACAGGCCGTACATATTAGTTTGTGGACTCATATTTTTTTGGGCTTGTATTCTAGCCTAGATTAATTTTCAACACATTTCTATCCATTTAACTTTGTGGAAGGTGTTTAGTTCTATGAATTAATATTGAACCACAGTAGTTTTGAAATTTCCAAAAAATGTGGGTTTTGATAGGTACATGGATGTACTAGTATAGAGTCAATGCATCCCATGATAGTGACAGTCCTACATGGTGCTAGTCACCCACCCCTACCCTATTAGAGATGGTCTTGGAGGGTTTAGGTGCAGGCCCGTCTAGCATGGTTCATGAAAAAGTGGTATCAAAGGTGGTCAGTTTTACATTAAAGACCAAAAGTCTATGAGTTTTGGTTTTTTTAAATAGTATTATGTGTTTTGAGAATATCATTCATTCTAGGGACTCCAATGTTCATGTTGGCGGTCGGCATTTCTATACATGTGGACCCTGATAACCTACTTCTAGACATGGTACATGAGAAAACTAGTTGAATGGAAACAAAAGAAAGGTACAAGAATCATATAGGAATGGTTTTTGAGTTCAATGCCCTTCTAGGTAAGATATCCAAATATACACTTTGACCACGATCACATTGTTTCTTTACAGGATGCCACTGCGATGCATAACAGCTGGGATTCGATAGCTCGATAACGAGGATGAACCCTCGGTGACGTTGCTTTGATGCAGGGGCCCGTTGTAACACCCAAAGAATTTACAAATAGAATTAATATATAGTGCACGAAACAATAAGTCGCTAAAAACTCCACATTGTTATAACATATTCAATAAAAAAAATTATTCACCTCTATTATTTTAATTCTGAAAAATTGACATACACAGTTGGGTTTAGTAAGATATTTTGAGTCTGATAAGACAATCATTATTTTTGTTGAATCGTAACATATCATTATGAATAGTAACATACCCTCATTAATAGTAATACAACCAATGGATTATTAACATAACCTAACAATGTATAAATTTTTTTTGTTCCATCATTTCAGTTTTGATTTATGTTTTTTCTTAAAAATGTGAAGAAATTGATAAATTTATTTTTCATGTAAAAAATGTAAATTATAGAGATATTTAAATTATTATATCAATCTATGGTTTCGTAATGTTTATAATAATGAAATTATCTTATCAAAACACTATTCATTAATTACATGTGGTAAAATAATTCCTTTTTTATGTGTTAGAATTTTATCTATGAATTTTACGATGCATTTTATGCCCACTATTTTTTTAATAAACAAGTATTTTCAAGGATAAAAGTTAAAATATTCCCATTTAGATAATTATTATGATAAAATAATTTTCATTTTTCAACACTAAGAGTTGACCAATGGTTGGGGTGAATTTTCGGATTTTTCAAAAACACATTATTTTTCAGAAATAGTAAAAATACAGTTTTTTGTTTTCTGTTTGTTTAATAATATTATTAATGATTAAATAATGATGTAATTATTATGGTAGAATATTGAATAATAATAAATGATATTATGTTTACCATGTGGAAAAATATATGGGCAAATACCATGGAAAACCCTTGGTTTTTTAAATACCACTAATGAAGTGTCATTATAAATTAATAAATTACTTTATCCCTTTTACTATAAATACATACTCATTCCTTCGGTATCATTGATTAATATTTCATCATCTTGGAATCTATGGAATTTTTACCTCCCTATGAGTCCTCCCAAATGTGCCATCAAACACCCATGGTCCCAACCTTTAGGTTCTTGGTGTTACTCTACATGGTAACGGAAGTCTCAACTTCACTATTCAATTCTAGTTATCTTTTAGGTGGAATTTATTTCAAATTTCCAAACCATTTATTTATTTACACATTTATTATATCTATGTAATATATTATGTGATTTTTTATTAATATGTGACCAATTCTCCCACTATTTATATTGTTTCCTAAAACCATGTTCCATAGCAGTTATGCTAGATAATTTTCATCTCAAAATACATCTCCTTTTCAAGCATTCTTATGATGTTATTATGTTATTTATTTTATTTTTATTATATATGGATATGTCATTAAATGTACCCCTTATATTATATATTATTTAAGAATTATTAGAGTCCCATTTTTCTCTCGTCAAAATATTTTATGCATTTTCAAGTGACAAAGTTAGGCTACCGAATATTCAAAAGGGATTTCACAACATTGATTTTATTTTGAGTTCCTTTCTTTCATTTTACATTTCCCACCTCCATTCATCCAAATACAATGATATCACCCATACCATAAATTTCATATAATTTTATTGGGGATAATTGATTAATTCTTCATCATCTCTCATTTCCCCTTCATATATACTAGATTTGAAAACACCACCAGTGATGTGATAATTTATCTCATTCAAGGATGACAAGTTTTCAATTTATATTACCATTTTAATTCTTGTCATGAAAACATCTTTGCGGTGGAAAATATATATAATATATAAATTATAACTTATGTTATGTTCTTGAATATTTTTTCATACATGATAATAATTTATAAATTAAAATTAGTTTGTTTTGATCCAAAACTTCCAATAAACCAAAACAATTATTGTGAAAGTTTTATATATTGATTCATATTTACATCAAATAAATAATCATTGTTATAACAATGTAATCTAATAGATGAAAAAATTAAATACAAACTCTATTATGGAACACCATTCTCATATTACATTCATATTCATAGATGTATATAAGTAAACTGGTCTTGAATACCAAGGAAGAAAATGCTTGAAAACAATAAAATTTAACCACTTAAACCCATCAATAAGGCCGTGAATGAACTTAATAAGGATATAATAAACCAATTACATAGATAATAGTTTCTATAAATATTAATTAATTAATTTAATTTGGTTATCCAGAAAACTAATATCAAGTAAAGAACACCATTAGAATTAAGGCAAGGGTGTCTTTATCTCACATCTATTTTTGTGAGATATTCTGTATTCACTACTATTATATGTGTATGGTGTATCTATAATTTCCATTGATTCTTAATATAATTAATCTATTTATATTCATGATATTCAATTTATCATTTAATTATTAATAATTTTGGACATACATCTCCCTTTATTACAATGTTGTATGTATTTTCTACCCGAACCTCCATTTTCATTTGGGTTCCTATTATATTATACTCACCTCAATGATATTATTATTTATTCATATTTAATACTCATACACTATATTTGAATGTTATATATATTTGTTCCAACCATAATCCTACTCTAATTTATGGGGAGTTATTTGTTTTAAATGTATCTTTCAAAAATTCTTCCCGAAATACAAGCCTGATTCATAGAATTTCTCAGATTTTTACCTATTTTAAATTTCACTCTATAATCTAATTTATGCCATTATTACCCTTCTAGAAACACACATTTTAAATTGGATAATCTGTTTTGGTTCATTTATGGTTTTATTAATTCACACATTCCCTTTGTTAGTAAAATATCTTCAATGAATTCCATTACTACACAAAAATGTTTTAATTATTAAGCTTTTATAAAATCACTTTTTACAAGATTTCACATCATGAGAACATAATTTATTACTCAAATTAAATATCACCATCCATGCCATTTTTTCTCTGGGATATACATGTATAAATATAAGATTTTAGGAAAAATACACATGATTTTCTAAAAGGACTACTCCCTATATAGTAAATTTTTTTTCCCATATTACATTAGCATTTATGAAATATATTCCATGTCCACCACTTATTCCATGAATATGTAGTATGTAATTCCATTTGTTAAATCATATCAAGAGTCTCATTATAATCATGATATTCTATGGTATTAGGATTTTAATTTTTCTAAGTGGTATGAGACACCTTGTAATGTTTACGAATTATTTCCTCAAGAATTATTCAATTGTATCATTTAAAAGTATCTTCATTTATATCAAAATCCTGGATAAATATTTTACTTCACGGAGTTGTAACTCTTATGATATCATCTAAAATATATTTTTGAAGTGATTATGAATATTTTTATTGTGGATGTGATATCTTCAATTCCTTTCTCCACATTACTCATAATGGTTTGTTTTTATGTTTAATGATTGGGGAATATTATTTTCATTTCATATTATAGCTTCAATTTGTATATAGAAATTGATTGGGTTCACCCTATTTATATGAGGAATGCATTGAACTTATAAATTCTTGGGTGAGTCTTACTATATCCCCTTGGTTCATCAGTGTGACTCATAAGTCAAACTATGGTCTTGGTAAGAGGCCTTGACAAAATGGTTAATATGCTTTGGCATGAGGCTTTGAAAGTATGGTTATGAAGTCCCGAATTACGCATTCCATCATTAGGAAAATATGTATGATATTTCATGTTGTCATTAGATTAGAATAATACCCATTATTATGTTTTAATATGTCATTATTTATTCATCTCCTATTCCTATAAAAATATGTTCAAACTTATTTTTAATGGCATGCATTTTTAGTTATTCAACATGACTGATGGTTGTGTTAATGAAATATTACTCTATATTTCTTACCCTTACTTAGAATTTGAACTCACCCCTTTCAAATGTTATATTTTTGTAGTACATGATGATGTTTATTTTGGATGACTTTTTGGGGTAAACATATAGTGGTCGATGTTACCATTAAAACTTATATGTTGTATTTAAATTCAAGTTGTAATGTTGAACCTATGTATTTATCTTGTTTCTAAATATACTAAACTAATCAGTATTTCAAGATGTATATTCCTTGTTTATATAAAAATTTAATAAAACAAGGCACCGACAATGAGTAACTGATGTCGAGTTTATATAGTTGGTATCAATGGATGCTTAATAGAAAACTTGGATGATATTTTTAGAAAACGTCCATTAGGAATCAAATCACTATGATTCACATCATTATACACAGACATGCACATCCTATAATTTCTGAAAGTAATATATTATTGGCAACATTATAGAATAAAATCTTTTTCTGAATACTACAAGTGGATGTGGTTCTAGAACAGATGTACCTAGGAGTAATAACTCTGTCATGGTGTTTTGGGCCTAACCCAGGGAAACCAGGTATATGAAAAAAAATCGTTACTGCACATCAGGTTTGAGACTCCCAGGAGATATACTTAGGATAATTCACATTTTTTTCTTACATACCACAATCAAGGATTTATACTTCAATATTAAACAATGGTTACAGTTCTAGGATTTAGGATGTATAAATTTAAGATATGTTCTATACCAATATTTGAGTTATAGAATGGTTATAATTTTATCTTCTAATTTAGAATATAGAATTGATTAGATATGGAGCTTATAAAATGGAATGAGAACGTTAACAATTCATGTGATACAAATAGTAAGACAATTCCTATATCTCTTGGTCGTAATCCCTCATTTAAAAAGAATATAGTCTACCATGTTTCCTCAAAAATGATGAAATCGTATCATGTGTTAAAATTTTATGTGAAAAATTATTCAAGTATTATAGAAATAAATGGAAGATAATAAAGAATATGACAGTAGTGATAAATATGGTGAACGGAATGTAGGGAATGGAGGGTTTTCACACATGTGATAAATGTGGAAGGAATCTCCATAAAAAAATTCTTCAAAGGGATGGTTGTTCATAATATGTGTGGATAAAAAGGAAACCAAGTACATGATATCATGGGAAAAGATAATAATACAAATTTATCATACTTTAACTGAAAGGAGATGGGACACTATGTGAATCAATGTCCCAATCAACAAAGGAGTATACCTTAAATGATGATTCTGGATAATGATATTGTTATGATGCTACGAAAAATGAAGTAGAATGATTAATATGACTAGTAAAGAATCATGTAATTTTATTATTATTTCCTCAATCTACTGTTTATATAAATTATATAATATATTAGGATTGTAATTCAATACATTTTCAATAAGGATTTTAAACCATAAAATGAATGGTGCTAAGAAACAATTTTCGGTGGATTTGTTTTGGAAAATGAATAATAAATGGAAGTAAAACCATAATATAGTTCTAATGATGGTGATATTGGTGATGAAATGACTCATTTGGATAAGTATTGGCTACCTCAAAATAGATTTTTGACATGTCGATAAGTGGTCTATGCTATCATTGATTGATTTTAAAACATTTTTGGATATAAAGAATATATCCAATAGCATGTGTAAGGATGAATGCATATTTTAAATAAGGTTTTATGGTAATTTCAGTTATTACCATATTTTAAGAGGACACATGATAAAAATATTCACATTATTGGAATGTTATTATTTAGAAATGCTTCATATTGTTTGAAATAATGTAGTAGATGAAATGAGAAGGAGATATCATGGAGTTATAAAAAATGAGGATTTTCAAGGACCCCATTAACATGGATTTATAATGGATGGGTATGAGAAATATTAGAATTTATTGGGTCATGATCTATTGTATAGTTAAAGTTATTTTGAAATGGTTTAAGTTGATTATTGAATGATGTTTAGGTGCTTAATGTCTTTACATGATGGTTTGATTATTCATCCATGGACATGTTGTCCAATTAGAATAATTAGTTTTGTTGTAACTGATTCATTTACATTTGAATTATTAAGAGGATATTTTAACGGCATTCCATAGGTGGGTTTCTCTCATGGGAATTTTAAAGTATCAACCATTATCTTTCGAAGTTCAATTTTAGATTTCGAGGAAATTTTTCCTGAGAAGGGATAATGTAACAACCCATGAATTTATAGATATATTTAATATTAAATGCATGAAACACTCAATCTATAATGAAAACCACTTAATTATAACTTTAAAAGTAAATATAATTTTTCTACCTATGGGAATTTAATTTCGATAAAATAACATACATGGTTGCATTCAGTAAGCTATTTAGAGTCTGATAAGACGAAAATAATTATTGTTCAATATTAACATACCCTTATGAATAGTAACATACCCTTATGAATATTTATATGACTATAGAATTAGTAACCTCACTTAAGAAAGTATAAATAAATTATTTGTTCTATCATTTATGTTTTGTGTATAGTTTTTCATTATAATGTAATGAATTTGATAAATTTATTTTTCACGTAAAAATAGTACATTTTAGAGATATTTAAATTATTATATCAAACTATGGGTCTATAATTTATTATAATAATAATAAAGTCTTATAAATTCACTAAAATTTAATTATTAATGGTAAAAAAATCTATTTTTTAAGTGTCAAACGTCTTTCTATGCATTTTACTATGCATTTTGTGTCCGCTGTTATTTTTAATAAATAACTATTTTAAAAGAAAAAATATACAATATTCATATTTAGATTGTTATTATAATGATATAATAAATGTCATTTTTTAATTTTACATGTCAAAATTTGGTTGAGGTGGTTTTTTGGGAGTTTTCCAAAGTACTTTAATTTTTTTTGTGAATAGTAAAAACTCAGTTTTGAGTTTTCAATATGTTTAATAATATAATTAATATTTAATCATGATATAAAAATTATGGTAGACACATGAGTAATAAAATATGATATTATATGTCTTATGTGGCCCAAACCATGTGAAACTACCAAGGGAAAGCCTATGGTTTTGCAATTACAACTAATGAGGTGCCATTGGAAATTAATAAAAAAACACTCTCTCTTTAGTATAAATACCCACTAATTCCATTATCCTAAATAATTAAAAATTAATCATCCTAGAATATATATATATTTTAACTCCCTATGAATCCTCCCAAGGTTCCTTTAATCCTCCACGGTCTAAATCTTTAGGTTGTTCGTGTTACTCTACAAGGTAAGGGAATTCTAAACTTCTCTTTTCCATTCGAGTTCTTTTTTATGTGGTATGTATTTAATTTTTCCATACCATGTTCATATTTAAATTTTATTTAGTCCCTCTTTTATATAAATTTTCCTTTATTAATGGTTTAACCTTGTCCCATAATTTTTAATTTTTCTTCAAACCATGTTGTATAGTCGTTATGCTAAATAATTTTCATCTCAAAATGAATCTCTTTTTCAATCACTCTTATTCTGTTATTATGTTTTAATTTCAACTGGATTATTTTGGGATATGAAATTACATATCCCCATTACATTCCATATTATTTATGAATTATAATATTCCCATTTTTTCTTTAACAAAAATATTTTATGAATTGTTCTGTGACGACGTTAGGCTACGAAATTTTCATATGAGATTTCTCTACTTTTCTTTTATTTCATGTTCCTTTATTTTCATTTTTATTCCTCACCTAATTTCATAAAAATGTTATGATATATTCTGAACCATAAATTTTGTACAATGTTTTCATGATGATGGAATAATTCTTCGACATATCTCATTTCCACTTCATTTATATTAGAAATGAAAACACCATTGGAGATGTGTTAATTTGTCACATTCAAGGACGATGGGTTTTCAATTTCTATTAAAATATTCAACTCTATTCATGAAACCATTATTATGATTGAATCATATTATAATATATATATTATCACTTATGAAATGTTATGGAATTTTTTTCACACATAATCTTAAGTTATAAATTTAAATTATATCCTTGTGATCAAAATACTGCTAATTAACCCAAAAAATTATCATTAATGTTTTATATAATGATTCAAAATCACTCCATATAAAAAAATGAATTTTATAACAACGTAATAATATGGATGTTTAAATATAAAATACAACTTCTATTATAGACAACCATTCTCATATTACAAGTTTATCTGTACATGAATATAAGTAAGTCGATCATGAATACCAACACTGAACATGCTCCCAAATAATAAAAATGAATATATTAAACCCTTCAATAACACCATTAATGAACTTAATATGTCTATAAAAAACATTTAAATAAACAATAGGTTCTATAATAATTAATTAATGAATTTAATTTGGTTATCCAGGACACTATGATCAAGTGATGAACACCAACAGACTTAAGGTAAGGGTTTTCTCAAATCATATCCATATTGGTGAGATAATTAGTATTCACTACTATTACATGTGTTTGGTGTATGTATACTACCAATTTATGATTAATATCATTAATATTGTTATTTTCATGATATTATTCATATAATTTTTCGATTATTAATTTTGTGGAATATGATTCAATTGATTATAATATTGTATGTATTTCCTACCTGATCCTCCATTTTTAAATGGGTTTCCCTTATTCTCTACTAAATTCAGTGATATTATAATTTATTCTTATTTAATATTTATAAATTTTGTTTAAATGTCCAATATATGTTTGTACCATCCATATCCATACTTTCTTGGACAGGGAGTTATATTTTTTTAAAGGATCTTCCCAAATTTCTTCCCTAAATACAAGCTCGATCCAAGTAAAATCTTGGATTCTTAAATATTTTTATGTTCACTATATAATGTTTTTTATTCCCAATATAAATTTATAAAAGAAAAAATTATAAATTAAAAAATCTATTTTGGTTAATTTATTTTTTTATGGAAGAAAAAATGACTTTTCACTTTAAAATATCTTCAATGATTTCCTTAAACCATAATAAAATATTTTAATTCTGAAGCTCCTTTAAAAAAACATTTTACATTATTTCACTTTAGTAGAACATCATTTATGCCAAGAATTTAATTTCAATGTCTTTATCTCTTATTTTACAGTATATACATGTTTATAAATATAATTTTAGGACAAATAAAATTTATTTTCTCAACAAACTATTCTTTCAAATGTAAAAACAATATTTCTCATCTTACATTAACTTTTATGAGATATATGCCTTGTTCACCACTAATTACATGCATGTGGTGTATGTAATTACCATTGGTATATCATATCTAGAGTCTCATTATTATCATTATATTCTAATAGATTATGATTTTAATGTTTCACAATGGTATGGGACACATGGGAATGTTTAAGGATGATTTCCTCAATAAATATTCAATGATATCAATTAAAGGAATCTCATTTATAGAAACATCCTTGTTGATTATTTTAAGTAATTGAGGTTTATATCATATGGTATAATTTGGTATATGTTTCAAAATGAATTCCGACCAGTTTGATTGAGGATGTGCGATCTTGAATACCATTGACCACATTACTCCGAGTGGTTAGTGTTTGTGTTTAAGGATTGGGGAAGGTTATTGAAATTTCATATATATTTTTCAATATTAATGTATATATTTATTACATTCACCATATTCATATAAGGAATTAATTTAAATTAGTATGTGTCGGTTTGATCCCTCTTTATCCCATAGGAGCATCAGTATCTCCCATACGGAAAACTATAGTCTTGGCACGAGGTCTTGAAAAAAAGTATATTTACTGTCTTCTAAAGAGTCCTTGAAGATATGGTTATGAATTCCTGCCTAATGCATTACCTTATTATGAAAATAATAATGACCGTTCATTTGGATCTTTGACAATTTGAAAACCCATGATTATGTTTTATTATGGTTTTATTTATTCGTCTCTTATTCCTGCCATAACGTGTTCAAGTTTATTTCTAATGGAATGTTGTTTTTTTTATTAAACATGACTAATTTTTCGGATTATGATATCATCCATTGTATTTATTACCCATACTGAGCATTTGAGGTCACCACTTTCTCATGTTTCATTTCATCCGGACTTGAATATGTTTATTAGGAATGATCTGTGGGGATAAACAATTTGGGGTGGACGTACCCAATAAAACATATATGTTGTATTTAATTTCATGTTATAACATAAAACATATTTATTTATCATGTTTATAAATCTACTAAAATACACATTCCATATAAATGAATATTCTTTATTTATTTGAAAATGTAATAAAATATGGAACTAACTTCAGGAAACAGGGGTTGGGATCATACACCAGTTCTCAAAGTGTTACCTCTAGGTGGTGAACCAGTTCAATCACCACCAGTGGATTAGAAGTTTGTACCATCAGTACCAACAGAAGAGGAGTGCATGCTGAGTGAGCTCTATTAGTTTTGAATATAGACACCCCTCAGTTTCTAAGGCATCCTTTAACCTCAGGTTTAAGAGGGATGGATTGAGATGTTTAATATAGTTTTTTTCTATTTAGGACACCAGGGGACCAAATTGTGATCCTATGTGTGTGACTTCATCAGGTTTTATTATGGAGATGGTGGAGTAATCCCACACATACTAACGATGATGCGACTCTTTTGTGGAGTATGTTTGAGAAAAACATTAGGGGGGAGTTTTCATTGGTTATACTAAGAGAAGTGTGTTTCTATGATCTTTTTCAGATCTAGTTGGGATGTTTATGGTGGTTTAATATTCATTGATGATCATAAAAAATTCTTTGCACTCTATGGATTTGGTAAGGGATTAGTGCTTCAGAGTAGGTGACTTTGAGTGAGTTTTACGATGGGAAATACAATCTAACAGTGTTCTTATATTAATTTTGACTTATTCTAGAGTGCTCGAGTGAGATTGGGAGGTCAAGAGCTTTTTGGATGAGCAGAGACAACCATGGGTAGTCCAGAATAGGAGGACAATATCAGAAACGGCACATGGATTGATATGTGGGAGACGTCACAGGAGGATCCAATATATGGGATCAACATTCCAGGGCTCTCAGGCGGGAAAAAGTTACCCTAGGGATAGGTGATTCTTCTAATCAGACTGTACATGAAATCTCAATAGGGATTGTCTAACCTATTTGGATGCTAACATAGAGGTGGTGGATAGAAAACCAAGGCAGAGGAAAAGTGAGGAGGAGGAAGTAATACTAGGCAGATGACGTGCTAGAGGATCAGGGAGATATTTATCTGGTGGCAGACTCATTGGAATACTTCCAAACCACTTCGAGGAGGACTTCACCAGGCTTACGGAGCTTGGGGACAGTGTCAGGGGTGTCAAAAATTAGCCGAGGAATATGACCCAAGGAATATAAAGATGATATGAGGTACAATAATTATCGTCTCTACCTTAACATTCATACTTATTTACCCAAGTTATAGTCATTAATTCTTTACCACTTTCCTTTCCCAAACCATTGAGATTCTTATAGAGTCGTTGACTCAACCCTTGCTCTTGGAGACCCCTCTGTAAGGAGAATCGATGTTCACAAATAATTTCTGATAGGGTGATATTACCCTTGAATGTGAGAGTTTCAGTTGAAATCAATTGGTGGCCGCGTCAAGAGCATATGAAGTAATTCTCGTCATGGATTTGCTATCTTATTTACCTTACCAGATTTACAACTTTAAGAGAAGGGTGTGGTGTGTCCGCAGTGCTGGAATGGGGATTTCCTTTGTCAAATAAAATATGAACCATGAAGTACATGACAGATTCAAGAAAAGTGTGGTGCAGATATTCACTCATTTTTTGGCCTTAAATACAATTGGATTATCATATGTTACGATATATTAGTTCCCAGTAGTAGTGGATGTGTATGAGGATGTCTTTCTAAAAGATTTTCCTAGACTACCTCCCCGTAGAGAGATCAACATATGTATTGACTTGCACCCCGAGATAACACTGGTAAACTCACCCTAATATCAGATGGCTCTCATAGAGATTCACGATATAAGGTTGTGCTTTGAGGGTTTATATAGGAAGGGATTCATAAAACACAGTGTTTCACACTATGTGACCCCAGTTATGTTTTCCAAAAAGGTATTCGTGAGTTTGAGGTCGTGAGTAGATTAATGGTTCTTGAACTAGGTAAATACAAAGACCAAGTATCCACTACTAAGGATCGTCAACCTATTTGATATTATATGAGGGGAACAGTGGTTCTAGATGGTTGACATTTGATCAGGTTACAACCAATTACGTGTATGAGAGGGTGATATTCCCAAAAATGGATTCCAGATGCCTCTACGATGATTATTAGAACATGTTGATGTCTTTCGGTTTTTAAAATTCCTCTACTGTGTTCATGGGACTCATGAAATGAATCTTACAACAATACATAGACCAGATCATAGTATTATTTATCAAGGGTATGCTTTTATTCTCTACATTAGGGGAGAAACACGTAAGACACTAGCATATGGTCTTGGACATACTCCAAGATCACCACCATTATTTGAATCTCTCTAGGTTCCATTTCTAGATACAGAGTATCCACCTTCTAGGAGTTGTTCTATCGACACACCGATTTTCATGTGTCCCAGCCATGGTTGTGTCGATGTTCGAATTGGAGCCATCTAGGTGGTTTATAGTGATGAAGATCTTCCTTGGGTTAGAATAATATTATCATAGATTTATTCCATATTTGTCATGGATATCAGCACTACTGAAGGATTTAACTTAAATGTGAAATTTGTTCTTATGGATGGAGAAGTTCCAAAAGTCTTTGCAAAAAATGAGTCAATGTTTGAATAGTACCCTGATCATGTTATTTCTAGGGGAGGGTATCGAGTGTGTAATTTTCTGCGATGCATCAATGACCAGACATGGATTTGTTTTTATGCAGAGATAGTTAGTGATTTCATTTGATTGGCCCCATCTAAGGCCACATGAGAAGAATAATGAACCAATGATCATGATTTTTCAGTATTATCCTTGCATTGATTGTAACATCCCAGGTAAATAATGAATAAAACATTTTCGTATTTATTAATATTTACGAATTAAATATTAATTTTACTTTATAGGGGTTTCTATGTTCGATAGCGTACCTGATACGCAACGATGGGTTCCTTTGAAAACTTACGATGCACACTAGTAATATAATAATATTATTTTAAATGGTAGTTAACATGTAGCCGTTTTATTGGCAGGAATGGATAGAAATAACTAAAATATGATTTTATATGTTTTTATATGTTTTTACATTTATCCAATAAAAGATAAAAGCTTAAAATACGGAAAGAATTCAATTTTAGGCATTTATACCCTAATTTTCACTTAGGGTTCACTTATCACTTTTTGATGGCGAACCGTCATTAAATATAGTTTTGATCAGTCTTATAAATTATATTGGACCAAATATAACTCTTCTATAGAATCGGTACATCAAAATTTACTTTGTGTAATTTTTTGGTATCTTTCCGATAAAGTTCATTTTTTAATGAATAATGTAAAATGTTGTATTTTAATTCAAAACCTCTTTTTAATCTATTTTATTTATATGATTAGATTATCATTTGAATTGGTTTTAAAGTGAAATTAGAAAATATTTTTACCATTAAATCCAATAGTGGTCATTGGAATCTATTTCACTTTGAAATTGGACTTAAACTAGTGGCAATCTTTTGATACTTATTGTTTCATAAAAACACGTTATTTGTCATGACAACGAGAATTAATTATTAAATTAATTAATGTGACTTATATGTTTTGAATTTTTTAAAATAGACTTCATTTTTGAATTCGGAATATCAAATATATCTTAGGGTGAATTTTTGGTATTTTTCTGATAAACGTCAATTTTTGATGAATATTGAAACCACTAAGTGGTACTTATAAAAACTGATTTTTTGTTTAAATGAAATTTTACCACTTCTGTGTTTTGAATTTCAAAAATCCGACATACATGGTTGTCATTAAGAAGTAAAATGTGGTTTAATAAGATTAAAATAATTTTTTGGTGAATAGTAACTCTTAAGTTCTTAATCGCGATTAGAGGTAATTAGTGTAGTTTAAGGTAAGAATAATGTTTTAATAAAATTAAATGACCTAGAAACACGTTCTACCCTCATTTGATGTGTCATGGACGACCAAGAAAATCCATGGGTCAACTTGGGGACCCCATGGAGCCACTTTGGTTGGAAAATGACATAAATACCTTCTATTTAATGTTAAAGTAAAAAATGACACATACATGATGTGTTTTACTAAACCAATTTTTACATGGGGTTACACAAGTCAGAATTTTGACTATAAATATTCATTGGAAATATAAAATTATTTCCTACATCATATTATTTTTTTATAATTTTTAGACATTATATATATTAAATTATTTATGACATCATGATGATGCAGTGATGACCTCATTATTTAACGATTTAAATAAAATGGAAAGATAATGTAATATCTAAGATCTACACATGTCCAAAACCTATTGGATGAGTTTATTTCGAACCCTTATCACCGTATCATAGATTTAAATGAATGTGGGACCTCTTAAATCCGAATATCATTTTAAAATAAAGTGACTTTTCTTTAATTTCCAAGAGTGCCCCTCATCTCCTCTTATAAAAGGCCCCCAACTCTACCTCCTTACCCACACTCTCAAAGTCTTTGGCTCGGCCAAAACCTGCCCATTTTGTCTCTCCAATTCCCTCTCTTACTCTTTGAAGCCTCAATTTGGGCAGAAGTCTTCCCAAGGAAGCCTTTGAGCTCAAACTAAAGGGAGTTACCTGATTTTAAGGTAATGTCTTCTTTTGAGTCCTTTTGTTTTATTTTGCTTCTCCAACCCCCTAAAATATTTTTATACTTTTCTTTTGTAACAAATACAGTATCCTAAATATACTAGGTTGTTTTTATAAGAAATATTCTAGCTACACTTACACACACCTACATCTAATGGTTAAAGAACATACTGTTTCCATGGATGGTGAATTTCTGCCTCATGAAACGATGATTGTTCAATCTTCTTTTAAACACCTTTAATGTTGGACATTAAGATGTCGCTCTATTTATATATGATATATATTATTTTTATGTTTCCCTTATGATTCTGTATTTTTCATTTGTGGTATACCTTTATGGTTTCCATTTTGGGTAAACGCGATATATTTATTTAAGGAAGTGCGGACTACCGCCCCCTCAAAGTGATTTGATTCGTTAATGCCATATGTGGGACGTATAAAGGATGTATTTAAAGTTATTATATATGATGTTATACTGTAATTATAATATACCTCTATATCATTATTATTTATTTCCATTAAATTATGAGATAGAAATGAAAGTAGCGTTCATGCGTACGTACGACTTACCGTCTCCATGAACGGTGCATTTCATTTCTTATCCCAAAATGTAATGTACTATTAAAAGTACATGTATATAATGGATATATATGATGAATGATAAATCTAAATTATTAATATAATTCTGGAATTAAAATATACATACCTCTCATTTAGTTTTAATTCCATTAATATGACAATGAAATGAAAGTAGCGTTCTTGCGTACATACGGCTTACCGTCTCCATGAACGATGCATTTCATTTCTTACCTCTAAATGATTATGTAATATTATAAATACATGTATATTCTGAATATATATGATATATATGCTATCCAAATCAGGAATTTTGTTCTGGATATAAAGAACCTTTGACCAGACGAAAAACATGTAATTGTAAGAAGTCCACTTTAGACTTAAGAACCAAATATCGACAAAACAAACATTATTAACTTCAATGGTTACAAAATGTTTATAACATGGAAAATAAGTGATATAAAAGGAATAATGAACTTTAAAAAGGTTCTTAATCAAGTAGAAATTAACTCAAGTTTATTATTCAGGATGTTAAAGAACGATCGAGTCAAGTCGGACCCGAGGTAAGGGACTTCGTCCCAATCTCCTTTCATTGAGGAATATTTCATTTTATACACAAATTTCTTTTATATGGTGTTTAAACCCCTTTAACTTTTACTTTTATACAAAAGGATTATTTTTCTACGAAGAGTTTTACAAAACGACAAAAAATAATGTTTCATTTAATGTACGCAGTGACACCGACCTTTTCTGCCGCCACGAGTATTATTTGGTCTTTGGCTTCCTGAACAAGCCGTAATGTTTTTTTAATGAAATAAATACCATATACTCTTTTATGTATTTTTGTATTGAAAATGGTTTTTATAATGGATTTGTTATGTCAATATATTTATGTGATATATTGTGATCAAAGTGTGGAAATGTTTTCTTTCCATTATATTTGTTTTATGACTTATGATTTTATAATGGTACTTGGACATTTGATGGGTGGTTACGTGATGAACCATATCACGGGTGGTGCCGTGAATACCAGGAAAGGTGTTCACGTTATAACCTCCAATTCATTGGGTATGGAATTCGGCCGTAAGGGTATTCCATTAAGTTTGAATGGAAGTTGGTCGTATGGCTATTCTATTAAGTGATATGTGTTGAAGTGGATCGTATGGTTATTCCACTTAAGTATGTTTATGTCCCAAGTTACCTTTATATATGTTATGTGTTCTTTATATGGGTTTTATGGTAATCCTTTGGTTACAAAAAGGTAAGTAATGATACTTTATTCATTGAAGAGTTTTTACTACTTCATGAAGGTGACTGTATTACTTTGATAAAGTATACATGGTTTACTTGATATTTGAAAAACTAACAGTTTTCATTCTTTGTGTATCCCTTACTGAGCTTTTTATGCTCACCCCAAGTTTTTTTGAAATGTTCTTCTCAAGACATAATGTGGAATAGGGTCAAGGATTGGATCAAGGGAAAGTCATGCTATATAAAACATGGAACTAGACATGTTTCTTTTTAAGAGTTTTTTCTTATTTTATGGAATCTTAGTAGAAGTGCCTACTTTGTAATCTTTTGAGATGTAATATTTATGTTCTAATTCTCTATAACTCTAAACCTGAAAAGATCCTCAATTTGAATTATTCATTTAATTCAATTTTAAGTATGGTTTAAGGTCGGGGCCTTATAGTTGGTATCAGAGGTCGGTTTAGACATCATTAGGAGTTAGATAATCGTTAAATCATAAGTTAATTTACGGTATGATGGAAATGATCTAGCATTTAAATATTACCATGTCGCTTCGCCTAAGATATTTCTGTGTTAAGAATGGTTTTTCGTAGAGGAAAAAGAACAGATATTCAGGGAAGGCATACAGAGGGAAATGAACTTTCAAATCAGAATCCTGAGATTGTCAGAATCAGAACTAAACAGTTTGTTGCAGTGATGGCTCAGTTGACTCAGGTGAAAAATGTTGGTTGTTTTTATTGATGATATTATGGTGTTTTCTAAAAGTAAATAGGAGCATGAAAGTCATTTAAGGGTTATCTTTCAAACCATAAAAGAAAAGAAAATATATGGAAAATTCAGCAAGTGTGAGTTTTGGTTACAACAAATTTCTTTCCTGGGTCACCTTGTTTCAAAAGATGGCATAACTGTTGATCCTGCTAAAACAAAAGTTGTTGAAGAATAGACAAGACCCACAAATGTAACTAAGATCTATAGTTTTATTGGTTAGGCATGTTACTACCAATGTTTTTTTGAAAAATTTTCACGGTTATCTAGTACAATGACTGAGCTAACTCAAAAGGGTGTTAAGTTCATCTGGACAAAAGAATGTGATGATTGTTTTCAGGAGTTGAAAAGAAGATTGGTGAATGCTCCTGTTTTGGCACTTCCTTCCAGGAATGGTGAGTTTGTTATATACAGTGATGCTTCGTTAAAGGGACTTGGTTGTGTCCTTATGCAGAATGATCAGGTAATTTCTTATGCTTCACGTCAGTTGAAAACTCATGAGGTAAGTTACCCTACACATGATTTGGAAGTAGCTGCTATTTTTTTTTCTTTAAAAATTTAGAGGCATCATTTTTATGGAGTATAGTGTGAAATCTATAATGATCACAAAAGTTTAAAGTATATATTCACTCCAAAAGAATTGAACAAGAGACAGAGGAGATGGCTGGAATTAATCAAGGATTATGATTGTACAATTCACTACCATCTGGGAAAAGAAAATAAAGTGGCCAATGCTTTGAGTCAAAAAACTAATGCTTCATTAACCATGCTATGATTGGAACGAGATCCTTTGGTTTTTGATTTGATGAACTTTGGCATAGAATTTGTTGGTGCATGATGTCCTTCTGTTTTGTTTCAGGTATCCGTGAGATCATCTCAATCAGGCAGAATCAAGCAAGCACAGAAGCAAGACAGTGAGTTGCAGAAAAAGGTAGATCTGGTAAGTTTCCTAAATTTAACATTGATAATGATTGTGTTTTTAGGATTGGGAAGAGATTATGTGTGCCTTGTGATTCACAATTGAAGAATGAGTTGTTATATGAGGCTCATAGTTCCCCATTTTCAGTTCATCCAAGCAGTACTAAGATGTACAGAGATCTGTGAGAGTATTACTGGTGGGATAGAATGAAAAGGGATATTGCTGATTTTACTGTGAAGTGTTTGACTTGTCAGTAGGTTAAAGCAGTGTGGCAGTTACCGAAAGGGATGCTTCAGCCTTTACCAGTTCCTGAGTGGAAATGGGAGAATATATCCATGGACTTCGTTGTGGGATTACAGAGGACATCTCCAGGTAATAATGCAATCTGGATTATTGTTGATCGCTTGACTAAATCTGCTCATTTCCTTGCTATACGAGATAATTTTCCCTAGATCAACTTTCCCGTTTGTATCTTAAAGATATTTTCCGGTTACATGGAGTTCCTCTCTCCATTGTATCTGACCGTGATCCCAGGTTTACTTGTATCTTTTGGAAAGGCCTTCAGAAGTCGTTGGGAACTAAATTAAATTGTAGTACAGCTTTTCATCCTCAATCAGATGGGCAGTCGGAACGAAAAATTCAGACCTTGGAGGATATGCTACGAGCTTGATCGATGGATTATCAGGGAAGTTGGGACCAACATCTTTCTTTGGTTGAGTTTTCTTATAATAACAGTTTTCATTCCAGTATACAGATGGCACCATTTGAGGCATTATATGGGAAGCGGTGTCGAACTCCAGCATTTTGGGATGATGTGGGTGAAAGGAATCTGATGGGACCAGAATTGGTTGAAGAGATGGCAGAAAAAGTTCAGTCGATTCAGAAACACATGAGAATAGCTCAGAGCAGGCAGAAGAGTTATGTGCATAACCGGAGGAAGGATCTATCTTTCGAGATAGGTGATCATGTCTTTCTCAAGGTTTCTCCATAGAAAAGTTTGATGAGATTCGGTAAGAAAGGAAAGCTGAGTCCAAGGTTCATTGGACCATATGAAATTTTGGAAAGAGTTGGATCAGTTTCATACAGAGTGGCATTACCTCCGAGTTTATCTCAGGTACACAATGTTTTTCATGATTTGATGCTGAAAAAGTATATGCCAGATCCATCACATGTTTTGAGTCCATAAGTAGTTCAACTGGAAGAGAACCTATCTTATGAGGAACAGCCGGTCAAGATTCTTGACCATAGGGAGCTAGTGGTACGAAATAAGGTAATACACTAGGTAAAGTTTTTGTGGAAATACCATATGGTTGAAGAGGCAACGTGGGAATCCATAAATGCTATGAGGGATAAATACCCCCACTTATTTTGATAAGTGAATAAAATTGCGAGGACGCAACTCCCAAAAGGGGGGAAGGATGTAACATCCTATGTAAATAATGAATAAAACATTTTCATATTTATTAATATTTATGAATTCAATATTAATTTTACATTAAAGGGGTTGCTATGTTCGATAGCGTACCCGATACGCAACGATGAGTTCCTTTGAAAACTTACGTTGCACACAAGTAATATAATAATATTATTTTAAATGGTAGTTAACATGTAGCCGTTGTATTAGTGAGAATGGATATAAATAACTAAAATATGATTATATAGGTTTTTAAATGTTTTTACATTTATCCAATAAAAGATAAAAGCTTAAAATATGGAAAGAATTCAATTTTAGGCATTTATACACTAATTTTCACTAAGGGTTCACTTATCACTTTTTGACGGTGAGCCGCCATTAAATATAGTTTTGAACAATCCTATAAATTCTATTGGACCAAATATAACTCTTCTTTATAATCGGGACATCAAAATTTACATTGTGTAAATTTTTGGTATCTTTCCGATAAATTTCATTTTTTAATGATAGTGTAAAATGTTGTATTTTAATTCAAAACCTCTTTTTAATCTAATTTATTTATATTATTAGATTATCATTTGAATTGGTTTTAAAGTGAAATTAGAAAATATTTTTACCATTAAATCCAATAGTGGTCGTTGGAATCTATTTCACTTTGAAATTTGACTTAAACTAGTGTCAATCTTTTAATACTTATTATTTCATAAAAACAAGCTATTTGTCATGACAACGGGAATTAATTATTAAATTAATTAATGTGACTTATATGTTTTGAATTTTGTAAAATAGACTTCATTTTTTAATTCGGAATATCAAATATAACTTGGTGTGATTTTTTGGTATTTTTCTGAAAAACATCAATTTTTGATGAATAGTGAAACCACTAAGTGGTACTTATAAAAACTGATTTTTCGTTTAAATGAAATTTTACCACTTCTGTGTTTTAAATTTCAAAAATCTGACATAAATGGTTTTCATTAAGATGTAAAATGTGGTTCAATAAGATTAAAATAATTTTTTGGTGAATAGTAACTCTTATGTTCTTAATCGCGATTAGAGGTAATTAGTGTAGTTTAAGGTAAGAATAATGTTTTGATAAAATTAAATGACCTAGAACCATGTCCTACCCTCACTGGATGTGTCATTTCTGACCATGAAAATCCATGGGTCAACTTGGGGACCCCATGGAGCCACTTTGGTTGGAAAATGACATAAATACCTTTTTTTAATGTTAATGTAAAAAATGACACAAACATGAAGTGTTTTACTAAACCAATTTTTACATGGGGTTATACAAGTCATAATTTTGACTATAAATAGTCATTGGAAATCTAAAATGATTTCCTACATCATAGTATTTTTTTTTATAATTTTATACATTAAATAAATTAAATGATTTATGACATCATGATGATGCAGCGATGACCTCATTATTTAACAATTTAAATAACATGGAAAGATAATGTAATATATAAGACCTAAACATGTCCAAAACCTATTGGATGAGTGGATTTCGAACCCTTATCACCTTATACTCGAATTATATCAATGTGAGACCTCTTAAATCCGAATATCTTTTTAATATAAAGTGACTTTTCATTACATTCCAAGAGTGCCCCTCCTCTCCTCTTATAAACGCCCCCCACCTCTACCTCCTTACCCACACTCCAATGCCTTTGGCTCGGCCAAACCCTACCCATTTTGTCTCTCCATTTCCCTATCTTACTCCTTGAAGCCTCACTTTGGGCAGAAGTCTTCCCAAGGAAGCCTTTGAGCTCAAACCAAAGGGAGTTACCCAATTTTAAGGTAATGTCTTCTTTTGAGTCCTTTTGTTTTATTTTTCTTCTCCAACCCCCTAAAATCTTTTTATTCTTTTATTTTGTAACAACTACAGTATCCTAAATATACTATGATGTTGTTATAAGAAATATTCTAGCTACACTTACACACACCTACATCTAATGGTTAATGAACATATTGTTTCCGTGGATGGAGAATTTCTGCCTCACGAAACGATGATTGTTCAATCTTATTTTAAAAACCTTTAATGGTGGTCATTAAGATGTCACTCTATTTATATATGATATATATTATGGTTATGTTTCCCTTATTCTTCTTTATTTTTCATTTGTGTTATACTTTTATGGTTTCCATTATGGGTAAACACGATATCTTCATTTAAGGAAGTGCGGACTACCGCCCCCTCAAAGTGATTTGATTCGTTAATGCCATATGTGGGACATATAAAGGATGGATTTAAAGTTATTATATATGATGTTAAAATGGAATTATAGTATACCTCCATATAATTATTATTTCTTTCCATTAAAGTATGAGATAGAAATGAAAGTAGCGTTCATGCGTACGTACGTATTACCGTCTCCATGAACGGTGCATTTTATTTCTTATCCCCAAATGTAATGTACTATTAAAAGTAAATGTATATAATGGATATATATGATTAATGATACATCTAAATGATAAATATAATTCTGGAATTAAAATATACATACCTCTCATTTAGTTTTAATTCCATTAATATGACAATTAAATGAAAGTAGCATTCATGCGTAGGTACGACTTACCTTTCCATGAACGGTGCATTTCATTTCTTACCTCTAAATGATAATGTAATATTATAAATGGATTTATATGCTGGATATATATGATATATATTCTATCCAAATAAGGAATGTCATTCTGGATATAAATAACCTTTGACCACATGAACAACATGTAATTGTAAGAAGTCCACTTTCGACTTAAGAACCAAATATCGACAAAACAAACATTATTAACTTAAATGGTTACATAATGTTTATAACATGGAAAATAAGTGATATAAAAGTAATAAATAACTTTAAAAAGGTCCTTAATGAAGTAGAAATTAACTCAAGTTTATTATTAAGGACGTTAAAGAACGATCGAGTCATGTCGGACCCGAGGTATGGGTCTTCGTCTCAATCTCCTTTCATTGAGGCATATTTCATTTTATACACAATATTCTTTTATACAGTGTATAAAACCCTTTGACTTTTACTTTTATACAAAAGGAATCTTTTTCTATGAAGCGTTTTACAAAACGTCAAAAAAGAATGTTTCTTTTAACGTACGCGGTGACACCGACCTTTTCCGCCTCCGCGAGTATTATTTGGTCTTTGGCTTCCTGAACTAGCTGTAATGTTTTTTTTTAAATAAAATAAATAACATATACTCTTTTATGTATTTTGGTATTGAAAATGGTTTTTATAATGGATTTGTTTTGTCAATATATTTATGTGATATATTGTGATCAATGTTTGGAAATGTTTTCTTTACATTATATTTGTTTTATGTCTTATGATTTTATAATGGTACTTGGACATTTGACGGGTGGTTACGTGAAGAACCATATGATGGGTGGTTCCGTGAATACCAGGACGGGTGGTTACGTTATAACCTCCAATGCATTGGGTATGGAAGTTGGCCATATGGCTATTCCATTAAGTTTGTATGGACGTTGGCCGTATGGCTATTCCATTAAGTGATATGTGTGGAAGTCGGCCGTATGGTTATTACACTTAAGTATGTTTATGTCCCAAGTTACCTTTATATATGTTATGTGTTTTTATATGGATTTTATGGTAATCCTTTGGTTACAAAAAGGTAAGTAATGATATTTCATTCAGTGAAGTGTTTTTACTACTTCATGAAGGTGAATGTATTACTTTGATAAAGTATACATGGTTTACTTGATGTTTGAAAAACTAACAGTATTCATTCTTTGTGTATCCCTTACAGAGCTTTTTATGCTCACCCCAAGTTTTTTTGAAATGTTTTTCACAGGACTTAATGTGGAATAGGGTCAAGGATGGGATCAAGGGAAAGTCATGCTATATAAAACCTGGAACTAGACATGTTTCTTTTTAAGAATTTTTTTATTTTGAGGAATCTTAGTAGAAGTGTCTACTTTGTAATCATTTGAGATGTAATAGTTTTGTCCTAATTCTCTAAAACTCTAAACCTAAAAAGATCCACAATGTGAATTATTCATTTAATTCAATTTTAAATATGGTTTAACGTCGGGGCCTTATATTGATGATGCATCAACACTACCTGATGGGAGAGCGGTTTGTCATATATTTTGTCCAAAATAGCCAAAATATATTGTCTCAAAAAAGTATTTGAAACTTTTGAATATTTTATGGGCATAGTATTTCCATGATTATTACTTTGAAATCATCTATACTCCTAGGGATGGGAAGATTGGGGCTAGTGCTCTCAATCAATGATTTAGATCACATTTTCTAAGTGAGGCTTTAGAATAGTTATCCTCACAATAGATATCACTTGTGTATAGAGATGATAGAACTATACATTAGTCATTGTTTGTCACCCCTCTACTATTATAAGGAGTCAGGGAGGAACAACAGGTGGATTTTTACTCCAAATCGTTACGTTCTCACATATCCATAGGAAAAAAATCATTATGGATATTTTCAAGCTAGGCATCACATCTTCATTTTTAGAGAATGCACATTTGTACAAAGGGAATTGTTGGATAAGGGTTTGATGGAGTTTTATACACCACCCATGTCAGTATATCCTATACTGGAAAAAGTGTTGTTGGACAACTGATATCAGAATTTGTTGATTGGAATAATTAAGGGAATGGAAACAATCATTATTGATGCCATATGTTCTAGGAGGTGATGTCTGAGCACCATGTTCGGGTGGTAATTTCCCTCACTATGGATGTGCTAGCGTGTATTTGAGATGGAAAATTGATTGACTTTATGATGGGTTTTACATGAATGTACCAGAGACACTATTCTATATTGGTGATCTTTGACTAACTCACCTAGTCGTCCCTCATCCTTGCTATCAGGGAGCAGTATTCAATAGAGAGCTTGGTATGCCTCTACATGTATGAGATAGTTTGGCTTCAAGGTGTCACACTTAATAAAGATTCAAACATTTAAGAACAATTCACTTCTTAGTTGTAGAGTGGATAGTTGGGGCGTTTGGGACTCAGTTACGTATGAGCAAAGCGTTTCATCCACAGATAGATGGATAGATAGAGAGGACCATTCATGTATTATAAGATATGTTTCAGGACTATATCTTGGACTTTTTTCATATTTGGGATGACCACCTACCAGTAGTGGAGTTTTCATTCAACAACACCTAGAAATACTCCATCAGAATGGCCTTAATAGAGGATTTATCTTAGGGACCATGATGGTCACCACTTTTTAGGACTGAACCATGAGATTCATCACTCATGGTTCTAGATTCGGAGTGAGATGCTAATGGAATGTGTAATATCTTCCAAGAGATGATGAAAACTAATCAGAGCCTGAAGAAAATTATTTTTGAAAAATGGAGGAGCCCATGGTTTTTCGATGAGGGAGACCCCGTATTCCTTCGTGTATCAGTGTGATGAGGTTTGTATAGATTTGGGAGGGGTGGAACGTAGTCTTTTAGGTCCATCGTCACTTCCCATATACTGTGTATGGTTGTAAAAGTGGCATACCACCTCGTTCTACCATCATATATGCACTGAGAACAAGATACCCTCCATGTTTCATAGTTTAGGAGGTACGTGCATGATCTGTCACACATCATTGTTTGGGGAAAACTGGATACCGATGATGGAGTAAAATTTTCTGAGTACCCAGTGAAGATCAAGGTTTTATAGGGGTGGATCGTTCCAAGGTGAGTGATTCCCTTGTTGTATATCTGATGGGTTCTCGAGATTCTTCAGAAGAGTACATGAGAGCAGGAGACTCAAATTCTTGGGTAGTACCCACATCAGTTTGAGTAGCCTTTTGTTACAGATTTTTAGGGACATAAATCCATAAGTTGTGTATAATGTAATATCTAAGGTTTTACAATATTTATTTTTATATATTATCTGGAATTATTTCTAGATGTGGATTTGTGAAGAATTTTGATTCTGAGGCCCGAGTGCCAATATTAAATGTTTGAAATAAATTAAATGTTTAAATAGCGCACACGAGTGATTTTCCAGATAAAGTGGAATAACATTTAAATAGGTTCCCAGATCAGAGGTATAAGGGAACCATTTCATTTAGAGCAGTGAAAGTACCTAAGTGGATGCCTAACATTTACCAGTGCGGGTTGACTATAAATGTTAATTTTTGGACATTTCAATGGAAATAAAATAAATTAATAATTCACTTTATTTCAAAAGTTTTAGTGATGTAGTGTGAATTTTTATGGTTTCAAATAAGTAGAATCATATGGTTTGGATCATAACCCTAGAAACCACCATTTGATGATCTATAGATTTCATGTGGAGCCACCATTAGATAATTCTCGATGAACGATGATGAAATACATCATGTGGATCGTTGCGGATCATGATTTGATCTCACCAAAGACAACAACAAATCAACCCATCATCAAAGATTGAGGTAGGGGTTGTAATTTCTATTGTTTTTCCTTATTCTTGTACCGAAACGACGAACACAGATCATCCCATGAATAGGATAATCCATAGATTGTTTGTTCTTGTGAGAGGTTATGATAATCATGTTTTTTCGGAATCAAAATCAAATTTTGTTTATTCTACTTGATCCTTATTACGCGAGAAGATAAAAATTGTAACAAACAATTGTGGAGTTTTATTCTTATAATATTTATATGAATTTGTCTCACTATTAACCACAGATGTTCTTCATTCATTTTAGGGATATGAAAATTAGATCATTTTGCATCCATTTTGCAACACAATTATCCCATATCTGAGATCCGTCTTCAAGATGACCTATTGATGGTGAGATGATGATGGTGAAAGAATAATCTACAATTTTTAGATGAAATCATTCTTCGATAGTTCTTCATGTAAATGATTGAAATTAGTTTTTGGGATCAATCATATAGTTGAAAATTACAAAATGGGCATTTCCATGAAGGGATATCCCACGATCTTATTTTTCAAGGCATTTGAATCACAAGATCAATAATTGAATATCACGCAAGGAATGATAGCGAAGATGTGAAATTATGGAAAATGATGAATAATATGACTTGTTATTAGAAGAACATACCATGTGGGGATGGCTCATCAGTAGAAATGGTTCATCATTATGGAAAGTGATGGAACAACTTGTGACCCTTGTCACATGGCATGTGTTTCATCTTGGGTAATCATCTTGTATCTTAGATGATACGTAGAAAAAGGTGGATTATACAGTATGGACTCCACCACATGACCATACTAGGCTGGTTGCAGGAGTTATCCCATGTACCGGTACACAAGTTGACAAAAATGGATAGAAGATGCGTACAGGCACATGGACAGCATACATAGAGATTCCCACAGATAGTAAGAATCATCTATTTACTCTTATACATTCACTGTATATCTTTTTATAAATGAAATGTTCTTTCAGAAATAGATTATTGATCATGGGTAGTACCTGGGTTCAAGGAAACTGCATGTGACTCTTCTATAACTCATTTAATTTTCTTCAAAATGGCTCGATCTCCATTTGCACCATATAGTGGACATGTCTTAGTTTGGGATAGTGCCCCATATGCTCATTCCGATGAAGTTCATGTATCATTTATATACCCTAGAGTATGACCCCTTTAGGATATCTTTCTTGATATAGGTAGGAATCCCCTCACAGATTCCCATAATGAGATCCTCTATCCATTCCTGACAATTGCTAGATTTAGGTATAATTGAAACAAATATTACCAAACATTGATCATCTACATAGAATGTGAATCTAGATGAGTCGTGGAAGATTCCAAGGCCAACACAGTGATCCTAATCTGTGTGTCACAATATTTCCCCACAAATGAGTGATTTCTCCTTAAATAAGTGTATATGTTTTCTTTACATATATATTTGTGCGTCTAGACATATTTTAAATCATACCAAAGAACCATACATATTATATGGACATCATCAGGGTTATGAGACTCTGTGTTGAGTTGTCTTGGATGAGTTATTTGTGGATCCATCGAACTGTATCCCGAGCGTGGGTATGCAGGTCGTTGTGACATTGCTCAATACTACGGGTCTGGATTTTGAGTATATCTAGTTATTTCTATTGATATTTTTTTAGACATAAACTATTTAGAAATGACTATAACGTTACTTTGTGTATTTCATTGTGATTTCTGGTGTGTCCTACCGAGTATTGTTATACTCACCATTGCACGGGCTTTGCCTGCACATGTCGTGTCTTGTGTAGACGAGCTGCCTTTTAACATAGTCAAGGGCAGACTAGGACCGAACTGAGTTCTTTGAGCCTCCCTACTGGCGAAGGTGTTTCTTTTTCATCGATAACCAATCCCAGTGCTATATTTGTTTTACAGTTTGGACTATGCATCTAGTAAACTCTTTATTTTTTTGGGGTTGTATTCTAGCCCAATGTACTTTTCCACACATTACACTGCATTGTACTCTCTTTTTGGGGTTTAGTTATGTGAATTCATTTAGTTCCTTAGTCTTTTTTATTGTTCATAATTTTTTGTCTAAGAGATTTGTGTGTGTGTATAAATGTACATAGAGAATTACTCCTGTGTTAGGGATATGCCTACTCGGTGCTAGTCACTAGCCCCTATCATGTTATAGGGGGACTTGGGTAGTCATGGTGCGAGCCCCACTGGGATATGTCATGACTATTTACATTTCATTCCCATTCAAGATACACTATATTTAGATCCGATCGATTGACAATATCTAATTGAGACAATATTGATACATGGAGTGGATATCTCCATTTGTATTAGATATTGATATAAGGATCACATCTAAATTTTATAAAGTAATTTATAAGTTATTCAGTACCAAATTTAATTTCAATAAATATATTCATCTAGAATATGAGGGATAGTTTGTATTGTGATAGAAATCAAGGATGAAATTCACTATTCAGGGTCAATGGAGTATTAGAGAAGTTGGAACCAAAATCAATATTTTTATGAGTTTTCTTAAAATAATAATGTTCTTTCAAGTATAAAGATTATAGAATCTATGTAAATATAAGAAATGTGTGGTTGAAAAACTACTTTTTTGGATTATGTAAGAGAAATATGGTAAATGCGAAAATAAATTTTAGATGAAAAGTATATGAAGGTGAAATTGATTCAAAAATATATTATAGCGACTCCTTGTATGAAGAAACATTATTTAGATAAGTGGAGAAAATATCATTCATTCATTGTAAATGATTTTTTATTTCTAAATGTTTCCCCATGCAGCAGTGTTATATGTATTCATAATAAAGGGTAGCTACATCCAAGGATAATTTAACAATATGAAATTCTTTTGAATTTTGGATCATTTTTCTACCAAGTGGGTTTTCCTTTGATTTTATCTAAAGTGCACAACATATTTCATGTTCGGATGTTAAGGAAGCATGTTCTAGATTCATCAGATTTATTAAGCCAATAAGAATTTACCTCCCAGATAAAAAAGTTATTTGGAAGTTTTTATTCTGAATCTTGACCTTAGATAACATATTTTATGGAAAAAGGTTTTTCAGCATGTTAATTTGTTTTGTAAAACTCATATAGTTTAAGAGGAAACATTAGAGTTTGAAAATGTCATCAGAGGACTATATACCCACCATTTTAATCAGTGAATAAAATTTTCAGGATTTTATATAATGTTGTGGGATGGAAATTACAACCTTATTATTGAAAGAATACAAAATTTAATTATTATTAATATAAATTATATTATTTTATTAATTATAACCATATGTAATAAAAAATATTTTTAAATAAACTATAGTAACATAAGGATTTATTTAAAATATTAATTTATCAATTTAGAAATTTGAATATGATCATTTGAATATCATTTTTCTAATTATAATAGAGAACATTAATCTGGGTGAAATATATGGATTTTTCAAAAAATATTCATTTTTCAGTGAATACATAAAATACGGATAAAAAAAATATTTTCATTTCATTAATATAACTATATGGATTTTATAAATTGGTATTCAATATAATATCATGTAACAAATTATATATTTAGTTATGAATCATCCACCAAATTACTTTAAAATCAAATTCTATTAATTTTTTTGTATAATTTTTTTTCTGTTTTAAAAAATAGTTTTTCTAAAAACAGTTTTAAAATCCATAATTTTATTACATTTATATTAAAAAAATAATCTAAAATCGACAATTTTTAATTAAAATTTTAATTTATATATCATAAAATTAAAATGTAGTTTTATATAAATATTAGTAATATTAATTACGTTACAATCGAATTATATGTTTCTCAAAAAATATAGTGGTACAAAATGATTTTTTTTCGTGCATATACAAGATTAATTTTAAATTAAAATTTCACCAACTACATCTATCCAAGATTCAATTATGTATAACAAAAAATATCACTGATAAAATATAAAGTTCAATATACAATTTTATACCCACAATTGGATTGAACCATATTATTTCTTCGAAAATAGATTCGGGGTTCCCTAAGAAAAAACAAAATCATGAAAAAAATCATATCGATTAGATCAACCAACTAATTCTTAATCCCAATTATCTACAAAGGTGTTTTATGATAAAAGGATATTTAAATTGGACATGTTCCTAAACTAGATCAAACATAAACTCTATCTACATATTTTGATGAAGGTCATATATAGTAACACAGAAATCATGAAGAAAATCCTTAAAACGCTGGTAGATTACCCGTAATATAATATCCATCAGGTTTATTTTCACCGATATATGGAAAAATCATAATATCGTGGTTGTAATGACTTACATGACCACACCCCAGATCCTAATCTTCCACGAGCAGCTGTGAGTTATAATCAATATCAAAGAGAAATAATTTAAGGTAATATTACATCACTACCTGACGTGGAAAAAAAAATCCATCGAGATGGTGAATTTAAATAGATATTGATCATAAATGAAAAAGAACCAAATCTTGATATGTAGTGGATATCTACATCAATCAAGAAGTCCACCCAATCCCATTCAATTTACTATTTATACGAGGTACACCCAACTCTATAATAGAGTATATGAATACAATTTGGTGTTTATAAATATCCACAAAATGGAAAGTTATAAACAAGTGTGAGGAACTTGATTTAATTAAATAAGTTTCACCTGAAGATGAAATAATTATGTTACCTCTCACTTTTGTTGGATCTGAATCTGTATGCAATGAAATATGTTTTATCACATTATTATAATTCACTCCTACGGGCAATGGATATATAACAATAGTATTTCAATAATCTAACTACACCATAATATTTTATACACATGAATATTTTTTAACTCAATTGGGTTTACACATATACATACAAAAACAAAGTAGATTTCTCTAACATCGACAACTATTACACCTCTAAATATGTCGGTAACCAAAATGTGGGGTGTTAATGACCTCTCCATGCTTATAGAAATTCATGGATACACTACTAGGAATAACTAAAGCTATAGTATAGGAACAATACTAGGAACCACACCCACCACTCATTCAATGATCATGCTACTTCATCCTCATCACCTGTATGCCACTAATTATTCAACTAAGATGAAGAGAATAGGAAGAATATTTAAACATTCAAACCATATCCATCTCTTCCATTATTTCCCAATATAATTACTCCACATTTATCAAATTAATAGTTATAAACACATGTGATTTTATTTCCATTCCCAAACCCTATGGGTTCTTCTAAGACTTTTTATAGTCATTCATTACTAACTCTGGTGCAAACTGATCCATCTACATGATATAATTGATATATTTTGACACTAAAAACTCCCCCATATTTATAATGATGATGTCTAGATACATCTCCATCAAAAGGTGAAAAATAAAAATATATTTAGATATTTTAGTCTTGAAACCCTTCTAGTAAAATGCCAAATTTCTTTCGGTAGGTACTAAATAATACATCCATCACTCGTTTGGACCCTAAATAATGCAGAATACACAATTCACATTACTATTCAGATATGTTTCTAAGAAGTTGAATATTAGATCAATATTTTCATGATTTTCCTCTTCCTCTTGAGTATCATTCATACCCCTAATTCTCAATGTCTTATTACATATGAACTCATGTGATTCATATATTTCACATCATACTCTGAGATGTAACTCAACAATTACATTATATTATTTTTGTAAATCTCTGTCAACAACAAATAATTCCTACACTATATCCTTGGAAAGATTCTATTCTAGAAGAAGATTCAGTTGAGGAGATTCCATTTCACCCTCTCGATGAACTAATAAATGATTTATCAGATTCATACACCTCTATAAAAAAATTAAATTATATGATAATATTATTTGAAATTATTAGTTCAAACTACAAAACAATATGTAAAAAAATGTCTAAGATCAGGTACTCAAAATAGGTAATTAGAATCTTAAAATCACATGGAAGCATGAGTTTATTTTTTGAATGAGCTGGGTAATAAATTACCAAAACCAACTTTGAATACCTAAAAATGACATATATTGTCTAAAAAAATCCACAAACTAAGAAAAAACCCCATTTATATTAAAAATAATTTTCAAATATGAACAAGATACCCTATTAATTTGATAGATTCTATAAACCGTCAGATACCCTAAGGGCATTTTTTCTCCAAATGAGATGGATAATATTACCCTGGAATAAAAAACAACTGGGTGGAATAATTTCACTCAACCTCTTTAATACAACATGGAATAAAAATATTAATGTGTTCCAGTCATGTATCTATTACACAAGATGAACATTCTCAAATATATATGTAAAAAGTCATGATATAAAATTAAATAGTTTTTATATATAAATCAAGGTATTCCTTTTCCCATTATTCCACATTTCCAAATAATCTAGGTATAATAGTTTCCAATAATATCATGTATATAAATTCATCCATCCATGTCATGTATCCCATATCATATCAAATTTATTGGGTATAGGAAAAAGAAAAAGAAAAATTCAAATAAAATGAATACAAAATTCAGTTGTCAGCTAGAACACTCATACCCAATAATAAATAATCAATAACATCAATTATCAAGATATACACTTCAAATAAATAGATCAAAGAAAGGCACCCAAAAGTGATCCTCCTAATGGGTATAATAAATCTCTATATTGATTTTCATAAAAACAAGAGGATATATCCATGTGCGAGCCCTTCAAAGTATCAATGAACATGGCCCATAGATACACCGCCCACCTAAGTTCTCAGGCCATCCCATTTGATACATTTTTCATTACATTTAATCAAAATGGTGTTTTCAAAACATATCACAAATCCAATTGATAATTAATTAAATATAATATTTCATTTTCCCAAACAAGAGGAAACCACAATTTCTAAAAACACCTTTTTATACAAACAACTCATTCATTATAATTTATTTCTAAAGTAATTTAAAAAAATAAAAAAAATATCTTTCATCCAACATAGGTTAGAGAAGAATCCACCTTAATCATACTACAGTCATACACTATCTCAAATGGATCAACCAAAATGGATTATTGAATAGAAAATAATAAAAGACATTGAAAAAAACCATAAATCTCATAATCATTTCAAAGTGAAAAATTTCCATTAGATATCATAACACAACATATACCTTAAGATAATAACAAAACACATCAAATACAACATTAATTTCATCCCCCTGAGGGAGATCAATTTCTAAATGAAATTAATTTGATGGAGTAGAGATCCCTAAAATTTGATGGGAGATTACCCAGTGTTTGAGATAAAATAATGCATATTGAATGAAAATAAAACCATATCTATATATTCGTTTGAACAATAATCCTAATAAATTAATTATGTGAAACAAATTCCCAATGTGGATACCATGATTTAATATATTCTATGGATAATAAATATCCTTATATGAAAAATATTTAATGATCGACCGATACATTACATGTATCAGTCTCTAGAGGTTTAAAATTTTCTTTTGATGAACATGCTCACAACATCATAACAGCAAAAGATATATTATTGCGTAAAAGGTTAAAAATATGAAACCATTCTACATGTATATTCTTCAAAAAGAATTAAAATAAACCCCATATGTCCACTTGAACCTAGAAAGAAATCTTATCCCGCCTCTTTAAGATATTTACCAAGACTACATTAATTCCAATAATCATACATAAAAAAAAATTATAAGTCATTTTATCAATCAAACTATATCTATAATCATATTTCTAAATATAAAACAACAAAAATAATTAAATTCCATGATAGATAAGAAATATTTGAACAAGGAAGTGAGAGGTTACAAATATGAAAAAATATATACAAATTGGACACATTGTAATAGGTGGAGTTAATGAAAAACATTAAGAGTTGTGTGATAAGTGATTTATTTAGCTTGTTGATTAACTATGTAGATGTCATATTATATTAATTATTAATAATTATGGATCAATTATGTTTTATAAATATTATTGGTAAGTCAATGATATTATCATAACTAAAATGTATCGTGTTACTCTCTTTGATGTCTAATTCGATCAACTTCATGGATCCTAATTTTTTTGACTATCCATTAATGATATCATGGTGTATTTTAAATGATATGCGGGTTAAGATAATCAATTGAGAATCATTACTGATAAAATTATAAGGAAATTAATCAAATGAAAAGATTAGTAAGTGAGTTTTTTGTCATCATGAAATGTATTTTCATGTTTATATTGTACCCATCGATGGAATCTTAGTTGGTAGAATGAAGAAAAATATTGTCAAAAAATGTCTTATAAAATAAAATATATTTGAGGTATATACATTTAATGTTCCTCAAGTTAAATATTTGTGATTAAATTTTAATAATTTTTAATTATAAATCCACGTAACTAATCATACATGTATCGAGGTTAGGATCATTAGGATAACAAAATCTGGAGAATGCATTGATGAACCGAAGATGAGGTTGGTCAAAGCCTTAATTTTTACTCAATAATCTCTAAATGATGGTTTTATAATTTATAATAATTCAATATATAAGGTTAACAATTTTTTACTAATTAAAAAAGATAATTTAATTTAATATGGATAAAGGAAATTGAATACTCATGGCAAAAATATCGAATCCATTATATTAATTTGGCAGTTATAGTAATTTCTTTGATGAGATTGATACATTATCACTACAAAAAAATTATGTGGGAAATAAATATATCATAAAATATGATAATACATATTTTCATAGAAAGATATAATCATGAGAAAATTTATATGTCTTGAGATACTCAATGACAATAAATTCATGATACACTACTACCGAGGGAAAGAAAATAATGTATCATATGACTTGAGTATGATAGATGATGGCCTTCAGACCCAAATTCGGTTTTTGAGAGGGATCATATTTTCCTCGATAGTGTAAATAAGGATATGAGAGTTATTAATTATTAAAATATACCACTCCATTTTAAAATGATTTAGAACCCACCATCTTTAGAAAAGATAAAAATTTACCATATGATTTTGAGAACATTCTAATGAAATTTATTGATGAGAATAATGTGAAGCTACCAAACATCATTTGTGAAGATGCTGTGTGGAAAATTTGAAAAATATTATTTTTTTCATATATTCATAAGATAAAAATTTAAATTTTTCTGCCAGTCATAGAAAAAAAATCTATTTATACCCCTTAATGGAACCAATTTGTATTCAAAATTAAGGGAATATTTTTGGGGGATAACATGAATCATTTTATTAAAAAAATATGTAAAAAAACTCATGCGTTTTTAATACATAAATGATTCTAGATAGAGACCTATAGGATTTATAAAACCTCTTACTATTCCTGTAAGAAAATGGGAAGAACTTCCTATAGAATTCTGCCCCAAATTACAATCCCCAACTATAAATAATGATTAAATCGTGGTTAATATTGATCACGTAAAAAAAAATTCTAAATTTTCACCATGATATAATATTTACCTTTTTGGAACCTCATATTGAACCATGTTAATAAATTTTTAATACTTCTAGGATAACCCCTTCTGATCCTTTGAGTTCATGATAGTAGATATTGACTAAAATTTGGTGCGATTCATCTGATCACTCTTAACACATGGCCTCATTTATCACTACCTATCATAGTTGTACTAATTGAATGACTAAAAATATTATTAAAATAAAGGAAAACATTTTAAATCATGATCACTAAAATTAATTTTATGTGGGAGAATAATTTACCTTCAGTAGTGTTTCCCTATATCAATAGGTTCTAATCATGTATTCAAATTTCATCTTATGAAGCATATTGAGGAAAAATATATCATTCTCCAACATTAAGGGAATAATATTATGAAATAAAGATTATCGTATGAGATCATTTTAAATAGAAAAGAATAAAATTATTTTTTATTCAGGCTCTAATTAATGTCTCTCATTGAATGCATTAGTGTTATTCAGAAAATTAAATGAATGATTTTGAATTCTAAGTCAGATATCCTAATTTATTGAGAGTATATCCACGAAAGGGTGTTATATTGTTTTTTATAAATGATAAAATAATCCCCATGTGATTTATTTAATTTATAATCTCTAAATTAATTTCATCTATTTCTAACCATTTCACAATGCCACCAACTCTCTCAAAAGTACACGTTGTATTTCGTATATCATTATACAAGAAGTACATTCCAAATCCAAGGCATGTTATCAACTATGATTAAATAGAACTATAACACGATCATTCTTACTAGGAATAACCCATACATATTCTTTGTAATAGAATAATGATAAGGAGGGATTGGATGACTTGACTAGAAAAGGTAAATTGAAAAAATCATAATTAAAAGAAAAAATGTTGGAACTAAAGGCTTTGATAAAAAGTACCGCCCAAATATCCATATAAGGTAATAACCATGAAATTTCAATAAAGATATTTTTAATGATGGAAGAATTCAGCACCCTGAGATATTATTATTTAATTTTTTTTATAAAAAATCTATCTCTTCGATATATTGTTATACACCCAAATTGGGTTTAATCGAAACATGATATTGTATTAAAATATTCATTAAACAAGAGTAGTATAAAATAAATGTTATTTTTGAGGTTCTTAAACGTATTAAATAAATTATAAAAAATTTCATTATATTTTTAAAAATAATAATATATAGACCATGTTACTGAAAATGGAACGTTTTTTTAGAAAAATATATTTTCTTAAAATGTGGGTTATTCATGGATTGAAGATATTATTTAAAAATGGAAATTTAATATTTTTAGAAAATTTATATCACAAAATAAACAAAATTATTCGATAAAATCATATAAAAATTAGATTACATTTTTTTTCTTTTATTTTCTAGAAATTATTCATTTTTTGAAAAATAAAAAAAATAAAAAAAAATTATTAAATACTGAAATTTCTGTTAAATTTATATTTTGAAAATAAATTTTCAATTATTTATAAATATAATTAATTTCAATAAAATTTTAATTTTTAAATATTAGTTCATTGGAGTCAATTAAATATAGAATTTTTATAATAAAATATTCTATACTTGTGGTATTTTGTTATGTAGATAATGACATTCTCAACTAGTCAATAGATATAATTTGAAATTATATTATGAATAAAATATGAAATAAAATTTTTAAAAATAATCACATATTTTAAATAAAGATAATTTATACTAACTGTTATGTTAAAAAAACTGACACTATGAACAGTAAAATCATTAAAAATTTATTACAGTAGTTATGGTAAAAAATAATTTATTAGGAGGTAAATTAAAAAGTTAAGGGTCAAAATTCATAACCAACAAATCCAAAACACACTTAGTGGAATTTTTTTGACATTATATCCAATGTGGTTTAATAAATACTTTTTATGGTTTTTTATGGAATTGAAACAAATGTGGGTGTAATTGATTCATTTCAAAAATTATTTGTGTCCCCTCCATCATTTATAATTGAACACCACCTATCCTCCTATTTTCAAATTTTTTAATAATTTTTTTTATTCAAACTCATATAAAAATAACTTTATTACTCACTTAAATATATATAACATCCATTTTAATATAAAAAAATCATACATGTATGATTTTGGTGCAGCTATAAAGAGTTTGTTTGAAGAATAGTGTTCTTAAATGACTATTGTTATTTTATTTCTTCTTACACCTAATTAATATCAGATTAAAACATGGTGATATAATAAAAAAATGCACCTCTCGAATAATTATTATTATTTGATAATTTCATAAATAATATACATCTCTTCTTCAATCAATAGGGAAACAAAATCATTAATCTTGTCCACAGTGGAATACAACATCGTGAACTGATGTTAGTCATTTTCCATCAACATATATCATGGAATGATATGATAATAAGATATATATATATATATATATATATATATTTAGTAAGTAATTATTCTTTTTTAATTATATTATCATATAAACATTCATACAATCCATTTCAATTAAAATAATATAAGGTTTGTCATATGTATGTTGGACTAACACATTATGAAGATATGTGATTAATTTCATTACATTACCATCACAAGGAAGTCAATAAGGAACAATTAAAAAATACATGAGATATATATTACATGATAGAAATTCTGAAAAATTATTACATCATTCAATTCATTTCCCTTTCACCTGTTAAGTGATTGATATCATCGCTTGTATGTATGTATGATCTACTACATCAATTATGAGATGAAATTAATTTTATATATACAACCATCAATATTGCTTTTAAAAAATTATCTAATGATTACGTATGATATTTATGTCATTAATATTATTATATATATTATTTATTTATATCCTATTCCCAAAAGCATAGTAAAGTGTTATAATTTGATCATAAATGATATTATAATCATTAATATGGTTAGGTTATATTTTAATTTCATGATTAATAGAATTATATAGTATATTGAAACATGATTTCCCAAAATGAATATTGAGGTAATGAATTTTATCTCAATTTCAATTTCATTGAGATATGTCACTTAATATTAAACCATTCAAAATTATGTGATGAATATATTACACCATTGACATATATAACATGAATATATATTTATTAAATATGATTAATGTTTCATATAATTTTGAATCCTCATGTGGATACAATTTAAATTTTACAAATAGATAACAAAATATTATAAATTCTCACTCTCATTAAGAATTGTTTAATTTCTCTAGAAACAAAAAAAATATTAAAAAAATCACTAAAATTTATATTTATTTTTATCATTAATATTATTTTATGATTTATATGAATATTTCTTAAACCTCATAAAAATCTAAATATATGTTGTTTACATATTAAGTTATTTGATTAGTTGTGTAAATATTGAAAAAATTTTATTCATTAATCAATACTGATATCTTTTTATATAGAAATTTTATTTATAAAAACAATTATGATTTGATATAGTAGGGCTTATTTGTACATGTTCTTATGGTTGTGTCCAACTTATTAATAGCTCACTAATCCATAAATGGGCCTCATGAGACAAATAAGTTTGAGAAATCATAAAGGGTTTTACATGTTGTTTTAAATAGTATTTTTAAAGGTCATGATTGTAGACATATCATAAAACATGAATTCAAGATAACCATTAACTAATCGATTAACTCATTTACAATTTATTTAGAATTATATTTAATGTTATTTTGATGTTGATATATTCTCTATGTGTACTTCAATCCCAGATTATTTTTTATTTGGTATATGTTATCTGTTAACTATTATTCCATATTAATTTTATTTGTATAATTATGATATTAAAAATATTTATTAATTGTAATGTGTGTTCATATATTATGTTATATTATTCATTATTACTTTTTTATTAATGAAATATTATTTGTAATGTAACCCATATTATGCATTATAGATGACCCTAATTTTTTCCCATTCCTGAATATATAATGAAGAACAATGTGAATGAGTTTTTAAGAAGAAGATAATTGAATTTTTTTATTTATTGTTGGAAAATAATCTCTAAATGAATCCCCAAAATATTTATCGGTTGTTATCATGTTTGTTGAAAAATCCAAATGGCAAAAAATGTGTACAGTTGGTGTTTGCAGAAAGTAGATTTTTATGATAATGTAGTTTCCTGGTGTGCCAAATGATTGGGCCAGAAAATCAATAATTTTATTTTTGGAATATAAATTTTTATTCATAGGACTAAATGGTGTTAATAATTTTGAATGAAATTAGAAAAGGAATCTAAACAGAGCTCTTGGGACATGGACAACGTAAAATGCCCAGGAAGGTTTCATGGCCACGTACGAGCCAACGAGAACCATACACAGGAGCAGCTTGCAGAATGAAAAATGTTTGGTGGTGATAGTGAAAAGCGAAGGGTGTGAGGTATGTATAAGGTTTAATGGTTTATAGGATGGAAGAGGAGAATGGTTTCGCATAAGAGAAAAAGATGTATGTCGACCACTATGGAAAAATGTTCGCGGAATGGGTGTGGTTCATGGCAGAAGAATCGGTATGTGATAAATGTTGTATAGAATCAATGATTTTGAAAATATGTATTATCAAATTTCCCAGTTATCTTTTCCATTATAAATAGTGGTAAACCCAGTGATAATATTTAAGAGAGAATATCAATGGAAGAGATCTCTTTTCTCTAAGAATTCTGTGATGTTTGGAAGTGGTTTGTAAGAAGCAATTCCACAAAGGCTGAAGATATATGCAAAACAGTTCACAAAATTATTTTTTCATTACATTTTAGTTAGAAAAGTAAGTAAAATACATAGAATAATAATGCAGTACATGGTCGAGAGCTCTGGTTTGAAGAAGCGAAGGTCGTCCGTGAAAAGAGATCAGTTTACTGACAGAGCATGGTTCACAGAAGAGGTCTGCAGAGTCGGTATGTGGAGTCGGTATACAGAGGATGTACATGATTGTGAAGTCTGAGGTAGTCCACATAAAAAGTTAGATTTGTAGAAGATGGAGTAGTACTCAGAGGTTGTGTTCCGTATACCCTACTCGGTACAAAGTGCGCGGGAGAAGAAGGTGGTTCATAGAACACAAAATGAAGCGTGAAAAAGCTTCAAGTCAGTTTGGAAAGTCATTTTTGTTACATAACATTACACATAAAGGTGGATTTAATCATTAGGGTAAAAGGTTACTTAAAAAGAGCATCTACATAAATCAGAGGATGCATAAATTCATGAAAATGAAGGGGCCTAGATGCCCATAAGGTTTTCTTAACATACAGGTCTATAAATTCTGAGTGGATTCCTTTTCAAAATTATTCAGTTAATTAAGAGGAAGATGGTTAACCTTTCCAACATCCATGAAATAGATAATGAGAAAAAGTGATTAACCGTTGGGAATGCACGAATATACCCAAATCATTGTAATGTTAGTGAGGATGGTAATAGAAGATATCACCCGAACATTGTACTCATTATTGGCAGCAATGCTTAGTTAATTTGGTACATCAGCACACCATAGTTGTATCCTCTAGGGATGTGGCCCAGTGAGGTTAAACCAAGTATAAATTGATGGGTCTCACTCCTGATATAGATTTTTTTTCATACTTTTTAATGAGAATGAGAGACAAGAGTGTTTCATTTAATGATAAAAACTTATCTCAATGGGATGAAATTTTAATCTGTCATGCCCTAATTTACCCCCACCCCCTCAGGTAATTCATCCTTTTAGAACTATGATTTATTTTTTCCCTAAAATAAAATTGGTTTCATGTATGTATCATTTTGATCAATAATATTAAACTATTCAGTCATTTTGGATGTGATCACTTGTATATTATGCTAATATAAAGATGTACATACCACCTTTGGGTTATTGTATTGGGAGTAGTTTCAACCAATCCCTACCAAAATCATTCTCTAATATCCTTATTCATGTTCTAGATCTACTAGAATTACCATAAGTAAAACCACAAGATTTTGTGTAATAGATAAAATATGAGATTATTAACTTAGTGTAATCTTCTTCCAAAACAACATTATTTTTCACATATTTTGATTCCACCAATAATTATTTCATCAGAATTACATTATAATAACACACAATTATACAATATTTCATTATGTTTTTATGATGATGAAATAATATGTATTCTTCTAATTATCCATCACATTGGATACAAATCCATCTCTCATGAGTATAGTGGACTATCACCTCACAACCTGATGAAATATTCTTTTATCATCGACTAACAAGGATAATAATAATTTTTTAACTTATTCATTTATATGACATCTATTACATGATAATGATTTATCAAAAAATATATTCTAATTCCTTACCCTTTTAACAATTATGGAACTGATAATGTAACCCAAATGTATTAATGTAGTATTGTCTCAAGCAAGAGATGTGAATCATTTTTCATGAAAAAAATTCAATAAATTTTATAAAAAAATATATAATATATACGTATGGTATTAATAAAATTAATATAATATTTTATCTTAGGTAAGTTTATCCAATTCACATGAATTAATTCTTATTTATAATACATGCATGAAAAAATCATGTTTCCAACACATTAAATATAGGTAATAATGAAATATTATTAGTGAAGGGGTGATAACATCTTAGGACAGGATCATATGTGATATTATAAAAATGAATATGGTTCTCTACTATTTGGAACACTTTTTAAAAAGCATTATATATGAAGATAAATTATTGTAATCTAATGAGAAGTGTGATGTAAAAGATTTCATCTTAACTTACATTTCATCGTGACATGTTCGATGTTATGAACCTATTTTTATTGTGGTTGTGAGTATAATAACCCATTGATTTATTTACCATGAATAAAAATTTCTTAACAATTATTCATATTTCTCTTTTAGTTTTTCTATAAATTTTTTTAGAATATAAATTTTACTATATAGGTAATGATTTATTTTTCAATTTCATATTTTGGATTTTATTTTATTTTTTTTCAATTGAATCATGTAAAATATTATTCATAAAATATATCTATTTTATTAACACCTATATATCTATTAATTTTCCATATTTTCATCAAAAAATTTCTCTCTTTGAATATTATTTGGGAAGAGAAAATTTTATGATTAAAATATTATCATATATTACAATTGATTGGAAAACTATTTTCTACGATGTACATATTTTATAAAAAATTATTAAAAAATATTATTTATTTACTCAAGAGATATATTAATAGAATTATATGATAATATTTAATTTTTAAATAAATTAAATTATGTCATTCATATATTTTATGGAAGACTTATTTTAAACAATCATTATTAAAATTCAAAGATATTGATCAAATTTTTTTATATACTATGTTAAATTATATTCTCGCAGCCATAACTATTTGATGATTTTTATTTTCATATATATAAATTATATGTATTTTAAAATAAAATTAATTATTGAAAAATATTTTATTTTTATACTTGCATTTTCATTTATTCTATAATAGACATGAATTTTTTAAAACTAATATATTTCTACTGAATTGATTATAATAATTTAACTTTTTTTAATGTTTTTTCAAATTTTATTCAAACATTCTATTTATTTTTGTCATTTTAAATTTTATATTTTTGAAATATTAATAGTATTTTTATCATGTAAATGATTATTATCTAAACTATGTACAATTTCTCATATGTTGTATTACTATAGTTTATATTGTATTGTCTAGGGAATCCATTATAAATCCATATTACTAACAAAATAATGAAATTTATTGATATGGAAATCTTTTTATAAATTAAATTAGTAATTAAAATATTAGATATTAATTGGTTAATTATATATTGGTTGGATCCAAAATATTATTTTCCCATAATGAATCTATATGTCTAACTAGAGAAATTTGTTTTCAAAGTTAAAAATATTTTGGGTGTCTACCTACTGATTGATTAGTATATCTTTGAATAAAGATTTCATGGTTTACAAATCATAATGTAAGATACTATTAAGTCTAATATTACGCATTTCAATTATTCATATTTCATTTTTTATTATTACCCACGAAGTGAATTCATTAATATTATCCATTGATACACTTCATTTTTTCGTTATTGATTTTGTGGTATTTTTTATGACATTTATCATTCCATATTGATTATGAATTATTTACTCCTCATATATTACATTGAATGTAACAAAAAATGGGAATGATTTGCCCTTTATTTTATTTCATTTAATCATCTTATGAATTTAAAATCCTTGATTGTGAATCAAGGTTGATTTTTTTTTGTGATTTATATTATATTATTAATGTAAAATTTGTTTAATGTATATATTTATAACACTAAAAAAAATTATTCAGTCAGTACATATGAAGAAGATCTATTCATTTAATAAAAATTTATAAAGTTTTCATCAACTCTAAGTAAATAGTTTTTAGTTTTTATCATATATATTAGAGAGGATGTTTAGTAATATATTTTAGAAATGGATTTTAGAAATATCTTATTTGAGAACATAACCATTTGGCATATTTTTATGATAAATATAAGCAAATTATATCATATTATGTTTTTTTGGAAAGGTAGATATTATTATTTCTACTATAAATACAACCCTATGTATATAATATATGTAGAAAATGTTTTAGATATGATGCATTGTGGTTTTGTATCCTTGAAAATAGTTAGTTGAGTGTATATTGGCCCTAATTCTGGTGTTTGGTGAGTGTTTCATTATAGTTCACTATGTTTGACACCCCTGGGTATATTTTAATGGCTTATCCTTATGTATTACATATCATATTTTCTTTTATCTACATATAACTTACTTATAAATATAATGATATTATTAGTGATTAATGTTATAGATTCATGAAAACATAATACATAGTATTGTAATACAATATAAGGGGACACAGAAAATCAGAATCCATTTTTACCACTAAATGTTAATTTTTAAAATAAAAACTAATTTCCTATCATTATAAATCATCAAAATATTAATATTAGTCTCATACTTTCCCATACACATCCTTAAATCCATTTAAAAACATTGTAAAAATATAGGATGTTAAAAAAAATATAATAAGGGACAAAAAAATCAATCTATTATTCTAGGGAACAAAATTCATATAATGTTCATTAAGTTTTCCTATTATATATTGATCTTATTGAATAAAAAATATTTATATGGAATGAGTAAAATTTTGCAAAAACAATACCCTAAAACTCATAGAAAACATAGATAAAACATTTTGTAAACTAGTGGGATCATTCGAGTAACCACCATAATTAGTAATGGAAGAAAATTAATATTATCTTTCAAAAATTACCATAGAATAAAAATCATATCTACTCAAAGATTGACTCTCATAGTTAATCCGTGATAAAATGTCATATTAAATTCCCATAATAAATCTGTAAATACATTATCAGGTAATACCATAACAGATTTTGAATAACCATATGGTCGATTTCCATATAAATTAATTAGAGGTTATAACATAACCACATGTCATATGATCATTAATGAACAACCCCTAATAGGATGATAATAGGGAAAACTCCCCATGAATAATCAAAGAACCTCATGCCATTAGTTTATAATTTAACCAAATATCATCTTAAACATTTCTCATCAACAATTATATAAACATAACTAATGAATTTTGAATCATAAAAGTATTAATATATAAAATAATATTTTATTTGTAAAATATATAATTTTAAAAAATCAATTAACAATATATGAAAATAAATTCATATAAAATAAACATTTAGTATTATAATGGAATATTCAAATAATTTTATCATGTTGAATCTGAGAATATATTCTAATTTATGTTAAATAAACATTTCTTATATATTTTTTTTATCAAAAATCAAGTGGTACAACATCAAGAAAATGACATAAATATTCATTTAAAATTTTTTATAAATTTTTTTGACATAGCTAAAGTGACCATAAAAAATTGTATGATTATGGGACATCCCATTTTAGTAAAATAGTTTTTGAAAATATTGACAGGGTAGAAACATAGAGTTTATAGTGGATCTTTTAAAAGAATATTTCTTATAAAAATCACATTCCTCTTTAGAAACATTTTTATTATAATCCCTATTAAAGAATATCACTGAAAAAAGTTAAATATCATACGAATCAAGAAATTCATGATATTAAAAGCCAAATGGGTTTTATATACAACTCATATAAGAATATAGGTGAATAACATCAATATATTAATCAACAAAATGATGTTGAAATTATGTCCCCTATCATGATTCTGATTCATCATATATGATCTATATCATTCAGTATAATACAAATAGGTTAATAATTTACTCTCATAATATAGAATCCCTTTATTTTCTTAAATAATTTATCATTACATCATTCAAAATAGAGGAACATATCATGTTCAGATTCCTAAAAATAGGTACATAGTTCATGAAAAAGTTATCATTATTCTATGTCCAGTTAAGTTATCATCATGGGTTCATCCTAACTTACTATTACTACATCTCATAACATGGGCCCATTAATCAAATTAAATGTGTGATCATGAGGCCCAATAAGATAGTAAAAAGGGAAACATTTATCCTATGATCATGAGAAATGTTAATAAGAAATTGAGTCATAATGGTAAGTAATGAGAAAGAGAAGTATCATAATAATAATAAAATTAACCATAATATAGAAATTTTCCTACAAAAATTAAAATTTTCTATTCATATTCATATCAGCAAGGTTTATCAAGGATGTGTCATACATAAAAAATACTATGGTTATTCCCCATTTTATCGTAAATCTGTTAATTTCTAGATATTAAATTTTCTACCCAATGCCTTAGAGGGATATCAGGGTAAATACATAATATGTATTAATGTCATTGGAGATAGATAGATATGTAATTTCAATAACAACCAATGGATAATAAGTAATTGGATTCTTATAAAAAATGTTGTATATAAATAATCTTAATGAAAGAATGATTATGTCATTTTTAACAAAGGAATGGAATGGCGTGTCAAATATATTTAAATACCAGTATAAATTTTTTTATATATATCATAATACACATTGGAAATAAAATTGGTTTGGAAACTTAGGGAAAAAGGAAAACATAATTTTTCAAGTAAAATATTGAAATTTGGATTTAAATTCAACAACATAAAGCGTATAATACAAGGTTTTAGAGAATTATAAAATTAGAGAGGAAAATGTTATAACTTTCATAAAATAATTTAAATATATTATTGATATAATGGGAATTCTAAAATAAAACTTACTTTGGAATATAGATGGAATACCAAAAAATGGAATATAGAATTGAAAGGGAAGCAAAGATTTCCTTACCGTGAAATGTTAATCCTAGATCATGTGTAATTGGACAATGGGGGATTAAGGACACATTCTAGAGAATATATTGGAGGATACATCACCATAAATTCATAGATGATGGATTTTTAGTAAATTGTAATACTTTAATGGGAGGGTTTTTATTTTATAAATGGAGGTTTTTTAATAATTTTCCAATATAGGTCTTAGAAAACAAGGTTGTGAAAAATGAAAAACCATTGGCTCACCAATTATTTTTTGTCATTGTATTGGAAATTTGGGTCAAAATTAATTTTGAATTAATACAAAATAATTGACCATTATATTTAAATGGTTAATATGGCATTTAAAACTCTATATTCCATAATGTACATTTAAAAAAAATTAAACCTTGATTTGTATACATTCGAAAGTTATTTACATTCTAAAAAATGATTAAAATTTTAAAATAATTAATTTTAATTAAATGAAATTATTTAGCCCAATTATTATTTTAAATTAATTGTTACATAATTATTACATAAATAACAATTCATGAAATATATTGACACCATAAAAATGTCTTTTTATAATTCAGAAAATAAAGAATTTTTTAAATTCTAATAATTTTACCCTAACGGTAATTCATTGTCCATATTACATAATTGATGTTTATGTTATCATAAATGTTTTCTAAATACGACATTATTTATAAATAAGAAACTTATAATTTTATATATAAATGTTATTAACGCAGATACAAATTTCTAAAACTCATAAAAAATTCATTTTTTCCTTTATAAAATAACTTCATCATTTATTATTTAATTAACTCTTTTTCAAAAAATATTTCATTTAAATATTACTATTTATAATACCATGGTTTATTATAAATATTGAATATTATTTTTATGAAAATCAATTTTATTTTATTTGGGTCTAAATACTATATTAACAAATTTATATATATTAAACATATTTTTTATAAAGAAAAAATATTCTAAAGTAAAATTGATAGAAATAAAAAAAATTATAAAATTCAATTTACAATATGGAATTGAAATGCAAACCCTTTTTACACATGCATACGACCTTTGGGTAAGGAGAGTGAGGTTGGTAATTTGATGTCATTACTAAACTAACATCGATTGAGTAGTAATATCCATTAACATGATCTTATACCATATATGATTTCATTATAGATTAACTTGATGAAGATCATATTTGTATTGTACATGAGTGAACCCCAGTGATGATACCTCCCTCCCATAATGAGATCTTATCCATTTACAAATAACATTATATAATTTTAGTCATAATAAATAAATATATTATAGTCCAAGGATCGTAAATCCTATTGTCTTGGATTACTAAGTACATAAAACATAAATAATGGGACTAAATAAACATTTTCATTTTTTAGTCATCATTATGATATTCAAACATCCATTTTTTCCAACAATCATCATAGGATAACATGGTGGTAACATGAAAAATGGATGAACTAAAAGCCCAATAAGGGAATAGACATAAGAATAAATCTTTTGAACATGGGTTAGATGGAATAATATAATCATATAAATAGAAATGGAATATATAGAATCATAATATATAAACATGGGATCATATAAACAAGGTGTCATAGTAATGTTTCATCAACATAAAACATGAAATTATCACAAGTAAAGGCTCATTTTACATAGAGATTTACAAGTCAACATTAACCACTAAGATTTTTTCACATGGTATAATGATTCAATGTAATCACCAAGACCATTGCACATAACGTCTCATGAGCCAAAACATTACCAAATTCATTGGAGAACTAAATAGTTTCACCAATCATAACATGTTAATGAATATGCTAGCCTCATAAATAATCCAACATAATCGATCATTCATAAATTTTAGGGTACCCATATAATGAAATGGGTATCATAATCATGTCATAACGAAAAATGAATTGGTGTATCATACATGTGTACATGAAGGAATGGTATTAAAACATATTTTTAAATTCATATGATTATATCATGTTAAGGGAGGTCAACTAGAAGTTAAAAAATCTAAAAAGAGAATTTATGAAATTTTAGCATTTAAAATATTTTATTAGGGGTTTTAAGAAAATAATAAATTGAATTTAAATTAGAAAAGAGAATTATATATTACATAAAACCAGAAATGAGCCAAAAAATATTTCATAATAAAATTACAAATTTTATAAAATCAATCGTGGTTTAAAATATATGATATAGTGTAATTGAAATAGAGTTTGAATTCGGGAACTTCCAATGATATGGGCTTTCTTATCGAGAAGAATTGATGAGGAAATCATTTAAAAATGTGTTAATCCATAAAAGATAATGTTGAATGTATATTGATACATGATTTTAGAAAATAAACTTATTAGTTAGAATATGTGAATAAAAACTGATGACTTCGTCTAGGTAAAATGAAATATAGAGAAACTCGATGGAATAACAGAGGTTTGGGTAGAATCGCTTACCTTAAATATGATGGTGTCATGCACACGATCTTAATGTCATGTATAATAAAATTAAATTCATCTATTGGTATTTTTAGAACCTCTTTTCCTCTTAAATTATTTAGTATAGTCTTATTAAGTATATTGATGACCTTTTTTGAGGGGTTAAGAGGTTCAATTTCATTGTTTAGGAGTGTTTGTTTCCATGATTCTCAAAATTCGTATAAATATAAACATTTGAGAATAAACATATAATATGATAATTATTGTAGATAATTTTGGTTAAATATTATCATTGGACATCCAAAATATTACATGGTTATAAAATTCATTTTTTTATTTAGATTGAATATGAATCATTTTATAAAACATTATTGATAATGGGTTTGGTTAATTTTTGAGTTTTAATCTCAAGAAAGACATTTTTATTTATAAATTAATATCATTTGTACAAAAAATTACCTAACCATAAATTATGAAAATTAAATATCTTATATTATGGTTAAACTATAATAATGGTTTCATGACTAGAATAGAAGGTGGTTATAGAAAATGAAAACTCATCGTCCACGAATGTGATAAATTGCCACATCCCCTATTATGTTTTTATTTCATGTAAAAATTTGTGGAATGGAGAAAATTTGATGTAATATTCTATTTTTCATAAAAAAATCACGTATATTTATGTTATTGGATGTATCGTAACATTCGGATGAATGAAGGTGAGGAACGATAAAGAAAGAAATTAACCTGAAATATAATAAAAGAAGAGGACTTTAAGACATGAATATATATTCCATAAGAACCAATTTAGGGTAGGTGATTTGGCCTTTTGAAAATACAAAGGGTATATGGACGTGGACTATGGGATTAGGGAGACATTAGAGTATTATTTTGACTTGGTACATGGCTTTAGAGGATTAATGAGAAGAGGTGAAGGTAGGTGGTATATGTAGTGGAGGAGAGGAGGGGTTTCATATTATTTTAATCATTAGATTAATATATATTTCTCGAGATATGAATTATATTCATTATTGTGACCAAAAAAGTAAATATATCAAGTGAGTTTGAACCAATGGACATTTACATCGTCCATGACTCAATCATGATGAATCAATTTAGGTTTTAGCATTGATAAAAAATTGTCATTTTTTAATATTCATCATAATTTTTAGAATTTCATAAAAATCAGAAAAAATTCTCCAATATATTTTTGGAAATTCTGAATTAAAAAATTATACATATTTCAGGAAATTATTTTTCTAAATATGTGGAATTTAATTTTTAATTAAAATTAAAATTTTCCTAAAAATAAAAATTTCAAAATTTAAGCTCATTTTATAACACATTAAAAAATTAATTAATGTCTCATAAAATTTTATTCTAATCATAAGACATATAAATAATGACTTTTTAATTAATTTTATGTAAAGAAATATTCTTGAAATTTATTTTGAAAATAAAAAAATCAAATTTTATATACATTACATACAAAAATACCAACACTTATTTAATATTTTTAAATATTTACTTACTTATGAAATGATATGATTATATCATATTTTCAATTCTAAGATGCTTAAATTTTATTTATACCTTCATCAATATGGTTACTATTCTATTTTCTAATTTACTATAAAGAAGGGTCGCATTACTATCTCAAAGTGAAAGTTTTTATTCTATCAGTATGTGTTTCTTAAATTCTAGAGATACCTTTTATTTCCCTAAATTATTTCATTTATAAGGTGTGAATTGTGTTATATAATTAATATTATATGATTACACGATGAGAAATATTTATATGAATGTAATTACATTTAGAAAACATTGGTTCATTACATTCATATCCCCTTATGAAATTTCACCCCCAAAATTTAATTTTAAATTTTAAAATGTAAACTGGTGTGGCAACTTTTACTTCTTTGCTTGCTCAAATTACCAAGTTTCCTCTCTGTACTTGTGCTTCCACCATTTTACTTTCACCAGCTGAGTAGTCTTATAATGAATAAAATTATCTCTATGATCCAAGATGTTGACTGGAAACTCCTCGTAAGAAATATCATTCTCCAAATGTACCACCTCAGAAGAGAGTACATCTGAAGGGTATGATATGTACAACTTTAAACGAGATAAAAGGAGTACATAATATAATTTACACATGGTAGGTGGAAGTTATATTCAATAGTCAACATCTCTAAAACAATTAAGAATCCTAAAGGGGAAAATTTACCTTGGACGTAACCTTCCTTTCATCTAAAACCACATGACCTTCTTCTATAGAGATATGTGGATGAACACCATGTCTACATGTTTGAACTCAATATCCCATCAACAATTGTATTCATAATTTTTCAATTGACTTTGGGCTTCCATGATGTGTCAATAAATGATTTTCACCATCTCCACCATTTCATCAATGAATTCAGGTCCCAGCAGCTTATGCTCACTGAAATCATCCAAAAATGCGGGTGTATGACACCTTTTCCCATAATGGTCTTCATATTGTGCAATTTAGTTGCTGGATTAGAACTATTGTTGTAAGAGAATTCGAATAGGGAAATTTGTTCATCCCATCCTCATTTTAATTCCATATAACATGCTCTCAATATTTCTTAGTTTCTTAATATTTTACTCAGATTGACCATGAGCTTGAGGGTGATTTTTCGTGTAGAAGTTTAACTCAGTGGCAATAACATTCTAGAGACTTTTCCAGAAAATTGAGCCAAATCTCAGATCTCTATAGGATACAATATATAGTGTAATTCCACACAACCTTACAACATCAATGATATATACCCATTCAGTTTGATCTAATGATAAGTCCTATCGAACTATGATAAAGTGAGTAGTGTTTGTATGATGATCCATAATTTCCCATATTACATTGTTTCCTATAGATATCCTTGGAATTCCACTGAAAAATTCTACGGTGATCTTATCCCACATTCATGTTAGTGTGAATTGTTTTTTAATAATCCCCCTAACATCATTCTTTTATACATTACATATGTAAAAATCATGCACATTGATATATATTCAGAAATATCCTTCTTCATATTGTCGCACCAAAAGTTCTCTTAGAGAGGTTGATAAATATTTTTTCTTATAATTTAAATAAAGAAGGTTGATATATATGAACAATTCAAAAGACACTTTTTTACATATGGATCAGATGTTACACATAATTTTTTCCCAAATCATATAACTTCCTCCTCATCAATATTAAACTCATTTGGTTTCCCATTTCTAATAGCATCCATCCTTTTCAAAATTTCCACATCATTTCTTTGAGAATCCCTTATTTTCTCTCTGAGGGGAGGTCGAAAAATAATTTGAGAAATGATTTATGATATTACTACCTTAATTATAACCATGTAAATCCTTTGAAAATCTATGAAGATTGGATCCCCATAAAATCTCACAATCAATAATGATCCATGATCCATTCTACTTAGATCATCTTCCACCTTATTTTCCTTACTCGGATGCTATTTGTAATAGAATTCATAATCCTAAAGTATATATAACCATATTCATTGGCTAATTTTATGAAAATTACCATAAAATATATATTTGAGACTCTTGGGATCATTTTAAATCTAATACTTCTCCACATATAAATAATGCCACCAGATTTTCAACACCAAGATAATAGCTAACAACTCTAGATCTTGCATGGGATATTTTGGCCCATGTATTTTTATATGCCTTGACATTTAAGATATCACATTATCATTTTTCATTATTATAAATTCAAATAATTATTTTGAAGCATTATTTTAAACCACACAGAAATATACACTTGTTGGTATTGTGAGTACTGGCGTAGTGATATTCCCCTTTTTGAGATCCTTAAAGAATTACTAACATTATTGATCCCTGAAAAACATTACTCCCTTCTGTTTCTTCTTGGTTATTTTGTTTTATAGTCATGAGATGTTATTCACAAATCTTTAGTATTCCCCAGATTGGCCTAGAAAGCTTCATATCTTTATTACATATGTTTTTCTACCCACTCATCAATTTCCATTGTCTTGTAAGGGTCCACAAATAATCCAATTCTAGTGATATCACGTTCCAAAAATGATACATCTTCTATAAAAACTCATATTCACTATCCTTTTAATAAATTTTTTCCCTTTAAATTTTTTTTAGCACATTATTCAAATTCTCCTCATGTTCCTCTGTTCTCTTTTAGTAAATTAGTATATCATCAATAATTATTACAAAAAATTGGTCGAGGTATCCTTTATATACTAGTTTCACTAAATCCATGAATTTTTATGGGGAATTATTGTGTCTACATGGCATTTGTATAATCACATAGCATCATAACTCATTAGAAAGGATGTTTTGGGAATATCTTCCAAGCACTCCTTTAACTGGGGATATCCCAACCAATGGTCCACCATAGATAAATAAGCGGCCCCATGTAGCTGATCGAACAAGTTATCTTACTGAGGCATGAGATAATTTTTATTCAGCATTATTTTATTGAGCTTAGGATAATCAATGCATATGCACATTGATCAATGCTTCGTCTTATTAAAGAGGACTGGTGCTCCCCATATTGAAGCTCTCAGGAATATAAAACCCTTTTCCAAATTCCATTGTAACTTATTTTTCAACTCATTCATCTCAATGGTGTACATTCTATACAGTTTCATTGATATAGGTTGTGATTTAAGAAGATGTTAAATGAAGAAATCAATATCTCTATCAGGAAGAATACCAGACAAATAATTAGTGAATACATTATTGTAATCCCCCACAATGGGCATGTCTTCGAGCATGATTCTCTCCTTTGTGTCAATTATTTGAGCTAGATGTTATTCTTCATAAGGAAGTTATATCCACAGATGATACAATGAATCTAAAGTATATTCATCTTAATCCATACAATTATAATGGGCTGGGGGATGCCTTATGATTTCATAAGTGATCCCCCTTTCCCGAATGCTGATGTTGGATTTGAATGATGATACCCAATCCATGCACAAGATAACAACTCAATCAACTAAATTAAAACATTGAAAATTAATGTATAAAGATATAAATGATAATTATATCCTATCTTGTGATTCAATATGTTTAGATCTATGTTATCCTTGTTTAATTGCATATCTAATATTTTAATGGGATCTTTTTTACTCCCTTAATATTGGTTTGTACTATGCTCATGAATCTAAAAAATCATATCCCCTGTGAGTGTCAAACTAAAAATTTAGCAAGGCCGACTATATTTCACCTGTTTCCATTCGATATTAACTTAATATAGTGTTTTTTGGTTTTCCCCATAGATATATCTATGCCAGATCTACATACAATTTTTCATATACAGACAAGGATGTATTTTCTTGATAAATAACATACTCTATACTTACCAAAATTTATGTTTGTTTTCCAATACATAGTCTCATCCTTAAGGTTCATAAAAAAGTTCACCATTCATAATTTCCAAATAAACTAGGCCATCCTTTGAAACAAACATTAGTTTAAAAACTCTTTTACACATATCATTACATGATTTTATGCATAATAAAACATCATATTACTTTCCAAGTATTGTAAAGTCTAGTGTGTTGTAATAATTTGTAAAAAAACATAAAATAGGGAAAAAAACAAAATATTTATAATCTTAGTATTTATAATGATATAATAACATCCATTTTTTTCATATGACTTCATAGGATAATCTGGGGTAACATGAATAAAGTAATGAGATAAAATCCCATTAAGGGATGAAACATAAGAATAATGATTTATCACATTGGTAAGAAATAATGACATAATGATATAAAATGGAATGGATCATATGGATTAATACATTATACATATGGGATCATATAAAAATTGTAGCATGTTAATGTTGAAGCAACCAAAAAATGACATTATCAAGAGTCGAATCTCATTTCCCATATAAGACCACAAGTTAAATTTAACCACCAAGACTATTGCACATTGTATCACGAGTCAAGGAAAAACGCTATGACCATTGCACATAATTTCAGATGATTTTAAACATTACCCAATGCATTGGAGAACTATATGTGTGAAACCGTAATAACATATTCATGAATATTCGTTCCACATAAATTATTATACATAATCAATCATACATAAACCTAAGGGTACCTAGGGAATGAAATTGGAATAATAATTCTTTCATAATGAAAAATGATTGGAAATATCATACAAGTGTACATAAAAGATGGGGATTAAATAATAAATGGAAATTTATAGGAATATATAATGGTATGTTATATTAAAATATAAGTTACAACATGTTAGAATAGTATTTACTAAATTTAATAATTTAAAACATTTTAGTGCGGTTTTAAGGAAACTACTAATGATAAATTAAATTATAAAATGGAATAATATTTCACATAAAACCAAAAATGTACCAATAATGATTAATATTAAAAATATATATTTTATTAAAAAAATGTTAGATTAAAATAAATGATATTCTATACATGAATAGGATATGAATTCTAGAAGTTCCCTTGAAACCGGCTTGACAATCCGGATGAATTGATGAGGGAATCATTTAAGAACATGTATATCCCCAAAAGATAATTATGAATGGATAATGATACATGATTTTGGATCATATGAAAATAATTTATTATATATCAATAGAAATTATAGAAAACATCATTTGGATAAAAATATAGGAAAAACCAAAGGAATAATAGAGTTTTGGGTAGAATCCCTTACCTTATGTATTATGGTGTGCTTTAGTTGATCTCAATGTCCTAGATAATCAAATTACATTACCTAAATAGTCTGTAATGAATCATATCATCATGTAACTATCTTATAATATCCATATTATATTCGTTCATTAAATTTTTTATGGGTTAAGAGGATCAATTTCTTTGTTTTGGAGGACTTTGTTTCCTTGGTTTTCAGGATTGGATTACTGATACTCTAGTGAGGATAAACATGTAATATGAGAATGGTTATCCATAATTGGAGTTATATGTTATTATTTATAATCTAGATTATTTAATTGTTATAAAATTTATTTATTAATTTGTAGGGAAGATAAATAATTATATAAAACATTAATTATTCAAGCATCAAAATAGTTTCACAACCATAATTGAATATGGTAATAGAAATCAAAAAATCACCATCATTGAATGTGATAAATTAACCCATCTTTACTGGTGTTTTAATTTATAGTAAAAAAGAGGGGAAATGAGATTTGAGGAGGAAATATTACATTATAATAAAAAAAATTATATTACATTTATATTAATTTATTTATAATAAAATTTGGATGAAATTAGGTGTTGAAATAAAAATAATGAAAAGAACATGAAGGAAAATAAAAGAAAGATGAATTTACCTGTTGAATATATCTTCGTTATGAACCTAATTGGGCAAGATGATTTTGTATTATCATGATAACACAGGATTTAGGATGTGGGATATGGGATTATTGAAATATTTGACTTGATTTTGGTGTATCCACAAGGCTTGAGAGGATTGAAAAGAAGTGGTAAAGAGAGGTGGCATTTGTAGTGGAGGAGAAGAGGATATTCCTAATATGTGAATCATTAGTTTATTATTTTTTTCTCAAGACTATGAAAAGACTTGAATCATGTTCCCAAAAAAAATATATAAATAATTGGGTTGAAAAACAATGTCAATTTACATAATCCATGACTCATGTATGATGCATAAATTTTGGTTTTAGCATTTTTCGTGAACTATAATATTTTTCTTTTTATAAAAAATCCATGTATTTTAGAAAAAATCACAAAAATTAACCCTAATAGCTATTCTCCATTAATAATTCTAAAATGAAATCCATTTAATGAAATTAATTATCTAAATTTTTATAATTTAATTTTTATTTAAAATCATAATTTTCATAAAAAATACAAAATTAAAAAACAAAACAACCCTTCTAACACTTTCGAAGTTAATTATGGTCTGATGAAATTATATTATGTTTATAAGACATAACCATAATAATTTAAAAATTAATATAATGAAAATAAATTTTCTTTTAAATTTTTTAATTAATCTTAAAATTGTAATTTAAAATTCATAACATACAAAAATACCAACACATAATTAATAGTTATTAAAATATTTACTTACATATACTATTATATAATAATATAATATTTTCATTTATAATAAGGGTTAGTTTTATTTATAAATTCATTATTGAGATTACTTTTCAATTGTTTGGTTTACTATTCATAGGGGTCACATTACTATTTTAATGTTCAAGTTACTACTTCATATGTACGGGTTTCTTTATTTCTAGAGAAACATTTTATTTCACTCATTATTCACTTTTATGGTTTTTATTTTGTTTTATAAGTAATGTTACATGATTATACTATAAATAATATTTTAAATAAAGGAATTTCTATTATAAAACATTGGGTTATTACATCCAATGTTCTGAAAACTGTGATTAAAATATCATGAATGAACTTATTGAGGCCATTGATTCTCCTTTATTTATCAATTATCATTTTTTCTTAATACTTATAAACAATAATAATAATGGTTATATTATTAACAAATGGTGTAGTTTCCAGTAGTCATATTGACTATGGTTGATATAATGGTGGATACTAGACAACCACATTTCCCTTTATACCATCTAAATATCACTTCAATGTTTCACTAAAAATTCACAACAATTTATCTATAGGTAATATCCTTAATATCACAGTTTTTTTCTAGTTTACTAATATTTTTTCCCAAAAGAGTGTTTTTGAGTAATGATTATATACAACAGGGGAGTTTGATAATTTCCCATTTTAGCTCAAATTTTTTGTATTTTTTTTTCAAGATGTAATGTACTCTATTTTATTTTGATTCATTAGTGACTACAGTAATTATTATTGTTAAACATATAATAATTTTTTGGTTTATATTTATTTTTTATATGTATAATATTACTTTATACATAAAACAAAATTAAATTTTGAAAAAATATATATCAAAAATGATATTTTTTATATTATTTTCCATTCAGAAATTTCAACCCTAAAATTTCACCTAATTTAATCACAGAAGAAATGATGAGGGTATTTCAATAAAATTTTCCCCTCTGATTCCCACATCACAATTTCATATGTACGGATCAACCACCACCGTTTGAGAAGGTTTATATTATTATTTTTTAGAACCTTTCCAATATGTTTCAAGATCTCAACAGGATTCTTCTCATAAGATAGGCCACATTCTAATTTTACAACCTCTGATTCATTACATGTTGGGGATATGTTATGTGCATCATGAAGATAGAAATGTGGAATATATAATATTCATGAGCTATATTAGGCGGAAGCTCAGGTCTATAGGCCAGTAATCATTTGTGATTAAGGATTTCAAATGAGGCATTATACATATGACAAAAAATACCATTCATTTAAAATCACATGTCTCCATTCCATGGTGATATTGTAAGGAAGTCTTTTTTTAAAACATAATATTCCCTGACCATTTGATGAGTGTCATCATATCTATTCTCATAACTCTAAGTGTCCTTTATATGTTTTTGATTTTATTGATGATTTTTTTATCTCTCCAAAAAGGTAGATCCTATGAAATTTTTGTCATCGACTTCATCCCAATATGTAGGAGTTCTACATCAATTTCTATATAGATCATCAAATGGTGTCCTTTGAATATTCTATGTAGGGGATGTTTAGGTATTTGAACTCAACTAAAGTGAGGTCTTTATACCACTCACCTTTCAATTTTATTGACCATGTTATCATATTTTTTTGATGTTTCTGAATAATAAATTCAAATTGACCATCATTTTGGGTGTAATAGGTCATACTAAAATTCAATTACGTATTCAATCAATGTTTTGGACATATCTAAAATTTATATATAAACCTTGTATCTTGATGAGAAATGAAATAAATTGTCCCCCATACAACCTCACTACTTACATTATGTATATCATGTAACATTGTTAATGAGATAAATCATCATGAATATAAATAAAATCAGTATAATTTGTTAGTCTATCCACTATTACCTATATCACAATGATTCATTTGGATTTTTTTCAAATACTAGTGGTTAATACTATATTGATATTTTCCCTCTTCTATGTTTTTAGGAGTTGTAGTCAAAATACCCCTTTAAGAAAGGTGTGATTATACCTCCACTTTCTGTCATAACAAGCACATTGCAATATAGTCAAAAATCAATCTTTTCATATTACCCCATCAATAATGATCATAATGGTAAATATACAATTCAGTTCTTTAAGGATGTAAATAAAATACAGTGCTATGGGTTTCATCTGATAGATAATTCATTTTTTGGATATATGGGACACATAGCCTTGTACCCAATTTCAAAAAACCTACATAATCAATACTGAACTTAAGAAAGATATCATTTTTCACCACCTTTTTCTTCCTTTGATACATAATATACTCTCTTTGATCTTTCAATATAATCTATAGTAAGGATGAATGAAAAAATTTGATAGGGTTGATAATGTCCCTTACCTTATGATACAAATGTATATTTTTACCATGTCATTGACCAATGGATATCCTCCAACCCTCACCATTACCATAAAAATATATTCCTTCCTACATAATGCTTCATAATTTTTATTTTCCCCTCCATGGTGATAATGAATTTAACAGTCATAATATTGAATAATTTCTAACTGTATCTTTTGTTTCAATTTTAATTATTTTTCATGAAAATATAATTTTATCCTCGGTGGTCATTGTATACATAACATGTATCATTATAAATATATTACCGCCATTATTTAAGGGAAGAATTTACTACAACTAACTCTAGGACACACAGAGGAAATTCTACTCATGATGAACAAAATGTCAAGATTCACAGGTGATCCCCTTTTCATTATTCATGAGGGTAAACCCAATACATTTAAAATATGAATCACAATAAATAACAAATACTTATATTATAGATGGTATATTTTACTCATGTTTAGTAGTTGATCCCTTCTTCTATTCTTGGATAATATCATTATACATATTGACCAGATGAATATTCCCCATTTCAATGTTAATAGGGTTAGTGAATTAGAATGAAGTTATTTTATTTAAAAAAACTTGTCTAATATCCAGTTAAATAAATAAAATTATTAATGTCAGTTACTATTTTTTGATGATGTCACTCCTCTACAACCTTGTCTTTCGCAAAGTCAACTAATACTCCTTCACTGGTTGCAATGTGTCCTAAAAAATTCAATAATATGTAACAAAATTACCATTTGGTGAGTTATTCAAAAACATTCTATGTCCTCAGAGTTTGTATGATATCCCTTATCTGATTCCCACAATCCTTTCATATTTTTCAGTATATTAGAATGTAATAAATAGAAAGTAAAATGAATTTATCAAGGTATTCTTTAACAACTATATTGATCAATTCCATAAATATAGTTGGATCATTATCCAAGACAAAGGGTATACCAATAGAACCGTAATTATTATGTCGTTTTTAGGGGGAATACATTAGAATATCTTATTTATTCACTATCAATTGATGATACACAAATATGAGGTCAATATTAGATTATAATTGATCTCTATAAAGCTAGGTAAAAATTAATCAATCCTTGGTAGATGGGTATTATTCTTCACTATGGTCCAATTATGTTCCCTATAATCAATGCATAGCCACCTTGATCCATGCATCATATTCACAATGAGAACATGTTTTCCCAAAGGGGACACACATGGATAGATAAACCCCTTATATAGAAGATCTTGATATTTATTCTTTAATTCCTCTACCCCTATATTTCCCAATTAGTATGGGGACTATGTTATCATCATGGATCCCGATATGATTTCAATTGATAATTGAACCTCTTTTTTTATAAGAGGTCTAGGTAAAGTTTCATGAAATAAATAAATTATTATTTGAATGATATAGACAATTTATATTTTTATACCTTTATATCCTTCTCCGTCTACAATGTTTTTATGGATAAAATAGGTTATGGGAGGTTCATCTAGAATAATCATGCTCCCATATATATTTCTATTTAATATTAATATATTTTTACTCCCAAACTATTAAAATTTTATTTCTTCTATAGTTTAAATTAATATTATTCATTAAGAGATAGTCCATCCATTGTATAGTGTTTAATTCCACCATGGGAATGACTACCACATTTCCAATGAGACTGTACTCACCAAATCTATTACTATAATATTGATGATAGTATAATTCTTACAGGATAATATAATAATTAATATACTTCTAGAAGGTTGGTTATTGATAATATATTCATTGAAAATTGATATCAAATAATAAAATTCATAGAAACATAATCAAACATTGTAATTTCTATCTTTGAGAGAACAATGAGTGTACCTTCCACAACATCCTTTTGAGTATCCACATATTCCATCATGATAAATAATTCTTAACATTTCCCAATTGGCATAAGATGATGCAGATGGTGGTTCCCCTCCATTATCATTAGATTTATAGAATAATTATAAGAGTATCCCTTTTATCTAGTCTTGATGAATTGAAATTCTGATTGGGACTTCACCATCATCCTATTATTGTTACAATTGAAAATTTGAGTCCCCACTTCACACTGATTGATTTGAGATATATCCCCATCACTTCAGAACATGTTGCACCTCCCACCCCCATCGAATTAGTTCACTAAACACTTCATAACACATTTTTTTCCTTCGAAATTTCTCATTTATTTCATCCTCTTCCTTGATAAATGTTTATCCTAGATTTTGGATACATTCATATATTCTTCTAATTCTACATATGTGACCATTTCATCTCTCCAATCCCTAAATCAACCTTCATAAAACACCACAATATTTCATCATATCATTAATAGTTCTAATTTTCTAAATTCATCCATATATTATATCTCAATACACTGAAGACTCTATCAAAATTTCCCTTAGGATCCATGATAATGCCAAAAGTGTTCTGAATTGGTTTTGTAATAATCAACTGAAAGATTCAAATAGATTCATTTCCATTATGGTTCAATTCAAGAAATTCCATTTATATTTTAATTCACATCCAATGGGGAAAATATTTTTTAAAAACATTCCCTTGAACTACACCCCCTACAAAGAATTGATATCCCTTCTTTAATTCATATTTCTAATCAAATTCCACCACTGATCAGTTTATCCTTCTAAAATGTATACCACAAAAGTGACATTATTATTCAAAAAATAATGATGTACAAAAAAATATTTTCTACAGAGATTATCTGTCGTTATGTAATAAATGGGTCAGTATATCCAAATAATTAAGGTGGTCATTAAAGCATGATGGACTCAATTGAATGTCTCTCCCTTAGAGTCGAATTAGTTAACTCAACTTGATTCATGTTATTTTCCATACTAAATTTAGTTGATTCATCATCATCATGATGTTTCTAATCCATATTCAGTCGAAACATAGTCAATGCATAATATATTTTACAAATCATTTATGTGGTTCCCCCCTTTCCCTATATATTTATAAAAGAATAAAATCGTAGTGGGGAACATGTTACTTTTGAAAAAATTATAATTTTAAAGGGGTATTATATCTTAATTCATCATGTTTAAATATTTTATAAATATAAACTAATTGTTATTACTTTTTCTATATATACGGTATGGTTATTCCTAAATATATATTTATTAGCCAAATATATGCATTAATATTGTCAAACTGAAACTGCAGTAAAGCACATTAATGTGAACCCGTTCTGCTCTGTGTCATGATCAAATCAAATCATCTATGTTTTATCTCTTGATAAATTTTTGAAAGAGCCACATCAACTTGTTCTCATCCAAATATGGATTTAATTATTGAAGACTATTTGCTTAATAATTTACCAATATAGTGGTTTGTTTTAATATATTTACAATTTTCCCAAGGGATCATCCTAAAATTTTAAGGTCATTATTTGTAGATATAACTAAATGGTACTTTGATACCAACTATAGACTCACGTATTTTTATTACTAAACATTTCATTACATGGTACAAAACATAAAATAATTTTTTGATTTGATTTATTTAAATGAAGTACAAAACATGAGGAAAAAAAGACTTCTATGTCTCCTTTAAGACACATTTATGGGTTCACCCAAAGTTAATTTTATTGAATCTTCTAAACTAATGACATGAATCAAATGAAAGTGGAAATAATGAGGCTCAGTAAGATAGTATTAGGGGAAACTTTTTGAATTTGATAAAAAATAATGTCACAAATAAAATGAGGCAGGAAGATAAGGAATGAGAATGAGGAATATTATAATAATGATAACATGAATCAAAACATAGAAACCAGACTCTAACATTTTAATGAGAAATTCCTAATCTAATCACTATTTTTTATCACCAAGGAATGATAAATAAAAACTACCAATGGTTTTTACCAAGGTTTTGTAAAATATTTCATCTCTAGATATTAAATAATTTACCCATTGAATAAGAGATATATTAGGTCTCATCCTGAAAATATATTAATTCCATGTGATACACATAGAAAACATATTCCATTAATAACACATAGGGAACATATAATCGGTTTTGTATGAAAATATTTTAATACAACAGATCCTAAAGACATGATCATTACATCATTTCTGGCCGACAAAAGGAAATGTGGGTTTCAAATTTAAATCCATGAATCAAAAATTTAATTTTAAAAAATGATGAATATCCTTTGAAAATAAAATAAGTTTGGCACATCAATACAATGTAATAATGAATTTCATATGTAATTGAGGAAATTTTGAGAAGTATATTAATTAACATGAAAGGAATAAAACATTATTTTTTAAAAGGGTAAAATGAGAGGGAACAAGGTTTCCCCATTCAATAAAATATATTCATATACTAATGGAATAAAATAAAATATTCAATAGAATATCATTTGGAATGTATATGTCATACAAAAAATAGAATCTTGAATGGAAAGGTAAGTGATGATCTCCCTTACCATAAAGAGTTACTCCTAGATATTTTGCAATGTGACCATGGGGGATTTAAGACATCATGTAGGGACATTGAGGGACAAAAAATCACTCTCAATTCATTGAGGATTCTTTTAGTGTGAATATAAACACAGAAATATTAATTTCATAATTTAGGTCATGGAAAACTAGTATATGGAAAGTGGAAAACCATTTTCTAACCCCTATTTTTTTCCAGGGTAATATAAATTTGGTTCAAATTTATTTATTTTTAATTGTAAAGTAAAAAAATTCATCTAAAAATACTTAATTTGGTATGGAAAAGTGAAGATTCTACAATGTAATGTTACAGGAAATTTAAACATTCCTTTTGAGACATTGTAAATTCACTAATAGTTTTACAATATGATTAAATCTATTTAAATGAATGTTGTTAATAAATAATATGGTTTTGGTCGAGGATAGTTTTCATTTAATTATTACACCATTATGAAATAAATAGGATGTAATTAAATATAATAAATCAATGATATATAATTATTATCATAAAATTTATTATTTATTTAAAACTATAATGTAATTGGTACAAGGAAATTTCAAACAGTAATAAATAGTTTCCTAATAATTTTTAAGACTATATTTACTTTTATTATTGAAATATAAGTTTTTAAAAATAATAATTAATTAAAAAATTAATATCATGAATACATTGGTTTATAATAAAAATTTAATATGTTTTCTAGAAAAATACAATTATGTTTTATTTTTTTCAAAAAATTATATTATAAAATTAAAATACAATTTACATATATTCTATTAACAAAATATATTAATAAGATAAATTAATGGAATGGTTATTTTTTATGAAATTGAATTTTCAATAATGTCTAGAAACAGAACCCCTTATTACACCCATATATGCCCTAAGGGGATGTTGTGTGATTGTGATTTTTTCCTGTTGTTCCTCAGATAACATCGATTGAGTGGTAATCCGCACTAACTCGAAATTCTTCTATATGAAATTTCATTCAATATTCACATATTATATCCCATCTTGGACCTGGTCTAGGGGAAATCCTAGTGTCAATACTTCCCTCTAATGCTCTATAAAATGGAGGTTAAAAACATGACACTAAGAGTAGAAGAAATCGATTCTCCTTTCTGCATTAATAATATTATGTCATTACTAATTATAAAGACTAATTCTAAAATAAAAATTATAAACTATGTATATTGTTTTTAACATCATTATTGAACAATGATCATATTTACTAATGATCAGAACCCAAAAATCTCATTTTATTTTATACCCTATCGATGAAACAACGTTATTTCACCGAAAATTAAATTTAAATTTTTTTATGGTTATATTATAATTTCCATAATATGTTGATTCATTTAATGCTATTATTTTTTTATTTATATAGTTTTTTATGTGAGAGGAATTGTTCTAGTAAATTTTTGCAATCCATATTTTCCCATTTTGGCTGTTCAATTTTATATTCTTTTTCAGTTTTTATGATTTCATTTAAATTTGTTTCCAAACTAAATAATGTAATTATCATTATTAAAGATATAACATTTTTGGATTTATCATTATATTTTATGTGTTTGATATTATATATTTTGTAACAATATTTTTTTCAATAATAATAATATAAGTCAGAAGTCCATGTTCATTATATTATTCTCCCCATAAGAAATTGTTTCCTTGAAATTTTAACAGCTTCCATAGTTGAGAAAAAGTGAGTGTATTTTTCTGTCATTGTATTCTATGGTTACATCACTACTTAATAGTATTTATGGTTCATACAAAACACATTCAGGAGGATTATATTCTTAGTGAATATAACCTTATCTATATGGTCTATGATTACTAACAGATGCTCCATATAAGAGAGTTCATGTTCTCATTAAAAAACATTCTAATTCAGTACATAAGAAAAATCTTGTATATACATCCTCAAGAGATATACATTTAATACATACAGAACATAATCTATATTTAATAGACGTTCTATCTTATTGACCATTTTTTCAATGTGATCAAGGATTTAAAATGGTCCAGTATAGGATTACTCTCATCAATTGTGATCTATGAAATAATTTTTTCCCAACGTCAAACTCGAAGTCCCCTGGATTATTTTTAGTATAGCACTTAAGTCGTATATTATTAGAAATCATATATATATTTTATATAACATTTCATTTATCTAATCACTTATACATGATCAGGCCCATGAAATTTTCTCTCACTGTCATCATCCAAACATGTATGAATTATATATCGAATTCTATATAGAGATTCAAATTGTTCCATTTGATTACTCAAGTAAAAGATGTTGTTGAATAAAAAATCAACAAATGGGATGTGATTACCTTGTCCACCATTAAATTATATTTATCATGTTCTCAAAATTTACTCAACTATTTTAATAGTCCTTTCAAATTGGACATCTGTTTTGGGGTTATTAGCCATACTGAAATTCAATTTAGTATTCAGATCTTGTTGGGGACTTCTTCGTAATATTGATGGGAACCTAGGATCACAATCAGATACATTATAATGTTATACACCATGAAACCTCACCACTTTCTTTATGTATACCATGTAAAGTTTCATAATAGAGGAGTCTTCTAAAATAGAGATAAAATGTACTATCTTGGCAAGTCGATCCACTATAAACCATATCAAATTTTTTCATATTGATGTTATTGGGAGAACAATGATTAATTATTTTTTGATAATGTTCCACTTCTATGTTTGTTTGAGTAGTGGTTGAACTACAAATTTTGGAATTTCTCTCTCTTCATTCAAATTCTATCAATCCATGCACCTTACACTACAATAGAAACCCATTTTAGCGGCGGTTTTGTGGCGGCGGTTCACAAAACCACTGCTAAACGTTTTCACCGAAAGGTTTCGCGGCGGTTTTTAATAAACCTCTGCGAAACCCATATTTTTTTTAAAAAAACCCGACCCTTCACTACCCCCACCCCGGAGTTTCCCCCAAACCCTCATGACCCCTTATTCCCCTAAGCCCCCCAAGCCCCGGCGACCCCTAAGCATCATGCGACCCCAACACCCTCCCTTCATCCCATAACCCCCCCCCCCCCCCCCCCCCGTCCCTAGTGGCCCCCAACCGTCCGGTGACCCCCAACCATCCGGTGACCCCGTCTGGTGACCCATGACTCCCAACCGTCTGGCCACCCCATGAACTCCGTCTATGGCGACCCCGTGACCTCCGTCTCCGGTGACACCTATCTTTTCCAGGTATGTATCCATTTATGTTTTTGGATAAATCTCTTAGAGTTAGGATTCCTTTCATTTATGAAATTTCAATGGTACTAGTTGTCATGTGTTCATGATGTATACAGTGGGGCCTTTTTTGTTTTATTACATGTCTATTAAGACAAATTGGGGGAACCCTATATTATATCACTAAGTGATGAATTGGGTATGGAGACATTTTATTTCACTCATGAGTTTATAAAATTATGAGGATATTTTCGATGTTGAATACATTGGTTGGGTACTTACATGGATGTGTGCATTCATGATATGATTGTCACAATGGTGTGAGATACATTCACTAATTTTTCATTTGTATCTTATTCACTAATTCATGATATTCACTCTTGTTTTATATATATATATATATATATATATATAATGTTCTGACTTTCTCATGTTCTTGGTAATTGTGTGGGATGTATAATGTATTATCTATTAGGTAGTGTAATCATGCCCTTTATAAGAACCATAATGAATATATAGATGTTTCTATTAAAGATACATGAAAACAAAAGGTCTCCCACTTATCTAATGGTATATATCGAGGCTACATCCATGGATAATGGGACCAAGATCATGTATATGGTTAAGGGGTGGAGTTTGGGGTGGTTTTATTATGGCACCTTAATTGATTTTATGAGCTATTGGGTTTTGAAGACTTATATGAAATATCATTGACTATCAAAACTCTTATCTTGGTTATGTTATATCCATTGTGTTTGGTTGATTTTCTATCATGCATAATATTTATGTTATAAAATTTTTTTGGTCTAATTCTGTTTATGTTGTGTTTGAGAGTAAACCACCACAATGATTTTATATACCATTTTAATTTATAGTAATCATCTAGTGTCTGTGGGATACACCTAAGATTAGTGTAATTTTTTCCCTACCCAAGTCAATAGGTTGGGGTCGAGATGTTTTAGTGGTAGTACTTCCCATTTAGGTTTAATTACCCTCAATTAAAATTTCCATTTTTGTTCAGTTGTTTACGAATGAGAAATCTCAACTCTGAATTGATGAATTAGAGAAATTTTATGAAAACTATTTTCACACACTTCAGATCCTTGAGTTAAATAATAATATTATATGAGAATTCCATAAGAAGGTCCACATATGATTATTCATCCAAGGAGAACTGGTATTATCTATGAGAACACCTATGATACCTAGGAGGAATCCTATAAATCTAGAGTAAAATGGGAAGGGCCGTATAAAATACAAAATTTCTACTCCAACAATTCCTACACCAGGATTATAATGGATTAAGATCATATCATGTCCACCAACAAAATAATTATTCTCAAAGAAATACTTTTTATAGCTTCACAATGGGGATTTGAAAGTCCAATTTAATGACATTAAACTTCTTATAGATGGTTGAATTCATAAGCCCACAAACTACAAGACACGAAAGTACTTGGTGTAGGACCATAAAATGTATGAAACTCATGTCATTTTCATATAACATATGATTCATCCTATAAAAATGTAAAATAACTTTAGTGGTAAATTTTTTATGAAATTATTCCCTTTTATATTAGAAATATCTATGTAATAGTTCTTAGTGTAAGGGATTACATGTTTTCTGTGGGTATTCAACTACAAATTTACACTATGTTGAAACCATTTTATTATCTCATATAAAAAATCCAAATCTAAATAGAGACTCCTTTTCCAGAACTACATATGGATTTATTACTATTCTTATAGGATACATAGTGGTTTCCATATCTCTTATATGAATAATTGTTAATGATATATTTCATTCATAATCTTCTACACTATCCTAGTTAATGTGTTTTTTCATTCATGTTAGGTTTCCTCCTATTTCCATACACATGTATGAAACAATACTATATTAAGAACTGTGTGTGGATTAATTAAAGTTAAGTCCATATATATAGTTATGTCCAAATCATTTATATTGGACCAAACCAAAAATTTAATTTCTATAAAAACCAACCTCATCATACTATTCATGACTTCATCTATTCAAATAAAATTTTATTGATTGACTCAACACTAAGACTAATGAATTTTACTTTTAATTAAATCTAGATATACAAAAATCCTTCTTCACATTGATCATAGTCATAGGAACTAAAAATGATGGACATAAAGTTCCTCACCATACCACATTATACAAAATTGGACAAAAGTCATTGTTTTAATTATATCATTAAACTAAATGACAAATGGTCCCCCTTAAATTACATTTAAAACTATTTCATAAATTCAATATTTACAATATAATTTCCTTACATGAGATAAATATCCATGTAATAATCCTTAGTGAAGAGTTCCTTATCAAACAAAACCTATGAGAAAATAAAATTCCATAATTATTTACTTGAATTATATCATATGGGATTCATGGATTCGCATCAAACATTCCTTTATGTAGCTTGACACTAGAAAACATCATTTTCCCCTTCACAAGAGATAAATTTGTGAAGATATATTATAAGAAAAACAACTGACATGATTCTTATTGTTATGAGATATATAGTGACACATGAATTTACCATCCTAGGACATTATGTAGTTCCCATTTAATTTCCCAATTCTTACCCAATAAAGATACATTTAACAATTCAAATCAGTTTTCATCCTTTCAATTCCCACCAGGGCACCAATACATGTCTTCCTTTCTCACATATATAATATCTAGATATTTTTTGAGACCTTATATAAACTACATGTGTATTTAATTCTATAATTACTGAATATATAGTGAAGTTTGAGCCACTATACTTGGACCCAAAAACACATTTCATCACCATAATAGTCGTCTTAGTGTATAATACCCTCATTCATGTTGGGTCACTCCATATTTGAATCTTACTATGATAATATATTTTCTTCCAAGAACTACATGTGTTATAATTCCTTTTATTATAGGATATATAGAAACACCTAAACTATCTATATTGGTATTATTCACAATTCATCATCTACTTTCACTCCCCCTAAATATTCTATAATTTCTTAACCATGGATAGATTTGGACTTGAGTGTTCATGTTATCTTTTATATATCATATTTATATAATAAACGCATTATACATTAACTATTTTAATCACTCCAAAACTCTCATCGTTATTGGTAGTGAGTGTATCTAGTTTTTAAATAACACCACTATTTGGCAATGACATTCCTAACATATATCATTCCTATAAACAATAGATGATTTGTGTATAATGCACAGAGGAGTAATTTCATGGTAATTCATACCTTTTTAGTATTGAAACCCCCTTTCAAAGCTCCCTTCATGATTTCCATTTTATAGATTCATTCAAAAAATTCATATATTAATGGGAAAAATTAAAATAGATACTGAAAATATTTAAAAACATAGAGGGTGATGAAACAAGACCAATTTTCATGAACTGACCTAGGCTACCCATAATCAGGGTTCCCAAGCTAGCCAGCGATAAGTCTCAAAAGGTGTCATAAAAGGGATAAATATTTCTAGTAATGTCGTGGTACTAATGGTATGAAAATCATTCATCTTTGGTGTGTTCAATGACATCACCTTAAATGGGGTGTTATTTAAGGCAACATAAATGTGTGATCGACAGTGTTATGATATGTGTGTAACCTGATATTCTTACTGCTCCTCAATGAGGAGTTGACGCTGTCTCCTAGGGACCAGACTTGTTCGGTTTGTCTGGGAATTCTAAGTAAGTGGTAAATGTGATCAATGTATCATCTTTATTATATTATGCATACTTTATTATCAATGGGTCATCTTTATTATATTATGTTTCTGTAACCTTAAACTATCGTATATATGAAACTTTTTCCCTATTTAGTAGTAACTATGTGTTTTAATTTTTTTTGTTATTTTGTAGGCACATTGTGTTATACATGGATAAAAGCTGGATCACATTACTGAGGAACACGCCTTAATATGTTAAGGGTTTGAATGAGTTTTTATATTTTTTAATTTCTAATTGATTCGTTTAGGGTAGAATAAGATTTCCATGTCCTAAATGTAAATTTAGAACATGGTTGAAGAGAGATGAAGTTTATGAACATTTAATACTGAAGGAATTCCATGATCAATATTTGTGTTGGATTTGGCATGGAGAATCGATCAATAGAGAATGATTGAGCACTGATGTTAATCTACATAATGAGGTCCCATGTTCGTCGACAATGGAAAATGAAATGCAAATCCTCATAAATGATGCATTCGGCACTGCAAGACACCACTATGAGCATCAAAACATATCAGAACAACCCGAAGAGGGTGCTACAAATTGCAACGTGACAAGTGATGTTTTTGAGACTGTGACATAATAAGATCAAGATTGTAATATGTCATTGGATCCTACTCTTGATTCTGTGGAGCCAAATGTAAGGGAAAACTTCAGTGAGGAAAATGCATTTCATGATTTAGTTGACATTGTAAATCAAGAGTTTTATATTGGGTGCTTGAAATATTCAAAGATTTCATTTCTACTGAAGTTGTACCATATCAAATTTCTATGTGGTATTAAAAATAAATAAATTTCCATGTTATTGGAATTGATTCATGATGCATTTCCTGAAGCAAAAATACCAGAATCTTTTTATGATATGAAAAAAGTTGTTAACAAGCTTGGTCTGAATTATAAAAAAAATACATGCGTGTCCCAAGGATTTTATGCTTTATTGGTGAGATGATTCAAGTAGAAATAATGGTACGATATGTTCTTCTTCTAGATGGAAGTCAAAAAGTGATGTTGGAATTTTGACTGAATATAATTTCATGGAGAAGAAGAAAAGGAACACACCTGCAAAAATTTTGCATCACATTCCTTTGAAGCCTCGATTGCAAAGATTATTCATGTCATCCAAAACAGTCGAACACATGAAGTGGCATTCTGTATATCATAACAATGATGGGTTAATGAGATATACATGAGATTCTCAATGGTGGAAGAAATTAGATTCATTACATCCTAATTTCTCAGATGATCTTAGGAATGTTCGATTGGGATTGGATGCCGATGGATTCAACCCATTTTGGACTTTGAGTACGAGTTATAGAATTCGGATAGTTGTTTTGATCCCTTATAATATGCCTCCATGGATGTGTATGTAACAAAAATATTTTATCATTTCGATGATTATTCATGGAAAACAAATTCCTAGAAATGATATTGATGTATACCTACAGTCTTTGATTGACAAATATCAGGAGTTATGGAGCAATGGTGTTGAGAAATTTGATGTTTCTTCTAAAACAATGTTCATAATGCATGCTGCTTTAATGTGGACCATCAGTGACTTCCCTGGGCTTGGGAATTAATCATGATGGAACACTAATACGTGTTTGGCTTGACCCTTTTTAACTTTGATTTCGATCCCAAACAGCTACCTCATAGTAGAAAATAGTGCTTCTTGTGTCGTCGAAGATTTCTTGATGCATCAAATATATTTCGGCTGATCAAATCAAAATTTAATGGTTCAATTGATCGTAGACCACCTCTAAAGTTGTTATCCGGTTCTAAAATATTGACACAGATTGAAATGTTAAAACAGAATTTGGGAAGGTTCATCATTTGAATGATATCAGAAAATGAGTGTGAATTGCATCATCAAGTGAAATCAAAACGCAACAATGGAAGAAAAAAACTATATTCTTCAAGCTTCCGTATTTGGAATTTAATTTGATGCTCCACAATCATGATGTGATGCATATTTAGAAGAATTTATGTGATAATGTGATTTTCAAATTACTTAAAGAGCATGGAAAGTCAAAGGATCATCTCAATGCTCACAATGACTTACAATATATGAAAATAAAACGTGATCTCTCGCCTGATGAGAATGAAAAGTATAATCCGGCAATTTTTTCATTGAAAAATATGGATAAAAATTTGTTCCTTAGAATTTTAAATAATGTGAAGGTATCTGATGGGTATTCGAGTAACATCTCGAGGTGTGCTGACTTGAAGAATAATAAGTTATATGGATTGAAAAGTCACAATTCACATTTTTTGTTACAACAGTTACTAACATTGGGATTACATACATTATTACATAAAAAAGTTACTGCGGTTGTACTCCAATTCTGCAGATTTTCAGGAAATTATTTGAGAATTCTCTACATCCATTTCAGCTTGACAACCTCCATGAGAGGTTTTTGTTGACCCTTTGTGCAATGGAGATGATATTTCCTCCACCACTTTTTACTATCATGATGTATTTAACTGTGCATTTGGTTGAAGAAGCTAAATTAGGAGGCCCCGTTCATTATTGATGGATGTATCAAATTGAGATGTATTTTATTTATATATTTCCAGTTAAGTAAACAATTTTTGGGATTTAAATTAATGAATAATATTATTACTTTATTTCACAGATATCCTGGGAATTTGAAATAATACGTGAGAAATAAAGCTCAACCAGAAGGCTCTATTACTGAAGCCTATTTGGCCGAGGAGTGTCTCAAATTTTGTTCCAGATATTTGTATGATATTGAGAGAATATTTAATCAAGTTGGGTGTGTTGATGACACATCTACTCAATCTAAAATGCATCAGAAATAAAAAATATTTATTTCTATTGGTTGATCAGTTGGGAGGACCTCATATGTGACACTGAGAGAATTGGAATTATTACAGGCACATAGATATGTGCTACTGGATAGTGAAATTTCAGATCCATTTATTGAAGAGTTGAGGATATAAACAAAGAGACGAATGAGAGGCATAACAAGAAATGAGAAATATATAATGAAAGCTGTGAATAAAGAGCTGGTAGAATGGTTTTCACGATGTGTAAGTTTATAAATATTGCAATAAATACAGATATTAGTTTGACACATACAATTTTTAAATCTATTAAATTATATTTCATTTTGTAGATCATGAATACTGATACTCGAGCAGACTTGTTAGAAGATTTAAAGTTTCTTGATAGAGGTCCTATAAAACAAGTTAGAAAGTTCAGCGCTTATAATGTGAATGGCATTAGATTTTGTACAGTCGATCGAGAATTGGGTTTGAAAACACATAATAGTGGTATATCAACATATAATGAAGTTGAATACTATGGAATGCTTCAAGATATTATTGAATTAAACTACCACGGGATTTTTTTTGTTTTATTCAAATGAAAATGGTCGATGTTATCAATTGTGTTAAAAGAGATTCTATGGAATTTACTTTTGTAAACATCTCTCAATTGATGGATGTTGGGGTTCGTGAACTGCATGATCCATATATCATAGCATCGCAAGAAAAAAATGGTATATTATGTGAATGATGTATTTGATGAAGGTTGGAGTGTATTTACTCACATAATACAAAGAGATTTGTATGATATGGGTGATGAAGTGGAAGATTTGACCTCTGCAATTGAATTACATCAACAACAGGAAGCAGAATTATTTGTCTATCATGATATTGAAAATATTAGTCTAGAAAGGATGAATGAAGTGGATGAAGCAGTGGAGTAGGAAACCGACATGATTGAAGGGGAAAATTATTGTATGAGCAATTATATATTCTTCCCACGACCACTTGTTTCATTTCCTCCATCATTCATTGTCATTGGTATATATATATTTTTTTGTTAGTTCTGGTCATTTATTATCAATTATAAAATTTTTTATGCCTAATTTTTTTGAAATATATATTCTGAAGCTAATTTTATTTGATTAAATGACAGGAATTCCAAGGAAGAAATTGTACACTATTTGATCTAGTTCTGTGACAAATGACGATCTGTCTGTCCCCACGACATCTAAGGCACCAGCTACCTACACCCCTACATCATCCCCCCTGCACCATCTCTGACACTATCTGTGGATGTATCATTATAGGATGAGTTATCGACTCCCCCTACAGGAGCCTCAATAGTAGGGTATCGACACACCCCTTCCAGTTCATCACGGACATTCTCGAGGGTCACATACATAGGTACAAATTTTAACTAAATAAATTTATTGCATTTTTTTATACTAATTGTTTCCTCATTGTAGATAAAAAAAGAAACCGTGGAAAACACATAAGAATTTCATATGTTTGGAACATGAATGGCGAGAAGATAGTCATGACTTTTGATTCTTATGGGGTCCCGACAGAGGACGTCGTGGGGTTATTTGGCCATATTTTAGGTCAGCTCGCAGTGGAGCCCTTTTACCTGCCTATTTCATATGATGATTGGAGACATATGCCTCCAAACTCGAAAAATGAGGTTTTTGATTCTCAGATAAAGGTAATATTATTACATTATGGTTTAATTGAATGTCATGTTACTAATATGTTCAAAATTAATTTGTGTAAACAGATGTTCTACCACTTTACTGTTGCTGATGTGATAGCACGAAAGTGGACATTGAAAAATCTGGGTAAAAATGGAAAGATTTCAAAGGGAGTTTGTGGTGTGATTTCAAAGATACTTCATGGACCGTGCAGCAAATGTATGAGAAGGTACGTAGTTGGGTACGGAAAGAACAGTGGAATGTTTTTGTTGATAGATGTCGTGATGAGAATCTGATGGTATTTAAATATATAATATTATATTATCCTCATTTTACATTTATACTTTTATATGAAGAGGGGATGACATTGAATACATTACTATTAAATTGAAATTTATTTATTTTAGGACCTCTCAAGACAGAATGCATCAAACCGGGCAAAGCAAGTCATCCTGCACACTATGGGCTCAAAAATATTTTCTAAAATCCAAATTTCATTTGTAATCTTTTAATTAGTTTAAATATTTATAATAAAATATTATCTTTTTAAAATATTTAATTTTTTATTTATATTTGTTTAATGCAGTCACAGAGTTTAGGGAATTAAGCATCCTGAACTGAACTGTGGCTGAATGTTCATAAAAAATAGATAGAAGTTTTGTTAATAATCCTACCAAAGATGTTGCAGTATGAAGTCAATTTTTTATTAAAATAACTTATTATTAGTTATTATTGTGTTAATATATATTTATAGTTTATTTATAGGTAAAAATTAATGGAATATGGGATGCCAATCCTGGAAAGTCCTACACAGTCTCCCAGGATGACCCAGTTGCTAAAGTCCTTGGGAAGGGGCATCCTGGTATAGTGCGCGGGGTGGGTTTGGGACACATACCATCTGAGGTCTTTGGCAGGACACCAGGGATTCCAGCTGCATTTACTTCTGGTTATAGTCATTTCATTCCTGACGATTCTTAGAAGGTGATTTATTCTCTACGAAACACAGTTAACCAACAGGGGGGTCAGATATCTACTTTTCAGAAAGAGTTTCTTAAAATACATCAGCATATTAGTACATATGCCCCCAGTGGTAGTGCATTGACTAGTGGTGAGAAGGTAAATCCCAAAAAATCTAAATCATTTAGTTTGAAAACTTTTATTGGTTTTATTTTTAATTATAAATATGCAACAATATTTAATTTTCAATATAATGTTCTTACAGGTGGCTGCAGGTAGTGGAGATAGAAGTGGAGAGGGTACGATGCATCATCGGACCATAAGTAGTAGTATTGTTGATGTGTTGAACAAATATGAGAATGGTTGGTTTTTATATGTAACATGTATGGCACATAGTTTCCACCAAACATTTCCATGTCCTAACATTTTCTTGATTTATCATGATTCTTTCTATGCATTTTTTTTATTTATGATGTTTCATTTTATGTCTTGATTTCTCGAGTGTGCTATACATCATTCCATTTATCCCTGTTTTTTAATTGGTAGTTGAGATTTTGGATGACTAAAGAGTGATCCTTTTGTTATTTAGTTCTTGTTATATAAATGAGAACCTAGTAGGTAGTATACATACCAAACATAAGAGGATGATGGAAATGTGTTTTATCCTAATCATGTGATACGAATCATATACTCACCAATAAAATTTGTTGGAAACAAATGTTGTGAAACTAACATGGAACCTTAAACAAAATGCATCTGTCACCCACATGTAGTGCTCCTTTTTCTCTCTCAAAATATGATATGTGGACACAAATGGATCCGATACAAATGATTATACATGTGTTTATTTATTAATAAGATTATTTCATGAGGATTTCTTGTAAATGTTTCTCATAATTATTTTGGCACATTCAACTAGAACCCCCTTTGATCTAATTGAAATTTTACTACTTTAATAACACATATCCTTCGACTACTACACAAGTTGGTTCCTCATTTCAAACAAGGGCTCTATTATCAACCATTCACCCTCAACATTGGGTCTCAAATTCACTAGTTTGGGAGTCACACCTAAACGGTACCTTTCCATATTCAGTGGAAGCTAAAAAATCCAGTCATCTCAAAAATCCCTACTAGATGTCTACTCGACAATGACAAGTGAAACATAATATGTTTAAATAGTTTCCATCTCAAACCATTTCATGGTCATATCCATGGAATGAAATAACATGTTCCTCCCTTATCTAGGGAGGTTGATCAAGTGGTCAAAGATGGACTCATCTAGATGACATAAGGGACCCTCCAAAGTTCCCCTTCTAGCATTCACCATCACCAATGCTACAAAGCAATAAAACCTCTATATGATGTGTGTGTTTAACTCGAGAGTCTGACCTAAGTCTCCCAAACCTAGGTAGTCAAGAAAACACACTCAGGGTAGTGAAAAATCAACCATGAACATGGCCCTATATCTATACCCTCAAAATAATCCCACTAACTAAATATGGTGGAAAACTATGAGCAAGATGACACATTTTCCCACATTTACTAAGCTTGTCGGTATAATCTGGTTTTATTCAATGAAATCACCAAGAATATTTTGGTAAAAAATATATTGAATATCCATATCCTTTCCCTCTGAATTGATTAACATTGGTATATACCTATATAAAATGGAGGAAATGATCAGGCCCATACACATTCTCCAACAATATAATAAGAAAGTATGCATATTCTAGTCACCGAAGTCTCCTAGAATATTCTAAAAATAGTTAAAGGGAAGACACACTACTATTATACCATAATTTGGGAGACTCGTTAACACAATATGAGGAGATTTAGAGAAGATACACATCTTTTCTCCAAACATATGTTGTATCTAGTTTATTTCAGATGTTATAAGAGTTTGGGTCATATCTTACACATCTTCAAAACTTTTCCACCAGTTCCTCCTAGGGGGATAAGATCTTTACATATTAAACATTATTATGTAGGTCCTCTTAATTTGTAGTAGGGATGTATCTATAATAACACATACTGCTGAGGCCAATGTGGTAGTCGACATAGTTGATACTAGAATTCATAATTAATGTGCATGAAATGTGATCCCACTCAGAATAGTCAGGTTGTAGCATAGAGTCATGGTATGGGAAAACTAAATGATGTTCAACATATGATAGGGAGTATAATTCAAATTCATATATTTTTTGAGGTACTAATCTAGTAACCACTAATATAGATTCAACATTATTTGACACAAGTGCATCAAGCAATGTTATGTTTGATACATTTCTAGAGATTCTGGTCCTTGATATAGTGTATTAATGTGTCATTAATAATCTGTAAACCTCATTGGTTATTCCATCAAAGATTGTTCAAAAATGGAATTATTATCCCCATCAGATAGGAAAATGTTTATTTTTATAGAATTCATTCTTTCTCATCATGTAACTATATGATGTAATTATTGGAATGGATTTCAAGCTTCCTTATAGATCCATTATTGATTATTATCACTATAGAATTATGGTCGATTGTTTGTATGATGTATCCTATTTTATCATGTTGGGGATACCAAGTTAGAAATAATATTTTAAATGTTTGTATGATGTCTCCTATTCTATTTTCTTTTTTGATTTGTTTTTCAGGAAGCGGGGTAGTAAAAGAAAAACTACAATTTTTTTTCTGGTTAACATTTTGTGGCGGTTTTAACCGCCGCTAATGCTTTACTGGTCAGCATTTCGCGGAAGTTATAACCACCGCAAATTATTTACTGGTAAAACATTAATTGCAGTTAATACCTCCGTGATATGTAATCAGTTTATATTTAGGGGCGGTTTTTAACGCCGCGACAGAGACACATCAAATGCCTAAATATAGCGGCAATGAAAACTATAGTGAATAAAAAATCTCTGGAACCCGTCAAACTGCTGCTAAAGTCCCGAAAACCGCCGCTAAATGAGGTATCTACGACGCTTTCCTTAAACTAACACAAAATTGAAAAAAATTGCTTCTAATAGATAGCCGACACTCAGTTTAGTGGCGGTTTCTATAAACCACCTGTAATAGCCGATTTTGTTGTAGTGTTATAATGTTGTTATAAATATACATTTTTTATATTACCCTACCAATAGTGATCATGAAGGCCCATTTATTTTGTTAGTAATTCCATGATTTATAGAGAATGTATAGATTTGAGCTTCACCCATCAACTCATTCATTACTATTGGGATATATGGGACTGGTAACCTTAAATGAAATTTCAGTACACATTTTTTATCATTATTGAACATTTGAAACATCCCCTTATTCATAGAATATCTCATCCTTTATAACACTATATCATACCTTTGTGATTTTATGATATTCTCTTATAATAATGGTTGATAAATAATTTGGGATAGGTTCGATGATGTTCCATCAATTATGTTTTCCATGGTTTTTTACCAGATCCTTTATCAAGGGATCTCATTGATTCGACATCATTTCCAACACTACATGTCTCTTCTCACATGATTCACCAATGACATTTTTTGATCTCATGTGTTGATATTTAATTAAATAATTATAGTCTACAATAGTTATATCTATATCTGTTGTTTAATCTTCAATTCATTTTCATTGTAAATATAATTCAAAAATTGTTGGTCGGTGTATACATCACATTTCTCCCCATAATGATAGTACCTACATATTTTTAAAAAAAATAACTATAGCGTACTTCATATCACCCGTACAATAATTCCTATCAGGACACATTAACTGTCATGATGAATAAGAATATCACTTTTTCAAACCTCCTATAATATCATTCTTATCACTGGAAACTACGAATCTCAATTACTGTTTTTTGGATGAGGACACTCTTATACAACATTTTTCTTGTAACGCCCCGACCCTAGTTGCCCAGAGTCTGTGCATTATTACATAACATTGGCATGATCACAAGAAAGATTAAATATCGAAAGACCGATTGGTTTAGTAGCCTTGGAAACACTAGATATATCCATAAGTCTTACATTACATCATAAAATGAAAAAAACTACTACAACAACATATTGTCTCCATAATCCACACTCATATCCCCACATAATATCCCTGAAGGTCATTCATAATTTACTTCTTCACATCCTGGGAAAAATAAAACATAGAAATGGGGTGAGCTCAAATGCCCAGTAAGGATAAAAATATAGCGGAAACTTTCATAAATAAGAATAAACATTTAAGGCAATGTATAACTAAAGAAAAAGCCTTTTAAACTTGAACTTTTAACATAGTATGGCATAAATAAAATGAAATAATTCTATTTACTTATTCACATGGTTATTCTACTAATCGAATAATCACATGAAAAATCAATAACCACGTTCATAATGATGGAATGCATAATGCCAGACTATCATAACCACATAGCCAAGGCCTCGTGCCAAGACTACAAATAAGATTTTGTCAAGGCCTTGTGCCAAGACACTAGTTTGTCTCATGAGACCTACCGATGCAATTTTTTTTTAAGATACTTACGTTTAAAATTACGAAAATACACTCTAGTGTTTTTCTAAAAACATTATGCAAGCTTTAAAAACAAAATAACTAATTCTAAGACTGCTCGACTAATTACAGGCCATGATGGGTCCACTCCCAATCCCTTCCTGTCTACCAAACTCGAGAGTCAGGTTTTCTGAAAACATTTTTAATCTTGCGTTAAATACGTATACATTTGCACTGGAATTTTCATATATTTGAGAGAAATATCTCTTTTTTGAAATCATTTAAAAATCACATAATTATAAAAGAAAAACTTTATTTTGAAAATATCCTTACAAGTGTGTAAGGGAAGCATCAAAGGTGTAATAATTGTAGAGAATAACCGCACCTTCCGTATAAGTTAAAAAATACATTCTTAACTTAATTTTGCTGAAAAGGTTAAAAAGTACCTTGTTTGGAAAACGACTGAAAGATTCCTTTATAAACCTCTTATAAAAAGTCAAACAAGGGTATAAATGACTTTAAACCATATTATTGTAAATAATAAAAATGTTTTGAAATACATTTTGAAAAACATGGATGTGGATGATAAAGAGATCCCAGTAGATTATTACATATAAACAACCTCGGATAATGAAGAGATTGTGAAATAACCCTTACAATTTGGTAACTTATGAAACATACAACCCATGAAAGAGGTATCATACAATGAATATGTAAATACACATAAATTAGAGTGTATTACACAAAGAATATAATTATGGTCAATACATACACCACACAAAAGGTAATGGTGGTAATATGGCACGAATCTCACGGAAATAAGGAGTGAGCTGAAAACCCCTTACCACGTTAATCAACTGAGTCGTATGGACAAAAGTTAATAACAACCAAATTATTTCCAGAATAAAATGAATATAAAGAGAATCATGATAATATATATCAAATGGCAGTACACAATACACCACTTTCAATAATTTAGTGGCGAACAATGGAAATCTCACGGAATTGAAAGTGAGATAAGAAAATCCCTTACCTTGTACTTTTCCTTGGTTGGGGTAGGTTAACCTCCTGTATAATGGTGAAATAATTGTTATTAAATTATACAAGAATCATATATATTAATATGATATCATATATGATCTTTTAACATTGATTTGTTAATAATATCTTAGAATTATCGTTGTTTCGGGTGTTAACTTACTCATTTTCTTTTATATGATTTGTTACATAAGCCATGTTTGTTGTACCTTATTCATATCCAGAATGATATCAATTCCTTAAACATACTTTTTTAAATAATCAAATGATAATTATACTTGAATGGATACGATGGAGAATGAATCTCATCGCGTTCGTGGAGACGATAGTCCGTACGTACGCACGAGCGACAATATCATTCTTTTGATATTAAAATAATATATAAATGGATGGTATATCATATATACATAATCATTAACATGTTATATTTATTATTTACATGAGTTACACATCATTATTATACCCATCCAAATAATAATATATTGAATAACAATTACACCACGACATGGAGACGGTAAGCCGTACGTACGCACGTATGGTGACATGTTATTCAAAGGGTGGATAGAATACTGAATATGGTTGTACCATATTTATAATAACATCACAGTATATGTGAGATACTGGAGTTATTATTTTATAATGGTAAGAACAAAGAAAGAAGAAGTGGAAGAAGAAAGGAACTTGAAAAGGGGTGGTGAAAACATTACCTCTTCTTCGGGTTCTTCCTTTTGATTTGATCAAAAGGGCTCCATAGGTTGGCTTTATGATCAAACTAAGGCCTCTAGGTTGTAGTGAGGGATGTTGGGAGAGTATTTGTGCAGAGTTTGGCCGAACCAAAAGGCTTTGAAGGTGTGAAGAAATGAGAAGGAGGAGTTCCCTTTTATAAGAGGGGTGAGGGGCACCTTTGGAAAAGCTAGAAATATTAATTTATAATAAATTCATATTCGGTTTCTAATGGCTCAAAAGTTGATAATTCAAAAGGTAAGGTGGGGATAGGTCGAAAACCACTCAACCAATAGAATTTAGACAGGTTTGGGTACTTATATTAACCTTATCTTTAAGTATTAACTCTAAGTTAATTAGTTTCACTTTTACAATGTCTCTTTGTATTTTTATATAATATGGTTAATAATCTTACTATATACATCCAAGAGACCCCCAAGTGGTCCATTAATGATGAACCTATCATGATATAAGTCTCTTGTCCGAACATTAGATTTTTAGGAATTTAATATCAATTAATAATATAATATTTGTTTTAAGAACTCTTTTATGTCAATTTTGACACTATTCAATAGTTGATTTTTGTGAAACTCATAACATATTGATTACTTCGAACAAAGTCAATTAAATCAATCCTAATATATCATATTATCCTAGAAAATTATTTTAATTCATTAAAAGTTTAATATTATATTTATTTGGGTATTTATAATATCAATTATTTTAATTTTTCACTATTATAGTAATTAATTCATCATCACTGTGTCATAAATAAATAAACTTATTTAATATCTAAAAATTATAAATGAACTATCACTATGTAGGAAAGATTTTTATCTTTCTAATGAATATTTACAATCTAAAATCCAACATATATAACCCTATGTAAAAATTGGATTGCTAAAAGATATATGCTTGTGTCATTTTTGTATTCATTTTAACTTAATTAAAATAAAGTGTCATTATCACTTACAAGTGGATCCATGGGGTCCCAAAATCGACCCAAAGATGCCCATGGTCGACCATGTATCAACCAATAGGGTTAAGACACGTTTTAGGGTAATTTAGTATTATTATAATATTATTTTTTAACCCTTATTTACCGGATTTACCCTTAACCATGGTAAATAAAATATTTACCGCAGTAATTATTCAAAATGTCTAAAAATAAAAGTTACCTATTTACACAATTTGAACATCCTAATTACAAATATGGATTCCATTTTCCTAAATTCAAAACACAGAAGTTGCAGAAATTAATTTAAAATTAATTCCCGCTGTCAAAACAAAAAGCGTGTTTTTAAGAGATAATAACTATCAAAAGATTGACACTTGTTTATGTTCGGTTTAATTGTAAAATTATGTCCAATGACCAACATTATATTAAATGGTAAAAATATATTCTAAATATAATTTAAAACTACTAAAATTCATAATTTATCACTATTAATTATTTTGATTAAAAAAGTTGTTTTTAATTAAAATTTAGTAATTTTCACTATTCATCAAAATATGAAAGTTATCCGAAAAGTACTAAAATTTCACCTTAGGATAAATTAGATATTCCGAATCAAAAAATGAAGTCCATTTTGAAATATAAAATATATATAATTTTAAAAATTAGGTATTACTATTCATAACGGCTAGTTTGATTGGTTGTTAGAACTCGGTGTTGCGTACAACACACGCTATCACATTATTCAAAGAGAAGCGTACCGTAGAAGCTTGGGGTGTTACATTCTCCCCTCCTTCAAATAATTTCTTCCTCGAAATTTCTAGAATACCTATCACATGAAAAGACTTGGGTGGTTCTTTATCATAAGTTCCTAGGGTTCCCACGTTGCCTCTTCCATCTTATGGTTTCTCCACAAAACTTTTACCAGACGCGTCGTCCGGTTTCTCAGTACTTGTTCTCTCGTATCAAGAATCCTGATGGGCTCTTCACAATAGGAAAGATCGGGTTCCAGTTCTAATTCCTCATAGGTGAGTACATGCGTTGGATCAGGCATGTATTTCCTCAACAGAGATACGTGGAACACATCGTGAACTTTGGAGAGACTTGGCGGCATTGCCAATCGGTAAGCTACAACCCCAATTTGCTCTAGAATTTCGAAGGGTCCGATGTACCTGGGACTCAATTTACCTTTCTTACCAAAACCTATGACTCCCTTCCACGGAGATACCTTCAGGAAAACATGATCACCGACTTGAAATTCCAAATCCTTCCTTCGATTATCGGCATAGCTCTTCTGCCTACTTTGAGCTGCTCTGATGTGATTTTGAATTACCTTCACCTTTTCCATCGTTTCCTCCACCAGTTCTGGACCTACAAGTTTTCTTTCACCGACGTCATCCCAACAGGTTGGTGTAAGACATCTCTTTCCGTATAACGCTTCATATGGTGCCATCTGAATACTCGAATGGAAGCTATTGTTATAGGAAAATTCAATGAGAGGTAAGTATTGATCCCACATACCCTGAAAGTCAAGTGAGCAAGATCTAAACATGTCTTCTAGGGTTTGAATAGTCCGTTCTGATTGTCCATCTGTCTGAGGGTGGTAAGCAGTGCTCAAATGAAGTTCAGTATCCAGGGATTTCTGAAGACTTTTCCAAAATCTTGAAGTAAAACGGGGATCACGATCAGAAACAATTGATAAGGGTACTCCATGAAGTCTCACAACTTCATTACTATATAGTCTTGCTAGACGTTCCAGGGGTAGATCTTCTCTTATCGCAAGAAAATGTGCTGACTTGGTAAGACGATCAACAATAACCCATATTGCATCATTCCTTCTAGGAGTCTTCGGTAGCCCCATGACAAAGTCCATCGTAATATTGTCCCATTTCCACTCCGGTATGGGAAGAGGTTGCATGACTCCTCCAGGCTGTTGCCTTCCAGCTTTCACTTGTTGACAAACCATACATCTTGACACAAAATCAGCAATCTCCCTCTTCATGTTATCCCACCAAAAATGTTCCTTCAAATCTCTATACATTTTTGTGCTCCCAGGGTGTATAGAGAAATTGGAACTATGAGCATCATCCAGCAATTCCCTTCAATCAAGCACCGGGGTGTTTCTTCCCACATTTAACACAGGATGGATATTCAACCTTTCCTTTCTCCCCCTTATTTCCATTCCCAGATTGATCAGCAGGTCTCTTCTTATCTTGCTTTTCTTTAAAGTCATAAGACTTTTAGAATTCCTTTTCGGTCTTGATAGCACATGAGACAATGTCTTCATACGATGAAAAGGATTGTGAGACTAATGCTCGACGGAGAAATGGTTTTAACCCATCAAAGAAACGATCAATCTTACTTGTTGGGTTGCGAATATAATCTCCAGCATACCTCGCTAACCTTGTAAAGTTATCCTCATACTTTGTGACATTCTCATCCTCCTTTTGTCTCAGACTCAGAAATTGCCTTTCCATATCTCCTCGATGGTCACGAGGAAAGTATTTTTCTAAAAACAGATCTTTGAACTCCCTCCATTCCATATTTGATACTTCATCATCTTCCTTCGTATTTTGAATCAATGACCACCATTGATCAGCATCTCCAGTGAGGCGGTAAACTGCCATGATAACTTTTTCCCTTTCACTGCTCCCCAAAGCCTGAAATATTTTCTCTAGGGAAAATATCCATTGCTCAGCTACTAAGGGATTTGTACTCCCATTGAACGTTGGTGGTTGTTGCCTCATGAATCGATCTAACATTGATCCTCCACGCTGCGGATCAGGGTGATCCATATGGGTAAGGTTATTATTCATAACCTGAGTAAGTTGTCCCAGTATGGTGATTAGCTGATCGGAACCAGTTGCATCACCAGCCCCACTATACTTATCTTGAGCAGGAGGGTAATCCCTACATGGAGTGCGTGCATTGATGCAGTTTCCATTTCTTCCACTAGGTGCCATCTCTAAACAATGGCATAAACTAGATCAGTTTATGAATCAAAATACATAATCCCATACTTATAAAACACTTAACATAAATTGAACTATTTATGGATATAATCCATAATCATAAAAATGTATTCTTTGAGGAAGTATATACTCATAAACCCTTCATAATGATTTGTAAAGAAAATGAGAGTTATCCTAAGCATATCCCCCGGGAGTGTCGTAACCAAGAGTGCAACAAGGCCCGTTGTCGTGCACCATTTCCCGTTCGAGTCTAGCTCAAAGCGGTGTTTTCGGGTTTTACCCCTAGGTACATCTGTGCCAGAGCCGCCTCTACCTGATCGTATCCAGACAGGGATGTATTGCTTGGAAAACTCACAAAATCTCTACAATACCAAAATTATAGGAAGTTCTTCTATACTAATCCTCAAAGTTCATCGTAGGTCTACGTGCTCTAATCAGAGTTTATCTAAATCTAGATTCCATGGTTTGTACTAAACTTCCTCTGATACCAACTGTAACGCCCCGACCCTAGTTGCCGAGAGTCGGTGCATTATTACATAACATTGGAATGATCACAAGAAAGATCAAATCTCGAAAGACCGATTGGTTTAGTAGCCTTGGAAACACTAAATATATTCATAAGTCTTACATTACATCATAAAATGAAAAAAACTACTACAACAACATATTGTATCCATAATCCACACTCATATCTCCACATAATATCCCTGCAGGTCATTCATAATTTACTTCTTCACTTCCTGGGAAAAATAAAACATAGAAAAGGGGTGAGCTCAAATGCCCAGTAAGGATAAAAATATAGCGGAAACTTTCATAAATAAGAATAAACATTTAAGGCAATGTATAACTAAAACAAAAGCCTTTTAAACTTGAACTTTTAACATAGTATGGCATAAATAAAATGGAATAATGCCATTTACTTATTCACATGGTTATTCTACTAATCGAATAATCACATGAAAAATCAATAACCACTTTCATAATGATGGAATGCATAATGCCAGACTATCATAACCACATAGCCAAGGCCTCGTGCCAAGACTACAAATAAGATTTTGTCAAGGCCTCGTTCCAAGACACTAGTTTGTCTCATGAGACCTACCGATGCAATTTTTTTTGAAGATACTTACGTTTAAAATTACGAAAATACACTCTACTGTTTTTATAAAAACATTATGCAAGCTTTTAAAAACAAAATAACTAATTCTAAGACTGGTCGACTAATTACAGGCCATGATGGGTCCACTCCCAATCCCTTCCTGTCTACCAAACTCGAGAGTCAGGTTTTCTGAAAACATTTTTATGCTTGCGTTAAATACGTATACATTTGCACTGGAATTTTCATATATTTGAGAGAAATATCTCTTTTTTGAAATCATTTAAAAATCACATAATTTTAAAAGAAAAACTTTATTTTGAAAATATCCTTACAAGTGTGTAAGGGAAGCATCAAAGGTGTAATAATGGTAGAGAATATCCACACCTTCCGTATAAGTTAAAAAAGACATTCTTAACTTAATTTTGCTGAAAAGGTTAAAAAGCACCTTGTTTGGAAAACGACTGAAAGATTCCTTTATAAACCTCTTATAAAAAGTCAAACAATGGTATAAATGACTTTAAACCATATTCTTGTAAATAATAAAAATGTTTTGAAATACATTTTGAAGAAACATGGATGTGGATGATAAGGAGATCCCTGTAGATTATTACATATAAACAACCTCGGATAATGAAGAGATTGTGAAATAACCCTTACAATTTGGTAACCTATGAAACATACAACCCATGAAAGAGGTATCATACAATGAATATGTAAATACACATACATTAGAGTGTATTACACAAAGAATATAATTATGGTCAGTACATACACCACACAAAAGGTAATGGTGGCAATATGGCATGAATCTCACGGGAATAAGGAGTGAGCTGAAAACCCCTTACCACATTAATCAACTGATTCGTATGGACAAAAGTTAATAACCACCAAATTATTTCCAGAATAAAATTAATATAAAGAGAATCATGACAATATATATCAAATGGCAGTACACAATACACCACTTTCAATAATTTAGTGGCGAACAATGGAAATCTCACGGAATTGAAAGTGAGATAAGAAAATCCCTTACCTTGTACTTTTCCTTGTTTGGGGTAGGTTAACCTCCTGTATAATGGTGAAATAATTGTTATTAAATTATACAAGAATCATATATATTAATATTATATCATATACGATCTTTTAACATTGATTTGTTAATAATATCTTAGAATTATCGTCATTTCGGGTGTTAACTTACTCATTTTCTTTTATATGTTTTGTTGCATAATCCATGTTTGTTGTACATTATTCATATCCAGAATGATATCAAGTCCTTAAACATCATTTTTTAAATCATCAAATGATAATTATACTTGAATGGATACGATGGAGAATGAATCTCATCGCGTTCGTGGAGACGGTAGTCCGTACGTACGCACGAGCGACAATATCATTATTTTAATATTAAAATAATATATAAATGGATGGTATATCATATATAAATAATCATTAACATGTTATATTTATTATTTACATGAGTTACACATCATTATTATACCCATCCAAATAATAATATATTGAATAACAATTACACCACGACGTGGAGACGGTAAGCCGTACGTACGCACGTATGGTGACATGTTATTCAAAGGGTGGATAGAATACTGAATATGGTTGTACCATATTTATAATAACATCACAGTATATGTGAGATACTGGAGTTATTATTTTATAATGGTAAGAACAAAGAAAGAAGAAGTGGAAGAAGAAAGGAACTTGAAAAGGGGTGGTGAAAACATTACCTCTTCTTCGGGTTCTTCCTTTTGATTTGATCAAAAGGGCTCCTTAGGTTGGCTTTCTGATCAAACTAAGGACTCTAGGTTGTAGTGAAGGATGTTGGGAGAGTATTTGGGCAGAGTTTGGCCGAACCAAAAGGCTTTGACGGTGTGAAGAAATGAGAATGAGGAGTGCCCTTTTATAAGAGGGGTGAGGGGCACCTTTGGAAAAGCTAGAAATATTAATTTATAATAAATTCATATTCGGTTTCTAATGCCTACAAAGTTGATTATTCAAAGGTTAAGGTGGGGATAGGTCGAAAACCACTCAAACAATAAAATTTATACAGGTTTGGGTACTTATATTAACCTTATCTTTAAGTATAAACTCTAAGTTAATTAGTTTCACTTTTACAATGTCTCTTTGTATTTTTATATAATATGGTTAATAAAATTACTATATACATCCAAGAGACCCCCCAATTGGTCCATTAATGATGAACCTATCATGATATAAGTCTCTTTTCCGAACCTTAGATTTTTAGGAATTTAATATCAATTAATAATATAATATTTGTTTTAAGAACTCTTTTATGTCAATTTTGACACTATTCAATAGTTGATTTTTGTGAAACTCATAAAAGATTGATTACTTCTAAAAAAGTCAATTAAATCAATCCTAATATATCATATTATCCTAGAAAATTAGTTTAATTCATTAAAAGTTTCATATTATATTTATTTGGGTATTTATAATATCAATTATTTTAATTTTTTACTATTATAGTAATTAATTCATCATCACTGTGTCATAAATAAATTAACTTTTTTAATGTATAAAAATTATAAATAAACTATAACTATGTAGGAAATCTTTTTATCTTTCTAATGAATATTTATAATATAAAATCCAACATATATAACCCTATGTAAAAATTGTTTTTCTAAAAGATATATGCTTGTGTCATTTTTGTATTCATTTTAACTTAATTAAAATAAAGTGTCATTATCACTTACAAGTGGATCCATGGGGTCCCAAAATCGACCCAAAGATGCCCATGGTCGACCATGTATCAGCAAATAGGGTTAAGACACGTTTTAGGGTAATTTAGTATTATTATAATATTATTTTTTAACCCTTATTTACCGGATTTACCCTTAACCATGGTAAATAAAATATTTACCGCAGTAATTATTCAAAATGTCTAAAAATAAAAGTTAACTATTTACACAATTTGAACATCCTGATTCCAAATATGGAATCCATTTTCCTAAATTCAAAACACAGAAGTGGCAGAAATTAATTTAAAATTAATTCCCGCTGTCAAAACAAAAAGCGTGTTTTTAAGAGATAATAACTATCAAAAGATTGACACTTGTTTATGTTCGGTTTAATTGTAAAATTATGTCCAATGACCAACATTATATTAAATGGTAAAAATATAGTCTAAATATTATTTAAAACTACTAAAATTCATAATTTATCACTATTAATTATTTTGATTAAAAAAGTTGTTTTTAATTAAAATTTAGTAATTTTCACTATTCATCAAAATATGAAAGTTATCCGAAAAGTACTAAAATTTCACCTTAGGATAAATTAGATATTCCGAATCAAAAAATGAAGTCCATTTTGAAATATAAAATATATATAATTTTAAAAAGTAGGTATTACTATTCATAACGGCTAGTTTGATTGGTTGTTAGAACTCGGTGTTGCGTACAACACACGCTATCGCATTATTCAAAGAGAAGCGTACCGTAGAAGCTTGGGGTGTTACATTTCTTCATGGGGTCAGTTGAGAATTATTCATTTCTTACAATGTTCTACAAGAATGAACATTAATAATACTATAAAAAAAATTTCACAATTTTACAAACATATACCAATCCTTAAAATTCCCAAGATAACCCTTTGATGATCCCAATTCTCCTCATGTCTTTTTATGTATATCAGAATGTAATCAATAAGAACAATGATGAATTTTTCATGGTTTTCTATAAACACTATATTCATAAAATCCATAAATATAGGAGTATTATTCAAGCCTAATTTCCTAACAACAAACTCATAATTTCCGTATTCTGATCAAAATGAATTATTGAGAATATATTCATCATTCACCATAAAAGTATATTATCCATATTGATGTTCAGCCTTGGAGAATAATTAATCCCCAAAATTCTATTGAAAAAATAATCAATTCTTAGTAGCGGGTACAAATAAATTTTTGGGATACTATTATATTCTCTATAATCAACGAATAGCCACAATTTTCCAACCATATTATTCCCAAATAGAATATGTGCTACAAAACAAGACAATTTGGAGGGATAAATCCCATATCCTGAATTTCATGATGTTGTGTATTTAATTCCACTAACTATATATTTTCCATTCTATATGTGGTTTTTGTTATTTTCCTCGGCCCAAGTATGAATTCATTTTTGAACTCAACCTATTATTCTTTGGGAGTTCTAGTTAACTCTTTCAGAAATACATCCATGTATTCATAATTGATGGGAACATTCTCTATCATTATACGTTCATTTCCTTTTCTATATTACCTAATCATCTACACAAAGAAGTATATTGGAGGTTCTTCTTGTCAAATATCAGAATGGGATATCTCGCCTTTGTAGATGACTATAGTTTTTCCATTCAAGAGTATTGAAATGTCCTTTCAACTATAATTCCTCTTATCTTTATAAATTTACACACATTTTATCCATAGTATAGTGTATTATTCCATCATGGGAATGACTCTAGATTTTTATTGACATTATACTCACTATATATAATAATATAATTTCTATATTTTTCTTTTACAATAATAACCCCTCAATGAGTGATGACTAATAACTCCAATTCAATCAGTTCATGGAATTATTCAATATACATTGGAAACATGAATTAAATAAAGAAACTCGTAGAATAAGAATCAATAAATTAAAATTCTAGCTTTGAGAGAAAAACAAAGGTACATTCCACTATATCATTTTGATCGCCCACCTTACCCGCCATGATAGAAAATTACTGACTATGATATTATGGCCTATTCTATGGTTGATAATGGTACACCTCCACTATATTTTTATTTTGATATTTATTGTAAATGTTCCCCATTTATACACACATGAAGAATTGATCTTTTGGCCAGATCTGAACAATCTTCCTGTGGTTTTTAGTGATTAAATTATGAGGCTTTACCTCGCCATAAAAATTACAATCTATATGGATGCTCCTTCTATACGTGTATATTTTTCTACTCCCATGTGTGAACATCCATTAATGCTTCCTACCACATTTGTTGCATGTGTAAATTTGAACTTTCTATCAGCCTTTCCCATGATCAATGGTCATCCCTGAGTTTGAATCCATTTCTCTCTTCTTCCCATTATAATTTTGTAACCACTACATCTCCCCAAACAATAATTGAACCTTCATATCACCCATCACAATCCTCACATTGGATTTATAACTGTGATTTTATAGATTCAATTGTTGATGGGGTCTTAGAAAAATGAAAAATATATCAACCTTCCTCTTATAATCAATAACTATGACATTGGTGTACCGATTTTTTTTTAAATTTCATCTGATTGATTATCACCAATCCAGTTTTTTCAGCATCCACTCAAGGAATTACTTCTCCATTTTTTCACATTGAATGGGGAAAATATTTATGTAACAAAATCCCCATGAACTGTTCCCACCACATAATATTGATCTAAACTATTGGAATCATGTTTTTATTTATATTCCTCAACTAAAAAGGTTTTCCTTATAAGAGGATTTCTTTTATGGTTAGTTTCTCTTTCTCTGAAAATAGTGAACATAAATTTTTTTTCCATAGTTATTATTAAAATTTCATCAATCTATGGTTTTGTTGATCTACTAAATATGATTTCATTAACTTATGAAGGACTCAACATAAATCATTTCACTTCAGGATTAATATGATCTCTTGACATGAATCATTTAATTGTTTATAACTCATATTAGGTGATTCATCAACCACATTGCATTTTCTATTAAATCTTTCATCGAATTTCATCAAGGAATGTTTGTTTCACTCATAATTTAAGTGGTTCTTTTTTTATCCTTCCAGTTTTTTTTAAATAATAAAGCCATACTCAGAAAAATCAAACCATTAAGAGTATTATTATTACATAGTGGGGTTATTTAATAAAACATCACACATTAATATTTTCTTAATTTCCTCTAATAAAATATAAATTTTTTATATATCAATCATAATGTTAAAAAATAAAATGTGAATAAATAAAAATATCCACTAGGAGTTTCTTTCCAAAACAGAAACAAGGAACATTTTTTTGCACTAGTTCCCATTCATTTCCAACTCAAACTTGTGTTTCTGAGTGTTTCCTTGAGGTACATCTATTATGGATTTTCAACCAATTTTTTTTAAAGGTATGTATTTCGTTTCTAAAAAACCAATTACATTATAATTGGCTAAATAAATAAGACTTTTTCTTAAATTTTTTCTTCTTCGTATGGATCTTCATAATGTTTTCAAGTCCTAATTTACACAAATAACCATGACTTCCTTCAATACCAATTATGACATCCCACATTTATATTACATTAATTTTCCAAACATTATAAAAAATATAAGATCTTTTCATGTTTATATTCAAATAAAAAATGTTATACAGTTAAAGAAAACATTATCATTATTCTATATACACATGAAGACACCATCATGGTTTCCCCCTAAATTACTTTTACAACATCATATAACCTGAGGACATAATAAAATGTAAGGGGATTTCTTGGGGATGACAATATGTGTAGTAGGGGAAACATTTCACATGTGATCATGTGGGATTCCAGTAAAACATGATGAATAATGATATGTTTTGAATAAGAAAAACATAATCACAATAAGATCATGAACCATAACGTATAAATGTTTCCAAAACATTTAATTGAGGCATTAATAATAATGTAACAAATATTTAGCATTATAGTGTCATAAATATTATTACTAAGATTAATCACCAATGTATCGTAAAACATGTCAAAATTACAGATTAATATTTTTACCCAATGAATATGAGATCTATCTGGGAGAACTGGTCATTTGAATTTATTCCATGAGATCCAAATAGATAGATTATTTCATTAGTGACCCACATTTTATAATTAACATGATTTATATAAAAAACGTATCAAATATCTTTAAGTCTTTATTATTACGTCATTTTTTACCCATGAATGGATATTTTGGTTATATATATATATAAATTAGATAATAAAAAATATACTTTAGATCTAGTTAAATACACATTATAGTGAAAAATGTTTTGGGTACTCCAAAAAAATGAAAAACATAATTTCTCATGTAAAATAATAAATTTTGATATGTAAATTTTCCATAATGATGGATATAAATCATGGTTTTATAATGTAAAATTATAGGGCCCAATTTATATGCAATTGAAAAATATTATCCTTACAATAATGGGAATATATAAAGTATAAAATAGAACTTTTTTTGGAATATCGAATTTATACTCCAAAAAAGTATATTTGAGTTCAAATTTAGGTGATGATTTCCCTTACCTTTAAGTGTTACTCATATATTGTGTGGAATGGGAATATATGGAATTTAGATCACCATGAAGGTACCAGTTTGGAGTAAAAATAACCACAAATTCAAAGAGGATGGATTGATTATAAAAGAATATTTTTCTACCACATATTTTGCTACTATGTTTGTATTTTATTTTTCAATAATAATTTTTAGGGTTGAGTGCGCTTGGCCCTAAAATTCTCTATAAGAGAATATGTAGAAATAGGGGGTTTTTAATATGATAAGTGGATGAATTGTTTAATAATTTCTAAATATAGTTTTTGAAAATCATGGTTTTGGAAAATGAAAAACCATTGTATTACACATTGATTATTCTGATGGTATAGGAAATTTGTGTCAAATTTAATATTATTTTTTTCCAAAAAACCTAAATTATTCTTTTAATGCATTGTTTGGCATGAAATTGTGAAGACATCTTAAAGAAAATCAATTTTAAAAATCTATATTTCCTTTTTAGAATTTGGAAATTCACTAATAATTGAAAAAATAGATTAAATATTTTATAATAATTAATATTAATATAATAACAAAATTAACATTGTTAATAATATAAAATGAATAATGAAAACATTGTGACATAAATATAATGTGATAAAATATATTCATAACCTAGAAATGTATTTTTTTACAATTCCCAAAAAATAATGTATTTGAGAAAATTTTCTTAAATTACCCCTAAATTAATTTTTATTTGATGATATCACATATTCAGTTAATTTTATCTGAAAAATTATATAAATATGAGAATTTAAACATTTAAATATAGAAGTTATATTTTATATTTTATTAAAAGTATATTTTATGGAATAATAAATATTCTGAAACATATAATAAATTTCATAAAAATTTATTATATAATTATATAATTTTTTTTAAAATAAAAGAATTTTAAAATTATATTTAATTACAAAAAAAATATTAACAACACATCTGTTTATTATAAAATTTTATCTATTTTCATGAAAAAATAAAATTATGTTTTTTAAGTCCAGAATTCGATATTTTAAATTCATTTGCATTAAACATATATATTATTAATATAAAATACACATTAAAAGAAATTTATATAAAAATAATAATTTATACATAGGAACTTACAATATGGTATGGAAATGTGATACCTTATATAAGGCCCCAGCCTTAAACCTTAATTAATCTTGAGTTATCACAAGATTACACGTTGAGGATCTTTTCAGTTTTAGAGTTTTAGAGAATTAGATCTTAAAACAAGCATTACAACCCACATTAAAACAAAGTGGTTACATAAAGATAGTATTCTTCAATCCCATCAATGGAAACATATTTCAAATAAAACATGGATTCATTCTTGACACTTCCTTGACACTATCATCATATCATGTACCATTCCCTTGACCTGTGAAAAACATTTCAAAAAACTTGGGATGAGCATAAAAATCTCAGTAAGGGATATAAAAATATGGAAAGGAAACATGGGTATATATATACATAAGGATGAGATCATTCATTACCCATAAAACATAAGCACTTTAACATACCTCATCAAATCATGAATAAATCATAGAAATCATAAGACATAAAGGTAACTTGAGGAATTCATAACATTCTTACATAGGGAGTAACCCTCTTGGTTACGTTTGGAATACCCATCACAGTATATTCCCTAAAATATCTTGGGAGAAACCTTAACGTTTCACTCCTTCGCGTTACCCAATGCATTGGAGAGCTATATCGGGCTCATCCGCCCTTAGATTATCACAGAACCACCCGTCTTCATAATAATGCCCAAGAACCTCAACATAATCATATCACATAAAACACGCATAAAGGAAACATAACATTTCCACATTTCAATCACATGATATCAATACAACACATTGATATAAAAACATTATGAAAACCATTTTCAATACCAAAATAAAAGAAAAGTAAAACATGGTATTTATTTTTCTTTTAAAAAGAAGGTATGGCTTGTAGAGGAAGTCGAAACTCAAATAACGGTCACGACGGCGGAGAAGTCATTCTCGCCACATACGTATGAAAAAAACATTCCCTTTTGTCATTTAGTAAATGCTTCGTATAAAAAGATTCCTTTTGAATAAACGTAAAAGTCAAAGGGGTTTATACACCGTATAAAAGAAAGTTGTGTATAAAATAAAATATGCCTCAATGAAAGGAGATTGAGACGAAGTCCCATACCTCGTATCCGACTTGACCCGACCGTTCATTAATCTCTGGAATAATAAACATGAGTTAATCTCTACTTTCTCAAGAACCTTTTTCATGTTTTTTATTCCCTTTATACCATTTTATGGACATCATGTAATCATTTAAGTTAATAATGTTCATTTTGTCGGTATTTGGTTCTTAAGTCAAAAATAGACTTCTTACACGTACATGTTGTTAATTTGGTCAAAGGTTTGTTATATCCAGAATGATATTAATGATTTGGATAACATTTATATCATATATATTCATCATATACATGTATTTATAATATTACATCACATTTATAGGTAAGAAATGAAATGCACCGTTCATGGAGACGATAAGTTGTACGTACGCATGAACGCTACTTCCATTTTTATTTCGTATTTTATGGAATGTAATCATAATGATATAAGAGTATATTATAATTCCAGTATAATAACATATATAATATCATTAACATTATTCTTTACACATCCCACATATGGTATTAATGAACCAAATCACTTTCAGGGGGCGGTAGTCCGCACTTCCTAAAATGAAGATATCGCATTTACCCATAATGGAAACCATAAAGGTATGCCCAAAATGAAAAAAATAGAAGCTTAAGGAAAACATAAACATATCATATATCATATATAAAAATAGTGACATCATAATGGGCACCTTTGAAGGTGTTAAATGAGTATTGAACAATCATCGTTTCGGGAGGCAGAATTTCGCCATCCACGGAAACCGTATGTTCTTTAACCATATGATGTAGTTGTGTGAGAGTGTAGCTCAAATAAATCTTATAAAAACATACTAGTATATTGAATATACAGTTTTTGTTACAAAAGAAGTAAATAAAAAGAGTTTAGGGGGTTTGAGAAGCAAAATAAAACAAATGAACATGAGAGAATGAATTACCTTTAAAAATGTAACTCCTTTTGATTTGAGCCTAAAGGCTTCCATTCAAAGGATTCTTCCCAAAGGGAATACTCTAGGATGAGAAGAGGGATGTGGAGAGAGTAAATGGGAAGGGGTTGGCCGAGCCAAAGGCATGAGGAGTGTGTAAAATGAGGTAGATGTGGGGGCCTTTTATAAGAGGAGAGGAGGGGCACTTTTGGAAAGTAAAGATAAGTTACTTTATTTTAAAAAGATTTTAGGACTAAAAATGTCCCACATTGCTATAATTAAAGGCTAAGGTGATAAGGCTTCTAAATCCACTCATCCAATTGGTTTTGGCCATGTGTAGATTTTAGATTTTACATTATCTTTCCATTTTATTTAAATCGTTAAATAATGAGGTCATCGGTGCATCATCATGATGTCATAAATATTTTAATTTATTTAAAGTCTAAAAATTATAAAAAAATACTATGATGTTGGAAATCTTATTAGCTTTCCAATTACTATTTATAATGAAAACTCTGATCTTTATAACCCCATGTAAAAATTGTTTTCGTAAAACATATTATGTTTGTGTCATTTTTACTTTTACATTAAATAAAAAGTTATTTATTTCATTTCCCAACCAAAGTGTCTCCATGGGGTCCCCAAGTTGACCCATGGCTTTTCTTGGTCGGCCATGGCACATCCAATAATGTTGGGACATGTGTCTAGGTCATTTCATATTATTAAAGCATTATTTATACCTTAAACTACCCTAATTACCACTAATCGCGATTAAAAACTTAATAAGTTACTATTCACCAAAAAATTATTTTAATCTCATTGAACCACATTTTACATCTTAATGACAAACATGTATGTCAGATTTTTGAATTTCAAAACACAATGATGGAAAATTTTCATTTAAATGGAAAATCAGTATTTATAAGTACCACTTAGTGGTTTCACTATTCAACAAAAATTGAAGTTTTTCAGAAAATTACAAAAAATTCACCCTAAGCTATATTTGATATTCCGAATTCAAAAATGAAGTCTATTTTAAAAAATTCAAAACATATAAGTCACATTAATTAATTTAATAATTAATTCCCGCTGTCAGAGCAAATAGCGTGTTTTTATAAAACAATAAGTATTAAAAGATTGACACCAGTTTAAGTATAATTTCAAAGTGAAATTGATTCCAATGACCATCATTGGATAAAATGGTAAAAATATATTCTAATTTCACTTCAAAACCAATTCAAAAGATAATCTAATCATATAAATAAATTAGATTAAAAAGCAATTTTGATGTAAAATGCAGTATTTTTTACTATTCATTAAAAAAATGAACATTGTCAGAAAAATACCAAAAATTCACACAAAGTAAATTTTGATGTCCCAATCATAAAGAATAAGTTTATTTTGACAAACATAGCTTATAAAATTGTCAAAAGATATATTTAAAAATGGTTTTCCATCAAAAGGCAGTAAAACAATCTTTTAAAAATATTAGTGTATTACATGCTTAAGATGGGATTTATTTTCATTTTAAGCCTCTAAAACACTATCATAATCATTAATAGACATAGATAAAAATATCTATTATTTATTACTTACTTGGGATGTTACATCCTTCCCCCTTTAGAAAATTGTGTCCCCACAATTTATTTACTTATCGAAAAAATGGGGGTACTTATCCCTCATTGCATTTTCAGATTTCCATGTTGCCTCTTCCATCATGTGTTTTTCCCAAAAAACCTTTACCTTCTTAATCACCTTATTCCCTAACACTTGCTCCCTGTGGTCAAGAATCTAGACCGGTTTTTCCTCATAAGATAGGTTCTCTTCCAGCTGAACTACCTCTGGACTCAAAACATGAGATGGATCTGGCATATACTTTCTCAACATCGAAACGTGAAAAACATTGTGTACCTGAGATAAACTCGGAGGTAAAGCCACTCGGTATGAAACTGATCCAACTCTCTCCAGAATTTCATATGGTCCAATGAACCTTGGACTCAACTTTCCTTTCTTACCAAATCTCATCACACTTTTCCAAGGAGAAACCTTGAGAAAAACATGATCACCTACCTCGAAAGATAGATCCTTCCTCCGGTTATCTGCATAACTCTTCTGCCAGCTCTGAGCTGTTCTCATGTGTTTCTGAATCAGCTGAACTTTTTCTGCCATCTCTTCTACCAATTCGGGTCCCATCAACTTCCTTTCACCCCCTTCATCCCATAAAGCTAGAGTTCGACACCACTTCCCATATAATGCCTGAAATGGTTCCATCTGTATATTAGAATGAAAACTGTTATTATATGAAAATTCAACAAAAGAAAGATGTTGGTCCCAACTTCCCTGATAATCCATAGAACAAGATCGTAGCATATCCTCCAATGTCTGAATTGTTCGTTCTGACTGCCCATCTGATTGAGGATGAAAAGCTGTACTAAAATTTAATTCAGTACCCAACGACCTCTGAAGGCCTTTCCAAAAGTTAGAAGTAAACCTGGGATCACGATCTGATAAAATGGAGAGAGGAAGTCCATGTAACCTGACTATCTCTTTAAGATACAAACTGGAAAGTTGATATAGGGAAAAAGTATCTCGTATAGTAAAGAAATGAGCAGACTTGGTCAAGCGATCAACAATAACCCAGATTGCATTATTACCTCGAGATGTCTTCGGTAATCCAACAACAAAGCCCATGGATATATTTTCCCATTTCCACTCTGGAACTGGTAAAGGCTGAAGCATCCCTTTCGGTAACTGTCGCTCTGCTTTAACCTGCTGACAAGTCAAACACTTCACAGTAAAATCAGCAATATCTATTTTCATTCCATCCCACCAGTAATACTCCCGCAGATCTCTATACATCTTCGTACTGCCCAGATGAACTGAAAACGGAGAACTATGAGCTTCACATAACAACTCTATCTTCAACTGTGAGTCACAAGGCACACACAATCTCTTCCCAAATCTCAAAACACAAACATTATCAATGTTGAATTCAGGCAACTTACCTTTCTGAACCAGCTCTACCTTTTTCTGCAACTCACTATCTTGCTTTTGTGCTTGCTTGATTCTATCTGATAGAGAAGATCTCACTGATACCTGAAACAAAACAGAAGGACTTCCTGCACCAACAACTTCTATGCCAAAGTTCATCAAATCTTTAACCAAAGGATCATGTTCCAAACACAACATTGTTAATGAAGCATCACTTTTTCGACTCAAAGCATCAGCCACTTTATTTGCTTTTCCCGGATGGTAAAGAATTGTACAATCATAATCCTTGATTAATTCTAGCCATCTCCTCTGTCTCATGTTCAACTCTTTCTGAGTGAATATATACTTTAAACTTTTGTGATCAGTATATATTTCACACTTTACTCCATACAAATGATGCCTCCAAATTTATAAAGCAAAAAACAATAGCAGCTAATTCCAAATCATGTGTAGGGTAATTTACCTCATGAGTTTTCAACTATCGTGAAGCATAAGCAATTAGCTGATCATTCTGCATTAGGACGCAACCAAGTCCTTTCAATGAAGCATCACTGTATATAACAAACTCACCATTCCTAGAAGGTAGTGCAAAAACTAGAGCATTCACCAATCTTCTTTTCAATTCCTGAAAACAATCAACACATTCTTTTGTCCAGATAAACTTAACACCCTTCCGAGTTAGCTTAGTCATTAGAATAGATAACCGTGAAAAATTTCTAACAAACCTTCGGTAATATCCCGCCAAACCAAGGAAGCTACGAATCTCAGTTACATTTGTGGGTCTTGGCCATTCTTCCACAACTTTTGTTTTTACAGGATCAACAGTTATTCCATCTTTAGAAACAATGTGACCAAGGAAAGAAATTTGTTGCAACCAAAACTCACACTTTCTGAATTTTCCATACAGTTTCTTTTCTTTTAAGGTTTGCAAGATAACCCTTAAATGTCTTTCATGCTCCTCTTTACTTTTAGAAAACACCAAAATATCATCAATGAAAACCACCACAAACTTATCCAAGAACTCATGGAAAATTCTATTCATTAAGTCCATGAATGCAGAAGGTGCATTGGTTAGACCAAAAGGCATTACTACAAATTCATAATGGCCATATCTCGTACAGAACGCGGTCTTTGGAATATCTACCTCCTTTACCTTCAGCTGATGGTACCCCGATCTCAGGTCAATCTTTGAAAAAAACTGAGCTCCCTGGAGCTGATAAAACAAATCATCGATATGAGGCAAAGGATATTTGTTATTAACAGTGATGTTATTCAAAGATCTATAATCAATGAAAAGTCTCATAGAACCATCTTTTTTTTATCAAATAAAACAGGAGCACCCCATGCTGATGTGATAGGTCTAATGAAACCATTCTCTAATAAATCTTGCAATTGCTCCTTCAACTCTAAAATTTCAATTTGTGCCATTTGATAAGGGGGTTTTGAAATTGGCTTAGCATCAGGAACTAAGTCAACAGTAAACTCAACTTCCCGATCTGGTATTATTCCAGGCAACTCATCAGGAAAAACATCAGGATACTCATTTACCACTGGCACATCATCAATCTGAACAGTTCCCTTGTTTTCAACAATATGAGCAAGGTAACATTGATTTTCATCTTTTACAAGTTTCTCGGCCTCTTGATATGTTATCAAAAGTAAGGGTTCATTCTTGTAAACAAACTGAAAGTCTTTCTGAAAAGAAACTTCTTTAGCTCTACAGTCAATCTTAGTATGGTAAATAGAGAGCCAATCCATACCCAGGATAACATCAAACTTTACTAGAGGTAGAACAATAAGGTTTGCAAGTAGGTTCTTTCCACGGATAAGGATAGGAAGATTCTTATAAATTCTTTTTGCCTCAACATTCCCCCAGGTGTTTTTACCAAAAGTTCAGGAGTCATTTCTTGAGATGGTATTCCCATTTTACTAGAAAAGTTTTCAGAGATGAAAGAATGTGTAGACCCCGAATCAAACAACACACTGGCATAATCTGAAAAAACAAACAAAGTACCTGATACAACTTCATTTGATGGCCCGACATCTGCTGAAGTAGTTGCAAAGGATTTCACCACCCCTTTTTGCTTGTTTTCTAACTGCTTCCCATCACTCAAGCTCTTTGTCGGACACTCGTCTGCATAGTGACCCATCTCATTACACTTATAACATTTCACTAACTGTAAATCAAATTTGTTCTTACCTTCACCTTGATCCTTTTCAGTGCAATCACGAGCCTTATGTCCAATCTTACCACATCGGTAGAACTTTCCAGAATTTAGAAGACATTCCACAGCATGCCTTTTGCCACATTTATCACAAACTGGAAACTTAGTTATCTTACCATCAGACTTTTTTGAAGAATTCTTACCTTTCTCATGCCACCTCGGTCTCTTCTTTTGCTGGTTGTTATAGAACACTTGGTCATCGGCAAACTCCATTTCCACCTTCTCATAACATCGAACAAGATTTTCATAACTTTTAAACTCACAAGAAGCTAATGCCCTTTGATATTTTGGATTTAATCTTGAGTAAAAACAATTGATTTTACTATCAAGGTCTCAGATAAAATTTGGAGCATACCTTTCCAATCGAGTGAACCTTTCTTCATAGGCAGCCACTGAGTCTTCCTCTTGCCTCAATTCCAATAATTTTTTTTCCATCCTAAGTCGAACAGCCTTCGGAAAATACTTCTCAAGAAACATACATTTGAATTCATCCCAGTCAAGAGCATCAATCTCATCGGCGTACCTGATATTTTTAACCATAGACCACCACTGATCTGCTTCACCCTCCAAACGGTAAATAGCAAGACTAACCTTTTGATTGTCTGAACACCCCATGACATCAAAAATATTATCCAGTGCTTTAATCCACCCTTCAGCTAACACAGGGTCAGATGATCCTCTGAATGATGGGGGATGTTGCCTCATGAAATGTTCCACCACTGACATGTTCCTCTACAGTTGATCTGGCAGATCTCGTGCATGGATACCACCACCATTTATCGCTTGAGTCAACTGCGCCATTACTGCAACAAACTATTCAGTTCCAATTCCGACCATTTATGGATGCTGATTTGGAAGGTTATTTCCTTCTGTATGCCTTCCTAGCACTGCTTCCCTGTTTCCTCTGCGAAAAACCATTCTAAAAAAACATGTCTTATATGAAGCAACATGGTAATCTTCAAATGCTATATCATTTCAAAAAAAATTTTATAATCATTTAATAGAATTATAACTCCTAAAGTTATCTAAACCAACCTCTCATACCAACTATAAGGCCCCAGCCTTAAACTTTACTAAATCTTGAGTTATCACAAGATTACGCGTTGAGGATCCTTTCAGGTTCAGAGTTTTAGAAAATTAGATCTTAAAACATGCATTACAACCCACATTAAAACAAAGTGGTTACATAAAGATAGTATTCTTCATTCCCAGCAATGGAAACATATTTAAAATAAAACATGGATACATTCTTGACACTTCCTTGACAATATCATCATATCATGTACCTTTCCCTTGACCTGTGAAAAAAAATTCAAAAAAACTTGGGATGAGCATAAAAAGCTCAGTAAGGGATATAAAAATATGGAAAGGAAACATGGGTACATATATACATAAGGATGATATCATACATTACCAATAAAACATAAGAACTTTAACATACCTCATCAAATCATGAATAAATCATAGAAATCATAAGACATAAAGGTCACTTGAGGCATTCATAACATTCTTACGTAGGGAGTAACCCTCTTGGTTACGTTTGGAATACCCATCACAGTATATTCCATAAAATCTCTTCGAAGAAACCTTAACGTTTCACTCCTTCGTGTTACCCAATGCTTTGGAGAGCTATATCGGGCTCACCTCCCCTTAGTTTATCACAGAACCACCCGTCTTCATAATAATGCCCATGAACCTCAACATAATCATATCACATAAAACATGCATAAAGGAAACATAACATTTCCACCTTTCAATCACAAGATATAAATACAACACATTGATATAAAAACATTATGAAAACCATTTTCAATACCAAAATAAAATAAAAGTAAAACATGGTATTTATTTTTCTTTTAAAAAAGGTATGGATTGTAGAGGAAGCTGAAACTCAAATAACGGTCACGACGGCGGAGAAGTCGTTCTCGCCGCATACGTACGACAAAAACATTCCCTTTTGTGATTTAGTAAACACTTCATATAAAAAATATTCCTTTTCAATAAACGTAAAAGTCAAAGGGGTTTATACACCATATAAAAGAAAGTTGTGTATAAAATAAAATATGCCTCAATGAAAGGAGATTGAGACGAAGTCCCATACCTCGTATCCGACTTGACACGGCCGTTCTTTAATCTCCTGAATAATAAACTTGAGTTAATCTATACTAGCTCAAGAACCTTTTTCAAGTTCATTATTCCTTTTATACCATGTTATGGACATCATGTAATCATTTAAGTTAATAATGTTCATTTTGTCGGTATTTGGTTCTTAAGTCAAAAATAGACTTCTTAAACTTACATGTTGTTAATTTGGTCAAAGTTTCATTATATCGAGAATGATATTAATGATTTGGATAACATATATATCATATATATTCATCATATACATGTATTTATAATATTACATCACATTTATAGGTAAGAAATGAAATGCACCGTTCATGGAGACGGTAAGCCGTACGTACGCATGAACGCTACTTCCATTTCTATTTCGTATTTTCTGGAATGGAATCATAATGATATAAGAGTATATTATAATTCCAGTTTAATAAAATATATAATATCATTATCTTTATCCTTTACACATCCCACATATGGTATTAACGAATCAAATCACTTTCAGGGGGCGGTAGTCCGCTCTTCCTAAAATGAAGATATCGTGTTTACCCATAATGGAAACCATAAAGGTATGCCCAAAATGAAAAAAAAACAGAAGCTTAAGGAAAACATAAACATATCATATATCATATATAAAAATAGTGACATCATAATGGCCACCATTGAAGGTGTTAAATGAGTATTGAACAATCATCGTTTCGGGAGGCAGAATTTCGCCATCCACGGAAACCGTATGTTCTTTAACCATATGATGTAGTTGTGTTACAGTGTAGCTCAAATAAATCTTATAACAACATCCTATTATATTGAAGATACTGGTGTTGTTACAAAATAAGTAAATAAAAAGAGTTTAGGGGGTTGGAGAGGCAAAATAAAACAGATGAACATGAGATAATGAATTACCTTTAAAAGTGTAAGTCCTTTTGATTTGAGCCTAAAGGCTTCCTTTGAAAGGATTATGCCCAAAGGGAATCTTCTAGGATGAGGAAAGGGATGTGGAGAGAGTAAATGGGCAGGGGTTGGCCGAGCCAAAGGCTTGAGGAGTGTGTGAAATGAGGTATAGGTGGGGGCCTTTTATAAGAGGAGAGGAGGGGCACTTTTGGAAAGTAAAGATAAGTTAATTTATTTTAAAATGAGTTTCGGATTAAAAAGGTCCAACATTGCTATAATTAGAGGATAAGGTGATAAGACTTCGAAATCCACTCATCCAATTGGTTTTGGCCATGTGTAGGTTTTAGATTTTACATTATCTTTCTATTTTATTTAAATCGATAAATAATGAGGTCATCGCTGCATCATCATGATTTCATAAATAATTTAATTTATTTAAAGTCTAAAAATTATAAAAAAAATACTATGATGTAGGAAATCTTTTTGTCTTTCCAATTAATATTTATAATAAAATATCTGATCTTTATAACCCCATGTAAATTTTTTTTTCGTAAAACATATTATGTTTGTGTCATTTTTACTTTTACATTAAATAAAAAGTTATTTATGTCATTTTCCAACCAAAGTGTCTCCATGGGGTCCCCAAGTTTACCCATGGATTTTCATGGTCGGCCATGACACAACCAATAATGTTGGGACATGTGTCTATGTCATTTCATATTATTAATGCATTATTTATACCATAAACTACCCTAATTACCACTAATCGTGATTAAAAACTTAATAAGTTACTATTCAGCAAAAAATTATTTTAATCTCATTGAACCACATTTTACTTCTTAATGACAACCATGTATGTCGGATTTTTGAAATTCAAAACACAATGATGGCAAAATTTCATTTAAATGGAAAATCAGTTTTTATAAGTACCACTTAGTGGTTTCACTATTCATCAAAAATTGATGTTTTTCAAAAAATTACCAAAAATTCACCCTAAGCTATATTTGATATTCCGAATTCAAAAATGAAGTCTATTTTACAAAATTCAAAAACATATAAGTAACATTAATTAATTTAATAATTAATTCCCACTGTCAGAGCAAATAGCGTGTTTTTATAAAACAATAAGTATCAAAAGATTGACACCAGTTTAAGTCTAATTTCAAAGTGAAATTGATTCCAATGACCATAATTGGAAAAATGGTAAAAATATATTCTAATTTCACTTCAAAACCAATTCAAAAAATAATCTAATCATATAAATAAATTAGATTAAAAAGCAGTTTTGATGTAAAATGCAGTACTTTTCACCATTCATTAAAAAATGAACATTGTCAGAAAAATACCAAAAATTCACACAAAGTAAATTTTGATGTCCCAATCATAAAGAATAAGTTTATTTTGACAAACATAGCTTATAAAATTGTCAAAATATAGATTTAAAAATGGTTTTCCATCAAAAGGAAGTAAAACAATCTTTTAAAAGTATTAGTGTGTTCCATGCTTAAGATGGGATTTATTTTCATTTTAAGCGTCTAAAACACTATCTTAATCATTAATAGATATAGATAAAAATATCTATTATTAATTACATACTTGGGATGTTACACCTTATGACACCTATACACACCGTATAGGTAAAGTGTGATATTGTGGTAGTTTCGTGGGGTGACACTATTGAAATCAACATTGTGCTAAGCTCCATTAAATTGAACTTCTCATGTTGGAGGTATCATTAAAGTGTCACTTATTGAAGCTCCTCATGGTCTTGCACAAGGTTGAAACCAAGGGATGATACCTTCCTCACATGTTTAGATAAATGTCATTCAAATGTAATGAATCTACTGGTGGTGGAAATCAATTCACATATTTTGTATTAGTTATCCTTTTTTACTAAATATAAATAATAATTATAATGTCAAAAATAGAAAATAATGGTATATTTTCCAATGGTAATATTTAAAAATGGTCATATTTGTAATGGCCTGGACCTCTCCGGTCCATTACTTTGTGGAATTTTGGTGTTGGAGGTGTTCCGGGAGGCCAAGGGGACTTATCCCCAACACTTTGCCAATTTTCCAGTTCTGTGAACAGTGTTTCCAGACAGATCGGTCTGACAGATCGGTCTCACCGATCAGTTTCACAGATCGGTGTGACAGATCGGTTTCACAGATCGGTCTGACAGATCGGTTTCACAGATCGGTCTGACAGATCGGTTTCACAGATCAGTCTGACAGATCAGTTTCACAGATCGGTGTGACAGATCGGTTTCACAGATCGGTTTCACAGATCGGTGTGAGAGATCAGTTTCACAGATCAGTTTCACAGATCGGTGTGACAGATCAGTTTCACAGATCGGTGTGACAGATCGGTTTCACAGATCGGTTTCACAGATCGGTTTCATAGATCAGTGTGAGAGATCAGTTTCACAGATCAGTTTCACAGATCGGTATAACAGACCAGTTTCACAGATCGGTCTGACAGATCGGTTTCACAGATCAGTTTCACAGATCGTTTTTACAGATCGGTGTGACAGATCAGTTTCACAGATCGGTTTCACAGATCGGTGTGACAGATCAGTTTCACAGATCGGTGTGACAGACCAGTTTCACAGATCGGTCTGACAGATCGGTTTCACAGATCGGTTTCACAGATCGGTTTCACAGATCGGTTTCACAGATCGGTTTCACAGATCGGTTTCACAGATCGGTGTGACAGATCAGTTTCATAGATCGGTTTCATGTACAGTAACGGTGGGTGAACAATGTTTCCAGACTCCTACAGTTTTGCCCCTTTTTACGTTTTCTTTGACGTAAAATACATTTAAATCCTTATTTTAAGGGCTCTTAAGGCCGTTTCAAATGCCATAAATCCTATATTAATTATTCCTAAGGCTTGGAATGTTTTACTTGGTCAAACCGCGTGGGTTAATGCGATCCGTTTTTAATGGAGAATTAACCGGATCTTAAACTGTCGCCCCATTTAATCTTAAAAAAGGGACGAGATATCATTCTCCCTTGTTCATTCTCTTTGTTCTCAATTAAGAGGCGCTAGAACCTTTTAATCCTTTCCGTAGGAGTTGCACAATCAACCTTTACTCCTAGGATTAGTTCCGCTCTGTTGGATGCAACCGAGCCGTGTCGATCAATCTTCGATATAAGCATCCTCCGGTGGATGCAGTTGTCACGAGGGGAGGATCGTGACCTGTTGTGTGGATAAAGGATGTCAAGAACTCTTCGAGGTAGGGGATTCATGGCTTCTCTAATTGTATATGTGCAATCGTAGAATTAGCATGATTTATCCCTTTGGATCACAATGAAATTGACCTAATTAAATACTTGAACCGGATTGAAAGAATTGGTTGATCGCGTGCTGTTGCTTTATACCGTGATAACAGTTTGCCTTGTGTTTTCCTAGATATAGTGATATCTATGTTTCTTTGTTTCATTGTTCGTTCATGATAGAAATTGATAACGAACGTAAAGCCGGAATTAATTGTTAATTAATTGGCTAAAGATAAAGAGGCATGTAAATTAATCTGGTTGTTGCCGTTGTTGTAGTTCTAATTTGAGGATAATCAAATTAGGGAAGTAAGCATGGTTATTTAATTGTGATAGCTTGCTGATTAGGTATCCATGATTGGAACCTACGAATAACAAATCTGTTAATTCGATATGGATTAGAGAACAGATTATGTGGGAATTTCTAAAAGGGTTCTGAGTTACCCTCTTGTTTGTTAAAGGGTCGAGGGCCCATTTTGTGATGTTTGTTTTCCTGCTGCTTGTGCTGTGATGTGAGCCTAGATGGCTATTGTGATATGTGGAGGCCTGGAGACTTGTGGTTGTGGCAGCGGATGACACCTAGTGTGGTGAGATGCATCGGTTTATGCATATGGGTGTCGGGGAGGACACCAAGGGTGATGGTATGAGGTTTTTTGTGTGATGGTTTGATGTTGGTGGTTTGGTTTGGTTGTTTATCTGCTTTACTTTTCCCCACTACTCAAGGCAGCTGGTCTTGCTTACCCTCTTTCCTAAGGAGGCGAAGACACGCGGGGTATGCCACGTGCTTTCCGTGTTTAGCCTCTCGATGGAGGATGGGTCTATGCTCTTTCTATAGGTGGCAAAGACTCGACGGGTAGTATATCTACTCACAGTGTTGAGCCTCCTTTGTGTTTAAAAGCATAGGATGTTTTTCTAGAATTCCTGGGAATGTGGAAAAGCAATTCTGTAAGGAATGTTTGATTAAATGGTGAAAATCCATGGGGATGGAGATGCTGGAATTTAAAGGTGATGTGAATCTTAAAAATGAGCAGTTGTTTTTGAAAGTGATGCCAATTCAGATTAATGTGGAATTGTTCATTATTAATTAATGTTTAAATAATTAATTAACATACAGTGGAATTGATAAATGAAAATGAAGTAATCTAATGAAGCTATTCAATTGGTTGTGTGATTATTGGATACCTAGTCTTTGAAGTAGTAGCCTGTTGTCTGAGAGACGTTAGCTGCAGTTGTATCTAAGACTAGGTAATTCCCATAGTGTGGATGTGAGTTACTTATATATCCTGTACTTTTTGTGTTTCTATACGCTACTCCACCCTGTCGGTAAGGGCAACTGACACTTAGGGGATTCTGAGCCCTGGGGGGGTGTTTTCCCCAACATTCTGATGGGAGGTTGAATGGCTGACTACCCCCTTTTGCCCCGCTCTCTTCTCTTGGTAGATCCTTGTGCTGGTAGGCACAGTGGTTAGTTTTACCCATATATGTGTGTAGAGGGCTGTAATGTCTTGTGGTTATTTCACACACATATATTCTGGATATAGTATCCTGTGGAATACTATAGGTGTAATGTGTATAGGTTGTGATGGCTTGAGGATCCTTACTCGGCGTATGGGCTGTGATGGCTTGAGGAATAATACTCGACGTATGATACACGTTATACGAGCTATGGTGGCTCCTGGAAACTACCTAGTTACTTTGGTTGTGAGGACGGTGTGGTGCTTCACCCAGGTGTCTACGGGCAAGCCTTTGTGGTGCACGAGGTGCAGATTGTGGAGCTTAGCCCAGGTGTCTGCGGGCAAGCCTTTGGAGAGAGATGCACAGGACGTATGTCGTTGGGGCAAAGCGGCAAACCAGTGGGGAAGTAGTAGCGGGGTACCCTTGATATTCTTTACTATATGCTATATTATTGTATGCGTTACTTGGTGAGAGTAGCCATGGTGAGGTTGGGAACATAGTATACCTGTTTAGGTGACGAGTTAGTTTCACTTGTTGTTCACTGGGATTTAGCATGCTTTCTTTACTTTTGCACGAGAGTCTTGGGGAGGATCCTACTAAGTATACTGTTATACTCACCCTATGTACATATAAACTGTTATTCAGGTCACTTGGAGCAGGTTGGAGATCAAGCTGGTTACTACTAGCTTCTGGTTGGAGGAGGAGCTGTTCGGGCTTGTGGTCGCTATTGTTTTACTTTCTTTTGGGTACTTTTAGTTTTCCCTTTCAGTTGTAGTACTTTTTCATGAAATTTCATATATGTACTTGATTTCCTTTTACATTTCAGTTCTGAGTTGGAGTTGATTGGAGTCTATTCTATCTCTCTCTTCTGCATGTGTTCTCTTAGAGGGTAATGCCTCCCATTTGTGTGTGTATTATACCCTCGGTTCTAGTCGCCAACCCGGGGCCTACTGGAGGCGGGACTCGGGGGTCATTATCTCCCTTCTCACATTGCCGGCCCAGGATGGGTACACTTTGTGGGGAGGGGGTCGTGACAGAGTGGTATCAGAGGGAGGTTGAGGGATAGGATGGAGTTTGGAGTTAGGCACAGGTGAGGATGCATGGGATGGTAGGGCAACGGTGTCATTCATGTTTAGCAAGTGGGGTAAACACTGGAGACCGGCAGAGACATAGGCATTCAGGGCCCCCTATGATCTGTTGCACGGACCTTTAAGTTTACGATGGCTACTAAACAAGGTGATACTGGTTGCAGGGTAGAGACCTAGGAAAGGATCATGCATCATTATTCATTGCGCTTGTGTTTGAATGGGTAGACCTTGGGATAGGTAACCTAAAATTAATAAAACAAAATCATTAATTAATTAATGTTGATTCTTCCATATTCCAGGCTTAGGAGCTCTAACAGTTGTTATTTTACAGGTATGGCTCCCGGTCGACGTCCTCGTCAGGTTTGCGCAGAAGGTGCCCAGCAGGCTGTTCCAGCAGATCGCCGCCTGGTAGAGGTTGACGACGATGACACTTGGAGGAAGAAACTCCAAGAGTTCCAGTGCCAGAGTCTACAGAAGTACGAGGGCTCCGTTTCAGATGCAGTCACAGAAGACTGGTTGGAGGATGTCGAGATAGGCTTTAGTTCGATTCGTTCTCGGAAGGAACACTGGGTGTCCTTGGTTGTGACGATTTTGCGTGGAGCAGCGAGACAGTGGTGGTTCTTATTCCTCGGGGATCATGTGGAGTAAGTGATCTCAAGGGAGGAGTTTTGAGACAGGTTTAGAGTCGAGTTTCTTTCGTCGACTGCGAAGGCGTCCAGTCGCCAGGAGCTTCTTACCCTTCGACAGGGGAGCTCCAGTGTTCGAGATTTTGGAATCCATTTCAGGAACCTTCTACGATATGCTTCAGACCTGTTACCAGATGATGAGGCCAGGGCGAGGCATTTCGAGGAGGCTTTGCATCCAGAGATCTAGCGCCAGGTCACCCCATTTATGCTGAAGACATATCTTGAGGTGCTGGCGAGGGTAGCGGTTGTTGAGAGGACTTTGGCTAGGACCGGATCATCACGAGAGGGGAATCGTCATGATTCCTCACGAAGCAGAGTTGTGGTCCGGGGTTCCCGGTTTTCAAGGCAGAAGAGCTTCCGTTCACCTAGGGGTAGGTCCCAGCCCTTTCCATCTCGTTTCTCCGGAGGTAGCAACTCTCAGACCTATGCCAAGGGATCAGGTGCTTGTTTTTCTTGTGGTGGTCATGGTCATCAGCAGAGGGAGTGCCCGACTTTTCAGAGCAGTCATCGTGCACCAGGCGCTCCACTCCAGGTTCCTCCGTTGAGGCAGTTCCAACCGAGCCAGCAGCAGTAGGTGGCAACAGCTTTAGATCACCAGAGGGTAGATGGAGCAGGCAGAGGACAGCCCCATGACGCTCCTCGTCGTCAGAGAGCAGAGCGCGGCCATGGTGGTGGTCGTCATCAAGGTCAGAGAGGCCGTGGAGGTGGTCGTGGTCAGCTTCATGCTCTAGCGTTGCCAACTCCAGGCGAGCCAAACGTCGTCCGAGGTACCCTTTGCTTGTTTTCTACCTTGGTGTATGCCTTGTTTGATTCAGGAGCAACACACTCCTTCATATCACCTACCCTTGTCCATGCATTTGGACTTGAGGTAGAGAGGCTTCCAGTGCCCTTGGCGTTGACTACACCAGTTGGAGGTCGAGCTAGCTTGTTTGAAGTATGTAGAGACTGTGAGCTAGTGTTGGGACAACACCGCTCTTGGGGAGATTTCCTATGTTTGCGAATACAACCATATGATGTCATACTTGGCATGGATTGGTTGTATTCGGTGCAGGCTGTTGTGGATTGCTACAGGAAAAAGGTCGTTTTCTTTGATGAAGATGGAGAGAAAGTGGTGTTTGTTGGTGAGAGAGATCCACAGATGAGTCATAAACGAGTTTCATCCTTATCATCCATAATGGCTGGGATGATGCTGAGTTCTTCGGAGGTTCAACAGTTGGTGTTTCCTAGGGTCGTAGAGGAGTACCCTGATGTCTTTCCAGAAGAGGTTGTATCCTTACCCCCTCGACGAGAGATCAAGTTTGGGATCGAGCTACAGCTAGGAGCGTCTCCTATCTCTATGTCTCCGTATAGGATGATCCCTTCTGAGTTACGAGAGCTACGTATTCAGCTCGATGGTCTGTTGTAGTGTGGTTTTGTTCAGCCAAGTGTGTCACCTTGGGGTGCACCAGTTTTGTTTGTGAAAAAGGCTGATGGCAGTTTGCGGTTGTGTGTCGATTATCATCGATTAAACAAAGTGACAATAAAGAATCGCTATCCTCTTCCATGGATTGATGACCTATTCGATCAACTGAAGGGTGCAAGTTGGTTCTCAAAGATCGACTTGCGGTCAGGGTATCATCAGATGCGTGTAAAGGATGAGGATATCCCGAAGACTGCTTTCCGTTGTTGTCATGGGAATTATGAGTTTGTTGTAATGCCATTCGGCGTGACAAATGCTCCAGCTGTTTTCATGGGGTTGATGAATGCTGTGTTCCGTGAATTCCTGGACAAGTTTGTTGTGGTTTTCATCGACGACATCCTTGTATACTCCACATCTGAAGAGGAGCATGCAGAGCATCTACGAGCCGTTTTGGGAGTTCTTCGCCAACATCAGTTGTTTGGGAAGTTTTCCAAGTGTGAGTTCTGGGCTCGAGAAGTTCGTTTCATAGGGCATGTTGTGTCCCAACAGGGAGTAGCTGTGGATCCTTCTAAGATAGAAGCAGTGGTGTCTTGGACAGCCCCCAAGACCGTGTCAGAGGTGCGAAGTTTCATTGGTCTCGCAGGCTATTACAGGAGGTTTGTGGCTAATTTCTCCCGAGTTGCGACTCCTCTGACAGCTTTGACCAGGAAGGATCAAGCGTTCATATGGACTGATCAGTGTCAGACAGCTTTCGAGTATCTAAAGGAGAAGTTGGTAAGTGCTCCAGTCCTTTGTCTTCTAGTGGAGGGAGTCCAGTTTGATGTTTTCTGTGATGCTTCACATCTGGGGCTAGGCTGTGTTCTCATGCAGCAGAGGTCTATTGTTTCTTATGGGTCTCGTCAGTTGCGTCCCCATGAACGCAACTATGCCACCCATGATCTTGAGTTGGCAGCCGTGGTGTTTGCGCTGAAGTTGTGGAGACATTACCTCATTGGAGAGCGCTTTGTGGTTTTCACCGATCATAAGAGTTTGAGGTATGTTTTCTCTCAGCGGGATTTGAACTTGCAGCAGCGTCGGTGGATGGAGTTCTTGCAGGAATACGACTTTGAAATATCGTATACACCTGGGAAGGGAAATGTTGTTGCAGATGCACTAAGCCGAAAGTCACGTAATGATGTTGTGCGTGAATCTGGTGATTCCTGGAGAGTGATGGAAGAGCTATCATCTTTGCATTTTGATATGGGATAAGTTGAGGGAAAAGGTTGTCTTTTCCAGATGACGGTTCAGTCATCCCTAATTAAGAAGGTGGAAGAGTCTCAGTTGGGTGATTTAGAGGTGGAAGTTTGGAGAGACAGAGTTGTTTGTGGAGAGGCCCCTGATGGTTGGTCGGAGGATGAACAACACCGAGTGTTGTATCATGGCAGGCTTTTTGTTCCCTTGGCGATGTGCGAGTTGGTTCTCCGAGAGTTCCATAGTTCACCCTTGGCAGTACATCCTGGTGTGACGAAGATGTACAGATCCTTGAGGAGTCAGTTTTGGTGGCCTGGGCTGAAGCGTATGGTTGCAGAGTGTGTGTCTCGATGTTTAGTCTGCCCGAAGGTGAAGGCTAAACACCGTGTTCCTGGTGGTCTTCTCCAGCACTAAGAGATTCCTCAGTGGAAGTGGGAGGCATCTCAATGGTTTTTGTTACAGGTTTACCTCGGGCTCTGGGAGAACATGATGCTATATGGGTGGTAGTGGATCGTTTAACTAAATCGGCCCACTTCATAGCAATCAAGGAGTCCAGCTCAGTGGAGGTTTTGTCGAGGCAGTATCTGGAGGAGGTGGTGAGGCTTCACGGAGTTCCTAAGACGATCATTTCTGATCGAGATCCTCGTTTTACCTCTAGGGTGTAGAGAGGTCTCCAGCATGCTTTTGGTTCTCAAATATTCCTTAGCACTGCTTTTCATCCTCAAACGGATGGTCAGACAGAGCGAACCATCCAGACTCTTGAAGACATGTTGCGCTCTTGTGTTCTTGATTTTTGAGGTTCATGGACGAAGCACTTACCTTTGGTAGAGTTCGCATACAATAATATTTTTCACTCTACCATCGGCATGGCGCCGTTTGAAGCCTTGTATGGCCGGCCATGCCGTTCTCCGTTGTGCTAGACTGGGGTCGGAGAGTCAGCAATTCTCGGACCAGAACTAGTGCAGAATACAACAGAGATGGTTCAGGTGATTCGTGAGAGGATGAAGACAGCACAAGATCGTTAGAAATCATATGCTGATCAAAGAAGGAGACTGTTAGAGTTTAATGTTGGGGATCATGTGTTTCTAAAGGTGACTCCCCGTCGTGGGCAGCGAAGGTTTGGTCGCGGAAGTAAGCTTTCTCCCCGTTTTGTTGGGCCTTTCGAGGTGTTAGCTCGTGTTGGAGTTGTGGCATATCGAGTAGCACTTCCCCCTCAGATGAGTTGGATACATGATGTTTTCCATGTATCACAGCTCCGTCGTTATCTTCATGATGAATCTCATGTTATCGATTGGGGAGAGATCGATATTGATGATGATGCAACCTTCGAGGAGCGACCTGTGGAGATCCAAGACCGCAAGGACAAGGTGTTGCGTGGGCGTTCTATCCCCTTAGTTCGTGTCTTGTGGTGACATGGTGGCATGGAGGAGAGTACCTGGGAGCGTGAGTCACAGATACGTGCTCAGTACCCAGAGTTGTTCAATGTTTAACTCCTTTCATGTAATGATGTTTCCTCACTGGTTAGATCTTTCATGTTTTATTTATGTACCTTTGATGTGATGTTATGTTTGAATTGTTTGGGTATGGATTGTTTGTTCCCGGATGTCGTAGTTTTGTTCCAGCTTTCGAACAACTCATGGTGGTTTTCCCCTGAGAGGTATCTTATGGGGTGGTTGTTCGGACCCCTATTTTCTTCTGGGTTGGTTTTTAATTCTCGAGGACGAGAATGTTTTGAGAGGTATCTAATGTAATGGCCCGGACCTCTCCGGTCCATTACTTTGTGGAATTTTGGTGTTGGAGGTGTTCCGGGAGGCCAAGGGGACTTATCCCCAACACTTTGCCAATTTTCCAGTTCTGTGAACAGTGTTTCCAGACAGATCCGTCTCACCGATCGGTCTGACAGATCAGTCTCACCGATCAGTTTCACAGATCGGTGTGACAGATCGGTTTCACAGATCGGTCTGACAGATCGGTTTCACAGATCGGTCTGACAGATCGGTTTCACAGATCAGTCTGACAGATCGGTTTCACAGATCGGTGTGACAGATCGGTTTCACAGATCGGTTTCACAGATCGGTTTCACAGATCGGTGTGAGAGATCAGTTTCACAGATCAGTTTCACAGATCGGTGTGACAGATCAGTTTCACAGATCAGTGTGACAGATCGGTTTCACAGATCGGTTTCACAGATCGGTGTGAGAGATCAGTTTCACAGATCCGTTTCACAGATCGGTGTGACAGATCAGTTTCACAGATCGGTCTGACAGATCGGTTTCACAGATCGGTTTCACAGATCGGTGTGACAGATCAGTTTCACAGATCGGTTTCACAGATCGGTGTGACAGATCTGTTTCACAGATCGGTGTGACAGACCAGTTTCACAGATCGGTCTGACAGATCAGTTTCACAGATCGGTTTCACAGATTAGTTTCACATATCGGTTTCACAGATCGGTGTGACAGATCAGTTTCACAGATCGGTTTCATGTACAGTAACGGTGGGTGAACAGTGTTTCCAGACTCCTACAGTTTTGCCCCTTTTTACGTTTCCTTTGACGTAAAATACATTTAAAGCCTTATTTTAAGGGCTCTTAAGGCCGTTTCAAATGCCATAAATCCTATATTAATTATTCCTAAGGCTTGGAATGTTTTACATGGTCAAACCGCGTGGGTTAATGCGATCCGTTTTTAATGGAGAATTAACCGGATCTTAAACCGTCGCCCCATTTAATCTTCAAAAAAGGACGAGATATTATTCTCCCTTGTTCATTATCTTTGTTCTCAATTAAGAGTCGCTAGAACCTTTTAATCCTTTCCGTAGGATTTGCACAATCAACCTTTACTCCAAGGATCAGTTCCGCTCTGTTGGATGCAACCGAGTCGTGTCGATCAATCTTCGATATAAGCATCCTCCGGTGGATGCAGTTGTCACGAGGGGAGGATCGTGACCTGTTGTGTGGATAAAGGACGTCAAGAACTCTTCGAGGTAGGGGATTCATGGATTCTCTAATTGTATATGTGCAATCATAGAATTAGCATGATTTATCCCGTTGGATCACAATGAAATTGACCTAATTAAATACTTGAACCGGATTGAAAGAATTGGTTGATCGCATGCTGTTGCTTTATACTGTGATAACGGTTTGACTCGTGTTTTCCTAGATATAGTGATATCTATGTTTCTTTGTTTCATTGTTCGTTCATGATAGAAATTGATAACGAACGTATAGCCGGAATTAATTTTTAATTAATTGGCTAAAGATAAAGAGGCATGTAAATTAATCTGGTTGTTGCCGTTGTTGTAGTTCTAATTTGAGGATAATCAAATTAGGGAAGTAAGCATGGTTATTTAATTGTGATAGCTTTCTGATTAGGTATCCATGATTGGAACCTACGAATAAGAAATCTGTTAATTCGATATGGATTAGAGAACAGATTATGTGGGAATTTCTAAAAGGGTTCTGAGTTACCCTCTTGTTTGTTAAAGGGCCGAGGGACCATTTTGTGAAGTTTGTTTTCCTGCTGCTTGTGTTGTGATGTGAGCCTAGATGGCTGTTGTGATATGTGGAGGCCTGGAGACTTGTGGTTGTGGCAGCGGATGACGCCTATTGTGGCGAGATGCATCGGTTTATGCATATGGGTGTTGGGGAGGACACCAAGGGTGATGGTATGAGATTTGTTTTGTGATGGTTTGATGTTGGTGGTTTGGTTTGGTTGTTTATCTGCTTTACTTTTCCCCACTGCTCAAGGAAGCTGGTCTTGCTTACCCTCTTTCCGAAGGAGGCGAAGAAACGCGGGGTATGCCGCGTGCTTTCCGTGTTTAGCCTCTCGATGGATGATGGGTCTATGCTCTTTCTATAGGCGGAAAAGACTCGACGGGTAGTATATCTACTCACCGTGTTGAGCCTCCTTTATGTTTAGAAGCATAAGATATTTTTCTAGAATGCCTGGGAATGTGGAAAAGTGATTCTGTAAGGAATGTTTGATTAAATGGTGAAAATCCATGGGGATGGAGATGCTGGAATTTAAAGGTGATGTGAATCTTAAAAATGAGAAGTTGTTTTTGAAAGTGATGCCAATTCAGATTAATGTGGAATTGTTCATTCTTAATTAATGTTTAAAGAATTAATTAACGTACAGTGGAATTGATAAATGAAAATAGAGTAATCTAATGAAGCTCTTAAATTGGTTGTGTGCTTATAGGATACCTAGTCTTTGAAGTAGCAGCCTGGAGTCTGAGAGATGTTAGCTGCAGTTGTATCTAAGACTAGGTAATGCCCATAGTGTGGATGTGAGTTACTTATATATCCTGTAATTTTTGTGTTTCTATATGCTACTCCACCCTGTCGGTAAGGGCAACTGACACCTCGGGGATTCTGAGCCCTGGGGGGGTGTTTTCCCCAACATTCTGATGGGAGGTATAATGGCTGACTACCCCCTTTGGCCCCGCTCTCTTCTCTTGGTAGATCCTTGTGCTGGTAGGCACAGTGGTTAGTTTTACCCATATATGTGTGTAGAGGGCTGTAATGGGTTGTGGTTATTTCAAACACATATATTCTGGATATAGTATCCTATGTAATACTATAGGTGTAACGTGTATAGGTTGTGATGGCTTGAGGATCCTTACTCGGCGTATGGGCTGTGATGGCTTGAGGAATAATACTCAATGTATGATACACGTTATATGAGCTATGGTGGCTCCCGGAAACTACCTGGTTACTTTGGTTGTGAGGATGGTGTGGTGCTTCGCCCAGGTTTCTGCGGGCAAGCCTTTGTGGTGCACGAGGTGCAGATTGTGGAGCTTAGCCCAGGTGTTTGAGGGAAAGCCTTTGGAGAGAGATGCACAGGACGTATGTCGTTGGGGCAAAGCGGCAAACCAGTGGGGAAGTAGTAGCGGAGTACCCTTGATATTCTTTACTATATTCTATATTCTTGTATGCGTTACTTGGTGAGAGTATCCATGGTGAGGTTGGGAACATAGTATACCTGTTTAGGTGACGAGTTAGTTTCACTTGTTGTTCACTGGGCTTTAGCATGCTTTCTTTACTTTTGCACGAGAGTCTTTGGGAGGATCCTACTGAGTATACTGTTATACTCACCCTATGTACATATAAACTGTTTTTCAGGTCACTTGGAGCAGGTTGGAGATCAAGCTGGTTACTACTAGCTTCCGGTTGGAGGAGGAGCTATTCGGGCTTGTGGTCGCTGTCGTTTTACTTTCTTTTGGGTACTTTTAGTTTTCCCTTTCAGTTGTAGTAATTTTTCATGACATTTCATATATGTACTTGATTTCATTTTACATTTCAGTTCTGAGTTGGAGTTGATTGGAGTCTATTCTATCTCTCTCTTCTGCATGTGTTCTCTTAGAGGGTAATGCCTCCCATTTGTGTGTTTATTATACCCTCGGTGCTAGTCGCCAACCCGGGGCCTACTAGAGGCGGGACTCGGGGGTCATTATCTCCCTTCTCATGTTGCCGGCCTAGGATGGGTACACTTTGTGGGGAGGGGGTCGTGACAGAGTGGTATTAGAGGGAGGTTGAGGGATAGGATGGAGTTTGGAGTTAGGCACAGGTGAGGATGCATGGGATGGTAGGGCAACGGTGTCATTCATGTTTAGCAAGTGGGGTAAACACTGGAGACTGGCAGAGACATAGGCGTTCAGGGCCCCCTATGATCTGTTTCACGAACCTTTAAGTTTACGATGGCTACTAAACGAAGTGATACTGGTTGCAGGGTAGAGACCTTGGAAAGGATCATGCATCATTATTCATTGCGCTTGTGTTTGAATGGGTAGACCTTGGGATAGGTAACCTAAAATTAATAAAACAAAATCATTAATTAATTAATGTTGAGTATTCCATATTCCAGGCTTAGGAGCTCTAACAGTTGTTATTTTACAGGTATGGCTCCAGGTCGACGTCCTCGTCAGGTTTGCGCAGAAGGTGCCCAGCAGGCTGTTCCAGCAGATCGCCGCCGAGTAGAGGTTGACGACGATGACACTTGGAGGAAGAAACTATGAGAGTTCCAGCGCCAGAGTCTATAGAAGTACGAGGGCTCCATTTTAGATGCAGTCACAGAAGACTGGTTGGAGGAGGTCGAGATAGGCTTCAGTTCGATTCGTGCTCGGAAGGAACACTGGGTGTCCTTGGTTGTGACGATGTTGCGTGGAGCAGCGAGATAGTGGTGGTTCTTATTCCTCGGGGATCGTGTGGAGTCAGCGATCTCATGGGAGAAGTTTCAAGATAGGTTTAGAGTCGAGTTTCTTTCGTCAACTGCGAAGGCGTCCAGTCGCCAGGAGCTTCTTACCCTTCGACAGGGGAGCTCCAGTGTTCGAGAGTTTGGAATCCGTTTCCGGAACCTTCTACGATATGCTTCAGACCTGTTACCGGATGATGAGGCCAGGGCGAGGCATTTCGAGGTGGCTTTGCGTCCAGAGATCCAGCGCCAGGTCACCCCATTTATGCTGAAGACATATCTTGAGGTGCTGACGAGGGCAGAGGTTGTTGAGAGGACTTTGGCTAGGACCGGATCATCACGAGAGGGGAATCATTATGATTCCTCACAAAGTAGAGCTGTGGTCCGGGGTTCCCGGTTTTCACGGCAGAAGAGCTTCCGTTCACCTAGGGGTAGGTCCCAACCCTTTCCATCTCGTTTCTCCGGAGGTAGCAACTCTCAGACCTATACCAAGGGATCAGGCAATTTTTTTTCTTGTGGTGGTCGTGGTCATCAGCAGAGGGAGTGCCAGACTTTTCAGAGCAGTCATCGTGCACCAGGCGCTCCACTCCAGGTTCCTCCGTTGAGGCAGTTCCAGCCGAGGCAGCAGCAGCAGGTGGCAACATCTTTAGATCACCAGAGGGTAGATGGAGCAGGCAGAGGATAGCCCCATGACGCTCCCCGTCCTCAGAGAGCAGAGCGCGACCGTGGTGGTGGTCGTCATCAGGGTTAGAGAGGCGGTGGAGGTGGTCGTGGTCAGCTTCATGCTCTAGCGTTGCCAGCTCCAGGCGAGCCAGACGTCGTCCGAGGTACCCTTTTCTTATTTTCTACCTTGGTGTATGCCTTGTTTGATTCAGGAGAAACACACTCCTTCATATCACCTACCCTTGTCCATGCTTTGGGACTTGAGGTAGAGAGGCTTCCAGTGCCCTTGGCGTTGACTACGCCAGTTGGAGGTCGAGCTAGCTTGTTTGAAGTATGTAGAGACTGTGAGCTAGTGTGGGGGCAACACCTCTCTTGGGGAGATTTCCTATGTTTGCGAATACAACCATATGATGTCATACTTGGCATGGATTGGTTGTATTCGGTGTAGGCTATTGTGGATTGCTACAGGAAAAAGGTCGTTTTCTTTGATGAAGATATAGAGAAAGTGGTGTTTGTTGATGAGAGGGATCCACAGATGAGTCATAAACGAGTTTCATCCTTATCATCCATGATGGCTGGGATGATGTTGAGTTCTTCGGAGGTTCAACAGTTGGCGTTTCCTAGGGTCGTAGAGGACTACCCTGATGTCTTTCCAGAAGAGGTTGTATCCTTACCCCCTCGACGAGAGATCGAGTTTGGGATCGAGCTACAGCCAGGAGTGTCTCCTATCTCTATGTCTCCGTATAGGATGGCCCCTTCTGAGTTACGAGAGCTACGTATTCAGCTCGATGGTCTGTTGCAGTGTGGTTTTGTTCGGCCAAGTGTGTCACCTTGGGGTGCACCAGTTTTGTTTGTGAAAAAGGCTGACGGCAGTTTGCGGTTGTGTGTCGATTATCGTCGATTAAACAAAGTGACAATAAAGAATCGCTATCCTCTTCCACGGATTGACGACCTATTCGATCAACTGAAGGGTGCAAGTTGGTTCTCAAAGATCGACTTGCGGTCAGGATATCATCAGATGCGTGTAAAGGATTAGGATATCCCGAAGACTGCTTTCCGTTGTTGTCATTGGCATTATGAGTCTGTTGTAATGCCATTCGGCATGAAAAATGCTCCAGCTGTTTTCATGGGGTTGATGAATGCTGTGTTCCATGAATTCCTGGACAAGTTTGTTGTGGTTTTCATCGACGACAACCTTGTATACTCCACATCTGAAGAGGAGAATGCAGAGCATCTACGAGACATTTTGGGAGTTCTTCGCCAACATCGGTTGTTTGGGAAGTTGTCCAAGTGTGAGTTCTGGGCTCGAGAAGTTCGTTTCTTAGGGCATGTTGTGTCCCAACAGGGAGTAGCTGTGGATCCTTCGAAGATAGAAGCAGTGGTGTCTTGGACAGCCCCCAAGACCGTGTCAAAGGTGCGAAGTTTCCTTGGTCTCGCAGGCTATTACAGGAGGTTTGTGGCTAATTTCTCCCGAGTTGTGACTCCTCTGACAGCTTTGACCAGGAAGGATCAAGCGTTCATATGGACTGATCAGTGTCAGAAAACATTCGAGTATCTGAAGGAGAAGTTGGTAAGTGCTCCAGTCCTTTGTCTTCCAGCGTAGGGAGTCCAGTTTGATGTTTTCTATGATGCTTCACATCTGGGGCTAGGCTATGTTCTCATGCAGCAGAGGTCTGTTGTTTCTTATGGGTCTCGGCAGTTGCGTCCCCATGAACGCAACTATGCCACCCATCATCTTGAGTTGGCAGCCATGGTGTTTGCGCTGAAGTTGTGGAGACATTACCTTATTGGAGAGCGCTTTGTGGTTTTCACCGATCATAAGAGTTTGAGGTATGTTTTCTCTCAGCGGGATTTGAACTTGCGGCAGCGTCGGTGGATGGAGTTCTTGCAGGAATACGACTTTGAAATATCTTATACACCTGGGAAGGGAAATGTTGTTGCTGATGCACTAAGCAGAAAGTCACGTAATGATGTTGTGCATGAATCTGGTGATTCCAGGAGAGTGATGGAAGAGCTATCATCTTTGCATCTTGATATGGGAGAAGTTGAGGGAAAAGGTTGTCTTTTCCAGATGACGGTGCAGTCATCCCTAATGAAGAAGGTGGAAGAGTCTCAGTTGGGTGATTTAGAGGTGGAAGTTTGGAGAGACAGAGTTGTTTGTGGAGAGGCCCCTGATGGTTGGTCGGAGGATGAACAACACCGAGTGTTGTATCATGGCAGGCTTTTTGTTCCCTTGGCGATGCACGAGATGGTTCTCCGAGAGTTCCATAGTTCACCCTTGGCAGTACATCCTGGTGTGACGAAGATGTACCGATCCTTGAGGAGTCAGTTTTGGTGGCCTGGGCTGAAGCGTATGGTTGCAGAGTGTGTGTCGCAATGTTTAGTCTGCCAGAAGGTGAAGGCTGAACACCGTCTTCCTGGTGGTCTTCTCCAGCACTTAGAGATTCCTCAGTGGAAGTGGGAGGACATCTCAATGGACTTTGTTACAGGTTTACCTCGGGCTCTGGGAGGACATGATGCTATATGGGTGGTAGTGGATCGTTTAACTAAATCGGCCCACTTCATAGCAATCAAGGAGTCCAGCCCAGTGGAGGTTTTGTCGAGGCAGTATCTGGAGGAGGTGGTGAGGCTTCACGGAGTTCCTAAGACGATCATTTCTGATCGAGATCCTCGTTTTACCTCTAGGGTGTGGAGAGGTCTCCAGCATGCTTTTGGTTCTCAACTATGCCTTAGCACTGCTTTTCATCCTCAAACGGATGGTCAGACAGAGCGAACCATCCAGACTCTTGAAGACATGTTGCGCTCTTGTGTTCTTGATTTTGGAGGTTCATGGACGAAGCACTTACCTTTGGTAGAGTTCGCATACAATAATAGTTTTCACTCTACCATCGACATGGCGCCGTTTGAAGCTTTGTATGGCCGGCCATGCCGTTCTCCGTTGTGCTGGACTGGGGTCGGAGAGTCAGCAATTCTCGGACCAGAACTAGTGCAGAATACAACAGAGATGGTTCAGGTGATTCGTGAGAGGATGAAGACAGCACAAGATCGTCAAAAATCATATGCTGATCAAAGAAGGAGACCGTTAGAGTTTAATGTTGGGGATCATGTGTTTCGGAAGGTGACTCCCCGTCGTGGGCAGCAAGGGTTTGGTCGCGGAAGTAAGCTTTCTCCCCGTTTTGTTGGGCCTTTTCGAGGTGTTAGCTCGTGTTGGAGCTGTGGCATATCGAGTAGCACTTCCCCCTCAGACGAGTCGGATAAATGATGTTTTCCATGTATCACAGCTCCGTCGTTATCTTCTTGATGAATCTCATGTTATCGATTGGGGACAGATCGATATTGATGATGATGCAACCTTCGAGGAGCGACCTGTGGAGATCCAAGACCGCAAGGAGAAGGTGTTGCGTGGGCATTCTATCCCCTTAGTTCGTGTCTTGTGGCGACACAGTGGCATGGAGGAGAGTACCTGGGAGTGTGAGTCACAGATACGTGCTCAGTACCCAGAGTTGTTTAATGTTTAACTCCTTTCATGTAATGATGTTTCCACTCTGGTTAGATCTTTCATGTTTTATTTATGTACCTTTGATGTGATGTTATGTTTGAATTTTTTGGGTATGGATTGTTTGTTCCCGGATGTCGTAGTTTTGTTCCAGCTTTCGAACAACTCATGGTGGTTTTCCCCTGAGAGGTATCTTATGGGGTGGTTGTTCGGACCCCTCTTTTCTTCTGGGTTGGTTTTTAATTCTCGAGGACGAGAATGTTTTGAGAGGTATCTAATGTATTGGCCCGGACCTCTCCGGTCCATTACTTTGTGGAATTTTGGTGTTGGAGGTGTTCCGGGAGGCCAAGGGGACTTATCCCCAACACTTTGCCAATTTTCCAGTTCTGTGAACAGTGTTTCCAGACAGATCCGTCTCACCGATCGGTCTGACAGATCGGTCTCACCGATCGGTCTCACCGATCCGTTTCACAGATCGGTGTGACAGATCGGTTTCACAGATCGGTCTGACAGATCGGTTTCACAGATCGGTCTGACAGATCGGTTTCACAGATCAGTCTGATAGATCAGTTTCACAGATCGGTGTGACAGATCGGTTTCACATATCGGTTTCACAGATCGGTTTCACAGATCGGTGTGATAGATCGGTTTCACAGATCAGTTTCACAGATCGGTGTGATAGATCAGTTTTACAGATCGGTGTGACAGATCGGTTTCACAGATCGGTTTCACAGATCGGTGTGAGAGATCAGTTTCACAGATCAGTTTCACAGATCAGTGTGACAGATCAGTTTCACAGATCGGTCTGACAGATCGGTTTCACAGATCGGTTTCACAGATCGGTTTCACAGATCGGTGTGACAGATCAGTTTCACAGATCGGTTTCACAGATCGGTGTGACAGATCAGTTTCACAGATCAGTGTGACAGACCAGTTTCACAGATCGGTCTGACAGATCGGTTTCACAGATCGGTTTCACAGATCGGTTTCACAGATCGGTGTGACAGATCAGTTTCACAGATCGGTTTCATGTACAGTAACGGTGGGTGAACAGTGTTTCCAGACTCCTACAGTTTTCCCCTTTTTACGTTTCCTTTGACATAAAATACATTTAAAGTCTTATTTTAAGGGCTCTTAAGGCCGTTTCAAATTCCATAAATCCTATATTAATTATTCCTAAGGCTTGGAATGTTTTACTTGGTCAAACCGCGTGGGTTAATGCGATCCTTTTTTAATGGAGAATTAGCCAGATCTTAAACCGTCGCCCTATTCAATCTTCAAAAAGGGACAAGATATCATTTTCCCTTGTTCATTCTCTTTGTTCTCAATTAAGAGGCGCTAGAACCTTTTAATCCTTTCCGTAGGAGTTGCACAATCAACCTTTACTCCTAGGATCAGTTCCGCTCTGTTGGATGCAACCGAGCCGTGTCGATCAATCTTCGATATAAGCATCCTCCGGTGGATGCAGTTGTCACGAGGGGAGGATCGTGACCTGTTGTGTGGATAAAGGACGTCAAGAACTCTTCAAGGTAGGGGATTCATGGCTTCTCTAATTGTATATGTACAATCGTAGAATTAGCATGATTTATCCCTTTGGATCACAATGAAATTGACCTAATTAAATACTTGAACCAGATTGAAAGAATTGGTTGATCGCATGCTGTTGCTTTATATCGTGATAACGGTTTGCCTCGTGTTTTCCTAGATATAGTGATATCTATGTTTCTTTGTTTCATTGTTCGTTCATGATAGAAATTGATAACGAACGTAAAGCCGGAATTAATTGTTAATTAATTGGCTAAAGATAAAGAGGCATGTAAATTAATCTGGTTGTTGCCGTTGTTGTAGTTCTAATTTGAGGATAATCAAATTAGGGAAGTAAGAATGGTTATTTAATTGTGATATCTTGCTGATTAGGTATCCATGATTGGAACCTATGGATAACAAATCTGTTAATTCGATATGGATTAGAGAACAGATTATGTGGGAATTTCTAAAAGGGTTCTGAGTTACCCTCTTGTTTGTCGAAGGGCCGAGGGCCCATTTTTTGATGTTTGTTTTCCTACTGCTTGTGCTGTGATGTGAGCCTGGATGGCTGTTGTGATATGTGGAGGCCTGGAGACTTGTGGTTGTGGCAGCGGATGACGCCTAGTGTGGCGAGATGCATCGGTTTATGCATATGGGTGTCGGGGAGGACACCAAGGGTGATGGTATGAGATTTTTTTGTGATGGTTTGATGTTGGTGGTTTGGTTTGGTTGTTTATCTGCTTTACTTTTCCCCACTGCTCAAGGAAGCTGGTCTTGCTTACCCTCTTTCCGAAGGAGGCGAAGACACGCGGGGTATGCCGCGTGCTTTCCGTGTTTAGCCTCTCGATGGAGGATGGGTCTATGCTCTTTCTATAGGCGGCAAAGACTCGACGGGTAGTATATCTACTCACCGTGTTGAGCCTCCTTTGTGTTTAGAAGCATAGGATGTTTTTCTAGAATTCCTGGGAATGTGGAAAAGTAATTCTGTAAGGAATGTTTGATTAAATGGTGAAAATCCATGGGGATGGAGATGCTGGAATTTAAAGGTGATGTGAATCTTAAAAATGAGAAGTTGTTTTTGAAAGTGATGCCAATTCAGATTAATGTGGAATTGTTCATTCTTAATTAATGTTTAAAGAATTAATTAACGTACAGTGGAATTGATAAATGAAAATGGAGTAATCTAATAAATCTCTTCAATTGGTTGTGTGCTTATAGGATACCTAGTCTTTGAAGTAGCAGCCTGGAGTCTGAGAGACGTTAGCTGCAGTTGTATCTAGGACTAGGTAATGCCCATAGTGTGGATGTGAGTTACTTATATATCCTATACTTTTTGTGTTTCTATACGCTACTCCACCCTGTCGGTAAGGGCAACTGACACCCTGGGGATTCTGAGCCCTGGGGGGCTGTTTTCCCCAACATTCTGATGGGAGGTTGAATGGCTGACTACCCCCTTTGGCCCCGCTCTCTTCTCTTGGTAGATCCTTATGCTGGTAGGCATAGTGGTTAGTTTTACCCATATATGTGTGTAGAGGGCTGTAATGGCTTGTGGTTATTTCACACACTTATATTCTGGATATAGTATCCTATGGAATACTATAGGTGTAACGTGTATAGGCTGTGATGGCTTGAGGATCCTTACTCGGCGTATGGGCTGTGATGGCTTGAGGAATAATACTCGACGTATGATACACGTTATACGAGATATGGTGGCTCCCGGAAACTACCTGGTTACTTTGGTTGTGAGGACGGTGTGGTGCTTTGCCGAGGTGTCTGCGGGCAAGCCTTTGTGGTGCACGAGGTGCAGATTGTGGAGCTTAGCCCAGGTGTCTGCGTGCAAGCCTTTGGAGAGAGATGCACAGGACGTATGTCGTTGGGCAAAGTGGCAAACCAGTGGGGAAGTAGTAGCAGGGTACCCTTGATATTCTTTACTATATTCTATATTCTTGTATGCGTTACTTGGTGAGAGTATCCATGGTGAGGTTGGGAACATAGTATACCTGTTTAGGTGACGAGTTAGTTTCACTTGTTGTTCACTGGGCTTTAGCATGCTTTCTTTATTTTGCACGAGAGTCTTGGGGAGGATCCTACTGAGTATACTGTTATACTCACCCTATGTACATATAAAATATTTTTCAGGTCACTTGGAGCAGGTTGGAGATCAAGCTGGTTACTACTAGCTTCCGGTTGGAGGAGGAGCTGTTCGGGCTTGTGGTCGCTGTCGTTTTACTTTCTTTTGGGTACTTTTAGTTTTCCCTTTCAGTTGTAGTACTTTTGCATGACATTTTATATATGTACGTGATTTCCTTTTACATTTCAGTTCTGAGTTGGAGTTGATTGGAGTCTATTCTATCTCTCTCTTCTGCATGTGTTCTCTTAGAGGGTAATGCCTCCCATTTGTGTGTGTATTATACCCTCAGTGCTAGTCGCCAACCCGGGGCCTACTGGAGGCGGGACTCGGGGGTCATTATCTCCCTTCTCACATTGCCGGCCCATGAGGGGTACACTTTGTGGGGAGGGGGTCGTGACAATATTGACTAATTGTCATATAGTAATCAAAACCCAATAGTGACATTTCCATATATTCACATAAATCCCACTTCATTTTATCACTCAAAATTCACTACAATTTCACTTATGATTGCATTTTCATTTTATTAATATGTTAATGGGTTTATTAAAATTATTTTCTTGCAATTTAATTTTCTATTGAATAAAAAATTCTGTTAGATTGGGGAGATCTATAAATTCAGATTTTATTTGTTTAATATAACATTTTTTCCATATTTAATGCTTCCCATTTTTATTAGGTTTACAACAGAATAATGGGATGATTCTTGTTAAAAATATAAAATTTTGTTTATTTCTCTTAATTTTGTATATTTATTATTTTAATTAATAAGTAACAAACATTTATTCACGTAACAAAAAATAATTTTAAATGTCTTTTTTATTACACATGAGATCCATTTTAATGTTCATTTTTCCATTTACTAAAATTAAACATTTCTTTATTAATTTTATAACAATTTTTGCAGTTTTATATACTATTACTTAATTAATTATGTTCAATTTGGATATTTTCATGATATTATGATTATTAGTAAATAATTAATTCTCTATATATACTAACTATCAATGATGTCCACATTAAATAATTTAAATAAAAATTATCAATATATATTTTACATTTTTGAACATAAATTATACTTTTCAATTCTATCATTAAATATTTCTATTATAAATGAACTATGTTACAATCATGGAGATTGTATGTCGTACGTATTCATTAAAACATTTTTATGTTTCAATGGTCAATACAAGATGAATGTAATTAGTATTTAACCATTACCAAATTATCCTAATATAATGAATATTAAATTTTTTTCATTTCATATACATATATACATAATCTATGTGATGTGGTGAATAATAATGAATCACATCCCCTCCTAGAGGTTTTATCTAAACATATGCATGAATTGAATTACCATTTTCTAGTGCTTGGAATAAAAATAATGTAAGTGATATATTATTATTAATTAAGAAATACATTTCATGTATATCAGAAAAAAATTACTTCTTTCAATTTAACTTGTATTGAGGAAAAATGGTTGGAAAATAATTATAATAGTTTCTGAGGAAGTATTCCTCCACACACTCAAATGACGAATTCATTTCTTATTTAATTTTTTACGATATAAATATTGGTCATTAATCAATCATTATGACATATTTTATTATTGATTATACTGTTGGTTCAATTTTTGTGTTCCCAAAAAAGTTAAATTACATTAAATTAATATTCAGTTAAAAATATCCATAATGAGATATATTTATAATATATGAAGATTTTGGGCTTAAATCCACTCATAGAATAAAATAGATACATGTTATGGACATATTTTTACCATTATCTCTTGTTTTGACCCCTATTTAACCCCTTTAACACTTATCATTATAGCATGGAGCTTTACACATTTAGGGTCAATATAGTTCATAAAAATAAATAAAATGACCCATAAATCGAAAGTGGTGGATAGTTTAAACATTAACATATATTTTTTCCTAGATTTAATATATTCTATAATTTTATATATTTTAATAAAAAAATATTTACAAAAAAGACCATTGATGTCAATATTTAGAACTATTCATTAAATTGACATAAATAATGAAAAATAACATATAAAATTAACTTGTTTAATATACCTAATATATCAATATATATTAAAAAATTTACCACATTATTTATATTTAACTAAATTTAATTTCTTAATTTAAAAATCCTTTTTTTATTTTTTTCAACAGTATAATAATTACTCAATAAAATTTGGGTAAGTGATTAAGATAATTATTTTATTAGAAAAAATTAAAAATAAATTACCATACTTAATAATCAACTAATATTTTTAAGAATAATATTTAAATATAATTATATCCTCTCGATAAAATTGCTATAAAATTATTTCAATTATTAAAATCAAACGCATGACATATTTTTAGATAATATAAATTAAATACTTAAATGTTCAAAACTAGATTCAATTGTCCCCAAAAGTTCATAAATTACATGCATTTATGATATTAGTTTTAGATACCGTTCATATGAGATTCATTTATTTATTTGGTCATTTATTTTTTCTTATCATTTTATATTCCTTCTAAATTACTCGATTTTCCATTTAACAATGTAATTAACTTACTATGTTTACAAATTATATAGGAAAAAATAATGGATGGATTTATTAAATTTGTATCCTATTAATCCAAATATATATTATTTTCATCAAAATTTTAAAAATATATGTTTTGGAATAAATTATAAATTTTTATATAACAGTGTGATAAAGACAGTTTTTCCATAAAATATCCATTTTTCAAATATAAAGTGTTCTTATGATATAATAATTTATAAATTCCACTTTAAAACCCATAGTTGGATTTTTAACACTAACATAAATATAATCATTTAAGATGAATTTGTTTTGATTAATTAAATAAAATTACGAAAAATTATGGGATTATATTCTATAAAGTTTCAATACATTTATTTTTTGTGATAATTATCTATTTATTTTAAAAAATGTTATTAATATTAATATCATATAATGAAATGGAAATGTGATAACAGTCACAACTAAATAATATTATTTAGTTGTTTTTACTCTATTCTATTTTTTATATCTCCTTCAGATCCTCCATTCTCCCCCTTTAAAAAAAATTAATCCTCATAATGTAGAAATGTGTTTTAGTAAAAAAATTAACTTTCCCTAAAAGCATTGACGATATCCCCCATTATATAAATGATTTAGAAAATATCAAAATGGAAAGAGATAAAAAATAAGTGATAAGATCTTCTAGAGTAATACATAATATGTTTCAATGTTTGATAACATAATTATCAAGTGAATCCATGTATACGAAAGTGACAAATAACTGGTAAAGATAGATATAGAGTGATATATAACGTGCTCATTAAAAAGATAACAGTCTCAAAATTTTAATTATGTGATTGGATAAAAGGCCATTAATTCCCCCATAATAAAATTATATATATAATAGTTATGTTTCCAAAAAAATTTCTCATATCTGGAGATTTTATTAATATAACAGTCCAAAAACATAGAGAAATATATTTACTTTATCTGAATAATTTAATCCACTAATTTTTTTCCATCATAATATCATCTCTTTCTCGATAATTTGATTACTCGAGATCAATTAATCTCACCTTAATTATTTGAATAAAAAACTATCGGATAAAAAATCCATAAAACGATAACACTATATTCATCCTAATTATATAAATTATGAAAAAATTAATATTAAAATATAAGATAATTTCACCAAATAAATAAATATTTATGTGAATGAATCTAATTTTAAAATTTAATAGTAATTCTTATTTTTAAAATAAAAAAAATTAATAAATATTTAGCTTTAATAGTCCACAATAATGTTCTCGAAAAATATGGAAAAAAATCAGAAAGATGATTACATATTCATACAAAAAAAGATTTAATATTTAATTCCCAATAATATTAATAAATATCTATAGTGACTTTATCCCTTGTATCTCTGAGACCTTCTATGTTTTTTATGGGAACACATATAGGGTTCAAATCCATAAGTACATATTACATTAGTTATTATGGAGATCCAAATACATATGTGATACCAATTTTACGTTAGAGATTGAATGTAAAATATTATAAATAACAAAATATAATGAACTAAATCCATAGAAACTCTTCAAAATAATTCTTCTTACTATCCAACAGAAATTAATTAAAATAATGGTAAAATCCATTTTATAGAAAGGGTAATGTACAGAGGAATATGTCATTAATCAATATGACTAGTTAACATTTAATTATAATTAACTTAAAACACATTCCATTTTAATTTTTTTAGTATCATGAGAAGATAAGGTAAAAAAAATATAAAAAATTAAATTGATGAAAAAAATACAATTTAATCAATAAATTGAAAATGAAATGATTCCAGATCTATCATCATTATGAGAATATAAAGAATAATAATAAATAAAGTCTTAATTAAATAAATTATTAATTATTTGACATTATTATCACAAGAATCATGATAACACTACCATCATGTCTATTCAGAATACTTTAAAAATTTAGGTATAAACTCATTTAATTTTATCCAACTAGGTTGTATCATGATAGTATTCCAAGAATTGAGGGGATATATAATTCATGCCCCCCTCGATCACTCCATTTCCATATAATTAAATATATATTGAATAATAATTTTAATTCATTAATAATTATTCATATCAAAAAATATACTTATTGGGGAAATGATGCAAAATTATCAATAAATCCCCATTTAATCCAATAACATTCCATTTACACATCCTTCTTTAGAAATTTATACAATTTATAAAATTCTCATTTAAATTATACCCAAATTTGAATATTTAATTGAAATTTAATTTCTAATTAATTGTGATCACAATAATTATATAGATTAATGAGCATTTTATCAAGAAGAAATTAATGTGATATTATAAAATAACATTTAAATTTTAATAATGTGCATGTATGTTTCCATTAGATAAAATAATATAAATTGAAAAATGAAATACACTAAAGAGTGAATGAATGATTTTATTAAATTTAAAATTTTAATAAATACCCCATATAATTGAAACTGGGATCAAAACATTAAAATATTCCTTAATGAAGGGAAATTGAGAGGAAGCCTCGTACATTCAGTCAGACTCATCACATGCTATGTTATCTTCAAGAGTAAGAAAATTATAAAAATTATTTACATTCATAATAACATTTTTCAAGTTTAATATTAAATCTATTTTAATTTTCACTATGTTCTATATGATTATATAATAAATTAAATTTATGTCGGGTGTTTCAACGATATTTGGATTATGTGCCAAAAATGTGTTTGGTTGTTTGATAATGGTCATTGAGTTCAATATATACCCAAGTACATAATATTATTGATGTAATAATTACCACATTAATAAATAAATTATTATTATAAAACCGATCATGAAATATATTTTTTCTGAAATGAAGTATGTTGAGATCATGCACACAATAGGATCTACACACACATGAGTAATGTTTTAATGTTTCAAATATCATTATGTAAATGAGTTATGCAATATTTTACAATTATTAATTTAAAATAAAATCAAAAATACCTTTTTATTTTTTTAAATATATATATATATATATATATATATATCAACCCTGTAATTGGGTGATGAATATAGAGTCATGTCATATTCTGAAGGAGGCATTCCACACATACGTCAATGATAGTATCATCTTTCAATGAGTGAGATGTTATGAATTACAAGGTTATATTATAATTTAATAATTATAAATATTTATTTAATATCCTAATTAAGTAAAATTATATGAATTATATTGATTAAATTAATCATTACTATCTTATAGTAAATAGTGTGCAAAAAATAAATCACATCACTTCAAAAGAATGTAGTCCTCCATACACATGACAGACGTTAACATATACCCTATGGATTGGAAAAAAAATTATATATATGATATAATGACACCATATGTATAATTATTTGTATTAATATCATATCTATACATTATAAACATCCTCATACCCAAATGACAGATGTGTTTCTCAAAAATTATTCACATCGGTTCAAGAATCGATAGTCTACCTTACACAGGAATGAGGCCTTTGTATCCCATTAGATTTATGGGGGTGGGTTTTTGGTAATTTTGTTAATATAAAAACAACTTAGTGTATGTAACATATATAAGTTTTTTTATAAACATGATTTAAATATATTTTAATGAGGTCGAGAGGAAATAAAAAAATAAAGCATATATATGAATTTTACCTCTTCTCGGACCAACCATTTTGGACTACACATAAGGTATCTCTATGATGAATTTATTAAAAATTCTTCTAGAATGAGGGGATTGAATTTTATAATGTATTTGTTTAGGTTTTATCCCATCCTAAATTTTAAAAGTTGTGAATAATAAATGGTATGTGGTAGCAATTTAAATGTAAGGTGACTGGGACACATGAAAGTTTTTTTTTATAAATTGGTGTACCCCCATTTATAACATAAAAAATAGTCCAAAATTTATAAATTTAGGTAAATTTAAATTATAATTTCTAAATATGGTTATTCTCTAAATATTTTTGATGTATTTAGTTCATATTTACCCTTACCTATTATTTTAGCCTCCCGAGTAAACACATTTTAACTATAACTGTGGGAAGTAATATATAAATTTATTATTATTAATTGTGGTCTACAATTGTGTTTTCATAGAGAAACATGGTTTTCATATAGTGACATTACATAACTATTATTTAATACATAACTCATTATATGAAAAAATCCATACATACTATAAAAGTATACTTCCAATGAAAATGAAGGAAACGTATACATTTGTATATAAATGAGATACGCCATCTCCCACTAGGTTTTCCTTAACTATCACCCTTATTAGCAACCTCAAACATAATAAATATCTTCATAACCAGGGGAATGAAATAATAAAATGGGGCGATATTAGAAACTCAGTATCGGTAAAAAATGGATATATGTAATAATAATAATTAACAGAATGTTATGTGAACATGATCATGAAAATTGAATTTCCTAACCTGAATAAAAAGAATAATAAACATGAATCATGGCATAAATCATGGTTGTTCATAATACATGAATAATAATGAAATAAAGAACATAATATAAGATACCATAAAAATGGAAAAAGGAATGGAATTATAGTAGACACAGAAGCATATAATATGATGTTCATAGTATCCAACAAATCACTTCCAAGTTCATCTTGGTAGTATGTGCGCACTCCTCATACCATCTTGGTATTCATTACATAGTCCCATTTACATCTTAATAGCATGGGTTCACTCCTCATACCATATTGGTAGTTATGATACACTCTCATTACCATATTAATAGTTAATGTTCATTCCCAACATATCTTGTCTATATAATTACGTATAAATCTTTACCCAATTCATTAAAGGGAGATATAGGTCACACCCATCTCATAATGAAATCATATATATATATATATATTCCACAAGATTGTAGCTAATAATATCATAACAAATGAAATTGAATGGTTACAAAAAAATTACTCATATCTTAAAATATGTAAACATAAAAGTTTCATAATCATTTTATCATAATCAGAAACCACGAAAAGAAGGGGTTTTTGATATCATATAAACCGTGAAATAAATATGAGTTTCAAATACACCATGCAAAAAAAACATAATACATTAAATGAGAGAATATGAATAGAAACACTGAATAATTTCCCCCAAAGGCATGAGTACCACCAATATAAATTATAATATATGTGAAATAATATTGAATGAAATTTAAAAAACATATCTTCATGAAAATAACTTTTCATCGTTGGAAAATTATTCTTAAAAAATAAAACATGTTTGAAAATATTTCTATTTAAAAATAGATTTTTTTTAAATTATAAAGGAATCATTCAAAATTATAAAACATTTTTAAATACATTTTTCCTTGAAAATAATCTTCATGGATCATTTGATTTTTTTTGAAAACATGGTTATTGAATAAAAATTATTTCTATAAGAAAAGATATATATTGTTTGATATTCACATACTTTTTCTAAAATATATACAGTAACAAAGATTAAAAAAAATATTTCTAAAACATTATAATATAATGAATAAATTTTGGTGAATATAATTCACAATTGGTCTTCAGATATATATGCTAAAAGTTCAATAAAAGAATCATAATCATAAACAATCTCGATATTGGATGAGATTGTTTCAATAAAATCATACCACATGGTAACACCGGATCATACTATCCATGTAAGACAATAAAATCACATTATGATTTAAATATAATTAAATGAATTTGTTTCATGATATAAATTTCAAATGGATGTATATACACGTCAAAGTATATTTTTTGTGTATAATAAAACATGTGTCACAAAGAAGGAAACATAAGATGAGATTACCCTCTACTCCTTGGTAGCTTTTGAAACATTTATTCTAGGAAATAAATATCATTGGGTGGATATTTATAAACCCCTAAATTGAAGTTTAATAATAATTTAAAAAAATCAATGGTAAGTATACACACTGTAAAAATTGAATGAGTGGTGAAAATTTTTTGTATCTCACAGAAATAAATGTTGAGATGAAATCCCCCTGCATTGTGTTTTTAATATCATAGTAATTGTTCAAAAAACCTATATATTTAATAAAAAAATATTATATATATTTAAAATAACCATTTTATTTTATATAATATAATATATGATCAGATTATGAACTTAAATTACCTGCTTGTTAACAATTATATGGTATGTTTTTACTTTGACTAATATTCTCTTTGATATTCACGTGTACCTTAATTTGTTATATCATTATACCTTATAATTATATTATTACTTCCATAAATTAATTCATGTTAAAATTTTAATTTATATTCATTTTATTTTTGTTATAAATGTTTATAGAATATAGAACAATGAAATAGAATACAACATTCATGGAGATGGTAAGCCATCTATACAAATGAATGATGTTTCTATTTTTATAATCATATTGAGAGAAATTATGTAAATGAAATAAGTGTGTATATATATAATTATTAATTTATAATTATTATATCATATATATCATATATTTTAATTAAACCCATTCTTAATTCACTCAATATAGTGTCTGACTGTATCACACCACCTTAAGGGGGTGAGAGTCCACACTTCCTCAAACAAAATTATCGTATTTACAAAAATTGTAAAGCATAAAAATAGGTTCTATAAAATAATTAAATAAACATAATGAAATAATAAATATAATACATATTATATATAATCATATTTTCCATCATAATTTCCATCATGAGTAGGAATAAGAAAAAATAATCAATCATCATTTTGTGAGGGGGTAGCTCATCATGCGCATCAAAAGTATGTTTGAAACACATTATATGGTGGTGTGGGAATGTATAGATCAAACCAATAGAATGAAAATCATAGTATATTGAATATACTAGTGTTTTTATAAAATACTAGAATAATGATCTTTTATGGGGTGGATATATAAAATAAAAGATAGGAACTTGAGAGATGTCGCTACAACTTAAGAAAGTAACTTTTTTGGTTTATTCCAAAAGGATTTCTTAGATTGAATTATTACCTAGGGGAGAATTATAGGAGGATTTTATGGATTTTGGGAAGATATATGGAATGATCTTGGCCATCACTAAGTGATTTTAGAGCATTGAGTAGGAGGTTGAGGTGGTGACATTTTATAGGGATGTGAAAGGACACACTTGGAATTTCTAGAATTTGTTAGGTCTACCAACATTTCTACATAAACAAAATTCCTAAAAATAAACAATAAAAAAATATTCATGTATGATTATATTCAATAACATGGGTAATGAACATTTTTTTAAGTAATTATGGGTCTTAAATTCAAGTAATAGTTCATTGTTATCATAATTTTTCTTTTAATCATTGTAATTAATTATATTAACGTTTAATAATATTTTTTTCCATGAAATTAATATTAGTTATAAGACATTATAAATTATTCTTATTGAATATATTTAATAGTTTTTTAAAAATTCTAAAAATGTATGTGGTAGAAATTAATTTAATTATAATACATATGACAGGACAACACCATGGGTTTTTAATAAAAAAACATCCAAAGGTTTGCAATGTTTCCATGCGCAATTTCAAATTGAAATTTGTTTAATTGATATATAGTGGATTAATTGATATAAATAGGATCTAATTATTATTTTAAAAAAATCTAAATATAATTTAACTTTATAAATAAATTTGTTGAAAATTATGTTTGGAATTTAAATTCATTATGTATCAATATTCTTCCAAAAATGATGTTTCATCAAAAATTAAAAAAAAATTTCCCTATAGTAACTTAAAAGTTATATATTAAAAAATGACGTTTATTTTATCAAATAAAATTTCTAAATGTATCTAAAAAGAAATTATATTATTTTTCATTGAATGATGTTAAAATAATTTTATTTGAGAAAAGATTATTATTAAAAATATAAGGACATTACCAAGAATATATATATTTATTTTTAAATATATTTTATTTATATAAAAAATTATAAATGATATTTTGAATTATATAATTACAATTAATATTACTAATATTAATGGATAGGTTATAATTATCTTATTTAAAAAATTATTACAATGAAATGATGTTCTATAGAAACATTGTGGTTTCATTTAAAGTACACTAAGTCGATATTGTGTGTACCATATCCCAAGTTGATTTTCCATGTTACATACATTGTGTCTATGCCATGTGAAATGAAATTTTCACATAGTTCATTGGTGTATATCAATTAACATTTAATTCATCTGAAAAATGTTCCATAAAACTTAGGATGTAATATTATACCTCGATAAAATTAATTTCTTCCTATAAATTCACCATTTTAGTAAAAAAATGAAGTTACTAAGGATTAATCAAACCCACTTGTTCTAATGTATCTTCCACTACTTGTATATTATTTTATAAAACATTGACCAGATGATTGGTCTTGTTTCATAGAACTTTCTATGATCTGTCCAGAATATCTACTGGTAGTTCTTTTTAAAATGATACTACTATAATTGAATGACCACTATGTTAACTATATATGAAGGGTCAGATATATACATTACCTAGAGAGTTACATGAAAAAATCATGGAATTTATAAAGACTTGGAGGAAGAGCCATGTGATTGGCTACCATCCCGATACAATCACGAATATCAATGAAACTGATATACCTTGGGATATGTTTCCATTTCATTCAAATATCAATAACAATATTCCATGAATAGAATAATATAAAAATGGTTTCGACAAAAATTGAAATTATATATAAGGCCTTTGGTTATCTATTAAAATATTTTCCCAACATTGAGCTTCCATGATATAATTTTTAATGGTTCTAACCTTCTCTGAAATTTCTTCTGTGATTAGATCTCCCAATATAATTAATTCTCTAACCTAATACAAACACATTGGAGCTCTAAATTTCTTCCCATAGAGGGATTTATAAGGTTTCATCAGAATGATTAAGTGAAATCTATTATTTTTGTAAAACTCAAATAGAGTAATTTCTTTATCCCAACCCCTTTGAAGTCCAGAACACCATATGTCAACATTTCATATATGCATTTAGTAGTTCATTCAAATTGACTATTTATCTATGGATGATAAATACAGTTGAAACTAAATTCTATATCAACTTCTGGAAAAATAATTGTCCATATCATTGAGGTGATCCTCAGATACTGAATAGATTTAATAGAATGTTGTGCTCAATATAGTCTTACAACATCATTAATACACATATTGGAAAGATAAAATAGGGAGAAATCTTTTCTAATTGCAATAAATTGTGCTAAATTTTAATGTTGATTGAATACCACCCGTATATAATTAAACCCTTTAGAGGTTTTGGGTAGTCTAATAATAAAATCCATTATAATGTTATCCCATTTCCATTCTTGTATGGGTAATAGATGCAACATCCCTTTAGAGTTTTTTATTTTATCCTATACTTATTATCTTACCAACCACCAAGATACAAACTCTATGAAATATCTCTTCATTCCATTCCACTATAAGTATTCATCCATATCCGTATACATATATGTACCTCCATGATGAATAGAGTGTGAAGAAATATGTGCTTCCTCTAATAGGTACTTCATAAAATCTAGTATGGAAGGAACACATACATGGTTTTTTAACCTTATCATTCAAACATAATGAAGGTTAAACTCAGGGTCATTTATAACTTTATTTATTTTCTCTACATCTTAAATCAACACATATTAAATATTCCATTGGAAAGAGGTTTAAACATTTATTTGAGAATGATAATATTTCCCCTCTCTTTCATGATTTCATAATCCATCCAATCCAAATATATAAATATTAGATATTTTGTGATCAAAATCTGTGATAATTTAACGTGATCCTTCAAACTAAAAGCATATACCACCTTGTTTTATTTCCCAGGCTGGTAATTTATTGAGTATTCATAATCTTTTATCAGCTCTAACCATCTACTATGGAACATGTTAAACTCCTTATCAATATATATATTTCAAGAATTTATGATCACTATATATATCAAACATTTCTACATAATGATAATTCATCTAGATCTATAAAAAAAATCACCACTACTGACTCCAAATCATAAGTTGGGTTATTTTCAGACATATCCTCAACTACTGTGAGGAATTAGAGATAACCATTTTATTCTTTAAAAGAAAACATCCCAAACCCTTCTTGGATTCCTCAATAGGGATTAAAACCCCTTCTCCATGACAAGGTATGGTATGTAATGATGTACTTACTAACAATCTCTTCAGTTCCATGAAATTTTCCCCACATTCACCTATCCAGAGGAGAATTAGTGACTATAAAAATAACATGGTCAGAGGATTATATATTCAATAAAATTTATCAATGGACAATTCATAATATCTATATAATCCAATAATTCTATGAATCATATTCACCATGGATAGTCTAGGCCATCATTCAATAGCCCCTATCTTTGTTGGACATAATGTTATACCATCTTTTGCGCTCAGATGACCCAAAAATTAAACCACCAGATTCCAAACTCCCACATTTTAAATTATTAATATTTTTTCTCATTCTATATATTATCTAGTATAATTCTCAACTGTTCTTGATGGTCTTTCAGTATTTTAGAATAGATAATAATATAATCGATAAAAAATACCAAAAACTGGTCATGATAATCTCTAATGACACTATTCAAAAAATTCATTAAGACAACATGGGAATTAGTACGCCCAAAAGGCATCACAATAATTCATAGTGTTTATAACTTTTATGAAATTCCATCTGGGGAATGTACACCCTATTGACCCTCATTTGATGATATCTAGAAAGGTCAATCATGGAAAAGTATTGACCTCCACACAGTTGATTAATAATTTCATAAATATAGGGAATAAGATACATGTTCCTGAGGGTGAACTTGTTCGAATCCTATTAATCGATGTATAGTCACATTGATCCATATATTTTTCACAAAAAAAATAATGTATTCAAAGGTGAATAAACATTCACGATTCAAAACCATATAAATATTTTATATATTTTCTTCATCATTTTATAAAACTCAATTAGTTACATTCTATAAAGATTATTCAAAATTATTGTGGAATACAGTATGAGTTCAATTGAGAGATCAACTTCACATTTTGGTTGAAGATTCAAAAACTCTTTCAGAAAGTGATCAAAAAATCATAAAAAATGGAAATATAATAAATTTAGTATTTATTCAAAAACCATTTAAGATAAAAAAACCCCTTATTATTTGGAATTAGGACCCATACACTACATGCAATTTTCAATTGGATATTAATACTTATCATCACATAGGAGTATGATCATAGGAGAGTTTGAAATAACAAACATAACTTCCATTCCTAGACAATTGATGTAGTATTTATTTTGAAAAATTGATTTTCTGTCTATGATAACATCATATTAAACCAATGGTTGAATTAAAGGATTATAGGAAAGGAAATTTACTCAAACATTAACTTATAATGAATCACAGACATGGGATGCAATCAACGTATCATTAAGGATTTTCACTGCTAATTCATTACCTAATTTCATTTGTGTAATCATAACAAACATATAAAATTTCGTTGTATGAAATAGTGGGTATATCCATAATAAAATATGTAACTTTTAGTTCTATGGTGGATATAACGTGTATTTTTCATCATTTAATTATCAGACCCCTAATTAGAAATTGGATAGAATGAGATATCCCCTTGTACCTTGTCTTAAGATGGTTTTTACATCAATAATCACCACCAAACCATGGGTTTGGGATGTTGATAGAATTATTACTATTCTCCTTACACTTGTATCAATGAATCGTGGAATATGCACTCATTATTTTTTTCACCTTTCTAACCTTTTTCGAACATTATCCCATCACTTTGGAAATCAAATTCCTAATGGACTTTCCATCCACAATTAAAACCATTATTATACTATGTAATTAAAATTACTCCATTAATCTTCAAACACATAGATCATAAAATAAATCTCATTTTATTCTCTTCATGTCTTTTAGATTATCATTTAATCTCCAACTTCCTTTTTTTTCAACACCATGAGATTGATACATGACTCCGACCTCTATTTATACCTTAATTTCATAATGAACAATATCTTTATAGATAATAATTTATCTTATTTAAAACAATATTATAATATTAGTATTTAATCTAGTGAATAACACATCTACATTATTTGAGGATTGATTATAATTCCCTATGTGTAACTTACGAATTTTCTGAAATTTCCCTTGTAGGTTTGAACAGATTATTCATCGCTTTACATCAACTGGTGAAGTTATTTCCACATATTGGAATGAAAAATCTGAGGAATATACTAATTAATAATTATATATGTTAAAATAATCCCAATAATTAGATTCAATCTCATCTTTCTTCCACATTCTCTATATTGGAGTCAACCAATATTCCAGTTCACCTTCTCAATGATAAAAACCCAGAATTACTTTTTCATACTCTAAACATTGGTGAATGGATTATATCATTTTAGTAGTACAGATCCTTTGTTCTGTAACAAGTGGATCAGAATACCCTCTGAATGAAATCAAACATTGCCTCTTGAAATACCGAGCATAATTATATTCTCTTCTTTTCTCATTTTGTATTCCACCATAATTCATAGGATGAGAAAGATGTGTGGGTATATTAATTACTTTTTTCATTACTTTTCCCACAGAAATAATTTTCTCTACTGTAGAGTCATTACATTATCTATTTTGATCATTATTAACAATGTTAATTCATGTTCCAACCACTAACTAAAACAAAAATCATAGAGTAATAAATTTACACCACTATTGGTAACCAAATAGTCATGAAAAAAAACTTATAGGATATCTAAATTATAACGCCTCCCTTAATCTATGACCCCTTATGTTTATCATAGGCCATTCATATCCCACATTGATTTAAATCCATCATCATAGTTTGTAAAGATTTTGTTTATTTCAATATTATATACCCCATGAGTGTCAAACTAGACCCATAACAATGCCCATTATTATGTAATATACAACCCCAAGTCAAGACCCTAACATCTGGTCAGATTTTTTACCCCTATGTACAATTGTTCCACATCCACAAAAACATGTAGTATCCAATCATGTATATACTTATAAGAAACCAATCACTTTATCCTTTAACAAAATTAAAATACATTTTCTTATACTTTTCCTTATCCATATATATATCCCTAGACATGTCCTTAGGGTCCTCACGAACCTTTTCACATCTTAGAATCCAAATTTTAACTGAAAATTTTCTCTTATACCAGCTATAGTGACCCTTTCATTCTATACATTAAAAATGCATTACTTATGAAGAATACATAAAAATTATACAATATTATTTGAAACACCTTGCTATTCTAGTGCCTTTGGAATCATGGAATCATATAAACATATACATAAATGATCCACATCATCTCCCTCTAGGTTCTCCTTATCTAGAACCCTTCTTAGAAAAAAATAAAATAATACATATACTTATAAACAATGGGAATGATACCTAAAAAGTTATGATCTGATATGATTTGTAAGGGTAAACAATGTAGACATGTAAGCATAATAATGAGAATAAGTTAATGAGAACAAGATCATGGAATTTGTAGATCATACCCAACATAATAAAGATCATAAAAATGAATCATGTAATAAATACTAGCAGTTAATAAGATAAGATTCATATGGAAATAAATAACATAATCCATGAAATCTTAAAATTGGAATAAAACGTGTAATTATGGTAGAAACATAACCATATAATATTATTTCCATTGTAGTTGATGTATCTCTTCTAATTACATCTTGATTGAATTGGTTCACTCTCAAACCATCTTGGTAGTCATTGTTTACTCCCATGTCAGTCCCAGTAGTATGAGTTCCCTCCTCGTAACATATTTGTAGTCAGGGTTCACTCCCTTTTCCATCATAGTTTTCATGGTTCATCCTTAAGACCATATTATTCTATCTCTTAAGATATAAATATAACCCAATACATTGGTGGGATATATATGTCTCATACCATATCATAATGATATCATACCTAAATGTGACCCAAGGACTTAATTAATCATATCATAAAACATGAAATGAAATTGCTATTTCAAACATGTAATCATTTCATAACCTCTTGAAAAATACATCTTTCAATGTCATTTAATTATAAGAATAACCCGTGAAAATAAGCAAGTTTTAAAAGAATATAACTCGTGAATGAGAATTGGGTTACATAAACATCATTCCCTCAAAACAAAATATTTTTTGAGAAAATAATATAAATGGAATCATTTAATAATTTCTATACAATATTAGTAGTGACATCAATGGATGTTATCTTAAATGGTATATAATTTTGAAATATCTTTTAACAACATTTCATGAGGAAAATATTATTTCAATATTGGAAAACTATTTTAAAAAACATAAAACATTTCTAAAAAACATTTACATTAAAAATATAATTTGAAATATATAAGGTAAGCATTGAATATTGTAAAAAAAATTCAAATAATTTTTCCTATGAATATTATTATCAAGGATCATTTTAAAACATTTTTTAAAATATTTATGAAAATATGGTCTTTATTAAAAATATATTTCCAATGGTAGAGATAAATATAGTAATAAATTCGTAAAAAAGTTTATTAAATATATTATGTTCCAAATAGTGAAAAAATTCTTCCAAATCATGAATATATCATATGATGGGGAAAAATCCACATGGAGGCATTAAAGTATTTTTGGATTTGATTTGTTTGTCAACAAATCAAGTTTATTTATTGACAAATATGGTTTACATTGTCTATTTTAATATTCCAGAGAAATTTTTAATGACCTATGATGGTAAAGAACCGTGAAAATGGATTGAAATTCAACGGGTGGTAAAAAATAAATGGATAAAATGTGGCTCTATTTTCCACTTTTTACCAAAATTTTAGGCCTCAATATAGGAATATAAAGAAATGTGTTTTTGGGAAAGGAATTTTCATGCAATATTAAAGGTGGTTTGGAAACATGAATTCAAGGAAAAGTTCAGGAACATAACGTTTAAAAATGGAAGGCATGATGTTTTGTGAAATATTTGGAAATGTTCTCAAAATATGATGTAGCGTGAATGAATCATGTGTGCCCAATGCGACATCACATGTTGTTTTTTACACTTGATGATGATATTTTTAGACAGTTTAAATCTTCTATGCAAGGGTCTGTAATGTCTATAAATAATATTTGAGCCCCCTAATTCAAAAAATATCAAGACATAGAGAGAATATTAGTTCCAGATCAGGTAATAATTTTATGAAAAGGGAGTTGCATGAAATATATTGAGTTACTCACAAGCTAATAAAGTTACACATAAGATTTGAGTTGAAAATAACATTGAATCATGTGTTCAAGGTTTATTTCAAAAAAATATCAATCCTACATGAAATGAATTAATATTTTGATAATGATGTTAAATGGGTTCTGTGAATGATTTGAGTTTGCCCAATTATAATGTTATAATGTGGAATTCTTCAGTGGATTAATATGGGACATCAATATAGAATCAACATATTTTGGAGTATGAATTAATTTTAGATAATAAAGGGACCAACATGTCTAAAAAATTGTGTGGAATTTCCAAATAATAAGTGATCGCAGTTATGTTGATAGAGGAGTGAGATTTTAAATTGTGATTGGTTTTAATGTAGGAGGGATAGTAAGTCCACTCAAAACATTGTAAATTGCAGTGCACTTTTATAGGATTGGGTACATCGAAACATTTTTATATTAAATGTGGATGTAACCTAATAAGGGTTATACAAATAAAATTTTTTATCTTTCATTATTTAATTTATGTTCATACATTGATATGGTAAAGAGGTCAAATATATATTTGTTTAATAACAAAAAAAATTAAAAGTGGCGATTGTTTTTATCTATCATTCCATGATTCAACCACCCTCATATGTTATTTTAATCAGAAGAACTATCATAAGGAAAAAAAATAAGAGGTGAAAATTCAACACATTTATTGAGATATGGATCATAATATTTCAATAATGAAATCATGTTAAAAAATAATCTTGATATATAATTAGACTATTTCAATAAACACATACCCATTGTCACTTGGGATCATAATCACTACTTATGAAACAAAAATTTCATGAAGATTAAAATATCATGAATTAATTATATTAATTATATAACATGACAAATTGAAGTATATACACCTCAATATATGACTATAGATGCATAATAAAATAAGCATCGACAAGAAAAATAAATTAGACAAAATTCTCTGGATGCTTTGGTAGGTTTTGAGACATTAACCCCATGAAAGATTGACCATAGAATGGATATTAATACACCCATAAATTTATGAATAATATGAATTTAATACATTTTAGGGAATTATACACACCACACAAAAAGAATAGGTTTTGAATAAAGCATGTATCTCAAGGATGTAAAAGTGAGATTAAATTTTATTACCTGGTTTCAGGACTCTTATATTATTTGATAAAAACGTGTATAATAAATATAAATTTATTATAAAGATTTTATAGAATAATATTCTTATAAATGATACATTATATGGTTATATTATGTCTTTATATTACCTTCTTGTTAACAATCCTATGTCAATGTTTCATATTGGGTCATGTTCTCTTTATTCTTCACTTGTGTCATAATTTGTTAAATACATGATCCTTATACATATATCATGATTTCAATAATTTAAATCATGAAAAAATATCATTTAAATTAAGTATACATTTTTTATAACAATCTACATAATATAGATTTATTAAGTGGAATACCCCATTCACAGAGACTGTAAGACGTACATAAACATAAATTTTGTTTTTGTTTTTATTGTCGTAATGATTTAAATAATATAAATGAAATATATATATATATATATTAATATATATATATATATATATAATTAATAAATTAGAATTATTCTATCATATACATCATATAATTTCACTAAAACAATATTTAATTCATTCCATGTGTTGTGTGAATGAACTGCATCGCTTTGAGAAAGTGGTAGACCACACTTCCACATATGAAATTGACATATTTACCCTCATGGAAAAGTGTAAATATATGTTTTTTAGAGGGATTAATTAATATTAAAGACATAATAATTAAAATATGTAACATATATTAATATATATTTTACCATCATTCCCACCACGAGATGCAGTAAAGAATAATGAACAATCATCGTTTTGTGAGGCGGTAGTTCATTGTGCACATCAATTGTATCCTCATTACTCATTAGATGGAGGTGTGTGTATTTCTAGGTAGAAATATTAGAATAAAAATTAAATATTATATTGATTATACTTTATATTTTATATAATATTGGAATAAATAGATTGGAGGGGCAGGTGATATAAAATAAAATAAAGGATTTTGAGAGAAGTCATTGCGTATTAATTGGGAAACTTTTTTTGGGTTGTGAAAAAACGCCACCTTGGATTGATTTCTACCAAAGGGATGGATTCTATTATAAAGGGATATACATTGGAAAGTGTATTGGGAAGATCATAGCTAATCCTATGTGGTTTGAGAGGTTTGAGCATAAGGGATAGGTGGTTGCCTTTATTGGGAAGGTAAATCAAACACTTGGAATTTTTTAAAACAAGTTAGGAATACTTGGGTTTTACCTAAAAAAGTTATAAAAAATAACCAAAATGAAAAATGTTAGTTTAATTAATAAAAAATGGGGTTGGGAAAATTTTCTAGTTCATTTGGGGACATAAATGTAACGTTTTGTACTTTTTTAACCAAAAATTTCTATTAATCATTGTAATTAATTTTAGTCACTTTCACAAATATTTTAGTCAAAAACTACGCTGACAATATTAAAAATTAAAAATTATTTTTATCCCAAATATTAATTCCCATTCCCAAATTCTAATCATAAAAACAACATAAATTTTCTTTAAAATAATCTAGATAATGGGATGACACTGTTTGTTTTTAATGTAAAATTCTATAAATGTTATCTACATTATAATACACAATTTCAATGTAAAATTTGATCTAATGAGTTAAATTTTATTAATTGAAAAAAAATTACATCATTATAATTTTAAATAAAATTAAAATATAATTTATCCTTATAAATAAATTTTAGAGACAAGTAATTTTGAAATATAATTCATTATTTTTCAATATTCTTTCAAAACAAATGTCTCTTTGAAAAATCACAAAAATTAACCCAAAGATAATCTAAACATTATAATTTAAAAAAATGATGTTTATTTTATCATGTTCAATTTATAAATGTGTATAAATATTAATTTTATTATTTTTAATATATGTACAATCAAAGAAAATCATTTTATAGAATTTTATTTGTAAACATAAATGGTATTTCAAAAAATTATATCATTCATTATCAATCTGTTATATTTATATAAAATAATTGTAAAATATAATTGAAAATTGGTTATTACTATTAATATTACTATGATTAACTAGCAGGATATAATTATCTCATTTTAATAAATATGATAATAAAATTATATTTTGTTGATACATTATTGTGGTGTTTACTTTAAATCAATTCGATGATATGTGTAACATATGCCAAGTATAATAATGAAACATGGTAATAACCTGAATTACTAGGAAACCATTTTCTAAACATTCATGATTTCTTATTCATTAAAAAATGAATATTGTATATATTAAATAAATCCAAAAATGATGTATAGTCAATCAATTATAGAATAAACCATATTTTCAAATAATCATTAATAAATTGCAAGGTAGTGAGTTATATAAAATATAATTTTTCTAAATAAATTATTTCATTATTCCATAATTTCTATCTCAATATAATAAAATATTTCCAAAGTCTTAACATAAATCATGTGTTTTACATGATGTTAATAATTGCACTGAATTATTTTTATTATTCATTGATACCTCTCAACATAGTATATAAAATCTATAATGAAAAATTATTATACTAAATTACTTATAAATTTAATAATTTTCATAACCAGGATATCATTTATAAAATACTAAAATGATATATTTCAAGAATCCATCCCCAAGAACCTTAATTACACCAATTCATCAAGAGTGATATCATAATCTTTTCTATGCTCCATTAACTACAATTGTGCTATATTATATTTTTGATTGGGGAAATCATTTTTATAGTCCTCATATCATTGTAGTTTAATAATTTATTATTGCGAATTTTTTTTATTCCCCCTATTTTCAATCGCATGGTATAAATTCTCTCCCAACATATATATAACTTCTATTCCCATAATGAAGGGTAATCTATTTTTCATGTTGATGCTGTCACAAGTGTGAAATTTATTTTTTCTCATTTTTCCCTTTAATAGTATTTTTCTACACCATCCTCTTCTTGTCTTGCTTACACTCAAAGACACTTTATCTAGATAACTATTTCACTGTCTTATTAGCAAATGATTCTATGATTATATATATATAAAGTTTTGGAGTCTTTTGTCACAAAAATACAGGTCAAATCCCAAAACACAAATGACCATTATTACTTGTTTGTTTTCATGTATTATGTCGGTTCACATTCTATTTACTAGGATCCAATTCTAAATGATTTATTACAATATGTTTTAAGTTATAATTATGAATCATTGTGTATAATGATAAAAACAATTAAATACTAATAAAAATTGAAATTATTATGCATAAATAATATCATATTCATTATCATAGTTTATTATGATAAATAGTAACTTCTAAATCCTTCATAATGGTTTTTAATAAATTTGGAATTACCTTATGAATATCCATTGTGATTGATGTACTAGTTACGGTGTAAGTCCCATTTTCATGCACTGAGAGATAACGAGTTTCAGCCCAATATGCCCTTTTTAGAGTTGTTAATCCTATGTACATTTGATCTTAGTCCAAGTCCACTTGATTATCCATAACATTTTGTATCGCTAAGAAAACTAAAATATGATTATTATTAAGAAAACATTAAGATATTATTACATACTTATCTGAAATTTATATCACAACGATATGTTTTGTAACATCCCAGGTAAGTAAATAAATAATAAATTTTCATTTTAATTAAATTTATTTTGAATTAAATATGAATTTTACTATAATGGGGTTCCTATGTTCGATGTCGTAACTGATACACAACAACGAGTTTCTTTGAAATCTTACATTGTACAATAATAATATAATGTTATTATTTTAAATGGTAGTTAACGCCTAGAAATTGTATTGGTGGAAATGAACAACACAAACTATGATAGTATTATACATTTTTGTTAAAGTATTTTCAATTTATCCTATAAATGTATGAGGCTTAAAATGTGAACGAATCTAATTTTAAGCATAATTTACTTTAAAGAGATGATTTACCACCTATTGATGGAGAACCCTCATTGAATCTAGTTTTCTTCCCATTTATATGTTATATTTTACTAGAATAATTCTTATTTTGAATCGGGGCTTCAAAATTTACATTGGGTAAATTTTTGGTATTTCTCTAATAAAAATCATTTTTTATGAATGGTGAAAAATATTTTATATTAATTCAAAACTAAATATTAATAAAATTTATTTATAAGGTTATAATATATTTTTAATTTTATTTTAAGTGTAATTAGATTATATTTATACAATTTAATCCAATTTGGTTCATTGAATGTAATTTCACTTAGAAATTGGACATAAACAAGTGTCAATATTTTGGTAGTTGTTGTTTCTTAAAAACATGCTATTTGTTTTTAAAAATGGGAATTAATTTTAAATTAATTAATTCAACATTTATGTTTTCAATTTTTTAAAATAGACATCATTTTTGATTTCATAATATAAAATATAGCTTATGTTGAATTATTGGTATTTTTCTGAAAAACATCAATTTTTTATGATTTGTAAAAACACTGAGTAACAGTAAAAATGCTGACCTTTTAATTTAAATAAAATATTATCACTTATGTGAATTGAATTTTGAAAATCATACATACATTATTGTTATTTTTATGTATAATTTGGTTCAATAATATGAAAATATTTTTTATTGAATAGTTACTTTTGACTTTTATTTACTGCTGTTAAAGGTAAATTGGGTAATTCAAGGTAAAAATAATATTATAATAATACACAATTACCTTAACACTTGTCCTAACCTTATTTTATTAGTCATGGATGTAAATGGGCATCCTTGGGTCTATTTTGGGACCCCATGAAGCCACTTAAGTTTGATAATGACACATTATTTTAATTAATTTAATGTAAAGGGAAAAATGACATAAAAAAATATCTTTTAGTAAATTAATTTTTAAATTGGGTTATATAATTTATTTTTTGACTATAAATATTATTTTGAAATATAAATAGATTTCCTAAATCATTTTATTTGATTTATAATTCGAAGACATAAAATAAATAAAATTATTTATATCACAATAGTGATGTAGTGTTTACCTCATTAATAAATGACTTAAATAACTAATATTATAATGACTGAAACAATATCCAAAACTAGTCCAATTATTATTGGAATATTATATTTGGACCATGACTCATATTATATTCATCTTTAATTAGTTCTTGGCATTTAGAAAAATAAAATCTTTATATAATAAAATAATATTTTCACACATTCATAAAGAGCCCATCCTCCCCCTGATAAAAAGACCTCAACTCTAACCCATTACTCAGACCTCTCATGCCCCTTGTATCATCCAAACTCTACCCTAATAATCTCTCATGATCACTCTCTTACGCTTAGAAGCCTTACCTTAGGCATAAGGAACATTACAAAACCCTTTTGGTTCAAACAAAAGGGAGTTACCATATTTAAAGGTAACGCCATTTCTTAAGTTCTTTTGTTTTATTTTACTACCTAAACCACCAAAACTCTTTTTATTCCATTATTTTATAACAACACCACTATCCTTAGTATACTATGTTGTTGTTATGATATGTATTCTAACTAAAATTAAATACACCTCCATATAATGGGTAAATAAAATCATGTTTCCATGAACAACAAACTAACGCCTCACGAAGTGATGATTGTTCAATATTCTCCTCCCACCTCTTATGGTGGAAATTAAGATAGAAATATATTTATATATGGTATATATTATGTTTATGTTTTCATTATTCTTATCTATTTTCCATTTATATCATACCTTATGGTTTCCATAATGGGTAAACACGATAATTTCATTAGAGGAATTAAGGACTACAACCCCCTCCAAGTGATATGACTTGTTAATTCCATACGTGGGATGTATAAATGATGGAGTTAATGATATTAAATATGATATTATACTGGAATTATAATATACCTATGTATCATTATGTTTTCATTCCATTAAATATGAAATAGAAATTAATTTAGTGTTCATTGGTATATACGACTTGTCGTCTCCTTGAATGGTGTATTTCATTTCATACGTCCAAATGTTATGTACTATTATAAATACATGTATATTTTGGATATATATGGTATATATGATATCTAAATCATGAATATCATTATGGATATTATGTACCTTTGACCACATGAACAACTTGTAATTATAAGAAGTCCAGTTTTGACTCATGTACCAAATATCGACAAACAACCATTATTTACTTGAATGATTAAATAATGATTGCAACATGGTAATATGGGATATAAAATGAATAATAAACTTGAAAAATGATATTAATAAATTTTATATTAACAATAGTTTATTTATCAGGATATTATAAACGAACAAGTCAAGTCAGATACGAGGCAAGGGACTTCATCTCAATCTCTTTTCGTTGGGGCATATTTTGTCTTAATACATGATTATATTTTATGCACTGTATAAACACCTTTGATATTTCATTTCATTCAAAGGGAATATTTTTCTATGAAGCGTACTATAAGGCCCCAGCCTTAAACCTTACTTAATCTTGAGTTATCACAAGATTACACATTGAGGATCTTTTCAGGTTTAGAGTTTTAGAGAATTAGATCATGAAACATGCATTACATTCCACATTTAAACAAAGTGGTTACTTAAAAGACAGTATTAATTCTTCCCATCAACGGAAACATATTGAAAATAAAACATGGATTCTTTCTTAAAACATCCTTGACACTATCACCACATCATGTACCTTTCCCTTGACCTGTGAAAAACATTTCAAAAACATGGGATGAGCATAAAAATCTCAGTAAGGGTTATAAAAAATATGGAAAGGAAACATGAGTTCATATATACATAAGAATCAAATCATACTTTACCCATAAAACAAAGGCACTTTAACTTACCTCATCAAACCATGAATAAATAATAGAAATCATAAGACATAAATGGTTACTTGAGGCATTCATAACATTCTTACGTAGGGAGTAACCCTCTTGGTTATGTTTGGAATACCCATCACAGTATATTCCCTAAATCTCTTTAGAGAAACCTTAACGTTTCACTCCTTCGCGTTACCCAATGCATTGGAGAGCTATATCAGGCTCACCCGTCCTTAGTTTATCACGGAACCACCCGTTTTCATAACAATGCCCAAGAACCATAACATTAATGTGTCACATAAAACATGCATAAAGTAAACATAACATCTCCACATTTCAATCACAATATAACATTTTAGGTTATTGAAATAATGAATCCATTCAAAAAGAAACCATTTCCAAAACCATTTAAAACATTTAATAAAGAGATTTTTGAATCAAAGTGTCCCATACCACTTTGAAGCTTTTAAAATTTTAAACCATTAATGTCCATATAAATAAATCCTTAAAACCATTTTGAAAACATGGATATTAATAAGAACAAATCATTAAAACATTTAAAGCGATATTTTGGTTAAAGGGTTTTTACCAAAATTAGAGACACTTGAATACAATAATTGAGGAATAACATTTAATAAGAACTTCATAATATCATGAGAATAAATGGATTCATGATATAATATTCCAAAGTACATTATATACACCATATAATAGCGAAATGGTGCATAACAACAATGAAGTCTCAATAGGGATGTAAAATGTGATGAAATCCCTTATAAAGAAGGTATCCTTAAATTAAGGATAAATCAACATCGAAATTATGTGTGACAAATATAAATAGACCCAATATAATTGGATATTAAGTGTAAAACAATAAAAGGTCATTCACACATATTCAAATGATGACATATTCAATAACTACATGTTGAACCCAAAGAAATCGAAATTGGGTTAAAACGTTCCCTTGGTAAAATTCGACAGCCTAATAGCGTCACTTCAAAAATTCAGAAAAAGAGTTGATGAGAGATAAAAAGGGAATCTCATCACTTGGAAATAAAATTTACATCAATCAGGATATATAAGAACATATCCCAACATAATAGTATGTGAATTAAAATACATAACAAACGAAGTCTTTTAAAATGAGGAGGGTGAAAGGTTCCATTACCGACTTGGGTAACTTTTGAAAAGTACACCCCATTGAAGAAGTGTCATAAAATGAATATGTAAATACCCATAAATGGAATTATATTACAAAAGTAGTGTAATAATGGGCAGTACATAAACCACTCAAATGAAATTGTGGCAAATGTAGCATAAATCTCACAGGAATAAAAGTGAGATGAAAAATCCCTTACGAAAACTCGGCAGCCTAACGGCGCCACTTAAAACTTCCAAAATGGATTGATGAGAGGAAATAGGTTCTCTAATCATATGAACATAATAAGTACAGTGGAATTAATATAAAATAACATCCCAATCATAAGAAAGATGAGCTTAAAAGGAATGACATAAAAGAGTGTACTTAAAAAGAAAGAGAGGAAAAAGATCCCTTACCTCGGGTCCAACTTGACTCGATCGTTCTTTTATCTCCTGAATAATAAACATGATAAATAAGAAAAATTTCATATTCTTTATTTACCTGGGGTGTTACATCCTTCCCCCCTTTTGGGAATTGCGTTCTCGCAATTTTTAAAATTGAGCTTGGAAACATCCTTGAAAGTCCCACATCGGAAGAAGAGTCGGTAAAACAACCACTTTAAAATAAAGAAAGATAAGCACAGAGGTCACCCGAGTTAACCCATACTAGGATTCCATGTAGAATAACATGGACATGGAGGAGAAAACATAGGGTCATGTTCTGATGGAGAGTGATAGAAAACATGTTTAGGAGAAATTTAACCACGAGAAAATCACAAACTTGTGATGGGTTAAACGGTATTCGATTCCCCAGTAGGAAAAGTTAAAAGACAACATTTTTGTTTTACTTTACTTTTTATTGGGGAATTTATTCATAAGAAAACATAATCACTTATCATGTGGACTTTCAACTTTTATTTGAATCCTTACACAAACTCATATTTTCCCCAAACGATGAGTATTTAGGAAGACTTGTTCGCATTAAGAGTACTATAATCAAATTCTTGAGAATCACCTAATCCACAAAAGAGAACTATACATTTCCCATGTCTTTAGACCTTATCCAAAACTAAAACAAAAAACGTTATTATGAGATCAGATAATACCCAAAAGGATAATCCTTAAAAAAACAAATCTATTCTTAATCTCCAAAATTTATCAAACAATACCCAAAGTTCAACAAAGACCATTCAATAAACTATTTGTCCATAAAATTCTTCAAAGTAAACCAATCTAAGATGGAAACCCAAATATTTGAAGGATTTAGTGACATAGTCTTCTAAGGTACAAATTAACACTTATCTCCAAATAACATCAGTTACTCTTAATGTCTCATATTGAAAAGTTATTAACCTAATCACATATCCTCCATGATAGGTTAATAATTTCCATAGATAACCCAAAATCAACTTACTCTTAATTCATATAATCATCTAACTAAAAAGAATCGGTCAAACTAACCAGGTAATTCACGTAGTACAGTGGTAGGCGATAAATACCAGTTGCACTTTTTTTGTGGGTTCGATTCCCACAGCTTTGTCCGATGCGACAGGTTGTCACACAGTCTACATGTTGTCCTTTTTATAAAACTAAAAAAATAACGCTAACGTGTTTTAACCTCAATAGTTTCCTTATACCTTTAATTTTCATCCAAATTCATTATGATCTCAACACCTTAATTATTGAAGTCTTATTTCACCACCATAAGATAAAATAAAACGATTCCCAAAATGAATAAAATCATACCTTGATCATGGAGTCCACTTGGTTTCATCATCATCTTTCTCACGTAGGTAGAAGTCACATGCATTACAACAATTATTTAGAGATCCTTCAAAATCATTTTCTTCCTCCATCCAAATACACCTCGTGCAACATGGGTCATATGGGTGTTCACAAAAAAACAGTTTTAGAAAATAATCATGTATGACATATAATACAAAAACATCTGATAAAACATGATTTCTAAAAAATAGTCGGACGGAAATTGAGTTGAAACTTCCTATCATTGGTCCTTTTAAAATTCCATATGTATGTGATGTGAGACTATATTTTAAAAGCAAATATAAATAGGTTGTGCACGGGTCTCCTTCCTCAGCACCATTTTTAAAATCATAATATGCTTCAAATTCTTGTGATAAGGTAAAATATTTAAAAATACCTTGATAATATTTACCTCTCTTGAAAACATGAGAATATTGTGAAAATAGTATTTTTCTAAAAACAACCCACGATCCACGATGATAACGAGGTATAGCGGAGGTTTTTGATATCTCAAACAAATGCTTGCAAGTGAGTTGTATTCTATAAAAAGTTTCAAAATCATCTGAATATGACTTTGCAATAATTATTGCAAGCATGTCATCAGGAAGAGATAGGAATGTCGTTTGAGATCCTCCTCCTTCCATTCGTAACCGACTTTACATGACCTGAAAACAAGTTTTAAAACAAGGATTTAACTGAAATAATAGTTATAGGGACTAATCATGTGCCTCACAAAAACTCATTATCCCTAATGTTTTCTAAACCGACCTCTGATACCAATTATAAGGCCCCAGCCTTAAACCTTACTTAATCTTGAGTTATCACAAGATTACACGTTGAGGATCTTTTCAGGTTTAGAGTTTTAGAGAATTAGATCATGAAACTTGCATTACATTCCACATTTAAACAAAGTGGTTACATAAAAGACAGTATTCATTCTTCCCATCAACAGAAATATATTGAAAATAAAACATGGATTCTTTCTTGACACATCCTTGACACTATCATCACATCATGTACCTTTCCCTTGACCTGTGAATAAAATTTCAAAAACTTTGGATGAACATAAAAAGCTCAGTAAGGGTTATAAAAAATATTGAAAGGAAACATGAGTTCATATATACATAAGAATGAAATCATACTTTACCCATAAAACAAAAGCACTTTAACTTACGTCATCAAACAAAGAATAAATCATAGAAATCATAAGACATAAAAGGTTACTTAAGGCATTAATAACATTCTTACGTAGGGAGTAACCCTCTTGGTTACGTTTGAAATACCCATCACAGTATATTCCGTAAATCTCTTCGGAGAAACCTTAACGTTTCACTCCTTCGCGTTACCCAATGCATTGGAGAGCTATATCGGGCTCACCCGCCCTTAGTTTATCACGAAACCACCCGTTTTCATAACAATGCCCAAGAACCATAAAATAATTGTGTCACATAAAACATGTATAAATTAAACATAACATCTCCACATTTCAATCACAATATAACATTTTAGGATATTGTAATAATGAATCCATTCAAAAAGAAACCATTTCCAAAACCATTTAAAAAATTTAATAAAGATATTTTTGAATAAAAGTGTCTCATACCACCTTGAAGCATTTAAAATTTTAAACCATTAATATACATATAAATAAATCCTTAAAACCATCTTGAAAACATGGATATTAATAAGAACAAATCATTAAAACATTTAAAGCGATATTTTGGTTAAAGGGTTTTTACCAAAATTAGAGACACTTGAATACAATAATTGAGGAATAACATTTAATCATAACTTTATAATATCATGAGAATAAATGGATTCATGATATAATATTCCAAAGGACAGTATATACACCATATAATAGAGAATTGGTGCATAACAACAATGAAGTCTCAATAGGGATGTAAAATGTGATGAAATCCCTTATAAGGAAGGTATCCTTAAATTAAGGATAAATCAATATCAAAATTATGTGTGAAAAATATAAATACAACCAATATAATTGGATATTAAGTGTAAAGAAATAAAAGGTCATTCACACATATTCAAAGGATGACATATTCAATAACTACATGTTGAACCCAAAGAAATCGAAATTGGGTAAAAACGTTCCCTTGGTAAAATTCGACAGCATAACGACGTCACTTCAAAAATTCATAAAAAGAGTTGATGAGAGATAAAAAGGGAATATCATCACTTGGACATAAAATTTACATCAATAAGGATATATAAGAACATATCCCAACATAATAGTATGTGAATTAAAAGACATAACAAATGAAGTCTTTTAAAATGAGGAGGGTGAAAGGTTCCATTACCGACTTGGGTGACTTTCGAAAAGTACACCCCATTGAATAAGTGTCATAAAATGAATATGTAAATACCCATAAATGGAATTATATTACAAAAGGAGTGTAATAATGGGCAGTACATAAACCAATCAAATGAAATTTTGGCAAATGTAGCATAAATCTCACAGGAATAAAAGTGAGATGAAAAATCCCTTACGAAAACTCGGCAGCCTAACGGCGCCACTTAAAACTTCCAAAATGGATTGATGAGAGGAAATAGGTTCTCTCATCATATGAACATAATATGTACAGTGGGATTAATATAAAATAACATCCCAATCATAAGAAATATGAGCTTAAAAGTAATGACATAAAAGAGTGTACTTAAAAAGAAAGAGAGGAGAAAGATCCCTTACCTCGAGTCCGACTTTACTCGACCGTTCTTTAATCTCCTGAATAATAAACTTGAGTTAATTTCTAATTCCTTAAGAACCTTTTTCAAGTTCATTATTCCTTTTATATCACTTATTACCATGTTATAAACATTATGTAATCATTTAAGTTAATAATATTTGTTTTACCGATATTTGGTTCTTAAGTCGAAAGTGGACTTCTTACAATTACATGTTGTTCGTGTGGTCAAATGTTCATTATATCCAGAATTATATTCAAGATTTGGATATCATATATATCATACATATCCAGAATATACATGTATTTATTATATTACATAATCATTTAGAGGTAAGAAATGAAATGCACCGTTCATGGAGACGGTAAGCCGTACGTACACATTAACGCTACATTCATTTCTATCTCATACTTTAATGGAAAGAAACAATAATTATATAGAGGTATATTATAATTACAGTATAACATCATATATAATAACTTTAAATCCATCCTTTATATGTCCCACGTATGGCATTAACGAATCAAATCACTTTGAGGGGGCGGTATTCCGCACTTCCTAAAATGAAATTATCGTGTTTACCCACAATAGAAACCATAAAGGTATGAAACAAATGAAAATACAGAAGCTTAAGTAAAACATAAACATATTATATATCATATATAAATATACTGTCATCTAAATGGCCACCTTGGAAGGTGTTATTTGAGTGTTGAACAATCATCGTTTCGGGAGGCAGAATTTCGCCATCCAAGGAAACCATATGTTCTTTAACCATTTGATGTAGTTTTGTGAGAGTGTAGCTTGAATAAATCATATAAAAACATCCTAGTATATTTAATATACTGGTGTTGTTACAAAAGAAGTAAATAAAAATATTTTAGGGGGTTGGAGAAGCAAAATAAAACAAATGAACATGAGATAATGAATTACCTTTAAAAGTGTAACTCCTTTCGATTTGAGCCTAAAGGCTTCCTTTGAAAGGATTCTGCCCAAAGGGAATCCTCTAGGATGAGGAGAGGGATGTGGAGAGAGTAAATGGGCAGGGTATGGCCGAGCCAAAGGCTTGAGGAGTGTGTGAAATGAGGTAGAGATGGAGGCCTTTTATAAGAGGAGAGGAGGGGCACTCTTGGAAATCATGAAACTATTATTTTATTTTCAAAAGTGTTTCGAATTTCTAAGGTCCCACATTGATATATTTTCAAGATAAGATGATAAGGCTTCGAAATATTCCCATACAATAGTTTTTGGACAAGTTTAGGTCTTAGATTCTATATTATCATTTCATTTTATTTAAACTGTTCATTAATGAGGTCATCGTTGCATCATCATGATGTCGTAATTAAATTAATTTATTTAATATCTAAAAATTATAAAACAAATAATATGATGTAGGAAATCGTTTTAGCTTTTTAATGAATATTTATAATCAAAAATATGATCTTTATAACCCCATGTAAAAATTGTTTTCGTAAAATATATTATGTTTGTGTCATTTTTACTTTTACATTAAATAAAAAGTTATTTATGTCATTTTCCAACCAAAGTGGATCCATGGGGTCCCCAAGTTGACCCATGGCTTGTCTTGGTCGGACATGACACAACCAATGAGTTTAGGACATGTTTCAAGCTCATATCATTTTATTAAAGCATTATTTTTACCTTAAACTACACTAATTACCACTAATCGCGATTAAAAACTTAATAAGTTACTATTCACCAAAAAATTATTTTTATCCCATTGAACCACATTTTACTTCTTAATGAAAACCATGTATGTCGGATTTTTGAAATTCAAAACACAAAGATGGAAAAATTTCATTTAAACGGAAAAATCAGTTTTTATAAGTACCACTTAGCAGTTTCACTATTCATCAAAAATTTATGTTTTTCAGAAAAATCCAAAAAATTCACCCTAAGCTATATTTGATATTACAAATTAAAAAATAAAGTCTATTTTAAAAAATTCAAAACATATAAGTCACATTAATTAATTTAATAATTAATTCTCGTTGTCAGAGCAAATAGCATGTTTTTATGAAACAATAAGTATCAAAAGATTGACACTGGTTTAACTCTGATTTCAAAGTGAAATTAATTTCAACGAACACTATTGGATTTAATGGTAAAAATATATTCTGATTTCAATTTAAAACCAATTCAAAAGATAATCTAATCATATAAATAAATTAGATTAAAAAGAGGTTTTGAATAAAAATACAACATTTTACACTATTCATTAAAAAAATGAACTTTATCGGAAAGATACCAAAAATTTACACAAAGTAAATATTGATGTCCCGAATCTTAATAAGAGTTTTATTTGTTCCAATTGAATTTATAAAAGTGAAAAAAACTATATTTAATGACGGTTCTCCAACAAAAGGCGATAAGTGACCCTTTAGTGAAAACCAGGGCATATACGCCTAAAATTGAATTCTTTCCATATTTTTAGTCTTTATCTTTTATTGGATAAATGTAAAAACATTTAAAAACATTTATAATCATATTTTATTTATTTATATCCATTCCCGCCAATACGACGGCTACATGTTAACTACCATTTAAAATAATAATATTTTATTATTAAAGTGCAACGTAAGATTCCCAAAAAATTTGTTGTTGCGTGTTGGGTACGCCATCGAGCATAGCGTCCCCTTTCAAGTCATATCATTATTTTATTCAAAAATATGGATAAATAATAAAATTTCATATTCTTTATTTACCTGGGGTGTTACATCCTTCCCCCCTTTTGGGAATTGCGTCCTCGCAATTTTTAAAATTGAGCTTGGAAACATCCTTAAAAGTCCCAAATCGGAACAAGAGTCTGTAAAATAACCACTTTAAAATAAAGAAAGATAAGCACAGAGGTCACCCGAGTTAACCCATACTAGGATTCCATGTAGAAAAACATGGACATGGAGGAGAAAACATAGGGTCATGTTTTGATGGAGAGTGATAGAAAACATGTTTAGGAGAAAGTTAACCACGAGAAAATAACAAACTTGTGATGGGTTAAACGGTATTCGATTCCCCAGTAGGAAAAGTTAATAGACAACATTTTTGTTTTACTTTACATTTTATTGGGGAATTTATTCATAAGAAAACATAATCACTTATCATGTGGACTTTCAACTTTTATTAGATTCCTTACACAAACTCATATTTTCCCCAAACGACGAGTATTTAGGAAGACTTGTTCGCATTAAGAGTACTATAATCAAATTTTTGAGAATCACCAAATCCACAAAAGAGAACTATACATTTCCCATGTCTTTAGACCTTATCCAAAAATAAAACAAAAAAAGTTATTATGAGATCAGATAATACCCAAAACGGATAATCCTTAAAAAACAAATTTATTCTTAATCTCCAAAATTTATCAAACAATACCCAAAGTTAAACAAAGACCATTCAATAAACAATTTGTCCATAAAATTCTTCAATGTAAACCAATCTAAGATGGAAACCCAAATATTTTAAGGATTTAGTCACATATTCTTCCAAGGTACAAATTAACACTTATCTCCAAATAACATCAGTTACTCTTAATGTCTCATATTGAAAAGTAATTAACCTAATCACATATCCTCCATGATAGGTTAATAATTTCCATAGATAACCCAAAATCAACTTACTTTTAATTCATAAAATCATCTAACTAAAAAGAATCGGCCAAACTAACCTGGTAATTCACGTAGTACAGTGGTAGGCGATAAATACCCGTTGCACTTTTTTTGTGGGTTCAATTCCCGCAGCTTTGTCCGATGCGACAGGTTGTCACACGGTCTGCATGTTGTCCTTTTTATAAAACTCCAAAAATAACCCTAACATGTTTTAACATCAATAGTTTCCTTATACCGTTAATTTTCATCCAAATTCATTATGATCTCAACACCTTAATTCTTGAAGTCTTATTTCACAACCATAAGATAAAATAAAACGATTCCCAAAATGAATAATATCATACCTTGATCGTGGCGTCCACTCGGTTTCATCGTCATCTTTCTCACGTAGGTAGAAGTCCGATGCATTTCAACAATAATTTGTAGATCCTTAAAAATCATTTGCTTCCTCTATCCAAATACACCTCGTGCAACATGGGTCATATGGGTGTTCACAGAAAAACAGTTTTGGAAAATAATCATGTATGACATATAATTCCAAAACATCTGATAAAACATGATTTCTAAAAAATAGTCGGACCGAAATTGAGTTGAAACTTTCTATCATTGGTCCTTTTAAAATACCATAAGTATGTGATGTGAGACTATATTTTAAAAGAAAATATAAATAGGTTGCGCAAGGGTCTCCTTCCTCAGCACCATTTTTAAAATCATAATATGCTTCAAATTCTTGTGATAGGGTAAAATATTTGAAAATACCTTGATAATATTTACCTCTCTTGAAAACATGAGAATATTGTGAAAATAGTATTTTTCTAAAAGAAACCCATGATCCATGGTGATAACGAGGTATAGTGGAGGTGTTTGATATCTCAAACAAATGCTTTCAAGTGAGTTGTATGCTAGAAAAAGTATCACAATGATCCGAAGATGACTTTGCAATAATTATTGCAAGCATGTCATCAGGAAGAGATAAGAATGCCATTTGAGATCTTCCTCCTTCCATTCGTAACTGACTTTACTTGACCTGAAAAAAAGTTTTAAAATAAGGATTTAACTGAAATAATAGTTATATGGACTAATCATGTGCCTCACAAAAACTCCTAATCCCTAAAGTTGTCTAAACCGACCTCTAATACCAATTATAATGCCCCAGCCTTAAACCTTACTTAATCATGAGTTATCACAAGATTACACGTTGAGGATCTTTTCAGGTTTAGAGTTTTAGAGAATTAGATCATGAAACTTTCATTACATTCCACATTTAAACAAAGTGGTTACATAAAAGACAGTATTCATTCATCCCATCAACGGAAACATATTTAAAATAAAACATGGATTCTTTATTGACAAATCCTTGACACTATCATCACATCATGTACCTTTCCCTTGACATGTGAAAAACATTTCAAAAACTTGGTATGAGCATAAAAAGCTCAGTAAGGGTTATAAAAAATATGGAAAGGAAACATGAGTTAATATATACATAAGAATGAAATCATACTTTACCCATAAAACAAAGGCACTTTAACTTACCTCATCAAACCATGAATAAATCATAGAAATCATAAGACATAAAAGGTTACATGAGGAATTCATAACATTCTTACGTAGGGAGTAACCCTCTTGGTTACGTTTGGAATACCCATCACAGTATATTCCCTAAATCTCTTAGGATAAACCTTAACGTTTCACTCCTTCGCGTTACCCAATGCATTGGAGAGCTATATCGGGCTCACCCGCCCTTAGTTTATCACGGAACCACCCGTTTTCATAACAATTACCAAGAAGCATAACATAATTGTGTCACATAAAACATGAATAAAGTAAACATAACATCTCCACATTTCAATCACAATATAACATTTTTGGATATAGAAATAAAGAATCCATTCAAAAAGAAACCATTTCCAAAACCATTTAAAACATTTAATAAAGAGATTTTTGAATCAAAGTGTCTCATACCACCTTGAAGATTTTAAAATTTTAAACCATTAATATCCATATAAATAAATCCTTAAAACCATTTTTAAAACATGGATATTAATAAGAACAAATCATTAAAACATTTAAAGCGATATTTTGGTTAAAGGGTTTTTACCAAAATTAGAGACACTTGAATACAATAATTGAGGAATAACATTTAATCAGAACTTTATAATATCATGAGAATAAATGGATTCATGATATAATATTCCAAAGGACAGTATATACACCATATAATAGCGAGTCGGTGCATAACAACAATGAAGTCTCAATAGAGATGTAAAATGTGATGAAATCCCTTGTAAGGAAGGTATCCTTAAATTAAGGATAAATCAATATCAAAATTATGTGTGACAAATATAAATACACCCAATATAATTGGATATTAAGTGTAAAACAATAAAAGGTCATTCACACATATTCAAAGGATGACATATTCAATAACTACATGTTGAACCCAAAAAAATCGAAATAGGGTTAAAACGTTCCCTTGGTAAAATTCGACAGCCTAACGGCGTCACTTAAAAAATTCCGAAAAAGAGTTGATGAGAGATAAAAAGGGAATCTCATCACTTTGACATAAAATTTACATCAATCAGGATATATAAGAACATATCCCAACATAATAGTATGTGAATTAAAAGACATAACAAACGAAGTCTTTTAAAATGAGGAGGGTGAAAGGTTCCATTACCGACTTGGGTAACTTTCAAAAAGTACACCCCATTGAAGAAGTGTCATAAAATGAATATGTAAATACCCATAAATGGAATTATATTACAAAAGGAGTGTAATAATGGGCAGTACATAAACCACTCAAATGAAATTGTGGCAAATGTAGCATAAATCTCACAGGAATAAAAGTGAGATTAAAAATCCCTTACGAAAACTCGGCAGCCTAACGACGCCACTTAAAACTTCCAAAATGGATTGATGAGAGGAAATAGGTTCTCTCATAATATGAACATAATAATTACAGTGGGATTAATATAAAATAACATCCCAATCATAAGAAAGATGAGCTTAAAAGTAATGACATAAAAGAGTGTACTTAAAAAGAAAGAGAGGAGAAATATCCCTTACCTCGGGTCCGACTTGACTCGATCATTATTTAATCTCTTGAATAATAAACTTGAGTTAATTTCTACTTCCTTAAGAACCTTTTTCAAGTTCATTATTCCTTTTATATCACTTATTACCATGTCATAACCATTATGTAATCATTTAAGTTAATAATATTTGTTTTGCCGATATTTGGTTCTTAGGTCGAAAGTGGACTTCTTACAATTACATGTTGTTCGTGTGGTCAAATGTTCATTATATCCAGAATTATATTCAAAAGTTGGACATCATATATATCTTATATATCCAGAATATACATGTATTTATAATATTACATAATCATTTAGAGGTAAGAAATGAAATGCACCGTTCATGGAGACGGTAAGCCGTACGTACGCATGAACGCTACTTTCATTTCTATCTCATACTTTAATGAAAAGAAACAATAATTATATAGAGGTATATTATAATTACAGTATAAAATCATATATAATAACTTTAAATCCATCCTTTATACGTCCCACGTATGGCATTAACGAATCAAATCACTTTGAGGGGGCGGTAGTCCGCACTTCCTAAAATGAAATTATCGTGTTTACCCACAATGGAAACCATAAAGGTATGAAACAAATGAAAATACAGAAGCTTAAGTAAAACATAAACATATTATATATCATATATAAATATAGTGTCATCTAAATGGCCACCTTTGAAGGTGTTATATGAGTGTTGAACAATCATCGTTTCGGCAGGCAGAATTTCGCCATCCACGGAAACCGTATGTTCTTTAACCATTTGATGAAGTTGTGTGAGAGTTTAGCTCGAATAAATCTTATAACAACATCCTATTATATTTAAGATACTTTTGTTGTTACAAAATAAGTAAATAAAAATAGTTTAGGGGGTTGGAGAAGCAAAATAAAACAAATGAACATGAGAGAATGAATTACCTTTAAAAGTGTAACTCCTTTTGATTTGAGCCTCAAGGCTTCCTTTGAAAGGATTATTCCCAAAGGCAATCCTCTAGGATGAGGAGAGGGATGTGGAGAGAGTAAATGGGCAGGGTATGGACGAGCCAAAGGCTTGAGGAGTGTGTGAAATGTGGTAGAGGTGGGGGCCTTTTATAAGAGGAGAGGAGGGGCACTTTTGGAAATCATGAAACTATTATTTTATTTTCAAAAGTGTTTAGAAGGTCCCACATTGATATATTTCGAATATAAGATGATAAGTCTTCGAAATATTCCCATGCAATAGTTTTTGGACAAGTTTAGGTCTTAGATTTTATATTATCGTTTCATTTTATTTAAACTGTTCATTAATGAGGTCATCGTTGCATCATCATGATGTCGTAATTAAATTAATTTATTTAATATCTAAAAATTATAAAAAAAAATACTATGATGTAGGAAAACGTTTTCTCTTTCCAATGACTATTTATAATAAAAAATCTGATCTTTATAACCCCATGTAAAAATTGTTTTTGTAAAACATATTATGTTTGTGTCATTTTTTACTTTTACATTAAATAAAAATTTATTTATGTCATTTTCCAACCAAAGTCGATCCATGGGGTCCCCAAGTTGACCCATGGATTTTATTGGTCGGCCATGACACAACCAATTAGGGTATGAAATGTTTCATGCTCATCTCATTTTATTAAAGCATTATTTTTACCATAAACTACACTAATTACCACTAATCGCGATTAAAAACTTAATAAGTTACTATTCATCAAAAAATTATTTTTATCCCATTGAACCACATTTTACTTCTTAATGAAAACCATGTATGTCAGATTTTTGAAATTCAAAACACAAAGATGGCAAAATTTCATTTAAACGGAAAAATCAGTTTTTATATGTACCACTTAGCGGTTTCACTATTCATCAAAAATTGAAGTTTTTCAGAAAAATCCCAAAAATTCACCCTAAGCTATATTTGATATAACAAATTAAAAAATAAAGTCTATTTTAAAAAATTCAAAACATATAAGTCACATTAATTAATTTAATAATTAATTCTCGATGTCAGAGCAAATTGCGTGTTTTTATGAAACAATAAATATCAAAAGATTGACACTAGTTTAAGTCTGATTTCAAAGTGAAATTAATTACAACAACAACTATTGGATTTAATGGTAAAAATATATTCTAATTTCACTTTAAAACCAATTCAAAAGATAATCTAATCATATAAATAAATTAGATTAAAAAGAGGTTTTGAATAAAAATACAACATTTTACACTATTCATTAAGAAAATGAACTTTATCGGAAAGATACCAAAAATTTACACAATGTAAATTTTGATGTCCCGATTCTTAATAAGAGTTTTATTTGGTACAATTGAATGTATAAAACAGAAAAAAACTATATTTAATGAAGGTTCTCCATCAAAAGGCGATAAGTGACCCTTTAGTGAAAACCAGGGCATATACGCCTAAAATTGAATTCTTTCAATATTTTTAGCCTTTATCTTTTATTCGATAAATTTAAAAACATTTTAAAACATTTATAATCATATTTTAGTTATTTCTATCCATTATTTCCAATACAACGGCTACATGTTAACTACCATTTAAAATAATATTATTTTATTATTAGAGTGCAACGTAAGATTCCCAAGAAACTCGTTGTTGCGTGTTGGGAACGCAATCAAGCATAGCGTATCCTTTAAAGTCAAATCAATATTTTTTTTCACAAATATGGATAAATAAGAAAATGTCATATTCTTTATTTACATGGGGTGTTACACGTACTACTAAATGGAAAAAAATAATTTTTATTTTTAACGTATGAAGTGACAATGATTTTTCTGTCATCGCGAGTATTATTTGATCTTTGGATTCATTTACATGTCTTAGTGTCTTTTAAAGGATATTAAATACTATATACCATTTTTACATATTTTGTTATTGGATATGGTTTAGAGAAAGAATTTATTATTTCAATATCTTGAAATGATATATTGTAATTCAAATTTGGAAATTTTATCTTTCTGTTTTTCTTGTTTTATGTGTTATGGTTATTGGGAATTATTTACGTATAAGGGTGGTTACATGATAAATCTAGGTTGGGTGATGCCTAGATATCTCTCCAATGCATTGGGTAATGTGACAGAGGTAAATGTGAATTTTTCTACAATTTTATTTAAGGAATATACAGTGATGGTTATTCTAAATATATCTCCCTCCGTAGCTTTGAAAGGTAAGAATGTTATGGATGCCACAAGAAACCTATATAATTTGTGTTTAATATGTAAATCATATGATTTCATGAGGCATGCTAATGATCTAATGTTATGTATGTATTGATGAACTAATGCATTCTTTCAATGTTTTAGAACCCTTACTTGGATTTTTATGCTCATCCCATGTTTTAAATTGTTTTTTACTAGACTTATAGATGAATTGGGTCAAGGATGGGATCACAGAAAAGTCATGATTTCTAAAACATGGGTCTAGACATCACTCTTTTTTAAGAGTTTTTATTTTTATAAAATAAATGGAAACTGAGTAGAAGTGCCTACATTTAATTTTTTAGATGTAATGTAATAGTTATGGACTCATTGTCTAAAACTCTAATCCTGAAATGATCTTTAATGTGAATTATTCATTTAATTCATGATTAAATAATATTTATGGTTGAGTACTTATAGTTTGTATCAGAGTTGGTTTAGAAAATGTTAGGAGATAGGATATGGTTAAATTAATACCCATAAATTAATTTATGGTGAAATTGAAGTGATATAGAATTTACCGATTACCATGTTTCTTCACCTATGATATTACTGTGTTTAGAATGGCTTTCCATAGTGGAAACTGGGCAACTATGATGGGACAACAACAAGAGGAAGACATCCTTCCAAAGCAGCAACCTGAGATGGTTTGAATCTGAACTGAAAAACATGTTACAGTGATGGAAGAGTTTGGTCAGGATATAAATGGTGGTGGTATCCATTCTCTAGATCAGCCAGATCATCATAGAGGAACATGTCAGTAGTGGAGCATTTTATGAAGCAACATCTAAGATATTTTAGAGGATTATCTGATCATGTTCTAGAAGAAGGGTATTTTAAATCACTGGAGAAGATTTTAGATGTTATGGGGTGTTTAGCCCATCATAATGATAGTCATGGTTTTTACCAATTTGAAGGTTAATCTAATCATTTTTGGTCTATGGTGACAAATATCGAGGCTAGTGAGGAGATTTATTCACTTGATTGGGATGAATTCAAAGTTATATTTCTTGAGAAAATTTTTCCTATGGTGGTTCCTCATAGGATTGAAAAACAAACCCTGTAATTGAGGTAGGAGGATGACTTAGTTGGTACTTATGAAGCAAAATTCACTCGACTGGAATTGTATGCTCAAAATTTCAAATGAGATACTAATTGTAAGATCATCCATTTTTACTCAATATTAATGCAAATTCATTGAAGGGAATTAGCTTCTCGTGAGGTCAAAATTTATAAAATACTTTTTTGATATGCGGAGAAGGTGGAAGTGGAGTTTTTTTTATGATCACTTTGTCTTTGAAAAATAACAGAAAATGAGGTCAAGGTCGATGGATAAAGAGAAGAACTCTTTAAAAAATACTGATGGTAAGAAACATAAGTTTACAGTTTGAAAAAATTCTTTTAAAAAGATGATGCGGTATGTCTTTTGAATTATTGTAAGTGATACTGATGTGGTAAAATGGGACATAAGGCTCATAATATCAATATAAAAGATTGGGGTAATGGTAAGACGAAACATAAATTACAGCCGATAAAATTTTTTATGTGAAATAAAATGGGACATTATAAACATGAGTTTCCAACGAAGAACATAACTATGAGAAAGAAACTAAACTACAAGAAAAAAGGGCTGGTGAAGTCTTTTTCAACTACTTCAGCAGATATTGGGCCATCAAATGAAGTAGTATCAGTCATACTGTTTGTTTTTTCATATTATGCCAATGTGTTGTTTGATTTAGGGTCTACACATTCGTTCATTTCTGGGAATATTTCTAGTAAATTCGGAATTCCATCTCTTGAATTGGATCCTGAACATATGTTAAAAACATAGGGGAGAAATGTTGAGACAAAAAGAAATTATAATATCCTTCTTATCCTTTATGCGGAATGAATGTACCGGCAAACAATATTTTTTTACCTCTAGTAGAGTTTGATGTTAATCTTGGTATGGATTGTCTTTATGTTTATCATACTAAAATTGACTGTAGAGAAGAAGAGGTTTCTTTCCAAAAATATTTTCAGTTTGTGTACTATAATGAACCCTTACATTTGATAACATATCATGAAGCCGAGAAAATGATAAAATATTGAAATGAATGTTACCTTATAAATATTGTTGAAAACAAATGAACAATTCAGATTAATGAAGTGATAGTGGTAAATGAGTATCTTGATTTTTTCCCTAATGTGTTTCCTGGTATAATACCTTATCGGGGAGTTGAATTTAATTTTGACTTAGTTTCTTATTCTTTTCCAATTTCAAAACCCCCTTATCTTATCGCTTAAATTGAACTTTTAGAGTAAAAGATGCAATTGCAGCAGATATTAGATAAAGATTTCATTCACCCTAGAACATCACTATGTGGTGTAACAGTCTAATTTGATTAAAATAATGATAGTTCAATGAGACATTGCATTGATTTTAGAGCATTTTATAACATCACTGTTAAGAACATATATCCTTTTCCTCATATTGATGATTTGTTTGACCATCTCTAGGGTGCTCATTATTTTTCAATGATTTACCTTAAGTAGGGGTACCATCAATTGAAAGTAAATGAAGAAGACACTCCAATGACCATGTTTCGTACTAGATATGGCCATTATGAATTTTTCGTTATTACTTTTGGTTTATACAATGCACATGCTGAATTCATGGATCATATGAATATAATTTTCCATGAGTTCCTGGATATGTTTGTGGTTGTGTTCAATGATGATATTTGGGTTTATTCTAAAAGTAATGAGGAGTATGAAAGAAATTTAAGGGTTGTCCTGAAAACCTTAAAAGAAAAGAAACTATTTGGGAAATTTAGCATGTGTGAGTTTTTGTTACAACAAATTCCATTCCATGGTCATATTTTTTAAACAATGGAATAACAGTTGACCCTAATAAAAAAAGATGTTCAAGAATGGAAAAGACCCACAAATATTACTGAGTTCTGTTGTTTTCTTTGTTTGGAAGGATATTACTAGTGGTTTGTTGAGAATTTTTCATAGTTTTCTATCCCACTTACTATGTTAACTCGAAAAGGTGTTAAGTTCGTTTGGAAAAATGAATGTGATGATTATTTTCAGGAATGGAAAATAATATTGGTAAATGCTCCAGTTTTGGCACTATCTTCCAAAAATGGTTGGTTTGTTATTTACAGTGACACTTTGTTGAAAATAATTTTCTTTTATCATCATGCATAATGACAAAGTAATTTCTTATGTTTCAAGTCATTTGAAACCTCTTGAGTTAAATTACCATACACATGATTTGGAAATAACTTTTTTTTTCTTAAAAAATATAGAGGCATCATTTATATGGAGTAAAATGTGAAATATATACTGACCATAAAAGTTTTAAGTATATATTCACTCAAAAAGAATAGAACATGAGACATATGAGATGGTTGGAATTAAAAATGGATTATGATTTCCCGATCCTTTAACATCTGGGAAAAGAAAATAAAGTGGTAGATTCATTGAGTTGAAAATGTAATGCTTCATTAACCATTCTATGTTTGGAACGAGATCCTTTGTATTTCATTTGATGAAATTTGGAATAGTGGTTTTTGGTTTAGGAAATTATTCTCTTTTGTTTCAGATGTTATTGAAATCATCTCTATCAGATAGAATAAATCAAGTGAAGAAGGAAGACAGTAAATTGCAGAAAAAGGTAGAGTTGGTTTAGCAGGGCAATTTACCTGAATTTATCCTCTATAATGATTGTTTTTTGAGATTTTTAAGGAGAATATGTGTGCCTTTTGATTCACAGTTGAAGAATAAGTTGTTATGTGAATCTCAAAGTTCCCAGTTTTTAGTTCATCCTGGCAGTACTAAGATGTACATAGATCTTTGGAAGTATTGCTGGTGGGATGGAATGAAAAGAGATATTGCTAATTTTACTGTGAAGTGTTTCACTTTTCAATAGGATAACGTAGAGCCGCAGTCACCAAAAGGTATGCTTCTTTCATTATCGGTGCCTGCGAGGTAATGGGAAAATATATCCATGGACTTTGTTGTAGCATTACCGAAGGAATATCAAGGTAATAATACAATATGGTATATTATTGATCGATTTACTAAATATGACCATTTAATACATATTCAAGATACTTTTTCTCTAGATCAAATTTATCAGTTGTATGTTTAAAGGGATAGTCATGTTTCATGGTGTTCCCCTATCCATAGTATCATGTCGCGATCCCAGGTTTACTTCTAACTTTTTCAAAGGCCTTTATAAGTTTTTGGGTGCTGAATTAAATTTTAGTACAACTTTTCATCTACAATCAGAAGGGCAGTTAGAACGAACAATTCAGACCATAGAGGATAGGCTAGCTTCTTCTTCGATATATTACCCAGGAAGGTGGGACCAACATATATATTTGGTTAAATTTTCATATAATGTTTGTTTTCATTCCAGTATACAGATTGATCCTTTTAAGGAATTTTATGGGAATTGGTGTCAAACTCCATATTTTTAGGATGAAGTTGGTGAAAGGAAGTTGATGGGACCAGAATTGGTTGAAGAAATGGCAGAAAAAGTTTATTTGATTTAGATTAATATTATAAAAGCTCAGAGCTGGCAGAAAGGTTATGTGGATAATCAGAGGAAGAATCCTTATTTTGAGGTTGGTGATCATTTCTTTCTCTGCGTTTCTCCAAGGAAAAGTGTGATGTGTTTTGGTAAGATTGAAATGTTGATTCTGAGCTTCATTAGACCTTATTAAATCAAGGGGAAAGTTGGATCAGTTGTGTACAAATTTGATTTACCTCTAAGTTGGTCACAGATACACATTGTTTTTCATGTTTCAATTTTGATAAAGTGTATGCTAGATCCATCTCATGTTTTATGTCCATAAGTAGACCAGTAAAAAGATAATATCTCTTATGGGGAACAACCAGTCCAGATTATGGACCATAGAGAGAATGTGTTGTGGAATAAGGTAATTATCTAGATAACGGTTTTGGGAAAAAACCATATGGTTGAAGAGGCAACATGGAATCTGAAAATTCTATGATGGATACATACCCCCATTTATTTGATAAGTGAATAAAATTTTTAGGAAGTAATTTCTAAAAGGGGGGAAGGATGTAACATCCTAGGTAAATAAAAAATAAAACATTATTATTTTAATAAATTTTTTTATAATTATATATTAATTTTACTTTAATGGGGTTGCGGTCTTGGATGGCATACCCGATACCCAAAAATAGGTTTTTTGGAAATCTTATATTGGGAAATAAAAATATAATATTATTATTTTAAATTGAAATTAACCCCAAGCGGTTGTATTGGTGGTAATGAACATAACTAACTACAATATGATTATACATATTTGTTAAATGTTTTTTTATCTATCCCATAAATATTAGAGTCTTAAAATATTAATGAATCTAATTTTAAGAATTATTTACATTAAAAGTTAGATTTACCTCCTTTTGATGGAAAAACATCATTATATATAGTTTTGGTCACTTTTATATGTTCTATTGGAAAAAAATTATTATTTAGAAACAGGATATCAAAATGTACTTCGGGTAAATTTTCCATATTTTTTCAGACAAAATTCATTTTCAATGAATAGTGAAACTACTGTATTTTAATTCAAAACTGCCATTTAATATAATTTATTTATAGGGATAGATTATCTTTTTAATTGTTTTGAAAGTGTAATTAGATTATATTTTTACCATTTAATCCAATGATGGTCATTGGTAGTAATTTCACATTGAAATTGGACATAAACAAGTGTCAATCATTGGGTAGTTATTATTTCTTAACAAATATGCTTTTTATTTAGACAACGAGAATTAGTCATAAATTAATTAACAAAACATCAATGTATTGAATTTGGTAAAATAGAAATAATTTTTTTATTCATAATATAAAATATATCTTAGGCTGAATTTTTGGTACTTTTTTTGAAAAACATCAATTTTTAGGAATAGGGAAAACACTAAGTAGTAGTTAAAAATATAAATTTTTCTTTTAAATGAAATTTTACCAGTTCTATGAATTTAATCTCCAAAATCTGACATACATGGTTGTTATTATTATGTAAATTATTATTCAATAAGATGAATATATTATTTGATCAATTGTTGTAACACCCTAGGTAAATAAAGAATATGACATTTCCATATTTATCCATATTTGTGAATAAAATATTAATATGACTTTAAAGGGGATTCTATGCTCGATGGCGTACCCAACACGCAACAACGAGTTTCTTGGGAATCTTACATTGCACTCTAATAATAAAATAATATTATTTTAAATGGAATTTAACATGTAGCCGTTGTATTGACAGGAATGGATAGAAATAACTAAAATATGATTATATATGTTTTTAAATGTTTTTACATTTATCCAATAAAAGATAAATGCATAAAATACGGAAAGAATTCAATTTTAGGCGTATATGCCCTAGTTTTCACTAAAGGTTCACTTATCACCTTTTGATGGATAACCGTCATTAAATATAGTTTTATTCACTCTTATACATCCTTTTGGACCAAATAAAACTCTTCTTAAGAATTGGGACATCAAAATTTACTTTGTGTAATTTTTTGGTATCCTTTTTGAGAAAGTTCATTTTTAATGAATAGTGTAAAATGTTGTATTTTAATTCAAAACCTCTTTTTAATCTAATTTATTTATATGATTAGATTATCTTTTGAATTGGTTTTAAAGTTAAATTAGAATATATTTTTACCATTAAATCCAATAGTGGTCGTTGGAATTATTTTCACCTTGAAATCAGACTTAAACTAGTGTCAATCTTTTGATACTTATTGCTTCATAAAAACACGCTATTTTCTCTAACAGCGGGATTTAATTATTAAATTAATTAATGTGACTTATATGTTTTGAATTTTGTAAAATATACTTCATTTTTGAATTCGGAATATCAAATATAGCTTAGGGTGAATTTTTGGGATTTTTCTGAAAAACTTCAATTTTTGATGAATAGTGAAACCACTAAGTGGTACTTATAAAAACTGATTTTTCTGTTTAAATGAAAATTTTCCATCTTTGTGTTTTAAATTTCAAAAATCGAACATACATGGTTGTCATTAAGAAGTAAAATGTTGTTCAATGGGATAAAAATAATTTTTTTGGTGAATAGTAACTTATTATGTTTTTAATCACGATTAGAGGTAATTAGTGTAGTTTAAGGTAAAAATAATGTTTTAATAATATGAAATGAACTTGACACATGTCCTACCCACAAAGGTTGTGTCATGGCCGACCATGAAAATCCATGGGTCAACCTGGGTACCCCATGGATCCACTTTGGTTGGGAAATGACATAAATAACTTTTTATTTAATGTTAAAGTAAAAATGACACAAACTTGAGTTATTTTACAAAAACAATTTTTATATGGGGTTATAAAGATCATATTTTTGATATTAAAAAGTCATTGCAAAGATAAAAGGATTTCCTACATCATAGTATTTTTGTTATAATTTTTAGAGTTTAAATAAATTAAATTATTTATGACTTCATGATGATGCAGCGATGACCTCATTAATGAACAGTTAAAATAAAATGAAACGATAATATAAAATATAAGACCTAGACTTGTCCAGAAACTATTGTATGGGAATATTTAGAAGCCTTATCATCTTATCTTCGAAATATTTCAATGTGGGACCGTAGAAATTCGATACACTTTTGAAAATAAAATAATAGTTTCATGATTTCCAAAAGTGACCCTCCTCTCCTCTTATAAAAGGCCCCCACCTCTACCTCATTTCACACACTCCTCAAGCCTTTGGCTCGGCCATCCCCTGAAAATTTACTCTCTCCACATCCCTCGCCTCATCCTATAGGATTCCCTTTGGGCAGAATCCTTTCAATGGAAGCCTTTAGGCTCAAATCAAAAGGAGTTACACTTTTAAAGGTAATTCATTCTCTCATGTTCATTTGTTTAATTTTTCTTCTCCAACCCCCTAAACTCGTTTTATTTACTTCTTTTGTAACAAAACCATTATCTTAAATATACTAGGATGTTGTTATAAGATTTATTCGAGCTACACTCTCACACAACTACATCAAATTATTAAAGAACAGACGGTTTCCGTGGATGGCGAAATTCTGCCTCCCGAAACGATGATTGTTCATTACTCATTTAACACCTTAAAAGGTGGCCATTATGAAGTCACTATTTTTATATATGATATATAATATGTTTTTGTTTTACTTAATCTTCTGTATTTTCCATTTTTTGCTTACTTTTATGGCTTCCATTATGGGTATAAGCGATATCTTAATTTTAGGAAGTGCGGACTACCGCCCCCTCAAAGTGATGTGATTCGTTAATGCCATACGTGGGACGTATAAAGGATGGATTTAATGTTATTATACATGATGTTATAATGGAATTATTATAAACCTATATATCATTATTATTTCTTTCCATTAAAGTATGACATAGAAATGAAAGTAGTGTTCATGCGTACGTACGGCTTACCGTCTCCATGAACGGTGCATTTCATTTCTTATCCCCAAATGTAATGTACTATTATAAGTACATGTATATAATGGATATATATGATGAATGATACATCTAAATTATGAATATAATTCTGTAATTAAAATATACATACCTCTCATTTAGTTTTAATTCCATTAATATGACAATGAAATGATAGTAGCGTTCATGCGTACGTACGGCTTACCGTCTCCATGAACGGTGCATTTCATTTCTTACCTCTAAATGATTATGTGATATTATAAATACATGTATATTCTCGATATATAGGATATATATGATATCCAAATCAGGAATGTCATTCTGGATATAAATAACCTTTGACCACACGAACAACATGTAATTGTAAGAAGTCTACTTTCGACTTAAGAACCAAATATCGACAAAACAAACATTATTAAAGTAAATGATTACATAATGTTTATAACATGTAAATATTTGATATAAAAGGAATAATGAACTTGGAAAAGGTTCTTATGCAAGTAGAAATTAACTCAAGTTTATTATTCAGGACGTTAAAGAACGATCGAGTCAAGTCGGACCCGAGGTAAGGGATCATCCTCCTCTCTTTCTTTTTAAGTACACTCTTTTATGTCATTCCTTTTAAAGATCATCTTTATTATTATTGGGATGTTATTTCATATTAATACTCCTGTAATTTCTGTGTTAATGTGATTAGAGACCCTATTCTCTCTCATCAATCCATTTTTGGAAGTTTTTAAGTGGTGCTGTTAGGCTCCCGAGTTTTCGTAAGGGATTTTTCATCTCACTTTTATTCCTGTGAGATTTATGCAACATTTTCCACAATTTCTTTTGAGTGGTGTATGTACATCCCATTATATTACTAATTGTGTAATATAATTTCATTTATGAGTATTTACATCAATTTTTTATTGTCCTTCTTTCACGAGGTATATGTTTCGAAAGATACCCATGTCTGTAAGGGAACCTTTCACCCTCCTTTTTTTAAAAGACTTCTTTTGTTATGTCTTTTATTTCACATACTATTATGTTGGGATATGTTCTTCTATATCCTTATTTATGTAAATTTTATGTCCAAGGGATGAGATTCCCTTTTTATCTCTCATCAACTCATTTTCTGAATTTTTGAAGTTACGCCGTTAGGCTGTCGAATTTTACCAAGGTAACTTTTTCACCCAATTTCGATTTCTATGGGTTCAACATGTAGTTATTGAATATGTCATCCTTTGAATATGTGTGAAATACCTTTTATTTTTTTACACTTAATATCCAATTATATTGGGTGTATTTATGTTTTTCACACATAAATTTGAGATTGATTTGTCTTTAATTTAAGGATACCTTCTTTATATGGGATTTCATCACATTTTACATCTCTATTGAGACTTCATTGTTGTTATGCACCAATTCACTCTTATATGGTGTATATACTGTCCTTTGAAATATTATATCATCAATCCATTTATTCTCATGATATTATAAAGTTCGGATTAAATTTTATTCCTCAATTATTGTATTCAAGTGTCTCTAATTTTGGTAAAAACCCTTTAACCAAAATATCGCTTTAAAAGTTTTAATGATTTTTTCTTATAAATATCCATGTTTTCAAAATGGTTTTAAGGATTTATTTATATGGTTATTAATGGTTTAAAATGTAAAAAGCTTCAAGGTGGTATGGGAAACATTAATTCAAAAATCTCCTTATTAAATGTTTTAAATGGTTTTGGAAATGGCTTCTTTTTGAAAGGATTCATTATTTCAATATACTAAAATGTTATATTGTGATTGACATGTGGAAATTTTATGTTTCCTTTATGCATGTATTATGTTATACTTTTATGTTATGGTTCTTGTGCATTGTTATGAAAACGGGTGGTTCCATGATAAACTAAGGGCGGGTTTGCCCGATATAGCTCTCCAATGCATTGGGTAACGCGAAGGAGTAAAACATTGAGGTTTCTTCGAAGAGATTTAGGGAATATACTGTGATGGGTATTCCAAAACGTAACCAAGAGGGTTACTCCCTACGTAAGAATGTTATGAATGCCTCAAGTTACCTTTTATGTCTTATGATTTCTATGATTTATTCATGATTTGATATGCCTATGTTTTATGGGTAAAGTATGATTTCATTCTTATGTATACATGTACTCATGTTTCCTTTCCATATTTGTATATCCCTTACTGAGCTTTTTATGCTCATACCAAGTTTTTGAAATGTTTTTAACAGGTAAAGGGAAGGGGACATGATGTGATGATAGTTTCAAGGATGTGTCAAGAAAGAATCCATGTTATATTTTAAATATGTTTCCGTTGATGGGAAGAATGAATACTGTCTTATATGTAACAACTTTGTTTAAATGTTGAATGTAATGAATGTTTCATGATATAATTCTCTAAAACTCTAAACCTGAAAAGATCCTCAATGTGTAATCTTGTAATAACTCAAGATTAAGTAAGGTTTAAGGCTGGGGCCTTATAGTTGGTATCAAAGGTCGGTTTAGATAACTTTAGAGGTTAGGGTATTCTTTAAGCATAAGTGACATTAGCATAATGGTTATGATTTCAAAAAGAGTCCTAGTTTTAGACAAATTGAATGAGTAAGTATATATTAGTTTTTACTTTCCTCATTAGTACATGATGGTTTTTTTGATATACTCACACAGACCTTTTTGGTTTTAGTAAATGGCTGGATCTAGCAGGCACCAAAGTAACCGTGGATGTGAAGGATACTGTGACAGTTTTTTGAGAAATCAACTGAATGATATTGGAGCTGCAATGAGAACTCTTGGGATTATCCTCAACCAACTATATGGAGTCATGATTGACCACCTAAACCTTGGCGATTTCTCTAAGGCATCATATATGCGATAAACAAATCCCTACGGAAGTACAGGTAATAATCATAAAGGTAAGTGTGTTCAAAAACCTATGTGTCAAAGATGTGGAAAGAAACACCTAGGAAAATGTTTCAAAGGGATAGGAATATGCTATAGATGTGGAAATGAAGGTCATAAAGTAAGAACTTGCAATAGAAAAAGGAATCATCCAGTTGACTCGAGGAAAGGGAAAGAAGTTCTTTCTGAGGGATGAATTGAATGTTTTAAATGTGGTGTGCATGGTCATTATGAAAACACATTTCCTATGAAGATGTTTCTTGAATGGGATCACCAAGAGCGTACAAATGTTCATTTACCAATACCTAATGAAATTCCGATTGAGGATGAAGAAACTGACAATGACCAATCAAAGGTATGTATTATTTCATGACTATTGTTTTCCTATTTTGGAATCTTAGGATATGATTCATGAATTTGTTTGTAGGAAAGAGGTATTTCGGAATATGTTGGAAAAGAATGGTTAATGGATCATGAAGAATGTTTAATGAGTAAGATGTCAACATATAAGGGCTTCAAGAGTTATGGTGAAATTCTTAAGAGTATTAAGTCTCTTTTTATGATGGGGTTACATTAGAAGACTTTTTATATTATGTGTAACCCTAATGTTTAATATAGGCAAATTTTATTCAAGGAATAGTTATCTTTTCTTTTGTGGACATAGTTATAAAGAACCATTTTGGTTTATATGATCCTTACTTTTGAGGTAATTATGGGTTATTATATGTTATGATGGAAAATGAAAGGCCTGAGATAAACTTGAGGTTAAAATATGTTATGATCATCTTTGAAGATTTTATCTCATTTTGGGGAATGTTTTAATAATTATATAGTTTTGAAAAAAGGACAACACGCAGACCATGTGACTACCCGTCGTGTCGGACAAAGCTGCGGTAATCGAACCCACAACCAAAGTGCGACTGGTATTTATCACCTACCACTGGACTACGTGAAGTCCTAGGTTAGTTTGACTGATTCTTTCTAGTTATATGATATTATCCATTAAGAGTAAGTTTATTTTGGGTTATTTATGAAAATGATTAACCTATCATGGAGGATATGTGATTAGGTTAATTACTTTTCAATACGAGACTTTAGGAGCAACTGATGTTGTTTGGAGATAAATGTTACGATTTAACTTGGAAGACTATGTGACTAAATCCTTAAAATATTTGGGTTTCAATATTAGTCTGGTTTACTTTGAATAATTTTATGGACAAATTGATTATAGAATGGTCCTCGTTGAACTTTGGGTTTTGTTGGACAAATTTTAGAGATTAAGAATAGATTTTCTTTTTATAAAGGGTTATCCTTTTCTGGATTATCTGATCCTGTAATAACATTTTTGGTTTTGGTTAAAGTCTAAAGACATGGGAAGTATATAGTTCTATTTTTTGGATTAGGTGACTCTATAGAAGTTGATTATAGTACTCTTAATGCGAACAAGTCTCCCTAAATACCCGTCTTTTGGAAATAAAATATGAGTTTGATTAAGGAATCCAGTAAAAGTTGAAAGTCAACATGATAAGTGATTATGTTTCCTTATGAATAAATTCCTTAATAAAAAGTAACTTAACACGAAAATGATGTCTATTAGCTTTTCCTACTAGGGAATCGAATACCGTTTAACCCTTCACAAGTTTGTGATTTTCTCATTGTTAACTTTCTCTTAGACATGTTTACTATCACTCTCCCTCAAGAACATGACCCTTTGCTTTTTCTTCCATGTCCATGTTTTTCTACATGGAATCCTAGTATGGGTTAACTCGGGTGACCTCTGTACTTATCACCCTTTATTTTAAAGTGATTGTTTTACCGACTCTTGTTCCGATGTGGGACGTTCAAGGATGTTTCCAAGCTCAATTTTAAAAATTGCGAGGACGCAATTCCCAAAAGGGGGGAAGGATATAACACCCCATGTAAATAAAGAATATGAAATTTTCATATTTATCCATATTTGTGAATAAAATATTAATATTACTTTAAAGGGGATGCTATGCTCGATGGCGTACCAAACACGCAACAACGAGTTTTTTGGGAATCTTACGTTGCACTCTAATAATAAAATAATATTATTTTAAATGGTAGTTAACATGTAGCCGTTGTATTGACAGGAATGGATAGAAATAACTAAAATATGATTATATATGTTTTTAAATGTTTTTACATTTATCCAATAAAAGATAAAGGCATAAAATACGGAAAGAATTCCATTTTAGGCGTATATGCCCTAGTTTTCACTAAAGGTTCACTTATCGCCTTTTGATGGAGAACCGTCATTAAATATAGTTTTGTTCACTCTTATACATCATTCTGGACCAAATAAAACTCTTCTTAAGAATTGGGACATCAAAATTTACTTTGTGTAAATTTTTGGTATCTTTTTGATAAAGTTCATTTTTAATGAATAGTGTAAAATGTTGTATTTTAATTCTAAACCTCTTTTTAATCTAATTTATTTATATGATTAGATTATCTTTTGAATTGGTTTTAAAGTGAAATTAGAATATATATTTACCATTAAATCCAATAGTGGTCGTTGGAATTAATTTCACTTTGAAATCAGACTTAAACTAGTGTCAATCTTTTGATACTTATTGTTTCATAAAAACATGTTATTTGCTCTGACAGCGGAATTAATTATTAAATTAATTAATTGGAATTATATGTTTTGAATTTTTTAAAATAGACTTCATTTTTTAATTTGGAATATCAAATATATCTTAGGGTGAATTTTTGGGATTTTTCTGAAAAACTTCAATTTTTGATGAATAGTGAAACCACTAAGTGGTACTTATAAAAACTGATTTTTCCATTTAAATGAAATTTTGCCATCTTTGTGTTTTGAATTTCAAAAATCCGACATACATGGTTGTCATTAAGAAGTATAATATGGTTCAATGGGATGAAAATAATTTTTTGGTGAATAGTAACTTATTATGTTTTTAATCGCGATTAGAGGTAATTAGTGTAGTTTAATGTAAAAATAATGTTTTAATAATACGAAATGAACTTGACACATTTTCTACCCTCATTGGTTGTGTCCTGGACGACCAAGACAAGCCATGGGTCAACTTGGGGACCCCATGTATCCACTTTGGTTGGGAAATGACATAAATAACTTTTTATTTAATGTTAAAGTAAAAATGACACAAACTTGAGTTATTTTACGAAAACAATTTTTACATGGGGTTATAAAGATCATATTTTTTATATTAAATAGTCATTGGAAAGATAAAAATATTTCCTACATCATAGTATTTTTTTTATAATTTTTAGACATTAAATAAATTAAATTATTTACGACATCATGATGATGCAGCGATGACCTCATTAATGAACAGTTTAAATAAAATGAAACGATAATATAAAATCTAAGACCTACACTTGTCCAAAAACTATTGGATGGGAATATTTCGAAGCCTTATCATCTTATCTTCGAAATATATCAATGTGGGACCTTAGAAATTCGAAACACTTTTGAAAATAAAATAATAGTTTCATGATTTCCAAAAGTGCCCCTCCTCTCCTCTTATAAAAGGCCCCCACCTCTACCTCATTTCACACACTCCTCAAGCCTTTGGCTCGGCCATCCCCTGCCCATTTACTCTCTCCACATCCCTCGACTCATCCTATAGGATTCCCTTTGGGCAGAATCCTTTCAAAGGAAGCCTTTAGGCTCAAATCAAAAGCAATTACACTTTTAAAGGTAATTCATTCTCTCATGTTCATTTGTTTTATTTTGCTTCTCCAACCCCCTAAACTCTTTTTATTTACTTCTTTTGTAACAAAACCAGTATATTAAATATACTAGGATGTTGTTATAATATTTATTCGAGCTACACTCTCACACAACTACATCAAATTGTTAAAGAACATACGGTTTCTGTGGATGGTGAAATTTTGCCTCCCGAAACGATGATTGTTCAATACTCATTTAACACCTTCAAAGGTGGACATTATGATGTAACTATTTTTATATATGATATATAATATGTTTATTTTTTACTTAATCTTATGTATTTTTCATTTTTCACTTACTTTTATAGCTTCCATTATGGGTATAAGCGATATCTTCATTTTAGGAAGTGCGGACTACCGCCCCCTCAAAGTGATATGATTCGTTAATGCCATACGTGGGACGTATAAAGGATGGATTTAATGTTATTATATATGATGTTATACTGGAATTATTATATACCTCTATATCATTATTATTTCTTTCCATTAAAGTATGAGATAGAAATGAAAGTAGCATTCATGCGTACATACGTCTTACCGTCTCCATGAACGGTGCATTTCATTTCTTATCCCCAAATGTAATGTACTATTCTAAGTACATGTATATAATGGATATATATGATGAATGATACATATAAATGATGAATATAATTCTGGAATTAAAATATACATACCTCTCATTTAGTTTTAATTCCATTAATATGACAAAGAAATGAAAGTAGCATTCATGCGTACGTACGGCTTACCGTCTCCATGAACGATGCATTTCATTTCTTACATCTAAATTATTATGTGATATTATAAATAAATGTATATTCTAGATATATATGATATATATATTATATCCAAATCAGGAATGTCATTCTGGATATAAAGAACCTTTGACCATACGAGCAACATGTAATTGTAAGAAGTCCACTTTCGACTTAAGAACCAAATATTGACAAAACAAACATTATTAACTTAAATGATTACATAATGTTTATAACATGTCAATAATTAATATAAAAGGAATAATGAACTTGGAAAAGTTTCTTAAGCAAGTAGAAATTAACTCAAGTTTATTATTCAGGACGTTAAAGAACGATCGAGTCAAGTCGGACCCGAGGTAAGGGATCCTACACCTCTCTTTCTTTTTAAGTACACTCTTTTATGTCATTCCTTTTAAAGATCATCTTTCTTGTTATTGGGATGTTCTTTTATATTAATACTACTGTAATTTCTATTTTCATGTGATGATAGACCCTATTCTCTCTCATCAATCCATTTTTGGAATTTTTTAAGTGGCGCTGTTAGGCTGCCGATTTTTCGTAAGGGATTTTTCATCTCACTTTTATTCCTGTGAGATTTATGCTATATTTTCCACAATTTCCTTTGAGTGGTGTATGTACTTCCCATTATATTACTCATTGTGTAATATAATTTCTTTTATGAGTATTTACATCAATGTTGTATTGTCCTTCTTTCACAAGGTATATGTTTCGAAAGATACCCATGTCGGTAAGGGAACCTTTCACCCTCCTTTTTTTAAAAGACTTCTTTTGTTATGTCTTTTATTTCAAATACTATTATATTGGGATATGTTCTTCTATATCTTTATTTATGTAAATTTTATTTCCAAGTGATGAGATTTCCTTTTTGTCTCTCATCAACTAATTTTCTGAATTTTTGAAGTGACGTCGTTAGGCTGTCGAATTTTACCAAGGTAACTTTTTCACCCAATTTCGATTTCTATGGGTTCAACATGTAGTTATTGAATATGTCATCCTTTGAATATGTGTGAAAGACCTTTTATTGTTTTACACTTAATATCCAATTATATTGGGTGTATTTATATTTGTCACACATAATTTTGAGATTGATTTATCCTTAATTTTAGGATACCTTCTTTATAAGGGATTTCATCACATTTTACATCTCTATTGAGAATTCATTGTTGTTATGCACCAATTAACTCTTATATAGTGTATATACTGTCCTTTGGAATATTATATCATGAATCCATTTATTCTCCTGATATTATAATGTTTGGATTAAATGTTATTCCTCAATTATTGTATTCAAGTGTCTCTAATTTTGGTAAAAACCCTTTAACCAAAATATCGCTTTAAATGTTTTAATGATTTGTACTTATTAATATCCATATTTTCAAAATGGTTTTAAGGATTTATTTATGTGGATATTAATGGTTTAAAATGTTAAATGCTTCAAGGTGGTATGGGACACTTTGATTCAAAATCTCCTTATTAAATGTTTTAAATGGTTTTGGAAATGGTTTCTTTTTGAACGGATTCATTATTTCAATATACTAAAATGTTATATTGTGATTGACATGTGGAAATGTTATGTTTCATTTATGCATGTTTTATGTTATACGTTTATGTTATGGTTCTTGGGCATTGTTATTAAAACGGGTGGTTCCGTGATAAACTAAGGGCGGGTGAGCCCGATATAGCTCTCCAATGCATTGGGTAACTCGAAGAAGTGAAACATTGAGGTTTCTCCGAAGAGATTTAGGGAATATACTGTGATGGGTATTCCAAAACGTAACCAAGAGGGTTACTCCCTACGTAAGAATGTTATGAATGCCTCATGTTACCTTTTATGTCTTATGATTTCTATGATTTATTCGTGATTTGATATGCCTATTTTTTATGGGTAAAGTATGATTTCATTCTTTTGTATACATGTACTCATGTTTCCTTTCCATATTTTTATATCCCTTACTGAGCTTTTTATGCTCATCCCAAGTTTTTGAAATGTTTTTCACAGGTCATGGGAAGGGTACATGATGTGATGATAGTGTCAAGGATGTGTCAAGAAAAAATCCTTGTTTTATTATAAATATGTTTCCGTTGATGGGAAGAATGAATACTGTCTTTTATGTAACCACTTTGTTTAAATGTGGAATATAATGTAAGTTTCATGATCTAATTCTCTAAAACTCTAAACCTGAAAAGATCCTCAATGTGTAATCTTTTAATAACTCAAGATTAAGTAAGGTTTAAGGCTGGGGCCTTATAATTGTATCATTTGAATTTAATTTACCGCAGTTAAAGGTAAATATGGTAATTCAAGGAAAAAAGAATATCTTAATAATAAAAAATTATCATATAATGTGTCATAACCTTATTGTATGAGTCATGTACGACCATGGGAAGCCTTGGGTATATTTTTGCGCCCATTGGAGCCACTTAAGAGTCATAATGACAATTTATTTCAATTTACATAAAGTGAAGGAATAATGACATAAAGAAATATCATTTAGTAAATTTATTTTTTAAATAAGGTGATATAAGTTGTATTTTTGACTATAAATATTATTTTTAAATATAAAGAAATTACCCACATCAAGGTATTTATTTTATAATTTTTAAACATCAAATAAATAATAAAATTATGACATAATAATGATGCATTGTTTACCTCATTAAAATTTGATTTAAATAAATCATATTATAATGGTAAAAAAATTATCCCAATCATATCCAATTCTTATAAGTTGATTTTATTTCAAACATGTGTCATCTTATCTTCTAAATTCATTAGTTTCAGTCCGTTAAAAACCGATGATAATTATATAATAAAAAAATATTTTTCACACTATTATAAAGAGCCCCTCCTCCCGTTTATAAATAAACCCCACCTATAAGCCATTACTCACACCTCTCAATCCCCTTGTCTCGTCCAAACTATACCAAAATAAGCTCTTAAGATCCCTATATTCTTCTAAGAAGACTTACCTTATGCCGAAGGTGCTTCATGAAAACCTTTTGGTTCAAACCAAAGGGAGTAACCTGATTTAAAGGTAACATCATCTCTTAAGTTCTTTTGTTTTATTTTACTTCTCCACCACCCTAAACACTTTTTATTACTTTAATTTATAACAAAACAAGTATCCTCTACAAAATCATTTTTTTAGGACAAACATTCTAACTACACTTAGGCACATCTCCATGTAATGGGTAAAGAACTTACTATTTTTGTGGATGGAAAACTAACGTCTCACGAAACGATGATTATTGAATCTTCTCATACCATCTATTATGGTGGCCATTAAGATGGAAGGGTATTTATATATGATATATATTATTTTTATAATTTCATTATGCTTCTTTATTTTCCATTTTTAGCATACATTTATGGTTTTTATAATGGGAAACACGATAAATTCATTTGAGGATGTGCGGACTAACACCCCCTCTAAGTGATATGAATCATTAATGAATTATGTGGGATATATAAAGGAATGAGTTAATGATATTATATATGATATTATACTGGAATTTTAATAATAATATGTCTATATAGGTTTTCATTCCATTAAATATGACAAATAAATGAAAGTAGTGTTCATGCTTATGTACAGATAACCGTCTCCTTGAACCGTGCATTTGATTTCATACCTCCAAATGTTATGTACAATTATAAATACACGTTTATACTAGATATATGTAATATATAAGATATCTAAATCATGAATACCATTCTGGATATAATGAAATTTTGACTACATGCACAACTTGTAATTATAAGAAGTCCATTTTTGACTCAAGTACCAAATATCGAAAAAATGACTGTTATTAACTTAAATGACTGCATAATGTTTATAACATGGTAATATGTGAAATAATAGGTATAATAATCAGAAAAAAGTTTCATAAGAAATTAGAAATTATCTTTAGTTGATTATTCTGGGTATTAAATAACTAACGAGTCTTGTCAGACACGAGGGAAAAGACATCGTCTCAATCTTCTATCATTGAGGCATATTTTGTTTTAATTTATGACTTTATTTTATACATTGTATATACATCTTTGAAATTTCATTTCATTAAAATGGAATATTTTTATACGAATCATTTTACTAAATGAAAAAAATGAATTTTTCATTCTTATGTAAGCAGTGACAATGGCCTTTCTACAGCCGTGAGTTTTGTTTGATCTTTGGCATTCTTAATAAGCAGTAGTGTTTTTTAAAGGAAATAAATACTATAAACACATTTTATGTATTTTGTAATTGAAATTGGTTTTGAGAAAGAATTGATTATTTCAATATTTTGAAATGATATATTGTGATTGAAATGGAGAAATATCATATTTCCATTATGCTTACTTTCTGTGTTATGGTTCATGGGCATCATTTATGTATACGGGTTGTTCCGTGATAAACATAGGGCAGATGATCCTGAGATAGCTCTCTAATGAATTGGGTAATCTGAAGGAGGTAAACATTAATTTTTCTCCTAAATATATTTAGGGAATATACTGTGATGAGTATTATATATGTAACTCCCTACGTAGTGGGGAAAGCTACAACTTAAGTATATTATGGATGTCACATGTTACCCTTTGATTTGTGTTTACTATGTAAATCTTATGATTTCATGAGGTAAGTTAAAGAGCTTATGTTATGTATGTTTTGATGAACTAATTTTTTATTTCATAGTTTTATAACACTTATTGATCTTCTTATGCTCATCCCATGTTTTGAAATGTTTTCACATGACTTAAAGATGAATACTGTCAAGGATGGGATCAAGGATAAATCATGTTGTCTAAAAAATGGGACTCTACATGGATCTTTTTTTAATAGTTTTTATTTTATGAAAAATATTTAAACTGAGTAGAGTTTTCTACTTTGTTATTTAGGAGATGTAATGTAATAGTTATGGACTAATTCTCTAAAACTCTAAATCTGAAAAGATCTTTAATGTGAATTATTCATTTAATTGAAAATTATGTAATGTCTATGGTCGGGTACTTATATGTTTAATAATATATTTTTAATAAATTTTAATCCTAAAAGATATTCTATAGTTCATATAATACTAAATAAAATGTCCCCACCATCATTAAAGTGGAGATGGTTCAAACATTATAAAACTGTATATATAAAAATGGTAAAATCCAAAAGGGATGATCAATTTTCAAGTTTGGGGAACTACATACATTCATGAACCCAATCATAAAGTTGGAATTTAAATTAAAACCTAAAACATAGATACCAAAAATGAACTGTATATTTGATAAGTAATTTAATTATTTCTTCTTAATATCCCAGGGAAAATAAATAAAATATTAGATAGGATTAATTCATAGAAATAGTTATGTATAACAGAAGATATCATGAATTAATATGAATAATCAACATTGATGGGTAAAAAATTCAGGAAGTATTTATTTAAAATAACATTAATATAACTATATGATAAAACATAATCATTTAGAAATATAAATAGATGAATACACAAGGGATTTAATTAATTAAAAAAGAATTAAATTAATCCACAACTAATACTTTTGTGAGACTCTAATGGGAAAAATAAATCAAATCTCAATAATGGAAATTTTTAATTTGTTCACATCCTGATCTAGAGAAACATGATACATCAACCATCTAGACAATTCACAAGATGGTTTATAACTATAAGTAGTAACTCATTTAATTTGGCTCGCCATTTGTTATAATTAGACCCATCGATGAATAATGGCGATATATAGTTTTTAGCCTCACCAATCATACTACATCAAAATCATTCATCACATATTTAATAATCTATTAAATTCATGAAAATTTTACCTTATTAGAATATATCCATATCGAGTAAAGGAAAACAATTTATTAATATTTCCCTAGTTAGTGAAATAACATTGAAAGTATACACCATACATAAAAATAGTATACTATTTTTGAAAAAATCATTTAAATCATACCATTATATTGATATTTTGGGAGGTAATAAATTTTAAATGAAGTTTTATCAGAATTATTTGATTGTTTAAACATAATGTTAACAATCACAATATGAAGTGATATTTTAAAAAAAACCTTACAACTTGATAATTTTCAGGTCAATTCCCCGAGGTTGAAATAACTCAAATTTAAACATAAAAAATTATGTATGAATGAATCATGATTTAATATTTCAATGGAATAATATATGCACCATATAAAATAAACTATATGAATAGCATTAAAATATTCCTCAGGTAAAGAAAATTTGAGACAATTTCCTTCACATTGAGTCTATCTCATCAGGTAAATTATTTATCATCATAAAATAAATACATATGTAAATTATTTAATAGCATAATCACCTTCCTAAATTTTATTATTCATTTTATTTTTGTTATTTCCATGTTATATATTTTTATTTAATAAATTATGTTTATGTAGGATATTTCTAATATATTTTTCATATGTGTTAAGAATTTATTTGTTTGGTAACCCATTTTTAAAGAGGTAATTATTTAAAAAAATCTTTAATAATAATAATGTAATAACTGTCATATTTAATAAAATTATACTTTTTAAAATAATTATTTACATATGTTCAAGTGTAATTAATTATTTTAAAATCATTAGAATGGGAGATGGTATTTATGAATGTGTAATGTATCCATTTTTCAAAAATCATTATAGAAAGGATGTGTGTCATATATTATGATTGAAAAATGATAATAATATCAAAAATATTATATAATTTTTTTTAACAAACATATATATAATCCATGTTGTGTGTTGATGAATATTGTGTCACCTCACGTTGTGTAGGCGATAGTCCACAAGTATATGAACGAGGTTATCATTATTCAGTGACTAAAATTGTAAGAGGCATAATGATATAATATCATTTAATAATGATAAATTTGTTATTAATATCAAAATTATGTAATTCATTTACAGTATATTCAATACCATTATCCTTGTTGTATTCCATGTAAGTCATTACTGAAAAAAGAATCACATCACATTGGGTGGTTGTAATGCTCTTTACACACCAATGACATTATTTTATACCATGCATAATGGTTTAAATAATTTATATACGAAATAATGAACCAAAATTTTTAATTATGTTATAATTATAATATTTTTGCTTTATATTTATTATCAGTCCCAATTGTTGGATGTGTTTCTGGAAAATGTGTCACATCATTATAGTAGACGGTAGTCCACTGTACACATGAATGATGTATTTGTAACCTAGTTGGCGGATGTGGTGTGGGTTTTCAATAATTCCCATAACATAGCATCCTATATTTATATTTAAGATACTAATTTTATTATCTCATATTTTTTAATAATAATTGATAGAGGTATATAATGATATAAATCCAAAATGCATAGTCCATAATTTTTCTTCTTCTCTAGTCACCTCATTATGATTTTACCTAAAGAATTCTTATAATGAATTTATTATATAAAAATAGATTATGATATTCGATGTTTTTATTTAGTAATTTATCTAGTATTTTATTGGCCGAATAAAGGGTCTTATGGTGGCTTGATGATAGTATATTTGGAAGACTTTTATAACTTAGGTCACATGTATATTTGTAATTCTTTAAAATAAAATAGTGCGATCATATTTATCCCATTAAAAAGGGTCCACTATAGACAATTATTGATCGTTAGACCTTATATGATCCATATATGGACATAAATAGAAGGTATACAACTTTTTAGGAAATTTTAGCACTTATCATTTTAGTTTGACCCCAGATAAAACTGTTTTTACATTAACAGTAGTAAATATTTTTGTTTTTTTTCAATTAATCGGGTAAAAAATTAATTATATTATATTAGATAATATAAATTATTCTGTGAAAAATATGGAATACAATTTTATACATTAAAATAATATATTATTGAAAATTAAATTTAAAATTTATCCTTTAAACATAATGAGAAAACTAATTTCTAAATATAGAATAGTCAAAAGGTTACAATGATTTTATATCAAAATTATAAATAAACAAGATTTTAATGATGTATATTTAATATATATATATACTTTAAATACTCATAATTTAAAACAAATTAATAATAAATTTTTATTTATAAATAAATTAAACTATAATATTGTTTCCAAGTATAATTTTTTATATTTAATATTACTCAAAAAATGAAACAATTTAGAAAAAAAATTATATTTGGTTTACTTTTATATAATTATTTCAAAAAATAATATATTTCTTTCAAAAAAATATCCCAATATGTGTAAAAAACATTATATTTTTTATGTACAGCTTGACTAAACCACCTTTTACAAAAATTATATTTTTTAGATATAATTTCAATTCCTTTTAAAATAATATAATATAATAAACAAACAATTATTGAGTTTATATTTACAGTTTTCATTTATATATGTTTTATAAATTTTTTTCTAATATCCACGCCCACTAATTTATTTCTTTTTCACAAATTTTTCCTATATTACAGTCCATCAAAAGATATAAAAGTAATTCCATTAAATCACTTGAATATACAAAATATGAAAATAATTTCTACAAATAAGAAGAATCACTAAAAATACATAATGAAAGAATATATTTTTTAAAAAATTAGTTAAATATTTAATTTGTATAAAAAATCTCATATTATTACATTTATAAATATCTCATAATATTTCCTTAAAAATATAATGATCCTCTTCCAAAATAACACAAATCACATAATCACCAAATAAATTTCCAATCCTATGGTTATCTAAATGATAAACCAAATTTCCCCAAAATAATTATAGTATTTATCAAAAAAATCATTTTAAAATAAAAAAATTTCATACTAACTGGTATATCATGTAGGGAATTGTTCCTTGATTCAACCATTTCACCATTTGGAAGTGGGTTCATACCACCCGACCTTCTCTGATGCAATGGGTTTTCACCCAACATATGGGTTGTCCTTTTAAAAAAATATCATATAAAACACTTATAAATGTGAGGTACATCCAAAAAATAAAAATAATATATAGAATATTAAATAAATTTTTTCCACAATGGATATCTCATACCATTCATTTTCCATCTACAAAATTAATAAACTATTATTACATCAGAAACAAATTTCATTAAAAATATCATACGTCACGTTACAATTTCATAACACAAATAATCAAAGGTTGTATCTATGAAAATGATGTTATGATCAACTGTATAATTTTTAAGCCATGATGGTTTCCTTAAAAAAATTATTTCAAAACATAAAATTATCAAAATATCTAAAACTATCTAATCACTTCTATGATACTAATATAAATGAATCGACCTGAAAAAATACATATTCTATTTTATTTTGAATGAATTAAAAAATTTAAGTCTACAGATCATTTTGTTTATATTATTAATGAATTAATAAAAACTTTTACACACTATTCCTATGCATTAAATTTGGACACTGATACTCAGTATAATTTTGTTCGTCAATATCAAATTTATTAAAATAAACAATTAATTATTTTCATGATAAATATTTTCAGTTTCCAACATCCACACATCTATTTCCCAATCATCCACAAACCATTGAAAATAATATTAATAATGTGGCATGGTCACATAAATAGTTGTAATGGACACAATAATATATAATCCACTAGTTTAGAGAAAAATATTAAAATAAATAATTTACTATCAATTTCACATTATTTACTCAGATTATGGAATAAATAATTTTCATTTGAAAACCAAAAATAATTCTCCATAAAATAAATTTAAACCATGAATATCGTTGGCCAAAAATGATATAAATTTACGGAATCATTAGGGTAACCACCGTAGCTACACATGAAACACCCTCTATGTTAACTTCATAGCACAATATTATAATATGGATCAACTATAATAATATATTGACAATCATAATTAATATAGTAATTGAAATAACTATATATTTCCATTATCTCTTAGGATAAACGTTACAGGTTAACACCATATCATATAAATAATATCCATACAGTTGACATCCTTACTCAATCCATTAGAGGTTATAACATAATCACCCTTCCATTGATTATAAGTGAACAAATATTCATTTTTTGTTAATAGAACTATCCATCCTTCAGTTATCATGGAACCACTAATCAATGGTATATAATAGGACCAACAATCATCATTGGAAAATCATTAGAACCGTAAAATAATCATATATAAGTAAACAAGCATTATTAAAATATTATTATGGAAAATAATATTTTTGTTCTGAAATAAAATATTTTTCCAAAAATGTGCACATTAAAAAGATATTTAATGTTGCCACATAAACCTAGAAATTATGATTCAAATTATTATGTTGCCATGATATAATTAAAATAATCCCATTTTCTATACATTAAAAACATTCATTTTGTATTTTTTTAGGAAATATAAAAATTATCTCAATTGGAAAATGAATAATTTATAATAATAAAATAGTTTTCCTAAAAAATAAACATTTGAAAAATTATGTTACAAACATAGGGTAATAGAAAAAAATTAAAATCATTTTATTTATATGAATATAGATAAAAAAGTGAGTTTTAAGGGAAAATGTAAAAATATTATATTTAAAATAAATTACATCACCACATTCAATGAATCTGAATGAAAATATGTTTAAAAGAATATAATTTAATAAAATATTAAGTATCATGATAATATATAAAATCATGATAAATCCTATAAAATGGGATTTATATATACATAATTTAATTATATAGGTATATAACATAAAATATTCCACAACAAAATGAGATTGGGATAAAGTATATTACATTGAGTACGACTCATCATGTATATTGTTAATCATAATTAATACTAAAAATGTTAAAATTATTTTCTTTCATAAGAAAAATAATCAAGTTAATTATTTATATTATATCCATTTTCATGTTTAATTTTCATTTATGATCAGTTGTTTCAATATTATATGAAACAACATAATTAGTTGATTTCACATTAGATATTTTTGGGTTTTTTATTAAAAATTCAAAAATGGATTTAGTGTATATAATTATGGTTAATGAGATTATAATTATTTCATATTTTTTATAATAATAATTAAATTAAAATATTTTATTAAAAAAAATTACTTTAAAATTGATCATTCTTTTAGAAATGTGATGTCATGAATTTGTCGCCAAATTCATGTCACAAAGAACATTATAAAAATAAAATGTTACAATACAATATATATGTTTAAATAGATTTCACCAATAAGGATAGAGGTTATTATAAGCCTATACTTCCATGATAAGAAATAAAAACATGATTTTCAAAAAATATTCTCTAAATGTCATGTCATCAACCTGTACATGAAATCCATAATGTGAATTTTCATGTAATATTTTATCCATTTTGAAACATCACAAATACATGTCACTATGTGAAATGAAACCCATTAATTTAATAAAATACGAATCCTAATAAAAAAAACTATATTATGATGCATTATCTCACCCCAAGCCTCCAGCAGGCCTTGAGGGTATCCAAAATTATATGAGAATATTCATCTCAAACTCAAGTTATCTCATCTAAATAGGTATGCCAAATGATGATGATCTATACATTAATAGGATGGAATGAAACAAATAAACTCCAAATGGTTTTATAATATAGAACAACAACATGTAGGAAAATCTTATAGAAGGATCACCAAAAAGAAAAACATTTATCTGGTAATTTTCTTTCAGGTAATGTCACTAATCATAAAATCGTGATTCTTTTTTTAGTAATCAACAATCTTTATGAATATATGTTTCTTGGTTTTAAGATACATCTCATATGTATAATAATGATTGTTTTATTTTTATACTGTAATTTCATTTTTTGCATCCATCTTTGAACAAACTGATTCGTCCATAACATCCAAAATAAAATAGGAATCTCTGAACATAGGAACATTATTTTCATAATTTTTTTCTAGATCATTACTACATGTTGAAAAATGTAAATCAACAACTTTTTTATATGAATTTCATTATTTTCCTTCTTATTGGATTCAAATGATCTTGTAAATATTGTTCTTTCACAGTCAGATTAGTCCCTACATTTCATTGTTTTTTTTGTATTTGGGGCAATGTATCAATAATAATCCACCATATGCATTTTTCCCATCTTAGGACTTCATTATAGGTATTCATCTGAAATTTTCTTTGTCTCATCATCATACTCCAGAGAAGATTCACTAGAATTAGATTGATCACCCTACCATTTGACCCAGATATCATGTGATTAATGGTGTTTCTCATGTTCCTCCACCTGGGAATGTGGAGAATGATTGAATTTGTGGAAGAAATTATCGTCTCAAAAAAGTACTAAATACCTTTAGTTTCAAAAGGCTATTAATTATTAACTAAAATCTCCTTATTCAATATTAGCATTGTTCCCTTCATTAGGTAACCTTTGGGGGAAATTATCCAAGTGACTAACATTATTATCCTAAAGTACAACATTTTAAATTCCTTTTATAACACATGTGGATTTCATAACCTCATGAATGAGATGTACTACAACCACATTTTTTATATCATGTCCATGATTAAGGAAAAAATTAAAAAATATATATAATATATTCAAAACCAAAATCAGAAAAGAATCCAAAATCTACATTATGATTCCAAATTTGAGAAGGTAGATCCTAATAGATAGAAATTTATATGAATATTATAGAAACATATGGTATTTATAGATTCCTAATAATTAAATCTAGCTTAAATGGATTACAAATGAATTTCGGGACTAGAAACATAGTAGTTTGTTTAATCAAATATAGTGATTGCCCAAGGAAGCCAATCCAAATCAGAATAATGTGAGACTAAGAGTATGAGTCTAAATATGCGGTCCATTTAAGAACATTCATTTAATAACTCACAAAAAACCTTCATAATTTTTTCTAATATTGATAATTTTCATCATTAGATGAAATGTGAAAAACAACATTAGAGGTGTTCAGTAGTCCGATATGATAACATGAAATGTTGATGGATTCATTTGAGGTTCTTAAGAATTTCTATAATAGTGTTTGATAAAAAAATTCACACTACGAACAATGTGTTGATCTGATATAAGGGGGATTACCTCATTTGATGAGAAAGAAATCATTTGTCATCCATGGTGATGAAAATTCTTAGGGTTAATGCAATTTTTAGGAGTCACAATAGCATTTGAACATGGCCTTATGTTCTTAGTCTTTCTTTGAGAGTCCACATATATGAGGAATCTCAGATCTAAACTAGGGTTCCTCTCACCCTAAATTTGGTTTCTCAATTGTTCTTACAGAATCAGCCTCTCTATAAATTTAAATTGATCATGTAAATATAGTTATGATAAAAATGTATAATGAAATCATATTGATGGTTGGTTATAAATATGAATATGTTATATTTCCATTTTTAATTGATCATTAACGAAAAATGTTATGTATTATTTTATAATTATAGAGTTTTTATGATATCATATTTTTTTCATTAAATATTATTAAATATTGAATTCAAGTGATGTGGTGATAAAAAATGAATTAAATCTATTTGTGGAGGTGGTAGTCCACACAATTGCATGAACACTGTAACCATTTTTTAGGTGAAGGAATTGTAATAAAGAATATGATATGCTAAATATTCAGGGAAATATATATTCCTTAGATATCATATGAAAAAAATGACTCTGTCATTAGTGAGTGTCTTGAGTGATAATTATTGAAAACATGTTTAATCAGTTCTTGAGGTGTTAGTCAGCTGTACAAATTAATGATGAATTATTATCACATATGGTGGAAGATGTGATTGATCATAGTCATTACAGTAAAATAAATAAATATTTGAATATTGGGTATATTTAATATATTATTTAAATTTCATGGAGGGTGGTTTGAGGGATTTTGATGGTGTTTTATAACAATATCAAGCAGATAAAAAATATAACTTTTCTTTGTAACACATTATTTTCATAACACATTATTTACTCTATGATATGTTTTCTAACTGAAAATTTATCTATATAATATGTTTATTGATTCTAGGTAGGTATTTTTTCTATTAATGGATTATCCAAATAGAGATTTTATGTGTGAAAAATTAATAATAATTTCTTATATTATATATGTGAGCAGAGGGAAATTCATAAAATGCCATAGAATATTAAATTATTCTATTTTCACAAATAATTATAAATTGAAATATTTTTACTTATCTATAATATAATATGTAGATTAATAAAAAATAGGACATATTATAAATATTATATGATATTACTATATTTTTATTCTTATCATTTTCATCTATCACCTTTTTAACCCCTTTAATTATTTCAATAAAAATAAGAATTTTTACAACTATAATATCAATGTGGTTTCTATAAAATGAAAATAGACACATCAATGTATCATGGTTGATTTTATAGACCATATATTATTCTATTGAATTATTGTAATATTTGTAGAAATTTTTAATAATTTGTTAAAATATTATATATCATAAAATATGGATAATAATTATTTTTAACTATTCATTATATTGACATTAATAGTATCAAGAAAACATCTAAAATAAATATTAATTAATTATTATATCCCTAACCTATAATTTTAATCATTAAAATTATTTTATAGGATAATTTTTTTTGATATTCTGTTTAATTTAATATTTTTAGTGTAATTTATTTCATTTCTTCATTTATAGAATAATTAATTCATCATCATTATGTAAGAATTTTTTGTCATTTTTTAATTACTAAATAATGATAATAATTATTTATCATTATGAATATAAATAATTTATATTTAAAAAATATATTTGTAGTCTAACATATTCCATGTAAAAAACCATATTAATAATATTACAAATATTAATAATAAGAGAGTAACATGTATGAAAAGCCATAAAATAAAATACTATTATGGCCATAATATTATTCAAGAGGCCCCAAAAAGTCAAATTATAAACCCTATGATAATTATGGTCGATATATACTCATCCAAAAAGATATAGGTATGTGTATGGACTATTTCATAGTTCTAATAATGTTATTTTGAACCTAAATTTAATGATTTTACATTAAGCAAGTTAATAAAATTAATTTGAATTAGATTCATTTAAACAAAACAAATTACATATTAATAAAAAAATTCCCAATGATTACAAATATTGAATCCATTTATCCATATTCAAAAAATATATATAATCAGTTTAAAATTAATCCTAAAAAAAGTGACGACATTTTCATAAAATTTGTATTTAAAATATAAAATACTTTTATTCTAAAATAAAGTATAATTGAATATTATAAACCAAAACAGAATTATTGAACATGAAATACATGTTAATAAATCATATAAATATTTTTTTATTTCTTTATTACTATAAAAATTCATTTTCATTAATTATTTTCATTTATAACTATTCATTGAAAAATCAAACTTTGAAGAAAACATTCAAATATTCACCATAGGGTATTTTTTATCCTGATTTCAAAAGTGAAGTTCTTATAATCATATAAATTTTATAAATATTCCATTAATTAATTAGATTATTTTTAAATGAAAGAAAATGAAAACTCCTTTTATGAACATGATTTTTTAAAAAAGTAATATGATATTGATCAAGTTATGATAATAAAACTTATAACATTATAGGGTGGAGAAATAGAATGCATTGAATATAGATATTTTAAATGAATATTATTTTACCTCTATTTCCTTCATGATTAATTAAATTAAATGAAGATAAAGTTCATTAGATAAATTAAATAGAAATAAGAATTGTTTATTGAGTTTTATGCCACCATAGAAAATATTATCATGGTATGCTATGGATTACATATATATTAAAGAATGAAATATTGAACATTTCATAGAAGGTTATAATAAATGTATATGAAGGAAATTATTTCTCCTAAAATTTAATAATATTGTGTAATAGTATTATTTTTAGATAAAATAAATAAGTAAATTTCTTGACCATATATCTTCTATTGAAGTCAATTTAATATGTTGATGGATTAACACTAAAAAATATGAAAATTTAAATGAAGAATTATATGTATGATAAATTTCAATCATGTAAAAATTATGATAAGAAAATTCCAAGATAATATGTGAAAAGGATGGGATTTGTTTAAAAATTGGAGATATAATTCATTTTTAAATTGTATGTAATTGAAATAAATAGAACACAACTGTCATGTTATTCATGAAAGACAACATTACATTTTTGTGGTGTATGTTTTGGTATTTCCAATTGTTTTCCTTTTTCATCATGAAAGCATCATAGACCCTAACATGGTAGGATACTAGAAATGGTAAATTCATGGATATGTTTAATTTTATGATTTTTTCCAAGGATTGTCTACTATTCGGTGGGTAGTTACATGATGTGTAATATGATTTCACGATCTGTAATTCCATCTAGACTCATTCTATGAGTGGTTTTCACAATGTTAGTGTATACATGTCATAAATGGGTTACCCATCATGAATTGTAAAAAGCCATGTTTTTAATCTAAGGTGATGAATTTGTTGTGTAACATGAATAAAAATTGTTTCACAACGTAAAAATTTATTACACACCATGTAATACCCCAAATTTCGGTGTTTGGGGTGTCATATATGGTTTTAAGTCTTCAATAATTATTGCATCCCTCTTCTGTTAGCCAAATAACATACCTAATCTATCTTGTATGTATTCCATTTGTCAGTATCGATTCATTCACTAATTGATCAAGAGTGATACGAAATTCTCCACTCTATGCAACTCTTTGTATATGTTTTCCCTCATTTGTGTTTGGGGAAACAATTTTTATTGGGTTTATATTTAGGATTTCATTTTCCTTTTGAAATTTTTATTACATGATCATGAATTTTTATCTGATGTAATATATTGTGGTTTCCTATCCCCATTTTCAAAGGGACGGGGTAAGTTTTATTTTCTTTTTGGGTAGTTGGATCTGTTCAATTATTTTCATTTCTAGAATTGATTATAGATACAATTTATTTCATTAACATTTCTAATGAAAATACATGTATTGAAATTCAATGTGGTATTAGATCATGTTTTAAATAGAGGTTTTCCAATAAAATGTAATTAACATGATTTTTAAAGTGAAATAAATTTTCAAATCCTAAATCATATTTCATTTTATTTGAAATTGTTTTTAAATAAATGTGAGCAATATTTTCGAAAATATAAATTTAAATACATTTCACAATGGTATCCTTATGTACATTAAGATAGAGACAAGACTAGCCTAATTCTGTATGACACAACTATGAGGTATCCACTGATTTTTTAGTGTCCTAAGGTAGAAATCTATGTTACATAGGTCACATATATTTTACTTGTTTAGATTGAAAGTGTCTCTTACATATTATCTCATCATCTATAGGATTTCAGGTAGGTTCAATATTGTTTTTGGTTGTTTATTATGTGATAGATTTTGTAATGGATGTTGTATTACATTTATATTTACAATTTTGTATGTTTACTTATTTTTTATCGAGATTTAGAATCTATTCCATGAAAATTTGAAAACACAATGATTTTTTAAAATAGTGATATCAAATTCATTGGTTTATATAAATAATTTTAACGGTTTTTTGTTTTTAGGATTAAAACATTGAGTCAATATTATTTTAGATTTTATATATCTTATATTTTTATCCTACTATGATCGATTCCACACACACTAATTCACTTTATGGGAAACTATAGAAATTTTTTCAGGATTCATGTAATGAAAACCAAATTATATTTTGGTGAAGGTTTTCTTACTACAACTATAATTCTCTCCATGACACTTTGGGCATTAAATAGTCACATGAAGACATTTTTCTCTTTTTTCATATTTATGTTGTATATATTTGGTTTAATATAATATTTCATTAGTTTACAAATAGTTATCTTATTGCATGTCAAGTTTATCTTATATTAAATACATGTTTTATTTTGTTCATTTTTTCCCACAACCTAATGTGTTATCTCATGTGATAGGTCTAGTCAGTCATGTTTGGTTTGTTACAATTTGTTATCTAAGGATTTGTTATTCATTAATTTTTTTAGAAATGCCTCAATTTTTTCCATGTCTTGGGTACAAAAGAGTTGGTTTGTCATAATTCAAACAATATGTGAAAAAAAGGGGAACAAGAAGCTCACTCTTTTTATTGAATTCTTGTTTCCATGGTTGTTCAAAAAAAACATCACTAAGTAATATATTAATCATTTAGAATCATTTGAATAAAATTAATTTTATGTTTTTTAAATTATTCCCATCTACAATTTATATGGAAAATGTGTGTGTGAATTCTTTTGAATAAACAGAGCAGGATGTTTATTAGGATAGACTTATTCCATTTAAAATGTGTTGTCAATTTTTTGGAAAAATAAATTTCACATGTTAAATATAATTTTCTTAAATCATTTTTTTGGATTCTTGTTTTAGTTATTATTATTTTGCAAGTAATAATAGATGATTGGTTATTTCCTTGTGTTTAATAAGCAATTCCCTATAATTGAGTTTTTACAAATACAAGAGGGGAAGTTGCATGTATAGATTTATAGGTAGATCCTCTTGTAGAATCTTATTTTGTTGAGTTAGTGATCCATACTATTAAAAATACAGCGTCATTCAGAATAGTGAACCTAATACTGGAAGTGGATCATGGTATGAAATTTACCAATAATCGTTCACTCATCATTCATTGTGAAAATAACCACAAGAGGTAGAGGGGTGGAATGAATTGACTGAGAGTAAATTAATCATTTTCAAGACACTTTTGGATTATCATGAGTGGTTTTCCATTATATATTCTCTAACAATTTGGATGAAGATGGTGTGACTCAATATTGACAACTATATTGAAAAAGTTCTTACCTGGGTCCCTTTTAAGATGATCTCCAAATACTAAATTTATCATGATATTTATGTGCAAAATACATAAGAGTATATGATATTAGAGAGGTGGGAGTATAACATTTTGGGGTACTCCTTCAATGTTAGATAGTTTTTTCATCTAAAACCAGATCTTGTCACCAATGATTACCTAAAATCGTTGAAATTTGAAATGGGGATGACGTCCGATTGTAAATCCATGAATGATATTTTATTCTATCTGAAATTTTTGGATGTAGTCGGTAATGTATAATTGGATTGTGTTTTCAAATCTATAATGCCAAGGATGGGTGGTGCATTGGTGGGTGAAGCAGATATCCATGGAGCATAATCTGGTTTGAAAAGAAAGCACAATGATTGGTTTGTTTTTTGCCGGGCCAGTATTATGGGATTTTATAGCAAAAATACATGTTATTTTCTACCATTGTAGTAGATGTGGTCATACAGGTCTAGTGTATATAGTCTCTTATATCATGTCATCAATGTTGGTGATATGATTATCTGAAGCATTTCTATGATAATATGTCTTAAGTTGTTAAAGAGGGATGGACATTATCCAAAGGTTGATAGGTTCATGTTGACGCTTCAATCTATTAGGGGTATCATTCTCATGCTATGGCAGATGTCCCAGTTTCTATGATTATAATACATTAAACATCCATGTGTTTTCCAAAGAACTCAGATTAGGGATGAGTACTATTTGATTTTCCATTCTTATTTCATGACTTGAATGGTAAGTGATATTATAGATTAGTAAGTGAAGGTTCAATATTTCGTTATTCCAATTTAAACCCATGAAAATGGTAAACAATTTTTCATGATGTATTAGACCCATTCTTTTATGGTTGAATAAATTCTATTTTTTTTAGGATGATTTTTCCCCACCACCATAGAGACACGTTGAGTTTACTATTGAAATATTTTCTAGAATGATACCAACTTGAATTCAATCTTATAAAATGAAGAAGGATAATTTGGTGAAACTGAATGTACATCATGAGGACCTAGAGGAAAAATAATTAATTGGTCCTAGTTTGTCATTATGGGGTTCAACATTAAACTTTGTTAACAAGGTAAACAAAAGTCTTACAGTTTTTATAGACTATCGAAAATCTAATTGAGGGATCATTATGAAATGTACAATTTAATAATAAATCATTATCTCACATTTTATAAGATATGGTATCTTAGTTTTTATATGATTTACATGTGGTTAGGGTTCTACTAGATGAGAGTTTGAGAAGATTACATACCCATAACTGAATTTCTTAGTAGATATTTGAATTTTGTGGTTCGGTTTATGCGATTTCGAATCAGAAACAATCTTATGTTTATAGGTAATTGATGAATATAATATTTCATCATATCACATAATCATTCATTATTATATTCTTAGATGATATTTTGGATTACATAAAGATCAATAAGGTATATAAGGACCATTGGGAAAAAACCCTTCTATCATCAAGGGAACACCATATTTATGGTATGCATTCTAATTTTCTCTTTTGAATCCATGAATTAATGTTTCTAAGGAATGTGATGTTTTGGAAGGGAGTGTCTATGGATACTAAAAAGGATATTTCATTTATGCCCTTAGATTATCCCAGAAATGTGTTTGAGATCCAATGATTCATGCGTTTTCCTGTTTCTATAGATGGTTTTTTGGGACTTCTTCAAATAACATATTTGATGAAAACTTTAAAACATAATGGTGTAATTATTTGATGGAATAAAAAATTTCACATATATTGTTAGGTGATGAATTGAGGTTGATATTATATGTAGTTTTAATTTTTCTAAAAGAGGGTTTGGGTTACGATGATTTATGTGATTCTTTTGGTATAAGTTTCAGATGTGTATTAATACATTGGAAACAGGTTGGGGATTATGGTTCATGCCAATTATACCCTCATGAGTTAATCTACCCTACCCATGATCTTGGGTTGGATAATTTTATGCATGCACTCAAAACATGGTATCACTATCTCTTTAGAGAGAGGTTTATGATATATTCAGATCACAGAACTTTAAAGTATATTTTCACGTAGAGAGATATGGACATGATAAAAAGGTTCTTTCATGAGTGTCTTTATATATAATATTTTGATAATTTATATACCCTGAATAATGTAAATGTGATGGCCAATGCATTGTTTACCAAATTTCTGATGCAAACTATGAAAGAACAACTTATGTAGTCTTCTATGATTTTTTTGAGATCATGTTGGGAGGATATGAGGATAGTGGAACGATATTACTGTCTTTGATAAGTGTGAATTTCCTATTGATGATTGATTTTGTATTGATCAGACAATAGACAATTAGATCTAATTCTTATGTGAAATACTAAATTGGGAGGAAACCTATAGTCAGTTTTCTCTGTAACCCAGTAGATCCTTAGGCCTGTATAAAAGATAGATTGTTCCACTTTCCTTAGTGTATGAGTTTTAAAATGGTAGACATATTCATTTGGGACTATGAACCACATGGATTCAATGATGTACCATGATTTGAGACGTCAATATTTTTGGTAGGGGATGAAATGGCCAGTATCATATTTGGTATCACAGTTTCTTTCTTTTAAAGTAGTTAAGGGGGAATAACATATTGTTGTAGGATTTTTGTACACATTTCTCATTCCAATATCGAAGTTGGATGATATTTCTTGTTATTTTATCATTTGTTAATATTGTAGAATTAGTTTGGAGTATGTGATTTCGGTGAATTTTGAAATAATAACTAAATCAGAAAATTTCTAACCAATAAATGAGATGCAATTTATGGAATATATTGGGGACTAGTACACCAGATAGATTGTGATGCTTCATGGGGTTTCCTCTGTAGTTTTTTCTGATATGGACTTGAGTTTAAAATAATGATTCTTGAATGTTTTTTTGGAGGCAATGGGATCTAAGTGGAAATTGTGCACAACATATCATTCATAGATAGATGGACATATAGATAGGCATATCTATGTTATTAATGATTTGTTTCATTATACTATGTGTGATTTCTGAGGATCATGGGTTAAAAAGATTCCTTTGGTCGTAATTTCAAATAATATTAATTTTCATGTTTTTTCTATATGATTCCATTTTTGACTTTTTATGGGAGTCCATGTCACTGTAACATCTTCTAGGAGGAGATGGGGGAGTGTTCCTTGGTTGGGCCTAGTGTTAATCAGTAGAAAAAAAGTGGTAGTGAAGTTGATCCAGTGGTATTTGATCACGGAAAACTATTTTCATAACTCCTATAAACATCACCATCATCAATTACTAGAGTTTAAGGCCAGGGATTGAGTCTTTCTTAGAGATTCACCTTTCCTTTGACATAATCTATTGTGTATGTTTGGTATGATTTCCCAAAGGATTGTGGTATACAATGCGGTCATTGAGTGATAGGAGAAGGGTGCCTATCAGATTATGTTACTATGAACTATGGAATATATGCATGTCATGTTTCATGTTTCCCATTTAAGGATTTATACACAATATCCTTCCGATGTGATTATCGGTGAGTTTTTTGTTCTTGAGAACGATATAACACTATTCTATTATTCGTCTCAAATTAGAGAAGTCAATGATATGGTATTGTAGGGAAAAAATCCCATTTGACTGGGTACTATGGTAATGTGGTTAGGATATCAAAAACACAAGTGAGCATTAATTGTGGATAATGATGATGTGATATAGACTTTTTTCCTTTCATAGATCATGATCTCTTTCAGGGGATAAATAACTTTTAAATTAGGGATATTTAGATGCGCCATAACTTCTCTATCAGGTATGTTCCAAAAAATTTCTTTAGTAAAGATTTTTCATTGGGTGCGTATTTTTAACCATATATAGAGGGGAAACTTGTAACGATAATGCCGTTTATTTTTTTTTATTTTCTTCTTATCATAGGGATTTTATATAGTTTTCTAAGTATATATATAGTGTGTAGTTGGATTTCATGATGTGTAATGCTGACCAGACACATCTTTGGATTTTTTTTCACTGTGTGCGTATTTACATGTCGTGTATGGGATACACATCATGTAATGTGAAATATAATGTTTCCAATCCAAGGGAGAACATTTTTTAGAATGACATTAATTTAATGGGACTAACAATTTGAAAAGGTAATACACACCAGGTAGTAAAAAATATTTCATTTTTTTGGTTGTGCTATGGTATTTTGAGGAATCGTTCAATTTTGTATGTTGATCCTCTCTGCCAGATATCATACTATAAGAGGTTTTTTGTGTCTTTATTCTGTCTGGATTGATTCATTCAATGAGTGATTAGTAGGTATATGAGCTTCATACCTTTATATAATCATACATCTCAGTTTCAAACAAGTTTATTAGTGTAAATTTTATTATTGTATCGATTATTGATAGGATTTTGTTCTCCATAAATCCCATTCAGTATTTGGTTGTGACATGACTTAAAAGAAAGATGTATTGGTTTCAAATCCATATTTTCAAATGTGGTTTGGTTTGGTACAGTCTTGTAGTATGTGGATCTATTCAATATTTCTAGTTTATTAAATTTGTTATATATATTATTTTTCCTTAAATATATGAAATGCAGTAGCATTTGCTAAAATTAAAATAGGCACGACCTCTTGTTTAATTGTGGTTCTTTTTATTGAAAATTTAATTTCATTTATTTTAAATAGATAATAGATTATCAAACTCCAAAGTATATTTTAATTTAAATTAAATAGTTCAATAAAAAACATGATCATGGGTTTTAAAGTTGTAATTTATAATGTTTCACAACAAGAACATTGATAATATCATGATAGAGACATAGGTCGCCTTATTGTTTCTCACACCACTTGGAGGTAACATATTAAATATAAATGATATATGGAGGACCTCAATGTCAGTTTAGATCCACATTTATACCTTGTTTTTCTTGAATTTTTCTAATATGTATTATAACATAAACTAGAGCCTAGCTCGAAGGTGTATTTTTTCTGGTTGATTATTACATGATTGATTCCTTCAGGGATTAGTTGTATCCTAGAATTATTTATGAAATATAATTTAGTTGTATGTATTATTTTTCCAATATTTAGGATTTATTTTGATTTCATTATTTTATACCACTCAATAGTGGGATGGCTCAGGTGAGTGGTCTTTTTAGCATGATATTGTCTCATACAACACAACTAATATGGAATTTTTCATAATTCAAACTAATGTACCTGTCATCTTTAGACAATAACACAAAAGTGGGGAGAGGTTGAAGGCTAATATTATGTTATCACTAAAACTATAGATAGAGATTCCAAAGATATAGTTTGTAGTATTTTAATCATATATCTAAATTTATTAAATTATTATTGTATTATGAAATGTCTAACTACTTTATATCATTTATGATTCTAATTATTATATAGATATTTCCATATCTACTTAAAAGGGGGTTTTCATTAAAATATTATAGTGAAAATATAACTAAAACAAGGATGAGTATGTTACATTCCATTATGAAACATAAGCATTCCCTGTTTATTGACTATTATTATTCATATGGATCACTTTGTATGAACCCAGATCTTTATTTTCAGGTATGTATTTCCTTTTTCGGGAGTTTTTGAGAAAAATGAAGTTTCTGAACATTTATGATGTATACGATGTGTACTTTCTGAGTACACGCCGTGTACTCTCTTTCCGCTCGAAACTGTGAAATAGTCGTGTCCTGGACACACACACGGTGAGTAGGGGTGATGTGGAGGCCAGTTTTGGTGTTGTACTGAAAGACCTAGTACACGTAGTGTACTCTTAATGTACACACTGTGTACTTTCTTTTTTTATTAAATAGAAAAGGGTCACGCCTGATCACCATAAAGGTCTTCTTCTTGGTCTGGTTCGACCGAGAGATGTCGTACGGCCGTGAAACTTCACTATATTCTCGAGCCTCCATCTGTTTTTTGATTTGACCATCGTCGATTTCATTGGAACCGCATTAGTGAGTTATTCCTTCTTCTTGAGTTATGTTCCTTGATTCTCCCTCCTTCTCAAGTTATTGTGGGTGGAGTGTTTTGGACATTTTCTCAGATCAACGACGTTTAAGGTAGAATTACTCATCGTGGTTCCAGTATATCGATCTAATAGGATTGATGTAGGTGGTTTGTGCCTTACCATTCAAAGTCTTTGAGTTTTATGTGCAAATTCCACCAATACACGTGAACAGAGTATTGCGTGTTTACCTTTTTACCCCTGTTTTTTTCCTACCATGCTTGTATTCTGGTGTAGAGGTAATTAGTTCTTGTTGGAGGATAATTTGTTTTGCATGGATGTTTTTCCATGATTTTCCTGTTATTCACCTTTGGGTCTTCTTTTCCTGGGTTATTACACCTGTTTCCATGCCTTCTGTTTATAGGATGCAGTGTTTTTGTCTAACATGCTTGTTGCCCTGTAGATTGTTATCCAAGTAGCTCTGTAGGTGTACTTTTCCCTTATAGAATTTTTATGCACTAACTGTCACGGGACTGAGAGAACCTGGTGCTATAGACTATACGGGGTAGACTGAGTGGGCTTCCCAAAGAGTAGTAGACATTATAGACTACAGGAGGGTAGACCGAGAGAGCATCCTCAGAGAGTCTTGGACATTAGACTACATGGGATGGAACATGTGAGCTCTGAGAGAGTCTTGTATTTTTATAGACAACATGAGGGTAGACCGAGTGCGCCTCCTCCGAGAGTCTTACCTTTATTGAATTATCTTCAAAAATCTTGTCGTGCTAGAGGAGAAATTGACCGAGTGAGCATCCTCAGAGAGTTTGTGGTATACCTGAGGCTATATGAGGAATTGACCGAGATAGCTTCCTCCGAGAGTCTCCAGACCTTGGGGCTAAGAGGGTTAGACCATGTGATCTTCCTCATAGTGTTCCTTACTACCCTAGACTATAAGGGGAATTGCCCAAGTGAGATTCCCTAGAGAGTCATATAATTTCGTATGCCCACACCAGAGGGGTTGGGAAGAGTGAACTGCCTAGAGGGTTGTGGTACTTCTTGGTTAGGACAAGAGGGGATGGCTGCTGGTACTTCCCATAGGGTTTCTTGTTTCTGTTAGCTATTTTTCTTCACTGTAGCTGTTGTTTGTGTGTTGATTATTGTTGTGTATCATCCTGTTTACTTCCTACTGCATTTCTATGGTTGTTTACTGCTTACTGTACTTTTACCCGCCATATACTCAATTACTGTAAGGCACAAATATTCGGGTGAATGCATACTAGGATTTATTCTCAAACCCTGTTTGGTTCATGCTTTTGGGTGCAAACAGACTATGTTGTTGCTCATATAGACAAGGTCAATTGCCCTTCGACTTCTGGTACATGATTTCTTGGAGAAGGAGAGCAAGGGACCAAGAATTGGCTTGGGATGCAGAGGAGCTGTTTACTTTCTTTTGTACTTGTTTTGGTACTGTGGTGTTTTCTAGTATTGTTACTTGTTTTTCCACTTTCCTAGATATGTATCATGCATCATTTCATATATACATATGTGCCCCAGTTGGTTGATTTAGTTATGGGATGAATATTATTGTTGGTTATTCACTGCTTCCACTATTGCATGTCTATTTACTTCCACTGTGTACTCTTCCAATGAGGTCATAGTTTCCCCACTATCACACTCAAGGCCCTCGCTGCTAGTCGGCAGCCACTGGTGTTTGGGGAAATGAGATTGAGGCCATGTGACCAATTGGGTACGAGGTGCCTCTGGTTGGTATCCAGAACTGGGACATTACAAAGTGGTATGAGAGGAATTATTTTCTCTGGATTTATTGTTTGGAGCCTTTAGCCAGGGATAGGATGAATGTGGTAAATGGTAATGAGTTGTGCCTATGAGTATCTAACTCGTGTATAGGGAAAATCCATACTACCTCGTAACGGCAATTTTCTGGTTTTGAGATTTTACGGTTGATATGATTTCAACTAGAGTGATTCGCATCCTTTGTGATGTTATTGTTTTGACATTACTGTTCTATTTCTGTCGCAACCCGATGAGATGAGGGTATGCCATCTCATGCATCATATAGGCACTTGTTAAAAATCACATGCCATGCATTATTGCCAAGCCATCTATGGTGTATTAGCGATTGCATGTTGTTGTGATAGACTATGTGTAGATTATGTATGATGTTGTGATAGTTGTTTATAGAATCCATACTGTTGTGAAAGAGAAATTGACCGTGGTGTACATTGGTTAAATGAATGCCAAATTTTGATTCTTTAGTTGTTATGGGCCCTCTTGAATAGGAAGTTGGTGGATCAATATCCTATTTTTTCTTATATATGACTGTATTGAATGCCATGTTTTGATTCGTGGGGTGTATGGGCCCTCACGGGTCGGAATATGGCACATCCTTGCTTTGTTTTCTGTGTTTTCTGGGCCTCTATGCTATTTCTGAGATGCTGGTCTGAAAAACCCAGAATACACGGTGTGTACTTTCTGGATACACGCCGTGTAGTTTTCAGGCCGTGTCACTAACCGTGTGAGCAGAAACACGGTGTCATTAAAATAACTTCAGGAACACCACATGTACGGTTGGTGCACGACATGTAGTTTAGAGCCGTGTACCCGGTCGTGTCACTAACAACACGGGTCAGGGAAGCTCAAGTAGAACACATCGTGTTGGTAAAGAACACTCCCTATAGTTTTTTCCTAGGTACCTGGTCATGTCATGAACAACACAGGTCAGTGTTATCTTATCCTATACACGGCGTGTTTGTTCGGAACACGGCGTGTAAGGGCAGCCATGTACACTGCCGTGAAACTGACAACACGGGCCGCCGAGACCATGTCTCGTACACGCAGTGTCCCTAGGGAACATGCCGTGTAGTCAGGGGTTAGTTGGACCATGTGGGTTAGCCGTTTAAGGAGACTTGAGTAGGGGTTTAGAGTTAAAGTACAATCCGTGTGTTGGGACAACATGTCGTGTTTTTTGGTGTGTTACACGACCTATCGGGTGGGGGTACACACCCATTTTAATGGATAAAGAAGACACACCATGTAGTTTTTATACACGCAGTGTAGTCTTGTTTTGTAAAACATAATAGTTTCTTTCCCCTGTTCCCGTTTTGTACCACTGTGTTTTCAGTCATTGTTAATCCTGATCTAAGGGGTTCTTTTGATCTTTCAGAGCTATGCCTATGAGACATCCTCTGGTTATACGTCAGTTGCCAAACGGTGATCAGACAGAGGATATGGCCAATCAGGGATCTCTTGCAGATCCTCCTATTGTGCCATCCTTGGTACTAGCCGTTGTACCCATCATAGGCGCCGATGCGCATTTCAGGTTGGATTTCCTGAGGATGATGCTAACCGTTCAGGGAGTGCCACCTATTTCCTCATCGATGGATGAGTTTAAGAGGGTTTTTCACCAGCAGCATCCTCCTACTTTTTTAGGGGATGGTGGACCCCAGGCTGCAGAGTCATGATTTGAGGCCACCCTGACTATCTTTGAGAAGCTGGAGATACCCCCAGAGAAGAGGGTAAAGCTGTCCACCTATATGCTCTGAGACCCCGCCAAGAGGTGGTGGGAGGTGATCTCACAGTCCGGGTGTCAGCAGGGTATGTCTTGGGACATGTTTTGACTCACATTGTATGACTACTTCTATCCGGAGACCCTGTGGGCCGATTGAGCCTGGGAGTTTATCAGTCTGTAGCAGGGTACTTGTTCTCTAATGGAGTACTCGTCTCTCTTCACTGAGCTTCAACGTTTCACACTTATCCCAACAGGTGATGAGCTATTCCTTTCTATGAAGTTTGAGGATGGCCTCAGGCAGGAGATCAGTTCCCAGGTGAATATCATCCAGTTGACTTCTATATCCTCCATCATCAACCGGGTGCAGATTATTGAGCACAATCTGAGGGATTCTAGAGCAGTGAGCCAGGGTGGTTCGATATCCAGTGCCGGTGTTCCTCCTACAGACAGTAGGAAGCGTCGTAGAGAGTCGTATCGAGGAGATATGGGTTCGTGGGATTGGTCTTCTAGCAGCCAGGTTGTATGCTACCGGTGCAGTAGGAGTGTGCATATTAGGACTCAAATCCAGAGGGATTCGATGGAGTGCTAGTCTTGTGGAAAGATGTTCCATCTTCTGTGCTTTTGCATATCTTCTCACCTTCAGTTGGTGGTAGGGGTTCTTCTATGACCCCACGTTCTGTAGATGCTTCACCAATTTCCCACCAGTCCTGGAACTGGAGTTCTTCCACCCGTTCAGGCTGAGGTTGTGGTCGTGACCATGGTGGTCAGGCACCAGTTAATCAACGATAGCAGACTAGATAAGTTCAGAGCGGTCACCCGAGGGTGCAGGGCCGGGGTGCAGGCCAGTCTTTCGTCGTAGAGTAGACCTATCAGAAGAAATATCCCAACCCTTCTGCAGTTCGAGTTACGATCTTAGTATCCTCATTTTTGTCTTCTACTCTTTTCGATACGGGTGCATCCCATAGCATTATCTCTGTTGTGGTTGTGGAGATCCTTGGGCTCTATATCATTTCATCTGCCGATTTTTTGACTCTTGACACGCTATTGGGAACAAGGACATCTAGCATACGTCAGTGCAAAGAGTGCCCTCTTGAGGTTGCGGGGTTTCATTTCTTATGGTACCTCTATGTCCTAGAGATTTCGGGCTATGACGTCATTCTCGGGATGGACTGGTTGGTTCCTTTCGAGGCAGTAATTGATTTCTATCACCACAGGGTGAGTTTCATATCACTAGAGGGTGGACCGTTTCTTTTTAGAGGTGAGTGGGATGTACAAGAAGTTAGAGATGGACCTGAGCATCATGGGATATGAGGAGTTACAACCTAGATTTCCAGTCTTTATCTGGATGACCAAGGGACTTCACAGTTAGACTTTTCCCCAGTGGTGGATCGTTTCTGTGATGTCTTTCTAGAGGACTTCTCAGGTTTGTTATGGAGCGTATGGTAGACTTCTCCATTGATTGAATTCATGTAGTGGCACCGGTTTCCATTACTCCTTATATGATGTCTACACCTGAATTACAGGTTCTTAAGAAGCAGTTGGAGGAGTTGTAGGAAAAGGGTTTTGTAATGCCCTGACCCCAGTTACCCAGAGTCGGTGCATTATTTCGTAACATTAGAATGATCTTGAAATATCATGTCTTGAAAGACCAATTACTTTAGTAACCTTGTAAACACAAGATAAATTAATTCATAATATTACGTAACATTTAGAGGTAAGAAATGAAATGCACTGTTCATGGAGACGGTAAGCCGTATGTACGCATGAACGCTACTTTCATTTCTATTTCATATTAAATGGAATGAAATCAAAATTATATAAATGTATATTATAATTCCCGTATAATAACATATATAATATCATTTACTCCATCCTTTATACATCCCACATATGGCATTAACGATTCAAATCAGTTTGAGTGGGCGGTAGTCCGCACTTCTAAAATGAAGATATCGCGTTTACCCATAATGGAAACCATAATGGTATGCTATAAATGAAAAATAAAAAATCTTAAGTGAAACATAAACATATTATATATCATATATAAATATAGTGACATATTAATGTCCACCTATGGAGGTGTTATATGATTGTTGAACAGTCATCGTTTCGTGAGGCAGAAATTCGCCATCCACAGAAACAGTATGTTATTTAACCATTAGATATAGGTGTTTTTAAGTGTAGCTCTAATCCGTATTATAAAAACATCCTACTATATTGAGGATACTGGTGTTGTTACAAAATAAATGAATAAAATGAGTTTAGGGGTTGGAGAAGCAAAATAAAACATAAGAACACAAGAGAAAACACTACCTTTAAAACGGGTAACTCTTTTTGATTTGAGCTCAAAAACTACCTTGGGAAGACATCTACCCAAAGTGAGGCTTCTAGGAGTAAGATTGGGATGTGGAGAGACAATATGGGGAGGTTTTGGCTAAGACAAAGGCTTGAGAGGTGTGGGAAAGGTGATAGAGGTGGGGCCTTTTATAAGAGGAGAGGAGGGGCACTCATGGAAAGTTATAATAGTTTACTTTATTATAAAATGATTTTCGGATTTAAAAGGTCCCAAAATTATATATTTCTAGGATAAGGTGATAAGAATTCGAAATAAACCCATCCATTAGGTTTTGACATGTGAAGGTCTTAGATTTTACATTATCTTTACATTTTATTTAAATCGTTAAATAATGCGGTAATCGCTGCATCATTATGGTGTCATAAATAATTTAATTTATTTAATGTCTAAAAATTATTTAAAAAATATAATGATGTAGGAAATAGTTTTATCTTTCCAATGAATATTTATATTTGAATATTTAACTAATATAACCTCATGTAATAATTGTTTTAGTAAAACAACACATGTTTGTGAAAATTTTATTTTAACATTAAATAAAAAGTTTTTAATGTCATTTTCCTACCGAATGTGGCTCCATGGGGTCCCCAAGTTGACCCATGGATTTTATTGGTCGGACATGACTCATCCAATATTTGTAGGAAATGTTTCAAGGTCATTTTATATTATTATAACATTATCTTTACCTTAAATTTCACTAATTACCTTTAATCGCGATTAATAAAACTTAAAAGTTACTATTCATGAAAAAATTATTTTAATCCCATTGAACCAAATTTTACATACTAATGAAAACCATGTATGTAGGATTTTTGAAATTCAATTCATAGAAGCTTTAATGATTCATTTAAACGAAAAATCAGTTTTTTAACTACCACTTAGTGGTTTCACTATGCATAAAAAATTGATGTTTTTCAGAACAATGCCAAAATTTCACCCTAAGCTATAATTGATATTCTAAATTCAAAAATGATGTCTATTTTAAAAAATTCAAAACATATAAGTTGCATTAATTAATTTTATAATTAATTCCTGGTATCACACCAAATAGCATGTTTTAAGAAACAATATATATCAAAATATTGACAATTGTTTATGTCCAATTTCCAAGTGAAATTAATTATAATGACCAACATTGGATAAAATGGTAAAAATATATTCTAATTATACTTTAAAACAACTCAATAGTATAATATATCACTATAAATTATTTTTATTAAAAAATTTGTTTTTCTGTATTTTCCACTATTCATAAAAAATTGGATGTTCTCAGAAAATTACAAAAACTTCAACTTAGGATAATTTCGATATTCCGAATACAAAAATGATGTCCATTTTGAAATATAAAATTTTTATTATTTCAAAAAGTGGGTATTAATATTCATAACGGCTACTTTTAATGGTTGTGGTGTGTGTTGAAACTCGATGTTGTGTACACCACACACTACTGTATTATTCAAAGAGAAGCGTATCGTGGAAGCTTGGGGTGTTACATTCTCCCCTCCTTCAATAAATTTCGCTCTCACAATTTAAAATTTTTCTTTGAAAATAATAGTTTGAAAATAGAAATTACCTTTGTGGAAAACCCACATCGGAAATAAGGTTAATAAAAAAATAACTTTAAAAGAATGAAAGAGAAGTACAAAGGTCACCCGAGATAGCCCATACTATGATTCTAAGAAAATATGGATATGGAAGAAAAAAACCATCAAGGTCTGATGGAGAGTTGTAGAAGACATGATTAGGAGAAAGTTAACAACAAGAAAATCACAAACTTGTGATTGATTAAACGGTCATTGAATCCCCAGTTGGAAAAGTTAACCGAAAAAGTTTTTGTTTTAGGTTACCCTTCATAATGTTGAGGAATTTATTTAGGAGATTTACTAAGAATGTAAAGAAATATACATACTTGTCATGTATACTATCATTCTTTTATAATTTTTTTACCACAAACCCATCCTTCACTCCAAATGGTAACAGAACTCAAAAATATTCTATTTATCTTAATTGTATAAGGTTCCAAATCTTACCACAAACCATCTAGATTAGGAAAACTATTTTGTAAAAACCAGTGACTTCCTGTAGGCTAGTGGTAGGTAATAAAGGTCTGTCGCACTATAGTTGTGGGTTCAATTCCTATTACTTTGTCCGATGCGATGGGTTATCCCCCAACCTGCAGGTTGTCCTTTTCTTAAAACTATAGTATTATAATATTCCAAAAATAATATTTATAAATTTTTTAACTGTAAAAAATACTATCCAAAGTTCAACACAATCCATTCCAACCTTTATAGTTATCCAAAATACCTCCATCCAGACATTCTTTAAAAGGTCTCTAAATTCCAAAATCAATTGTAACATCAGATTCCCCAAACAGAGTGAAGTTTCTTTTATTATAACATACTAAAAATATGATTACCTTCATCATATTAAAACCATAATAAAAACAACAAGTACTGTAGTACAATCCTTATATATATCACATTATTCTTATAACCATGATATAATCCTTGATTCCAAAAGCACCAATACAATAATTATTCCACTTCAACTGTTGTAACAACATAAGATTTTCCTTGATCCCTTGCCCTTTTTTAGGTATTTTTCCCTAACGATTAGGACATTCATTTTCATAATGCCCCATTTCCCTACAATTGTAGCATTTAAGATTGATAGCTTTTTCTTTCCCTTGCAATCACGAGCCTGGTAACCTTTTTCTCCACATTTAAAAAAAACTCTCATTCCTTTTAGGCAAGTACCAGGGTGATTCTTCCCACAATTATCGCATAATGGAAAATCCTTCTTTCCCTTTTTTCCATTATCTGTATTGTGTTCTACCGTTCTCTTCTTCTCTTGCTTTAATTTATTATCATAAGATTTATAGAATTCCTTTTCGGTCTTGAAAGCACACGAGACAATATCTTCTTACAATGAGAAGGATTGTGAGACAAATGATCAACAAAGAAATGGTTTTAACCCATCAAAGAAACAATCAATATTACTTAATGGGTTACGTATATAATCTGAAGCATGCCTCGCTAACCTTGTAAAGTTAGCCTCATACTTTGCGACATTCTCACCCTCCTTCTACCTCAGACTCATAAATTGCCTTTCCATATCTGATTGATGGTCATGTGGAAAGTATTATTCTAAGAAAATTTCCTTAAACTCCCTCCATTCCATACTTGATACCTCATCATATTCCATTGTGTTTTGAATCAATGACCACCATTGATCAGCATCTCCAGTGAGGCGGAAAACTTCCATGATAACATTTTCCCTTTCACTACTCCCCAAGTCATGGAATATTTTCTCTAAGGAATTAATCCATTTCTCAGCTAATAAGGGATTTTTACCCTCATTAAATGTTGGTGGTTGTTCCCTCATGAAGCGGTCTAACATTGATTCTCCACGTTGCGGATCAGGGTGCTCCATATGAGTAAGGTTATTATTCCTAACCTAAGTGAGTAGTCCCAGTATGGTGATAAGTTCATCCGCACCAGTTGTATCACCAGTTCCACTATAATTATCTTGAGCCGGAGGGAAATCCCTACACGGAGAGCATGCATTGATATAGTTTCCAATCCTCCCACTAGGAACCATTTATAAATAATGGCATAAACTAAATTAGTTTATGAATCAAAAAACATAATTCCATACTTGTAAAACATTTATCATAAATTGAACTATAATCATAAAAATGATTTCTTTGAGGAAGTATATACTCACAAACCCTTCATAATGTTTTGTAAAGAAACTGACAACTATCCTAAGAATATTCCCCAGGAGTGTCGTAACAAAGAGTGCATCAAGGCCCATTGTTGTGCACCAGTTCCCGTTCGAGTCTAGCTCAAAGCGGTGTTTTTGGGTTTTGCCCCTAGATACATATGTGCCAGAGCCACCTCTACCTGCTTGTATCCAGACAAGTATGTATTGTTCCGAAAAATCTCAAAATCTCAATAATACCAAAAATCTATGAAGTTCTTCTATACTAATCCTCAATGTTTAACTCAGGTCTATGTGCCCTAATCAGAGTTTATCTAAATCTTGCATCCAAGGTTAGTACTAAACTTTCTCTAATACAAACTATAACGCCCCGAACCCAGTTACCCAGAGTCCGTGCATTATTGCGTAACATTGGCATGATCACTAAATATCATGTCTCGAAAGACCGATTAGTTTAGTATCCTTGGAAACACTAGATACATTCATTCATAAAATTATGTAACATTTAGAGGTAAGAAATGAAATGCACCATTCATGGAGACGGTAAGTCGTACGTACGAATGAATGATACTTTCATTTATATTTCATATTTAATGGAATGAAATCATAATTATATAAAGTTATATTATAATAACAGTTTAATACCATATATAATATCATTTACTGCAACCTTTATACATCCCACATTTGTCATTAAGGATTCAAATCACTTTGAGGGGGCGGTAGTCCACACTTCCTAAAATGAAGATATCGTGTTTACCCATAATGGAAACCATAATGGTAGTCCATAAATGAAAAATAAAAAAGAAAAAGTAAAACATAAACATATTATATATCATATATAAATATAGTGACATCTTAATGGCCACCTTTGAAGGTGTTATATGAGTGTTGAAAAATCATCGTTTCGTGAGGCAGAAATTCTCCATCCATAGAATCAACATGTTCTATAACAATTAAATGTAGGTGTGTGTAAGTATAGCTCGAATAATTCTTATAAAAACATCATAGTATATTGAGGATACTGGTGTTGTTACAAAAGAAATGAATAAAAATAGTTTAGGGGGTTGGATAAGAAAAATAAAACATAAGAACACAAGATAAAACACTACCTTTAAAACAGGCAACTCTTTTTGATTTGTGCTCAAAAACATCCTTGGGTAGACATCTGCAAAAAGTGAGGCTTCTATGAGTAAGAGTAGGATGTGTAAAGAGAATATGGGCACGATTTGGCCAACCCAAAGGCTTGAGAGGTGTGGGCATGATGGTAGAGGTGGGGGCCTTTTATAAGAGGAGAGGAGGGGCACTCTTGGAAAGTTATAAAATGTTACATTATTATAAAATTATTTTCAGATTTAGAAGGTCCCAAAATAATATTTTTACAGGATAAGGTGATACGGGTTCCAAATACACTCATCCAATAGGTTTTTGACTTCTTTAGGTCTTATATTTTACATCATCTTTTCATTTTATTTAAATTTTTAAATAATGAGATAATCACTACATCATCATTGTGTCATAAATAATTTAATTTATTTAATGTATAAAAATTATAAAAAAATATCATGATGTAATAAATATTTTTATCTTTCCAATTAATATTTATAGTCGAAATGTTAACTTATATAACCCCATGTAATAATTGTTTTAGTAAAACAACACATGTTTGTGAAAATATTATTTTAACATTAAATAAAAAGTTTTTAATGTAATTTTCCTACCAATGTGGCTCCATGGGGTCCCCAAGTTGAACCATGGATTTTATTTGTCATCCATGACTCATCCAATAGGGGTAGGACATGTGTCAAGGTATTTTCATATTATTATAACATTATCATTACCTTAAATTTCACTAATTACCTTTAATCGCGATTAATAAAACATAAATGTTACTATTCAAAAAAAAATTATTTTTATCCCATTGAACCATATTTTACATCCTAATGAAAACCCTATATATCGGATTTCTGAAATTAGATTCAGAGAAGCGGTAAAGTTTCATTTAAACAAAAAATCAATTTTTTAACTATAACTTAGTGGTTTCACTATGCATCAAAAATTGAAGTTTTTCAGAGCAATGCCAAAATTTCACCCTAAGATATAATTGATATTCTGAATTCAAAAATGATGTCTATTTTATAAAATTAAAAACATATAAGTTTCATTAATTAATTTTATAATTAATTCCCGCTGTCACAACAAATAGCGTGTTTTTAAGAAACAATATATATCAAAAGATGGACAATTGTTTATGTCCAATTTCAAAATGAAATTAACTCTAATGAACACCATTGGATAAAATGGAAAAAATATATTCTAATTATACTTTGAAACCACTCAATAGTATTTTTATTACTATAAATTATTTTGATTAAAAATGTTTTTTTAGTATTTTTCACTATTCATAAAAATCGGAAGTTCTCAGAAAATTACAAAAAATTCATCATAGGATAATTTCGATATTCCAAATACAAAAATGAAGTCCGTTTTGAAATATAAAATTTATATAATTTCAAAAAGTGGATATTACTTTTCAAAATGGATACTTTTGAATGGTTGTGGTGTGGGTTAGAACTCGATGTTGCGTACAACACACGCTACTGTATTATTCAAAGAGAAGAGTACCGTGGAAGCTTGGGGTTTTACAGGTTTCATCCGACCCAGTAATTCTCCTTGGGGTTCACTTGTCCTATTTTCAATTAAGGGAGACAACACCCTTTGGCGTTGTGTGGATTATCGGAAGCTGATCCAATTGATGGTTAAGAACCGATATCTCTTGCCGAAGATTGATGACCTCTTTGATCAGCTTTGAGGAGCTCGAGTGTTCTCAAAGATCGACTTGAGGTCCGGTTATCATCAGTTGTGTGTTAGACCATTTGATATATCATTGACAGCCTTCAGAAGTAGGTATGGTCTGTACGAGTATACAGTCATGCCGTTCGGTCTCACGAATGCGCCAGAAGTTTTCATTGCACTGATGAACCGAGTGTTCCATCCTTACTTGGACTCCTTCGTCATGGTATTCGTGGACGATATCTTGGTGTACACTTGTACTCGAAATGATCACGGTACCAATCTTGAGATTCTTCTGGGTACACTGAGAGAGCACCGAATTTATGCTAAACTCTCAAAGTTTCAATTTTTGATGGATCAGATTCACTTCTTGGGTCATGTTATCTCAGAGAAAGGAGTTTCAATGGACCCGGAGAAAGTGAGAGATATAGTTTCCAAGGAGAAGATGAAGAACATATTTGAGGTGTGGAGTTTTCTAGGGCTGGCTGGATACTGCATTAGTTTCATACATGACTTTTTGCGCCTAGAAGAACTATTGATCGGTCTGACCAAAAAGGGGGCGATGTTTTTATGGTCAGATTATTGTGAGTCATCCTTTCAGGAGCTGAAGGGGAGGTTGACTTCATTATCGATAATATTCTTTCCAGAGCTGTGAAAGTGCTACAGTGTTTACTATGATGCTTTTGTTATCAGGCTAGGAGCTGTTCTTATGCAGGGAGTTGTGGTCGTTGCTTATGGGTCTCGGCAGTTGAGGCCACACGAGAGTAACTACCCGACACACGATCTGTAGTTTGCAGTTGTTGTTCATTCCTTACTCTGTTGGAGACACTACCTTCTGGGAGAGCACTTTGTGGTTTTCACCGACCATAAGAGTCTCAAGTGTATCTTCACTCAGCGTGATCGGAATCTGAGACAGCTCAGGTGGGTATAGTATCTTCAGTCCTTTGAATTTGAGCTCACCCATACGCCGGGAATGGGTAATGCAGTGGCAGATGTATTGAGCAAAAGAACATAGATTCAGGCAGTTCAGGAGGCTAGCAGTGAGTGGAAGCTTATGTCTCTGTTCTCTGAGATGCACTTGGAGGTGCACGATAGACAGGGACAAAACTTTCTTTCTTCTGTAGCTGTTACCTCTACACTTCATGATCAGGTACGGATGCGGAAACTATCAGAATATGAGGCCTTAATCCTATGGGAGAGTGTATCAGGAGGTGGCCCTCTTCCTGGAGGGACAGTGGGCGAGGATGAGATCTTGCGTTTCTAGGGACGACTATGGGTTCCAGAAGACATATGTGAGGATCTAATGTGGGATTTTCATTCCTCGGGTTGGGCTGTTCATCCTGGCATCACCAAGATGTATCGGGACCTACACCTATAGTACTGGTGGCTAGGTATGAAGATAGAAGCTGCTGGTATTTTCATGAGATGTTCTACTTGTCAGCAGGTGAAATCAGAGGATCAACTACCACCAGGGCTTTTGCAGTAGTTACCCATTCCCGAGTGGAAGTGGAACGCTTTCGCAATCGACTTCATGACCGGGTTACCGATGTCACCACATGGGAGTGATGTTGTCTGGGTTGTCATCGATAGGCTTACGAAGGTTGCACACTTCATGCCAATCAAGGAGAACATCAGTGTTGATGATCTGGGAGGAATGTACATCCGAGAGATTGTACATCTACATGGAGTTCCACAATCCATTATTTCAAACAGGGATGCATGATTTACCTGTCTGTTCTAGCTGGGACTTCAGAAGTCTTTTGGTACACAGGTACTTTTGAGTACAGCATACCATCCCCAGACTGATGGCATGTCTGAGCGCATGATCCAGGTGCTTGAGGATATGATCCAAGCTTTCATTCTAGACATCGACAGTTCTTGGGAGAAGCATATTCCCCTTGTTGAGATTTCCTACAACTATAGTTTTTAGGAGACTATTAAGATGGAACCATACAAGGCTCTGTACGGTACACCATGTCGATCAACCTTATGTTGGCTAGAGGTAGGAGAGGAAGATTTTCTGGGACCTCGTCTTGTTCAAGAGTCCTCTGAGTAGATAGATTTGATTTGGAAGTGAATGGCTATAGCACAGTCTCGGCAGAAGTCTTATTATGATCAGCGGAGACGACCCCTAGAGTTTGAGGTTGGAGATCAGGTTTTCCTACATGTTGCACCGAGGTCGGGACACAATAGGATTCAGAGATAGGGTAATCTTTCACCGCGGTATGTTGGGAAGTTTGAGGTTTTGGAGAGAGTTGGGCCAGTTGCCTATTGGTTTCAGTTAACTCAGAGGTACTGGACCATGAATGACATCTTCCACGTCTCTCATCTTCAACGTTTCTTTTCAAACCCGTCTCATGTCTTCCAACCCGAGGAGGATGTGCTTGAAGCGGATGCCTCATTTGAGGAGCATCCTATCTGGATTGTCGATCGTAGTACAAAGGTTCTCCATGGGTGGTATGTTATTTTAGTGCGGGTACTTTGGCAGCATGGGTGAGTACAGGATGAGACCTGGGAGAGGGAGTTCAATGTACGATCGTAGTGGCCGAAGCTGCTGGGGTTTCTTCTTCTATGCCTCGCTAGGGAAATTCGGGGAAGAATTTCATTAAGGGGGGGATGTTTTTAAGAAACCGAATCTTCTTTTTCAGGTATGACTTTCCCTTTTCAGGAATTTTTGAGAAAAATGAAGTTTCTGGAAATTTTTTAAGTACATGTTGTGTACTCTTTTTCCGCTCGAAGCCATGTACGGGCCTTGTCTGGGCCACACGCATGGTGTGTAGGGGTGATGTGGAGGCCTTTTTTGGTGGAGTAAAAAAACACCTATTACATGATGTGTACTCTAAAAGTACATGTTGTGTACTTTCTTTTTTTCGTTAAATGTACCGGGGACGCGCCTGATCGCCATAAACGTCTTCTTCTATGTTTTGTTCGACAGAGAGACGTCGTACGACCACAAAACATCTCTAGATTCTCGAACCTCCTTTTGTTGGCCGATTCGACCGTCGTCGATTGTGTTGGAACCGCATCAGAGATTTCTTCCTTCTTCTTGAGTTACATTCCTTGATTCTCCCTCCTTCTCATGTTATCGTGGTTTGAGTGTTATGGAAATTTTCTCAGATCTATGACATTCAAGGGAGAATCAATAGTCATGGTTAAAGTATATCGATCTCATAGGATCGAGGTAGGTGGTTTGGGCCTTACTGTTCAATGTCATTGAGTTTTATGCACAAATTCCGCCTATACACATGAACATGGTATTTCGTGATTACCTTTTTACCCATGTTGATTTCATTCCATTTTTGTATGCTGGTGTAGAGGTAATTCATTCATGTTAGAGGATAATTTGTTTTTCTTGGATTTTTTTTCCATACTTTTTCTATAATTCACCTTTGGGTCTTTGTTTCCTAGGTTATTACACTTGTTTCCATGCCTTGTGTCTATAGGATGAGTGTTTTTGTATAACATGCTTGTTTCCCTACAGACTGTTACCCAAGTAGCTCTATAGTTTTACTTTGGACTTATAGAATTATTACGCACTAACTGGCACATGACTGAGAGAACATGGTGCTATAGAATATTTGGGGTAGACCAAGTGAGATTTCCAGAGAGTCTTAGACATTACAGACTACCGGAAGGTAGACCAAGAGATCTTCCATAGAGAGACTTGGACATTAGACTGTAGGGGATAGACTGAGTGAGTTCCCAAAGAGTTTTGGATTTTTAAAGACTACAGGAGGGTAGACCGAGTGTGCTTCCACAAAGAGTCTTACCTTTTTTGAAATCTTTTTAAGAACCTTCCCGGGGGAGAGGAGGAATTAACAGAGTGAGCTTTATTAGTGAGTCGGTGGTATACCTGAGGATATAGGAGGAATAGACCGAGATATATTCCTCTGAGAGACTCTAGACCTTAGGGATAAGAGGCTTATCCCATGTGATCTTCCTCAGAGAGTTCTTGACTACCCTTGACTATAAGGGGAATTAACTGAGTGAGCTTCCCTAGATAGTCTTATAATTTTGTATGACCAAGCCAGAGGGGTTGGGATGAGTGCACTGCCCAGAGGGTTGTGGTACTTCCTGGTCATGATAAGAGGGGATGGTTTTAGGTACTTCCCAAAGGGTTTTCTGTTTGTGTTAGCTGTTTTGCTTCACTACTGCAGTATTTTGTGGGTTGATTGTTGTTGTGTATCATCTTGTTTACTGCCTACTACTTTGCAGTTGTTGTTTACTGCTTACTGTACTTTTACCTTCCATATACTCACTGACTGTTAGGAACATATCTTCAAGTGAATGACTACTTGTATTTAGTCTCACCCCCTGTTTGAGTCATGCTTTAGAGCCCAAACAAACTACGTTGTTGCAGATATAGACAAGGACAAGCGCCCTTTGACTTCTGGTACTTGATTTCTTGGAGCATGAGAGCAAGGGACAAAGCTTTGTCTTGCGATGCTGAAGAGATGTTTACTTTCTTTTGTACTTGTTTTGGTACTATGGTGTTTTCATGTATTATGACATGTTTGGTTGCTTTAATAGATATGTATAATGAATCATTTCATATATACAAATGTGCACCGGTGGGTTGATTTAGTTTTCCGCTGATTATTATTGTTAGTTATTCACTACATATGCTATTTCATGTCTATTTACTTTTGTTGTGTACTCTGCAAATGAGGGAATAGTTTTCTCACTATCACACCCAAGGCCCTCATTGCTAGTCGGCAGCCACTGGCGTTTGGGGAAATGCGCTTGAGGCCATGTGACCAACCGGGTACGGGGTGCCTCTAGAGGGCTTTCGGAACCAGGATGTTACATACATAGATGTAACACTTGGTATATAATATCTTTCAAAATATTATTCCAAAAATTACTATAAATAGAATAAAATTATGATTCAAGATTAATATGTGGACTTTATAATATTTACTTTTGATACATCATCATCCAATTCATGTCTTGATCCACCTCCAATATCTCTTATGAATTAGATTCATGGAGAAGAACAAAAAACAATATCTAAAAATTTAAAATGTATGTTTTAATTAATGATCTAGGTATTTCACTAGAATACATTGATATTGTTCCTAATAAATTGCATCGGAATTCACTGGAGTGTGATTTTAAGTTTTTCAGATGATTAGTCTTATAGATAATAACTATTAAATAATCCATATATAATGTCTTATGAGTAATTAAAGGAGTTAAAGAAAAACTATTCATATTTTTTGGTAAGGTATTTATATCCTATATTGTTTCAATAAATGGATCCCTAATTAATTAAATTTATATGATATATGGGTCTATAAGGGTTTTCATTTATTATATTGAAATCAATGTTATTATAATAAATAAAAATTTTCTTATTTCTAATATTGTGTTCATATTCGAACAACACCATTCAGTGAAATATTTTTCAAATATAGATCTTTATTATGGGTATAAACAATTGCGAGAAAATATTTATTTTATTAAAAATATAATTTTTTGCAAGTGGTAAGGACATTTTCTGTTTATAGTAATATCTTTTGATTATATGGATGAACACATTTTTATATATGTAATTAATTTTGGATTAAAATAATATTTTCCAAAAATTTATAGTATTTACTGAGGATATATTAAAATAGTTTAAAACCTATAATGACACATAGAATCGTATGTGTATCATTTTTCAAGTCTTAAAATATAAGGATTGTCGTATAAATTTATAAAGTGGGAATTTTAGCCTCACATGTATTGTGTCATGTATTCCTGTATATAGGGATGGAATATTAAATTATCATATAAAGATATGGGATGTCAAGGAATGTCTTATACCCAAAAAAGAAAACAAAAGTATATATTTTTGTGGAATTAATAGGTTAATATCCAATAAAATTAATAAATTTTTAATGATTTTATAACATATGAACCAATCTTCCACAATAAGGGGATTGGTTCACATTGAAAAATGATTGTCAAGAATGTTTTGTTGAATTAAAAAGAAATTTATCAGTGTCCTAATTTGAAATATACCACTAGAAATAATGGATTTTCATATATATGGATTTCTGGAATAAAGGAATTTTTTTCCCTAACACATACTTATAATTCAATTTCCAATGCATTATGATAGTGAATTACTTATAAATAAAATAATCCAACCTATGATCTTATATTTGAAGGATTAGTCATTTCATTAAATATATATGGTAATTATGTCTATTTAAATGATGTTTTAAAAACATATATCATAATAATATGAAATAAATCTATTTTTTGAAAGATATAATCAAAAGGGGAGGATTATTTCTTAAGTTACTCATGGATTATGATTGTTCAATACACTACCACCATGTGAAGGAAAATATGGTCATTGAGGAATTTAGTAGGAAATATAATGGAGTTATGGGAAACATTATTATTGATTGGGATATAATGTTTACTGATTTAGTTAACATATATCTAGAAATTATTATATATGTATAAAAACTCCCCTTTTACAAATAGTTTTCAAATAATATTTATTCAAAAAGTTGAAAATTCCACCACCATTTGTTGAATATTTTTAATATATAAATAAATATGTTAATGAATAAATATTGGGAGTAATCATTTATGACTATGGAATTACGAATTTGGTAAAATATATTAATTTTTTATCATTCATGATAATAAAAATTAATATTTATAAATATCACCACATGATGTTTTCTTTACACCCTAGTATCCCAAATATGTATTTGGATTTGAATGACCATTTTCTTGTTGGATAATATGATGTGGGAAATACCTGATTATGTATCAAGAATCATAGTTTTTTAAATGATGAAAGGTATGATATATCACCCTAGAGTATTCATAAAACCATTAGATATTAATATGTGAAAATAATATGACATTAATCTGGAAATTATCCATGGATAACTATGGAAGTCAAAAATGATTAATAAAATAAGGATTATTTATGATTCTAATACAAAATACACTCATTTCATTGATATAATAGATGATTTTATTATTGAGTACCTCAAATGGATTTATAGTTATTTTTATGACATTATCACAGACATATATCAATTATGTACGATGGTGATCTATGACTGACATCAATCTTTTGGAAAACTCATTAGGATGTTCTTGATACTGAGGTTAATTTTAGCATAACATAGAAACCTCAAAATGATGGATAGACCGAATACACTAATAAATAATTGTAGGAAATGTAGATATCACTATAATAAGGAATTTCTAATTTCGGGATAATTATTTACCTTTGGATGGGTTTTTATATATAAATAGATTCTATTTCAGTATTAATATGGTGTACTGGGAATAATTATATGGAAATCGAAGTAATAACCTTACCTGATGCAATGAATGTGGTGAAAGGAATATTATGAGCCTATAAAAAGTTTACATTACAAAATATAATGTATAGAGTATTGGGATCATAATAAAATACATAAAATAAGTAAAATGTGTTATGTCACTAACTACAGTAAGGTTTTCTAATATCAAAAATGATATCTTGTTTACATGAATGTGTCTCATGGATGGCTCTTAAAAGGGATATTAAGAAAAGGAATCCTATCCCTAGGTACAAAATAATATTTAAAATTATTGATATAAGTATAGATATGGTTGATTGTTTACAAATTAATCTACGAATATATAAATAACAATATGTGTTTTATATAATATTTGGAATTATATACATTCTAGAACCAATTAATGTGCATGGCTATAAATAAATAGTATTGAAAAACTGATATATCATAATATGAAGAGACCCTCTAGATTATTGACACAAGAGATAAGGTATAAAAAATAAAATATATCAACTAATATAAGTACATTAAATAAATAATAAAAGATGGAAAATATGAAAATCATTGGATACAATGAATATTAGTGGCCCTTATATTTTTAAGAATCCATATCAATGAAAATTTGATGGATGGAATTTTACATGGAGGGGACAACAAAAAAATCAAATAAAAAAAAGGTAATTTAATATATTATTTTAATAAAAGTATAATATAACAAAATTTATAATATTACATGGAACAGTAATTTTATTTTGATAGAATTGATGTTGATTTTGAACATAATAGGTCAAAATAGTAGTAGAATAGATTTTTCAGATATTTTCCAATATAATTATAGATTTAGGAATAATATATAATGAATTAATTAACTAATCCATATTTTGTTTATAATAATATGTCATAATGTTTATCATTTCTTTTTTTTATTATCAATTTGATATAAATTAATATATAATAATTGGCTGGAAAAGGTTGTTTTTTAGTAAACATTTTTTTAAATGCATAATGCCATTTCATATTTAGTAATTAAAATATTATTTAATAGTTAATAATGTAAATAAATCATATAGAGTATATGTATATATATCACTATTTTTTACTCTAAATCAAAATAATGATTATTATTATTTGCATTTTAATGTAATATCATCTTATACTTGGAATGTTCATTTCATCAAAACGTATTTTTCGATATTATTTTATGCTTTATATATTACTTAAAATCTACCACTTCCTTGAATTGAATTTTATACAAAAGGCACCACATTTTGAGTTAGAATAACTGATATTATGTAATAATGTAAACCTAATTTTTTCATAATTAATATTAAAAATAGAAATAATTAATTATTGTAGTAAAGTTTAAAATCCAATAATTGAAGATATATCATAAGATGAAATTTTTTAAAATGACATAATCATTATGAAACCCAAATGGATTGGTGGATATAGACAATAACATAATAAAAAATCAATATGATCCATTTCAGTGGAATTTTTTAGTTGTATTTTAATTGATATTTTTTTCTTTGAATTTTTTTTATTTCTTCCACCAACCACAGGTATCAAATTACACGTCTTCCCATAACATATTCATAGTTATTTGTCAACTATTCTAAAAAAATTCGAGGGCCAATATATACCAAGTATTATTATATATATTATTGATATATCTGTATTACCAAAATTAGAACACTGGGTTTCTTAATAGGAAATCAAAATGATGGTTTTTATAAAAAGGTAAGTATCGTTATATTGGACTTTGTTTTTTTACATCTTTCCATACAACATCAAATTATTTTGTAAAACATTGAATAGAATATAATTCTTATATTAAATATATAATGATGTAATTATAGTTTTGTTATAATATTAATATCTAATCTTTTCAATAATATGAGAAACAATTCCATCACTCATGTGTATAGTGGACTACCGTCCTTGGAACTTATGTATATAGATATTCATAATAGACTTACATGGATATTCATAATATTTGAACATGTGGATATTTTTGATAACTATAAAATAATAGATATTCAATAAAATAATTATATCATCAACTATGATACACCTTCACCAATTACAGAAATGAAAATGTCGCTTGTGCTTATGTGTGGGCTAGAATATCCAAAAAATGAGATTCATTTAACATGTAGCACATATATAAATGATTATAAAATTATTTAAAGTGAAAAAAATATGATATTTATTAAATAAATATTTTCCTATAGATTATGAAATTATATCCTGCACATATGAACCCTAATATCAATGACAAAAATTTCTTGATAAACTGATATAGTTAATATCTAAACTATTGATAATAATGAAATATTACGAGTGAACTTATGATATTATTTTATAAAATGATCATATATGATATTAAATAAGTGAATATTGTTTTTGAATAAATTTTACACTTGTTTAATAACACTATAATTGGGATCAATTAATTCTCGTCTGATGGGATTTGTAAGGTAGTGGTTTATTATCAATTTCATTCTCATTGATACATATTTGATATTATGCTCCTATTGACTTTTATGAGGTTTTTATACCACCACACATATATTTTAACTCATAATGACTATTTATTAATTATGATTAAATTTTAAGTATGTTTTTTTCAATGGTTTATAATTAAAATGTTACAATGAGTTGATGATTTATTTTACAATTCCATTAGTTTTGAATTTATGTTATTTATTTTTATGAATATTAAAATATATTTTCCAAAAATTGAATAAATATTCATTTTCTCTAGATATTAAATGTTTTTCCATTTTTCCTCAATATTTTACCCTCTATAATACGTTAAAATTGTAGGGAGTATTTCAAATAAAATGTCCATCTTATATATTTATTGACCGGGATAAATTTAATTCCATGTCCATATTTTTAAAAAATTGTTTTTATGTGATTTTATTCTATCCAATCATTTATTACAAACATTTTATGTTATACTGTAATTTTTAGAATGTTTTAATTCAATCAATATAATATATTTCAACATCATTTTTGACATTCTTTATGGAAATTCAAATGTAATATTCTATTTTAACACAAATATCAGTTATAGAATTACCCACCTCTAAAAGAGTTTTATGGTATCTATATTTTTCTAAATGATTATATGGTTTTAAAAATAAATATTTTTAATTGATTATTTTTCTTATATTTTTTATTTCATATTATTTAAATAACCAAATGAAATGAATTAATAAAAATGAAATATTTATTGTGGTCAACAGTAAATGTAATTTTATTGACTCATGAAAATAATGGAAAATATATATTCATTACCCAATATCAATATTTATTGATTCTGAATATAGTTAATGAATTTAAATTATAATTTAATATATATGATTAATACATTAGAAATGTAACAATAAGTTTTATGGGAATTATATTCTCCCTTTATTAATAAAAAGGACTCATAAGAAAAATCATTTTCCCAAATTAAATTGTTTTTTGTATATACTTTATGAAAAATTAAATTTTTAATCAAAAGGAATTTAAATAAATAGATATCACTATGTATGAGATAATGAGTAAATATATTATACATTTTCATCATTAGGAGTCAATTTATTATTACACGTGATATTATTGTGTAATATTATCCATTAATGCACTTCATGATCTTGTTTTTAATTAACTTTTTTGTGTTTTTAGACATTTACCTTGTCCAAATTATTAAACCATATTTAGTCATAAAATTTTTCATTATATTTAAAAATTTCAGAATATTTGAGGTCACCCTTATTTTGTTTCCATTCCAGATGTTATAATGAAGAAATTGTTGATTGGGTTTCATGGATGTACAACATTAATTATTTTTATGTCTTCTATTTGTTTTCATTATAAAATGGCTATCAAAAATGAATATGGAACTCCAATACTAATAAAATTTTCATTACATCAAGAAAGGATCCTTGGAATCTATGAAAAATTAATAATTTAGACACCGACTATCAATTATTGGATTTGGGGTTCTGACATTAAAAGATATGATAATGAAGAAGAAAATAATTTTTTTGAATAAATGAATGAATATGATAAATTTTTTCCTAAAAGAACATGGTGATATAAGGAAATATTGTTAAGAATAATTGATAACAATTATATAAATATAAATAGAATAAAAAATGTTACATGATACCACTCATGTGAAATAGTGAGGTTGGGATATTCATATCGAATAAATATATAACAAATGGGTATATAATGTTATTATGATAATTAAATGATATGGAATTTAATTTTATGTTGATAATTATTTGAGTATATATTTATATTAGATTTTTGTAATTGATTAATTTATTTTGATTTTGAGTTGTACATCATATTGAGAGTATAGATTGTGAGTAGTTGTATAATTTGATTTGGTTATGGCTAGAGGCTCTGGAATATTAAAAATGTTGTAATTATAGTTGTAAGAATAGTGTATTAGTATTTATATATAAACTTATTTATAGACAATGTTTATTTATATAATTCCTTTAAATTTATTATTAAATAATCACAAACACCTTGGTCAGGATGGAAAACTAATTCTTATTTGATAATTTGAATATCATATGATTCCTATAACATTTAATTAATATGGGAGTTGAAAAAATTAATTCTACCCCTTCAATTACCAATCAGTTATAGAAATATTGTTGTATGTAAAAATATATATATATATATTCATTCTATAATGTCAAATGTTTATGTATTTTATATATATTTATTTTTATATATATGTTTTTAGGGATTATAGTTATCATATATGTATATAGATAGGGTGTAAAGACATATTGGTATTATATAAATATAAAAATAGGTTGTAATAGATTTATGATATGATATGTGTAAATATAAATAACATATAATTAATTATGGTACAAAATTATATGCATATATATATATCATTGATAACATCTCCATTTTTAGGTTTTTATTATTATGTGAATATGGTTTTCATTTGGATATGAAAGTAAGGGGTTTATGTTGTTGTGTAATTATTAATGGGATGGTTGTGTTAATTCATGTGCTTTAGGGTTTAGAGAGTGACTAGTTTTTTTTTTGCGAAGTGCATGTAGGGTACCTACTATATTATATATAATATCAATGTTATGTCAGTTACACATCCTTGATAATATGTATTTGAAATCCATTAGGATGATTGGAGTATAGATGATTTAATTTAGGTAATGTGTTTGTTTTATTATATATTCATTATGACATTAGTTTTCTTATTTTACAATTGTAATTGAGTTTTTCAGGAGTATCAATGAATTACTACTAGAAAAAACTATTTTTCTGTTATTTTAATGACTATCTCAATATTCTTTTTAATTTATATTTTAAATTACATTTCTTCTTTTAAAATATATTATGTTGATATTTAGTGGTAGTTTATGGAAAACCCAACAATAAATAGTATTTGTTTTTTTAAAACCATATCTTAAATGATGTAAAAAACATTAAAAAATAAAATATTTAATTATTATATTTATATTTTACGTAGTATCAATTATATTTTATTATGTAAAATATTAAATAATTATAATGTCTTAATGAATAAATATTTCTAATTAATAGTTAATAATAACATGAAATATAAAACAAATCTTTAATGAGTTCAAAACAATTCATAAACATGAATTGAGTATAACATTTGATTCCAGAGTTCATTTTAGTAAATGTGTACAAATTTCATAATATTTATTTTAATTATATCCTCGTTTGAGGGGGACTTTTTTCTCTTTTTAATAGGGAATGAATTTTTTCCTAGGTCTTATTTTCATATTGATATTATGAGTTTTATGTTTTATCATTTTCCACAATCTAGTCATATTTGTAATTTAATATATACAAATTTTATAATATTTATTTATCAAAAATAAATTTTATAAATTAATATATATATATATATAAATGTATTTTTAAAAATATAAACCATTTTGATGCAAATAATTTTCATTCATTAGTTTTTAAAATAATTTTTTTTTATTATAATTAAATTAAAAAAGTAATTAGTTATTATATATATTCAGATTAATGTGATGTTTATATATAAATAAGTGTGTATCAAAGAAGATCAATATATATTTATATTCTAATATGTAAATAAATATTAAAATTAATTACATTTAAATAAATTTTATTTATATAAATTTAATTATATATATATATATATATATATATATCATACACATTTAATAAGATTTCATCTTCACTCATGAAGGTCATCTTATGAATTTTTTGTCGTTTATGATTTTATTCTATTTTTTCATTCTTATTGATTTGATGGTGTATCAATTATTATGATTTGTACTATTGTGGTAATTTAATGTTAATAATAAATATCTATTTATATGATTTTATGTTTTTTTGTTCATATTTATTTACATTTGTAAATATTTATAAATATTTATGATTATGTAATTTTATATCATATATGTATAAATGAATCTTGGGAGATATTTTTTAGTTGTATATATATATATATATATATATATTTTATATATTAATGTAAAATTCTATATCTTGGTGTGTTTATATGTGATTATGTGAAAAAAATGAATGTTTATATAACGTGACCATTAAACACATCTATTTATATTTAGTTGCATTTATATATATATATATCTTTATTATTTTTTTATTCCTAAGGTAATATTTATTATTTAAATTTTAAATTTTATTTTTATTATTTATTTTATTAATTATTTCATCTTTATTTTTTTATTATTTTAAAATTTATTTATTTCATTATTTCTGTATTTTAGAATTATTTATTTTTTATAAATGTATATTTAAATTCATTTTTATTATTTTTTATATTTTAATTATTATTCATCAATAATTATTTTTTACTTATTATTTATTATTCAATATTTATTATTCAATATTTATTATTTACAATTTATTATTTAAGATATAATATATCTTATTTACTATTTATTATTTACCACTTATTAAAATATTATGTATATATATATATTATTCATTTATAATTTATTTATTAATTTGAAATTAGTAATTATTAAATACTAATAGTTACATAACAGTTAATAATTATTTTTTAGTTATTATTTGTAAATTTTAATTTTAATGTTAATTTATTTAATTTTATTTTTAAATTATTCAATATTAATTTTAAATTATTAATTGTAAATCATTAATTATTTGGGTATTATCTATTTGTTATGTATTATTTTTTTCTAAAAATATATGCATATAAGTATTCTAAATTCTATTTTTTCATCACATGATAAATTTGTTGGGGTGGTCAAGTCATTGGATAATAATCATGAGGTAAGGGGATCAAATCTAACATAATTATGACTTTATATATATGGAATAAGATTCCATGGGCATTTTCAAAGTGATAAATAATAAATAGTAAAAATTATTTATGTGATTTCTAAAATTAGTAAAAATTATAATATATTTGGTGATGGTATTCATACTAGAGAGTATGGAATCCTTTAGTCAAATTTTTTCTATAATAATGTATTTTTAATCTAAGATCGAATAGGTAATTCTCTATATATGGATGTTTGAGCTAGAGCTGAGGCCTTCAATTCCATAGGAATCTCAAAACGTTGTAGTTCATTCTATAGAATATAAAACTGTTGTTGTTGTGGTATTTGATTTTTGAGAAAGGATTCTCTTAATTTTTCATATGAATGCGATGTGCAGTGACTTCTTGAGTCTTTGGAAATTTTAAGTGGAAAAGACCTCTATCCCTTTTCAGGGTGTTCCTTAAATAGAAGGAGCATCTTCATATTCTGCTGAGGATGTTGGGCCCACTTTACTAAAAAAATGATCCTATACTGAGGCATCAGACAACCAGGATCGAAAAAGGGTATAAGTTTTGTATTTCATCCTTTATATGAAAGGATAATCTATTTTAGGGTCTATCATTGTATAGTTCTAGTATGAATGGAATCAAAGAGATAATATTACCACTACTTCTAATTCAAATTGGGTAAAGGACATTGAGATAGTTCTATCATCATGCAACTCTTTGGCGCCGATTGGAAAATAGTGACATAAAATGCATAATGTGGATTGGGACATCAATGATTCTTCCTTTGCATGTTCACAATGCATGGATTAACGTAAAAAATATAAACTTAACAATATTGAGGGAAAGATGCATGATATTATAGATGATGATCCATCTATGAAGAGATCCTCTACAGACATTATAGTTAAATTTATGATGAATGAGGATGAAGGATATCCACTCGAATCAATTAATAAATCAACATCGTGGACAAAATACTCCCATCTCATGCCCACCATGAGAACCAGATCAACATATTTTATAGATTGATCAAATCCTTATGCGGGCTACTTCAGTACATTGGGAAATTATTCTAACCGGGACGAGGACATTGGATATTTAATCAACTGTAATATGATCATTGATGTTTTGTATCTTTTTTTTATTTAAATGAGGGAATAATTTTTATGTATGAACCATCATCATCCTCTTTATGCTAATAAATTATCTATATTAAAATGGTGGCTTGACATTGACCTACAAATAAAATAAAAAATATTATAAAAAAAAACTAAAAAATAAAAAAACATTTGAAAAATTATATATTAATAAGTTAAGAAAAAAATAAAAAGAAAATATTTTAGAAAATTTAAAATAAAATTAAAAAATTTGAATAATACATTATAAATCGAATTACTATACATAGAATATTTAAAATAATAAAAATTAATAAATTTGTATATTATGAATAAATTTATTAAATTAATATATAAATGTCAAAAATATAAAAAATTCATCTTTAAAAACCCTTAATTAATACACCAGAAACTCTAAGGGTGGATTAAGAAATGGTTATAGTTTGTGGTGTTGATTCAAATCACACTATTTTCATTGTGTTTTCATGAGTTTAAATATCTCATATAGATTATTTCTCTCAAAACATACATAATAAATCTATACATATAGATGATAAATATAGAATCTAATTGATCAAACATTATTCTAAAATTCATATCGATGACCCTTGTAAGGTAGTGTTCTAATACTTGATACCAAGAATCTCTATTTTTATATAAAATTTTCAAAGTGATTCATGTTATTTATGACGAAAATATTGAATACTATTGTTTTCGACACTTTGGTCGGGGCGCGCACATCCGTTTGTGAGGATGCGCTTCTGTTTCCCCACATTCCTGCTTTCCAAAGGCGAGTGGCATCCATTCCTTGTTCAGGGATGTCTGCTCCTTGATCGAAACATGAAGATGGGATTTCGGTTCTTCCTTCTGTGGATTCCTCCTCAGAACTCGTCACATAGTCCGGGTCTCCATCAAAGATTTAATACGTTTTTTGTGAATCTCATTAACGGTGCCATATCTTCATGGATTCTAGTTAATTGCAACACTTCTTTCAAGACATTCCATGGGGTCTTGACATGGTAGCGACCTTTGGTCGGAGTAGACGATAACATCAGGCATGTCGAGGCATCGCTGGGTGTGTGGACATTGGGTAACCTGTATTCTTCCTCATAAGAGGTCATCTCAAGGGTACAGAACCGGAGGCATCCCACGTCGAATGCAGGTAATCATATTCCATAGTCATGCATCTGAGGTTTTCCTCAGCTTCCCATGTTTAACACGGGGTATGCTGCAAGATTAACGTCTAGCAGAGACGGTTACACCAAAGGCGTGTCTTTCGAGGTTTTCCTCAAGAATCTCATATTTATCACGAGGTAGGTTGCGCGTTTAACATCTTGTAGAGATGGAATGTGTGTGAACAGAATCTCACGTAGAGACGGATCAGAGGTGGTGTTTCCTGTAGAGGCGAGAAGTCACACCGTGAAAGATGATCTAGACACCACAGAGGGTGGATCTGGGAGTGTGCACCCCAGAATGCTGAAACACCAAGGTTTTCCATTGGCTGGGATTGAACCTCAGGGAGGTTTCCTATCTTCCTAGTATAGACAACAGGGATCAAAACCCACGTAGTTCTAAGGGTTTAAGAATTAAGGTGTGCACAAGGAACAATGACCTGGAGACATGCTCAGGCTTACGCGTGGATAGCAACCCATGTTCTGCTAGGAGCAGAGAGGAGGTGGATGGCATGATCCCACCGGGATGTGGCGGCCCGGGTGAGAATCAGGATGGACAATGGAGAGTTTAATGAAGTGGAGGGGGAAATAAAAGGGATCATCACATGGGCGACAGTGAAGTTGGGCTTGAGCATTGAAGAGACCTCCTACGTATCCCCGTGGCAGGGAATCAATGTCAACGTAGTTCGGGATGGTGCGCCAGAGGACTGACGTGAAGGTGGACCTTTGTCCGATTGGTGTTGGGCTTGAACCTCGTGAGGTTTCCTACATACCATGCCTTAGCAAGGATCAAATTCCTCGTAGTTTGGTAATACAGTTTGACGTCATGTGGGATGGGGGTGAACCGACGTGAAAATGGTCGGAACGACCGGGTGTTGGGCTTGATCCTCGTAAGGCTTCATATGTACGATGCCCTGACATGTATTAAATGCCACGTAGTTCGGTAAAGGTTGTGTTGGAGAGAAGACAAGAATAAGGACCTTGGTCCAGGTGGATGGTGGGCTTGAACCTTAGGGAGGCTTCCTACGAACCATGCCTTGACATGGATCAAAGACCACGTAGTTCAAAGGGGATGTGGGTATTGGTGAACTGACGTGAAGAAGGACCTTGGTCCAATGAATGATGGTATTGAACCTCAGGGAGGCTTCCTATGTACCATGCCTTGACAAGGATCAAATTCCATGTAGTTCGGGAATGAATGTAGGTGTTGGCGAACTGACAAAAAAAAGGACCTTGGTCCGATGGGTCATGGGCTTGAACCACAGGGGGGCTTCCTACGTACCATTCCTTGACATGGATCAAATTCCACGTAGTTCAAAGGGATTCGTAAGTGAACCAATGTCCAGGTGAACCCGGGGGTCCACCAGTGGTGGGCTTGAACCTCAGGGAGGCTTCCTACGTACCATGCCTTGACATGGATCAAATTCCACATAGTTCTGGATAGTCAAAATGGCTTACCGCTAGACTGGAATGCAATTTAACATTGTGCGGGATGCTGGGGTAACCTGAAATGAATAAACGATAGGCGGTGGGAATGAACCTCGTGGAGGCCTCCTACGTACCTTGCCTTGACATAGATCAAAGTCCACGTAGTTTAAAAGGGATGTACAGTTTATGTCATGTTGGAAAACATACAGTTTAACGTCATGATGGACATGGGCATACAGTTTAACGTCATGCTAGATGACATATAGTTTAACATCATGATGGACGGCATAATGTTTAATTTCATGCTGGACGAGGGAATATAGTTTAACGTCATGCTGGACGGTATATAGTTTAATGTCATGATAGACAGGGGCTTACTGTTTAACGTCATGATGGACGTGGGTTAGTGTCATATTCGCTGCTTACTCTAATCCCACATGAGTCATGCTTGGTGTGAGAAACAAGAGGCATCAGAGACCTGATGATCACATAATGAAGGGTGCGTCTGTGGGAAGCGAAGAGGGGATTACACGTTAGGCGGCCCATGGTGCCGGGACTTACTTCTGGATGGGAGCCCAAGTAAAAGGATGATGATAGTTTTGGGATTGAGCCTTGAAGTGGCTTCCTACATATCCTCATGGTAGGGAATCAAAGTCCACATAGTTCTCCTGATGCAGTCTTGTCACCGATTGGGGGTTTCAATGGCTTACCACTGGATTGGGTCATAACAGCATACCACTGGATTGGGTTATAGCGGCATACCGCTAGATTGGGTCACAACGGCTTGCCGCTGGATAAGGATGTGAATGGATTACCTCTAAATGGGGTTTCAACGGCTTATCGCTGGATGAGGGTGTCAACAGCTTGCCGCTGAATGGGGTCGAAACGGCTTACCGCTAGATGAGGATGTCAACGACTGAATGGGGTTGCAACAGCTTACCGCTGGATTAGGTCACAAAGGCTTATCGCTGGATAGGACCACAATGGCTTACCACTGGATAAGGATGTCAACGGCTTACCGCTTCATAGGATCACAATGGCTTACCGTGGATTGGGATCACAACAGTGTATGGGGCATACGCTAGGAAGCTACCTGGGTGCCACTAAGGAGCAGCAATGGTGGATGGAGCTTACACAAAGATATTGCCCGGGTGCCTCTAAGGAGTGGAAATTATGAATGGGGCTTACGCAAGGAAGCATACCGGGTGCCGCTATAGAGAGGCAATCATATATGGGGATTATGCAAGGAAGCTGCCATGGTGCCGCTAAGGAGAGGCAATGGTGCATGGGGCTTACGCGTGGAAGCTTCCCGGGGTGCCGCTATGGAGAGACAATGGCGAATGGGGCTTAAGCTAGGAAGCTGCCCGGGTGCCGATTTAGAGTGGAAATCATGGATGGGGATTACGCAAGGAAGCTGCCCTGGTGCCGCTAATGAGCAACAGTGGTGAATGGGGCTTACGTGTGGAAGCTGCCCGGGTGCCGCTATGGAGCGGCAATGGTGAATGGGGCATACACATGGAAGTTGTCGGGGTGCCGCTATGGAGCGGAAATGGTGAACGGAGCTTATGATAGTAATCTGGTCGGGTGCCGCTATGGAGCGGCAATCGTCGATGGGGCTTACGCAAGGAAGCTGCCCTGGTGCCGCTAAGGAGTGACAATGGTGAATGTGGCTTAAGCAAGGAAGCTGCCCATAATGCCTTCCTCATGTCTGGCCATGAGGGCATCCCAACTCACTGGTGGGTTGAGGGTCATGATTCTACACCTATGCGCTAGTGTAAATGTGGGATAACACCAAGGGGTGTTGGAATTATGCCACTGTAATCATGGCGTTAGGCGTCTTATTCTTTGAGCAAAAGGCATCTATTGTTTAGTGCAAAAGGAATCCTAAGATTGGCACATATGGTGTACTGCAGTTTATAGTCGTGTAGAGAGGACTATCGTCATAACATGCTTGGAGCATGAGGCATCTCTTGTTTAGTGAAAGAGGCATCCTATGATTGGAAATAGGGAAAACTACAGTTTATAGTCATGTAGATAGGACTGTTGGCATCTTATGCTAGGAGCATAAGGCATCACTCGTATATGGAAAGAGACATCCAATGTTTGGAACATAGGGATTACTGAAGTTTAAATTCATGTAGATAGGACTATTAGGCGTCTTATTCTTGGAGAATAAGGCATCTCTTTCTTGGAGCAAGAGGCATCCTATCATTTGTTAGATAGGGAGTACTGCAGTTTATAGTCATGTAGATAAGACTGTTGGCATCTCAAGCTTGGAGCATAAGGTATCTCTTGTATAGGGAAAGAGGAATCCTATGTTTGGAATATAGGGATTACTATAGTTTAAAGTCATGTAGATATGACCATTAGGCGTCTTATACTAGGAGCATAAGTCATATCTTGTATAGGGCAAGAGGCATCCTACCATTTGTTAGATAGGGGGTACTAAAGTTTATAGTCATGTAGATAGGACTGTTGCCATAAGGCGCCACGAAATGGCTGCTGTTGGGAGATATGCAAGGGCGTCCCTTTCTAGTTCAACCTGGAATAGGAGCCAAGTGATAAGGTTTGGAAGAGTTGTCTGAGTAATGGTTCGACTCAAGGTTCTTGGGGAATTGATGATGGGAATCTCAACTCACGACATGGGAATGAAACCATAAAGAATATGTCGACTCAAGGTGTTTCATGGTGTGTGGAGGAGTATCTCAAATCATGGTATTCCATAGGTGGAAGGTGGGTGTGCATAAGGGCACAATGGAAAATCCCGAAGTCCCGGCCAGAAAAGATCACGGTGCGACCCTCCATTTTTCTTGGGGGACTGTGACGGTAGCGAAGCGACAAGGCCGGAGGGCTGGGACTGCAGCCCGACACTGACCACGAGAGGGGGTACGGGGGCGTGGCCCCCAAGGTATGTACCGGTGGACGCGAAGTTAGGATCCTTGCAAATGATTGGTCTTCACTAAGTAGCTACGCGGAGCAAAGGGGATCGGGGTGCATGTGGTATCGCGGAGCATGGGCCTCTTGCGGAGCAATGGAGGCTCGCGGAGCAAAGTCTCACGGAGCATTGTCTCATGAATCATGGACTCACGGAGGATAAACTCGCGGATTTGCATCGCTGAGAAATGGCTTGCGGAGCATGGACTCACGGATTCTGGCTCGCAGAGTAGAAATGCAAAGGAAGTTACTCGTGGAGCAGGGCCTCGCGGAGCAGCAAAGCAGAGCTCCGTGGACCGGGAGATCAGCCGCCCAAGGGGCGAAGTGGCCGTGGATGTTCAGAGATGGGGGCGAGATGGGTATTTATAGTCAAGGGGTTCTGTGAATCAAATCTCACATAGCACGAAGACGGATCTTGGAAGCTTCGCGGCGCGCTTGCGAACGTCAAATGGGTTCGCGGAGCCTCCCGCCTCCTTCGCTTCATGGCGGGTTCATGAACATCAAGTTCGTTCATGGAGCATCACGACTCCTTTGCTTCATGGCGGGACTTCACAGCACATCGTGAACGTCAAACAGGATCGCGGATCTTCCCACCTCATTGCTTCGTGGTGGCGCCCCTCGATCGCGGATGGGGCTTCGCGAATGGGCTTTGCGAACCAGTTTTCCTGCCCAACTTCAAATGTCCATAACTCCTAAATCGTAACTCTATTCGGGACCAGCGACCTACCAAATCGAAGCTTGTGAAAAGTTCTATGATCTTGGATCATGTATGGAAGCATTTGGTAAATTTTTGGGGATGCGTTTTCCAGGGTCTACAACTATATTCTAATAATATCATATCATTATTTAAATAATTAGGTATACAATATAATATAAATTTATATTATGGTATCATAATAAATCTCCTTAATCACTCATACATAATTTTATTTTATATATAAATTTTATATATATTCCCAAAAATCATATAATTGTAAGATAACCCTGTATTATTCCATTATAAAACATTAGTAACTTCTATAAAAATAATTTATCATATTCCACCATTTCATTATCATGGAGACCATTAGGATAAATAATTTTATGATTTAATATTTTATTAACATCATATTTTATTACTATTATAATTTTCCAAATTATGTTTCATTATAATATTTTTTAAAATTTCATATATTGTATTGTTATATTACATCGTAAAAAATTTGTATTGTTCAACTTTACATCATGATTAGATGCATGAAATCTAATTAAACATTTTTGGATAAAATTATTAACAAAAATATGGGACGCTACATATACCCCCAGAAATAATTAATCCCTAAATTAAATATTTCTAAAAAAATATAGATGTTTGTTATTTTTACACATTATTTATCTGACTCGAAAAATACATGTAAATACACATGGTTTCACAATATTTTATTGAAATGATTTGCAACATTGTTTTATAATAAATAATAACTATTATAAAAGATCTATACTAGCTATTTCTAAAAATTATGGATTACATTTTAGGTGTATAACCTCTCATTTTTGAACATGTGATGTATTTGGTATGTACTTCCAAAAAATTTTAAATTTAGTGTTTCATACTCATGTGATATTTTTTTGACGAACTATTTCATAAAATCAAATACCATATAAATATATTGTATTGGATGCTATATAAAGATAATAATATTCCATTAATCCTAATATCAAAACTCACATTGACGGTGATATTCAATGAAATAGATTGTACATATTATTTTTCTATATCTAACATTGTGATTATCATTATAACACATCTCATTAAATTTTGATAAATTAATACATTGAGTTTTATTTAAAATCCATAAAATCTCTAAAGAATCATATGACCATAATAACATTTTTTATTCAAAATTGTCCCATCATGGATATGATTTATAACCCTTCCAATAAAAATCCATAATCGGTTAAATTGTATGTATCTTATAAAATCTATTATTTTATCAATATGTTTCCTAGGAATTATGAAAATATATTTTTTTATTTGAAATAAATCATGAAAGATATTGAAGAGGCCCGAATGATTGACGTACATGGACATTACATTACTTTTTGGGAATACATAATACATAAAAAAACAGACACACAAGGACTGTAATAGTTTACTGTATTTGGAAACTCAGAATATAATCTTCTAATCGTGGTAAAAGATCTTCAACATCTCCCATAAAGATCATCCCCTTTTTTTCATACCTAAAACATTTGTTTAAATCCTGGGGGAAAAAAATATAAAGGGTGAGCCCAAATGCTCAGTAAGGGTAAGCATGGATAAAATAAAACAATTCATATACATCTGAACTTAAAAACATGATCATAATGTTTAAACATCAAAATCTTGATCAATGGAATAAAACATGGTAGTACATAAGGCATATATCATAAAGAAACATTAATCATGATAAAATAGCATGGGAAAAACATGTAATTGTGTAAAAACATTAAGCACATGATATGATTTCCATAGTAGCCAAGGCATTGCTTCTAAAACCATCTTAGTGGACAAAGTCCTTTACTGAATCAAGTTCACTCCTCGTTCTAGTCCTGTATTTCTGAACTGGATTAACATACAATTCCATCCATGTCTATCTAATGATATCTTTACCCAATGAATTTCAGGGAGATATAGGTCCCACCCATCTCATAATTAAATCAATCTTACTTGTGCCACAAAATAAACATACGTCATTCATAATAACCCAACAAATAAAATGGGTTTCATAAACATCGTCCCATTATAACATAATCCATATAAAAAAATGGATAAAATTTCATCATGAGAATAGTGAAACAATGAAAATCATAGAAGAATTATACTTGAAGAATAAACATATGAAATAATATAATCTTAGATGGAAAATGGTTTTGATAAAGTACTTGAAATGAATTACTGAGGAAAATATCCTTTCATCTTCAAAATAAATTTCTTTGCACAAAACATCATGAAATTTTAAATAATGATATTTTGTTGAAAATAGTCATGAAATTTTTTTGAGGAAGCTTCATAATAATAAGGCTTCATAAAACAGTAAAAATCATTTCATGCCATATAAGTTAAACAGAACATTCTCCCCATACTTTTGTCGGAAAAGTCAAAAAGTTCCTCGTAACATAAACAAAAGATAGATTCCTTACATACCATGTAGTAAAAGTAATAATGTGTAAAAAGGACATTAAACATACATAAAAACACTTTTAGAAAACATGGACATGGATGATAACAATAACCCTGGTAAATACTTACGTATAGCAATCTCGGATAAAAATGAGATTTCAAAAATTTTCCATTACCTAAGGTCCGATATTCTATGTACGTATCCAAACCTCTTGTATAATGATTTAAATAATGTCATTGACTTATTAAAGAACAGTATTTATTGTTATGATATCATATATGGTTCACTTATAACATTATATTACCCATTCTTTTGTAAATCCCATGTTAAAGCAACGTTTTGGGTAAAATCATCTTATTTATCGTACGCGTTTGGACTTGTTGTTCTTGATGTTATTATTACTTATATAATTATTTAATTACTTCAATAATGTAAATCATGATTTATATATCATATATATTCATTATATATCTAGAATATACATGTATTTATAATAGTACATAACAAATGGAGGTACGAAATGAAATGCACCGTTCCTGGAGACGATAAACCGTACGTACGCATGAACGCTACTTTCATTTATATTTATTATTTTAATGGAATATTTATATTATAATTCCAGTATAATATCATATATAATATCAGTAACTCCATCCTTTATACATTCCACATAAGACATTAACGAAAAACATCACTTTGAGGGGGCGGTAGTCCGCACTTCCTCAAATGAGATCATCGTATTTACCCACTATGAAAACCATAAATTCGTGAGGTAATTGGGAAGTAAAGAAGAATAAAATAATCATAAAAATAATAAAAATAATATATTAATTTAGTGCCATCATAATGGCCACCATGAGAGGCGGTAGGAGAAAATCGAACAATCATCCTTTCGTGAGGCGTTAGTTTGCCATCACAGAAACATTATGTTCTTAATCCATTAGATGGATGTGTGTGTAAGTGTATTTAAAATCCTTCTCATAAAAAAATTCTTGTATTTTTAGGATACTGGTGTTGTTACAAAATAATGTATTAAAAAGAGTTTAGGTGTTGGAGAAGTAGAATAAAAGAAAACAACTTAAGGGAAACTATTGCCTTTAATTTGGGTGACTTCCTTTGGTTTGAAACAAAAGGAATTCTTGAAGTGCCTTATGTCTAATTTAAGGCTTATAAGGGGAGGAGAGGGATGTAAGGAGATTATTTGGGCAGAGTTTGGTCGAGCCAAAAGGCTTTAGAGGTGTGATTAATTGCATAGAAGTTGTCTCCTTTTATAAGGGAGAGGAGTGGCTCTTCAGGAAAGTGTGAAAACATTATTTTATTATAAACATATCTTTGGTTTAAAGAGGTACAGAAAAAATTAATCTCTAACATAAGATTACTCATATTCTAAATAAAATCATCCAATATTAATTGGATAGGTTTTGGATGATATTTTAATCATTATAATCTTATTTATTTAAATCATTTATTAATGAGGTAAATAATGCATCATTATTGTGTCATAAATAATTTATTTTATATGATGTCTAAAAATTATAAAAAACTACCAACATGTAGGAAACCGTTTTATCTTTCTAATGAATATTTATAGTCTAAAATATAATTTATATAGCCCCTTATAAAAATTAATTACTAATGTATTTTTGTTAATGCCAATTTTGTCTTTAGATTAAATTAATTAATGTAATGTGTCATTTTCTTTCATAAGTGGCTCCATGGGGTCCCAAAATCAGCACAAGGATTTCCATGGTCTACCATTACTCATACAATAAGGTTTGGACAACTGTTAAGGTAATTTTGAATTATTATAATATTTTTTTAACCTTGAATTACCCTATTAACCTTTCACAGTGGTAAATAAAAGTAAACAATTACTATTCACCGAAAAATATTTTTATATAATTGAACCACATTTTACTCCTTTATATTAACCGTGTCTCTTGTATTTTCAAAATTCAACTCACAGAAGTGGTAAAATTACGTTTGATGAACAATTGCAAAAGCTCCTAGGAGGTGGGTAAAAGACGGTGACAAGTTCAATACAATTTTTATAAATCTAAAATTATTATAAAATGATTCCAATGAATTTAATTGAACTTATATAAGTATTATGTATATATTTTGACCTATAATAAATTTAAATCAAATAAATTATTATTTAAATAATAAGTCGGTTTTAACAAAAAACTCAGTGTTTTCACTGTTCATCAAAAATTGATGTTTTTCAGAAAAATACCAAAAATTCAGCCAAAGATATATTTGATATTCCGAATTCAAAAATAATGTCTATTTTTCCAAATTCAAAACATAGAAGTGGCCTTAATTAATTTTAATATTAATTCCTGTTATCAAAACAAATAGCGTGTTTTTAAGAAAAATAACTATCAAAAGATCATCACTTGTTTATGTCCAATTTCAATGTGAAATTAATTCCAATGACCAAAATTGGATTAAATGGTAAAATATATTCTAATTACACTTTAAAATGAATTAAAAAGATAATCTAGCCATATAAATTATTTCGATAAAAAAGTTGTTTTTAATTAAAATATATCGTGTTTTTACTATTCATAAAAATATGGAAGTTATCATAATAATATGAAAAATTTATCCAAAGTAAATTTTTGTATCCTGATTAGAAAGAAGAATTTTATTTTGTAAAATTGAACATATATACATGTCAAAAACATGATTTAAAGTGGGTGCGCCATCAAAAGGCGAAAAAACTATATTTTCTGAAAAATACTTATTTTACTTGAATAATTGATTTTGTTCTAATACAATGTTCTAAAAAATATGTAAGATGAATAATAATGTTATAAAATTAAAAATTTAGTTAATAATATTCATAACATCTAGTTCATTATAATATTATAACCATATATCGTTGTTTAGTGAAACTGGGTATTGCGTACTGCACATGCTATCGAGGAAGGTCGTGATTGCATGTAATGAAAGTCAAGTCAGGGTTGTGTATGATGCAAGACTCTTTCGTTGTTTCATATAACATAATCCAACCATATTTCATTTATACATTGAATATATATATGTATGTATATACACACTCAATATTGCGTAGAATAACTACTATCAAAATTGTGTGTAACATGATCCTAGAATAGTGTTGCGTATACTGGAAGCTAATATGGTGTTTCGTATAGCGCAAGGTAATCTTGGTGTAGCGTACAACACAAGAAATCAATGAAATTGAAAGAATATTTTTCATAATATCTCATGGTGTTACATTCTACCCCCCTTAAAATTAATTTCGCCCTCAAAATTCGTCGGGGTTATAAATCGTTTACTATTTATAAAAACCCACATCATAAAAAGGAATACTAAAACTTGATTTTAAAAACTAAATTATGAAACGTAACGATTACCCAAAGTAACTCATCACTTGTATTCCATATAAGAGAACATAGGTGTAAATATGGATATGAAAGAAAAATCTAACCATCATGTTCTGATGGAGAGTGGTAGAGAACATTGCTATGAAAAAGCCAACAATCACAAAGCCATAAATTTGTGATAATCTAAGGCACCATCTGATTCATTAGATATGAGGGCACTAGGACAACATTTTTTTGGTTTTCAATATCATTTCCCTAAAGTTGATGAATTAAAAGAAATACTTACATGATTTTGGTACCATCTAACTGTTGTTTGTACCTTGAAAAATGTCCACTTCATATCGTAACGAAATGAAGTTGAATTTGTAATTCATGAGGTTTTAGCAGACCATGTGATAGAATGATGGGTCATTCCATCTGTTTCAATCAAAAGGTTAGAAAAAGTTATCAAATATACATATGTTCATCTATGGTGAGGTTTATCGTATATGATTCAAAAAATGGACTTATACATCAACTATCATACTTATTAATAAAATAAAAATAATTTCTACTAACTAGGGACTTCCTGTAGGCCAGTGGTAGGTGATAAAGGCCTGTCGCACATCGGTTGTGGGTTCGATTCCCACAGCCTTGTTCGACGCGATGGGTTGTCGCCCGTCTTGCAGGTTGTCTTTATTCTAAAACTACCCTATTATAACATTACAGAATTAATTTCGAAAAAAGTTGTAGCCTTAAACAATACTATATGATGTCCGATATAACCCTTTACAATATTTAGACTTATTCAAAATACATCTTTCCAAGCTCATAGTATAAAGAAAACAATTACTGGAAAGTTCACATAACAAGAACGTGAATAACACCATTTATCATATGATTTTTCCTATTGGTCACATTCCAAACATATGAATTCCTTAATCATTTATTCTATTGCAACATTACTTACCATATAACCTTAGTTGAAAACAAGAATTCTATCAAAAGTGTTCTATTTCCACATTCCAAAATCCCAAAAATTCAATATACTCAAACCATGATACCACTTAGTCATTATATCAATCATGATCTCATGAATACTATCAAACATATTAGTTTCTTTTAGTCCCTTCATTATGTGCATATCATCTGATTTCCAATAATATTTCAGTCACTTTTCATGGTTACCGATGCCATATTATTATGGAAAACCACAATGGACGAATAAATAGATATTCCAATATTCCATAAAAGTACATCAATAACATTATTCTTTAATACCAATACATAAACACTTGAAACCATCATCTTCAATGATTGTCATGGAATATGTCCTTCCATGATTTAGAAGTAACCTCTTAGGTCAGGGAATTGAGTTGGGTAATGACCATGTTCTCCATAGATAAGACATTGAACTCCATAGCAGTCTGTCACTCTATGACACTTCTCTCCACAAAGATAACATCTTCCCCTACATTTGAGGTATTCCTCAAGGTTCTTCTTCCCTTCTTTAGAAATCTCAATCTTCCTTTCTTTATGATCCTCAACATGCGAACATGCATAAAAGTCTATCTTCCTCTTATTTGATGAATTAGGAATACAACTAAATTTCACCTTGTTAATTATATATCGCGATGACTGATTCGGAATAATCACAATATCATTCTCTATAGGCATTATCCAATTTTGTTTCTCATAGTCATCATTTTTCCATTAGATTCAATGTTAACTGAATTCCTTCTGGTTCCCTCCATTGACTAAAACCCAAAAAGAATTCTGTTAGTGGCAAAAATCATGATAGGTAAGACAATATAATAAATGGGGAGAAACAACAATATCTAACATCTTAGGTTTAATTATATGATTTTTACCGTAATTCTAAGACTATAACATATACTTATACTTAACCTTAGAGACATCCCTAGACATACCATGGAAATATCTTTTGGGATATCACTAAAGTTCTCGCATCCTAGTTTCAAAATGTTGACTAAACCTTTAATATTATACCAACTGTAGATGCCTAAAATCTTGACGTACATGGACATTACATTACTTTTGTGGAATACTTAATACATAACAAAAACAGATCCACAAGGATCGTAATAGTTTACTGTCTTTGGAAACTCGGAATATAATCTTCTAATCGTGGTGACAAATCTTTAACATCTCCCATAAATATCTTCCCCTTTTGTTTTATTACCTAAAACCATTCTTTAAATCCTGGGGAAAAGAAGACATATAAAGGGTAAGATCAAATGATCAGAAAGGGTAATCATGGATAAAATAAAACAAATCATATACATTTGAACTTAAAAACATGAACATAATGTTTAAACATCAAAATCGTGAGCAATGACATAAAACATGGCAGTACATAACGAATAGATCCTAAATAAACATTAATCATGATAAAATAGCATGGTAATAAAACATGTAATTGTGAAAAAAAATAAAGCACATGGTATGATTTATATAGTTGCCAAGGCATTGCTGCCAAGACCATCTTAGTGGACAATGTCCCTTACTGAATCGAGTTCACTCCACATTCTTGTCCTGTATTACAGAACTAGATTAACTTACCATTCCAACCATGTCTATCTCCTGTGATATAAATCTTTACCCAATGCATTGGAGGGAGATATAGGTCCCACCCATCTCATAATGAAATCATTCTTACTTGTGCCACAAAATAAACATACATCATTCATAATAACCCAACCAATAAAATGGGTTTCATAAACATCAAGCCACCATAACATAATCCATATAAAAAATGGATATCATTTAATCATAAAAAAGTGAAACCATGTAAATAATAGAGACATTATACTTGAAACATACACATATGAAATAATGTCATCTTAGATGGACAATTGTTTTGATAAAGTACTTGAAATGAATTCTTGAGAAAAATATCATTTCTTCTCCAAAATCAATTTCTTTTCACAAAACGTCATGCAATTTAAAAAAAAGAGATTTTGTTGAAAATATTCATGAAATATTTTGGAGGAATATTCATGAAAATAAGGCTTTATAAAACCGTAAAAATCCTTTCATTCAATATAGGTTAAAAAATACATTATCCCTGTACTTTTGTCGAAAAAGTCAAAAAGTACCTCATAACGTATACAAAATAATGATTCCTTACATACCATTATGTAATAGTAAGAATGGGTAAAAAGGACATTAAACATACATAAAAACACTTTTAGAAAACATGGGCATGGATGATAAAAATAACCCCAGTAAATACTTATGTATAAGCAATCTCGGATAAAAATGAGATTTGAAAAATTATCCCTTACCTTAGGTCTGATATGCTTTGTACGTATCCGAACATCCTGTATAATGATTTAAATAATGTCATTGACTTATTATAGAATCATATTCATTGTTATGATATCATATATGGTTAACTTATAACTTTATATTACCCGTTCTTTTGTAAATCCCATGTTAAAGAAACGTTTTGGGTAAAATCATCTTATTTATCGTACGTGTTTGGACTTGTCGTTATTGATGATATTATTACTTATATTATGATTTACTTACTTAAAGAATGTAAATAATGATTTATATATCATATATATTCATTATATATCTATCATATACATGTATTTATAATAGTACATAACATATGGAGGTAAGAAATGAAATGCACAGTTCATGGAGACGGTAAACCGTACGTACACATGAACACTACTCTCATTTATATTTATTATTTTAATGGAATATGTATATTATAATTCCAATATTATATCATATATAATATAATTAACTCAATATTTTAAACATTCAACATAATTCATTAGTGAATCACATCACTTTGAGGGGCTGGTAGTCCGCACTTCCTCAAATGAGATCATCGTATTTACCCACTATGGAAACCATAAAGGCTTGATATAATTTAGAAGTAAAGAAGAATAAAAATATCATAAACATAATATATATCATATATAAATACAGTTCCATCATAATGGCCCCCATGAGAGGCGGTGGGAGAAAATCAAACAATCATCGTTTCGTGAGGCGTTAGTTTACCATCACAGAAACATTATGTTATTCATCCATTAGAGGGAGGTGTGTGTAAGTGTTGTTCTAATAATTCTCATAAAAAAAATCCTAGTATTTTTAGGATACTGGTTTTGTTAAAAAAGAAAGGATTAAAAAGATTTTAGGGGTTGGTGAAGTAGAATAAAAGAAAACAACTTAAGAGAAACTATTACCTTTAATTTGGGTAACTTTTTTTTTGTTTGAACCAAAAGGTCTTCTTGAAGTGCCTTCTGCCTAATTTAAGGCTTATAGGGGGAGTATAGGGATGTATGGAGTTTATTTGGGTGGAGTTTGGATGATCCAAAAGGCTTTAGAGGTGTGAGGAATTGCATAGAAGTGGTCTCCTTTTATAAGGGAGAGAAGGGGCTCTATAAGAAAGTGTGAAAACATTATTTTATTATAAACTTATATTCGGTTTAAAGAGGTCCAAAAGACATTAATGTCAAAGATAAGATGACTCTTATTCGAAATAATATCATCCAATATGAATTGGATAGGTTTTGGATGATATTTTAATCATTATAATCTTATTTATTTAAATCATTTATTACAGAGGTAAATACTGCATCATTATTGTGTCATAAATAATTTAATTTACTTGTTGTCTAAAAATTATAAAAAATATACCAAAATGTAGAAAATAATTTTATATATCTAATGAATATTTATAGTCGAAGAGATAATTTATATAGCCCCTTATAAAAATTAATTGCTAAAGGATTTTTGTTCATGCCAATTTTGTCTTTACATTAAATTAATTAATCTAATGTGTCCTTGTCATTCATAAGTGGATACATGGGGTCCCAAAATCGACCCAAGGATTCCCATGGTCGGCCATTACTCATCCCATAAGGTTTGGACAAGTGTTAAGGTAATTTTTAATTATTATATTATTCTTTTAACCTTGATTTACCCTATTTACCTTTAACCGTGGTAAATAAAAGTAAAAAGTTACTATTACCCAAAAATTATATTTATCTAATTGAACCCCATTTTACTCCTTGATATTAACCATGTCTCTCCGATTTTCTAAATTCAACTCACAAAAGCTGTAAAATTATGTTTTATGAACAATTGCAAAAACTCCTAGGAGGTGGGTAAATGGCGATGAAAAATACAATACAATTTTTATAAATCTAAAATTATTATAAAATGATTCAAATAAATTTCATTGAACTTATATCAGTATTATGTATCTATTTTGACATAAATTAAATTTAAATAAAATAAATGATTATTTAAATAAAAAGTCGATTTTAACCAAAAACTCAGTGTTTTCACTATTTATCAAAAATTGATGTTTATCAGAAAAATTACAAAATTTCAGCCTAAGATTTATTTTATATTCTAAATTAAAAAATTATTTCTATTTTTCTAAATTCATAACTTATAATTGGAATTAATTAATTTTAAAACTAATTCCTGTTATCAAAACAAATTGCCTGTTTTTAAGAAATAATAACTATCAAAAGATCATCACTTGTTTATGTTCAATTTCAAAGTGAAATTAATTACAATGACCAAAATTGGATTAAATGGTAAAAATATATTCTAATAACACTTTAAAAACAATTAAAAAGGTAATCTATCCTAATAAATTATTGCGATGAAAAAAGGTGTTTTTAATTAAAATATAGCGTGTTTTTACTATTCATCAAAATTTGAAAGTTATCAGAATAATATGAAAAATTTATTCAAAGTATATTTTTATATCCTAATTCCAAAGAATAATTTTATTTTGTCAAATTAAACTTATAGAAATGTCAAAAAAAAAATTAAAGTGGGTGCGCCATCAAAAGGCGGCAAAACTACGTTTTTTGAAAAATACTTATTTTACTTGAAAAATTGATTTTGTTCTCATACCATGATCTAGAAAATATTTAACATGAATAATAATGTTATAAAATTAAAAATGTAGTTAATATTATTCATAACGGCTAGTTCATAATAATATTAGAACCATATATCTTTGTTTAGTAAAACTCGTTATTGCGTACTACACACGCTATCAAGGAAGGTCGTGATTGCGTGTAATGCAAGCCATGTCAGGGTTGTGTGTGGTGCAAGACTCTTTCTTTGTTTCATATAACTGAATCAAACCATATTTCATTTATACATTGAGTATATATATATGTATATAAAGACTCATTGTTGCGTAGAATAACTACTATCAAAATTGTGTGTAACATGATCCAAGAATAGTGTTGTGTATACTGTAAGCTAATACGGTGTTGCGTATAGTGAAAGGTAATATTAGTGTAGCGTACAACACAAGACATCAATGAAATTGAAAGAATATTTTACATAAAATCTCGGGGTGTTACAGATATCATTATATATTAAAATATCTGAATGAATATTTTATATTTAACATCACATTTAGAATGGAAATAGATGATAAATTTTTTTTATATACCTATAGATCATTTATGAAAAATCCAAACCATTGATGTTAATCTTATATCTTGAAAAAATATATCAGAATCCAATTTTAAATTTTTTCATAATACATCAACTAAATTTATTTTATAATACTGAATAACTATTAAATCCTATCAAAAATGAAATATCATTTCATAAACAGCTCTGCAAAATGTTTACCCTCCATGTATGGTACATTGAGAAGAGAGAAAATAATATCGAGTTCATCCTCCAGTGGGACCTAGGTTGGTGACTAGGACCATGTGTATAATAAACACACATATGGGAGGAATTAATCTCTAAGAGAACAAATGTAAAATAGAAATATAATATAGACACCAACATACTCCTTGCCAGAATACAATATAAAAATAAACTCAATTACACATATGTAATTTCACATAAAGACTACTACAACTGAAAGGGGAAAACATAATATACCAAAAAAAGTTAAAAAAATGGAAGCTACTACGAAGCCTGAACATATCATTCAACCCCAAGAAAGTCATAAATAACCTGATCTCCAGCCTTCTCTATGTTACATGAAAATAGTTTATATAATTTAGGTTGAGTGTTATAGTATACTCTGAAGGATCCTCCTCGAAGCCTCTCATGCAAAAGTAACAAAAGCATGCTAAATCGTAGTAAACAAAAAGTGGAAGTAGATCATCTATTAAAAAGTTATACTATGTTCCCAATATATCCATGGATACTCTCAATATGTATCACATAAAATATTACATAATAAAATAATGAATTTCATGGGTACCCCTCTTCCACTTCCCCACTGGTTTTCCGCTTTCCCCAACATCCCACATCCTGAGCACCTCTCTCAAAAAATCTAGCCTAAATTCACCTTTGTGTAGCACCACAACATGATACTATTGAAACACAAATACATTCCTACAAACACCTAGGTGTAACACAACACCATCAACACAACAAAAAGTACCCATGTAGTTTTCGGGAGCCACCACAACACACATAACATGTAACAGACATCGAGTATTATACCTCAAAACATTACAACCCAAATGCCGAGTAAGGATCCTCAAGACATCACAACCTATACATATTATATCTATATTAGTACATTGGAAAATATATCCAGAATATGTGTGTGTGAGAGAACCAAAATCCTTTACTTACCAGTACACATGAATATTGGGAAAACTAACCACCGTGAATTCCAATAGAAGTATCTAACAAGATAAGAAAGCATGGGAAAGGGGTAGTCAACGATCCATCCACTCATTATGATGTTAGAGGAAGCACCATTTGGGATTTGAATCCTCATGGTGTCAGACTCCCAAACTATATGGTGGGGTAACATATAGAATCATAAAAAGTATAGGATATAATATATCTCACAACCACATATGGACATAACCTAGTTTTAGACTCAACTGTGGATAACCTCTCTCTGACTCCCAAATGCCACTTCAAAGACTAGATATCCTATAATAATACTTTCATTTAATGAGATATATTATCTTACTTGTCTCTTATTACAAGTTTCAATTCATGTTAGATAATTACTTAACATTTAATTAACTGTTTTCTAATACACAGTACATTCCATTTGTAGTCCAACAATGTTTCATTCCCTCCAAGCGTAACCAAACTATGTCTACGATTTCATAGAAGTACAACCTCAACACTACATCCCTAAGAGATCCTACCTCATGGGTTCAACATCATTTATAAAATCAATTATAAATAACATTATCAATTTTTCCCTATTTCCATGTATTGAAAGAAAATATTCAAGGATACCAAACACAAGTGTCTCAAAATGGTGAGTAGATGAACAACCTATTGATTATTTTCCACCTATAGTTGGATTGTAGACCCCTCAGTATCTGAGAAGCTAATAATGTAAAGAACATTCATACACCATGCATCTTCCTGTCATTCGGAAGGAGGATAATCACGAAACTTTTCCTCCTGTAGTGGGTAAGGTAGAGTAGATAACCAAACAATATATTAATAAGGATTGAAATTTCAAAACTATAGGAAAGCCCAGCTTCATCCTATTCCATAATCTCTGTTGTAATCTCTAAAACCCACATTCATAAACCACTACATCTGTCCACTACAAGTGTGAACTACTATCACCAAAACCATTGGGCCTCCCTACCAGACATATCACAATAGTCCACTAGGCTCTGCCATCCTAGGCTCACGTCACAACACAAGAAGTAGGAAAAAACCACATTGATATTAGGATGGTGGAACAAAACGAGAAATTAAACCTTCACACACAAAAATCACTCAAAACTCTAAATCAATAGGTATATATCCTTTATAATAAAATTGTTAAATCATAACCATTTAAGGAAATTACTTTTATTAAACAGTAGGTTCTCTTGAATTAACTAATTCATTATTTGTAGGTTCAAACTATGGAAAGATTAAATAGAAAGCTATCATAGCAATAAAAATTTAATTTAATCATTAATTGAAATGACTTTAATAAAGAAAAATCAAAATGATTCAGTCTTATCAATCAATTCAATTAAATATCCCTATATTCATCAATTTGATTGATATTAAGTAACAATAACAACCAGATTCATTAACATACCACATTATCATTAGAAAATTAATATATAATTAAACCCTTCTTTATGATATTTAAAAAATTCCATTAGAAAATTCATAATAAACAAAAAGGAATATATATCACAATATATATAAAATTAAGAGTAAAAAAACATATGACAGACCCCAATTCATTATTCTGGTTCAATTATTTTTAATGTAAACTCCATTGTGATCATGCGGTTGAATCATCTAATTCTAAAGTTTCACATAAATAAAATATAGAATATAAGAACCCCCTACTATAAATGTTTCTTTTTGTTATTTACATGAGAACAGGTCAGCTCAACGTATCATTATCACCTCTCCAGTAGCAAATTCATCCACCAGAGGATTAAAACATCTACCAACATCCATGAAATCGACATTAGAAAGATGAATATCGCATTTCATCTAATTGAAATGATATAAACGAGGAAATATATAAAATAACCCATAAGAATATAGGTATAACATACCTTATTAATGGAATATTAACACTTATAGCATGCACCAAAAGAGGGGGTTCACATGGAGTAAAAAAATCCGTGGGAAACATGATCAAATGTCTAAAGTACAGATTAATATCTCATATGGATGGAAGAAATCAAGACATCCCATACTAGTGGAAAACACAGATGGAAGAACAAGGGTTAAGCCTTAATAAAATATAAATTGAGTATCCGTTAAATATATGGTTTATATTTTCTATTAATGGTGGATCTAGTCAAGATCACACATTTTAACAGATTAATGTCATTAATCCCTTAGTATAGTTTATATAGGAATAATGTGATTTTAATAATACTTAAATCCCTTCATAAAAGGCCTTGAATGCATTTTCTGTCAAAGAAAACATCAAAGGAGCAAAATTTTAGGAAGCTATAAAGACAGTTCATGAGTCTCTGCCACCATATGGAAATGTTACCATCACCACTGGAAAAGTCAAAATTTTCATTGGGATGTGCTATTGTAATCATTGGATGAGTCGCACCCACTATTATAGTGATCTAACATCACTTTTGGATGAGTCTCTACCACCGTTGGATGTGATACTATCATTATTAGATGAGATACCTCTACCATTGTATGATCTACCTCCACTATTGGAAGATCTACCACCAGTGTTGGATGATATACCACCACTATTGGATGCACTACCACCACAGTTGGACGAGATACTACATGAATTAGTTGAGTCACCACTGTTATTAGATGAGCTACTACCACTGTTTGATGAGCCTTCACTAACGTTGGATGAGCTACCATCCTGGAAGTAATATTCACAAAACTGGAAAAGTTGGGAATGTGTTGGAATAAGACACCTTGAACACCCAGAACACCCTAAACAACATATTTTAACAATGGAATGGTTTTGAAAGGTCTGAGCCATTAAATAAGATACCTCTCAAAATATTATAATCCTCTAGAATTCAAAACTGACATGGATAGTAAATGGGAAAATGTGTTTGCAGAACCATACATTAAGATACCCATCAAGGCCTTCACCACTAAAACATTTCAACCACATCATCTAAAGAACAAAAACAAATCAAAAACTAGCTCTTTAACAGTCTATATGGGTGATACGTCTCAAAAAAGAGCAAGCCACAATGATCAAGAAAATAAATCAATCTCATAAAAGAAAAAAATTATCAATCACTAAATGAGAAATGTCACATGAAAAGTTATAATCATCAAATAGCTCATGGCACTGAGCATGTATTTGTGACTCATGTTCCTAGTTACTCTCCTCCACTCATCCTAACCACCAATAGACATGAACCCAGGGGATTTTACTCCCACACAACCCCTTCTCTTTTCCGTTCTGGAGCTCTTTAGGCCGCTCCTCATAGGTTAAATAATCATTAAAATCAATCTCCCCCCAATCAATGACATGAGAGAAATCCTGAAGACAATAAAAGAGATGTGACCCATAAAAAACATCGTGTATCTGGATCATTTGTGGGGAATGTGCTACTCGATAGGCCACATCATCATCATGAGCCAACACCTCAAATGTCCCAACAAACCAGCCCGAGAGCTTACTCAAACAACTAATCCATTTGTATCCATGATTTGGTGTCACCTTTAGTAACATGTGATCCTCCATGTCAAACTCCATTTTTCTTCTCCAATGATCTACAAATGTCTCCTCATGAAAATGTGCTACCTTCAACCTCTCACAAATCAAATGAACTAGCTCTGCCAAATTATGTACCAGTTTCATCTTGAGAAATGCTCTCTCTCTCTATCCACAATACAACTTAACTGATAATAGAATGGTCATCCATAAAAGGATTAAAATTGTTCAATACTTATGGTCGATTGAGAACTCTTATTTTATGAAAACTACACCATGTTAAGGTGTCTCATCTATGAACCAAAAAAATTTAGGACACATGATTGTTACATGTCTTCATGAGTCTGGATGGTCTACTCGGTCTGACATTCCATCAATATATTAAAAGATGTTCTGTAGAATAGTTTAGAACCAAAATCATGTGGGATATGTCTCCACACTATGGTGATTAAGTAGGGGCCTCGATATGGAATGATCATCTTAGGGACTCTATTGAGTGCAACTACCACTTCTAGATACTACCTCAGCAAAACCATTATCAATATTGACTCTTTGATATCTATAAATAGGGTTTTATTCATCAAACGATCCACTAACACCCATATAATGAGATTGAATTCCTATGTTAGTGGTAAAATTGTAAAAAAGGCAATCAATATTTCCTCTCGCTTTTACAGAATAACATCGAACAACTAGAGCAGACCAACGGGAAGACGATGATTGGTATTTACCTCTTGGTAGACCGAGCATCAAAACAAAAACACCAAAACTACATGATTCAACCAAGGAAACGAAAAATAACTAATAAATGACTAGTACATCTTTTCATTCTAGGATGTACCTATATGGGTGAACTATGGAACTCTTTGAGAACAAACTCACACAATGATAATGGTATGAAAATCCTTCACTAATACAAGACCTGATGTAGATCATCCTCAAATCAACCATCAAGGGCCCCACCGCAAACTACATGGTCTTTGCGAACCTCCTCCTCAAGATTCCCCAACACAGATTCCTCTAGATACTACAAGAGACATGACCACACCATCATCTAAAAATGAAAACCTCTACCACCAAATTCTAATATATCTATATGTAACACTGAATGTTATTCCAACACCATCCATGAATAACCATATTCACACATTGCATCCCAGCATGAATTCATGCTTAGAACATCAGCTAAAACATTCCCATTTCCATGTTTATATAAAATTTCATTATCTTAATCCTATAACAACTCCATATAATTGTGCTACTGCACGTTCAAGACATGATTAGAGATAACATACTCAGACTTGTATGATCATAAATGTCCAATAAATTCATTCCAATGAGGTAGTGTATCCAAAAATTCAGAGTAAACACCATTTCTCCTACTAAAATCATGGGGGGATAGTTACATTCATGGGGTTTCCACTACTAGGACCCTGAAGAAACAACTAATCTTTACTGCCTCTGTGAAAAACCTAATGCTCGAAACAAAGAATCACAAAAAACTTCAAACTATTATCTATCTATTGGAAGAAAAATAATTTCAACACTGACCATAATCTCTTTATGATACTCCAAATATGCCTCAAACTAACCATTTCATATGACCACTAGATCCTTCCTATTCAATTCCCTCATATGAGTCGAAAACCAATAGAAATTGCCTAAAAAACTCTATTAATATCCCGTCAGACCAAGGAAACATGACACCTCTATCACTATCTCTGGGATTCCCAAGACACAACTGCTACTATCTTTGACGAATCCACATCTAATACCTGTTGGTATACTACAGGACCCATGAAATGGACTTCTCAAGCCTAAAACTGGTACTCCAACAACTTCCCAAATAGATTTTGTTGATATTGAGCTCCCAAGATAGAACATAGATTATCAGCATGCTCCTCCTCAAATGTGGAGTACTTAAGGATGAAAATGATGAAAACAACCCTGAACATAAAAAATAACTCTTATTACACCTTGTTCAGTAACCCCGTGAACATAGTTTGACTATTATTCACCCCAAATAGCATCAAAGCAGGCTTGTAATGCCCATAATGACAAAGGACTATAGTCTTCAGAATGTCCCCTTCGTTCACGTGCATATGATGATATCATGGGAGCAATTTTATTTTCATGAATTGTATTTCACCATTTAGTTGATTCAGTAAATCATCAATTATTATATGAAGTTAGTGGTTCTTCACTATCACTTTTTCCAAGAGATGATAATTGACACACAACAACAATCGTCTGTCAGCCTTCATCATGAGAAAAACTATTGATCCCCACAGTGTCACACTTGGCCAAGAAACTAAATTGTAACAAACTATCAAGCTATATACATTTCTCACACCACTCAGAAGGTGCCATCATATATGGAAACAACAATATTAGAGTCGTTCTTGGTTTTACCTTGATCATGAACCTCATCTCTTGTTGAGGTGGAAATGCTACAACCTCTTCTAGAAAGACATTAGTGTACTCTACTATGACAATGGGAAATGAAAATAAAATAACCTCATATGATCTCAGCATTAAATTATCCATCGTGTATGAAAATCATAGAACACGCCTCAAACCCATCTAAGGGTCTTGGTTTCCAACAAACATTATTGCCTCTCTATGAGCATATTGGAACACCACATTACACTTGAAGAAATTCAGAGAATATTTTAATTAATACATCCAATAAATACTGAGGATGAAATAATATGGATGTATCAATAAAGATAAGAAATCTACCCAAGAGTAGTTCTTCATCAGTGATAATATATTGTCTCTACATACATTAAAAAATATAACATGACCTCCCTGTTGTGTAGTCAACACTAATGGCATTGGAATACTCTATACCTCAGGTCCCAAATCATGTAATAATGTAGAATATATAAAAGAGTGTGTTGCTCTGAAATCATAAAAATAATATATAAACATATAAACAGGCAAAGGGTACCTCAAATGGTGTCAATCATACCTGGTGCTGGAAACGCTAAAGCATTAGGCTTTTCACGACCTCCTCCATGACATCTCTAACCCTGATGATGACCAACACCACGGTTGATCTTTTCTCTATAGGGACAGTGAGAATATCAAGGTTTTCCTCTAACTACACTATATTCTCTCAGCAGATCTAAAGCTGGTGAAAACTGGTGCAACTTCATTTTCTAGAACTGCATCAATGGAGGAACCTAATGAAGAAGAACTTGTACACTCTGACTACTTGGGAAGGCCATGAACTCTCACTACCAATGACCTCGGCCTCCGAAAGAAAAAACTCACCTAATCCATTATCGTAGGTCTGAGCACATCCTCCCTTAGATAAATGAGGTACTTGGGTCTTGGACCTAAATTAGGTTGATTGGATACTCTTATGCCCTAAAAACTGGGACCCTCATAATAGAACTCTACACCATGAGGAATCATGTTGACTCACCTCTTGAGATGATCTATTTCAGGATAACATTCTCTCAATGACCTCTTTCGTCAAAAATACCTCGAGAAAGTTAATCTGAATAAACAGGGTGACCTTGCACTGGATCTCTAAATGAAAAGACTCCTAAAATGCATTTCTTTAGCCTCCTCATCTGGAAATAGGTCTGACACATATGAAAAAGTTTCGTGAAATGATTCCTTAACATCTTCACACTATATCTCCCCTACCAAAGGGTAAATAGCTCTAGGTGACTGTCCACCTACGTAGTTGAATAAATAAACTCATCACTAAACTACTGTTGAAAGTTATCACAGTATATTGTCGACTCCTCACAATCCCTACGAAAAAAAAAGAAAAACCACTACCTTTCTTCACCACATAGCATCGTCACCTCTAATGATACCCAGTGGAACTTCTAAGCATGGATCTAACAAAAGGCTATCAGAACCTCTTCCAACCTTTCATCCATAATAGTATTTGAAACAAAGCCCTCATAATTCTATAGTCCCTAAAACTATAACTCTCAGAGTCACCTCCTTCAAGTGTCATATTTATTTACCTCTACTCTTTGGCAATCTGTTTCCATATACTAATGAACATCTTAAACACGAACATGATAATGACTTCAACATAACGAAATTACGGAAAAAGAACATGATATTAGAGGTCATAAAACACGAATATGAATTAATGAAAAATAATTAATTAATTATTTTATTTTATTCCTTTTATATAAACTTATCCATATGTCTACCCATTCAGAAACATGCACAAAGAAGAATGATGTAGGATACATTCCTAGGTCTCTACCATTAAACAAGTATCACCTAATTTAGTATCCACTTAAAACGTAGAGGTATGTGTATCAGATCATATGTATCCCTAAATACCTATTTCTCTGCCGGTCCCTAGGTCTCACAGTTATTTGTAAACATGGTGACCACATTTATCTACCAAAAAATGCAACCTCACCTGTGTCAAAATAAAAAATGAATCCTATCCTTCAACCAGACCATCGATACCACTCTATCATGACCCCTCCCCAAAAACTGTAACCTCCTAGGCTAACAATGTGATAACATATACAATTACCCCTAAGTCCTACCTCCAGTAGGCCCAGGGTAGGAGACAATCACTAAGTGTATAATAAACACATAGATGAAAGGAATTTCACAATAAGATAACACATGTAAAAGATATATATTAGACAAAAAACAAAATTAATCCAAGTCATACTACACTATAAAATAAAACTAATGTAAATATATGTAGTTTCAATAAAAACATATAGAATTGATATTGGAAAACTGAATGTTCCAAAAGAAAAATAAAATGGCAGAAAGCATGAAGCCCGAACTACTCCTACAATCTCAATCTAGTAATAACTATCCTGATATCCAACCTACTCCCCATGACATGAAAAACAGTTTATATAACAGATGGTGAGTATAACAATATACTAAGTAAGATCCTCCCTGGTTCCCCCCGTGCAAAAGTTAGTAAATCATGATAAAGAATAGTGAACACCATGTAAAACTAACTCATCACCTAAACAAGTACACTATGTACCCATCCTCACCTAGGATACTCTCACCATTTATTGCATAATAGAGTATAAAATATAATATATACTATCTATGGTACAATTCTTCCACTTCCCCGCATATTTTCTGATTTTCTCCAATGTTGTACATCCTGAGCATCTCTCCCCAAAAAGCTATCCTGAAGACACTAGGGCGTAGTTCCACCATATGATCCTTCTGCAACACAAAGGCTTTATGGTAGACATGTGGGAGTAGAAAAACACAATCCACAAATCAAAAAGTTACTATGTAGTTTTCACGATCAACCACAACCCGCATAATGTTTATCATACATCAGGAATTATACCTCAATCTTGTACAGACATATGCTGAGTTTGTCTCATCAATCTGTAATATCTTATACACATTGTACCTATATTAGCAGAATGGAATCAATATCCAGAATATATATTTTTTAAATAACCACAACCCATTACAACCCTCTACATATGTATATGTGAAAAACTGATCTCCATGCATACAATCACATGTAACTAACAATAGTATAGAATGATGCCAAAGGGGGTAGTCATCCATCCATCCTCCAAAATAGATATTATAGAGATAAAAACCTTGGGCTCAGAATCCTTAGGGAGACAATATCTCGAACTGATATGGTGGGGTAGTGTATAGAAACACAAAAAAATGTATCAGGTATAATATAGCTCACAACTACACTATTGGCATACCTTAGTCTTAGACTCAACTTGACGGATGTCTCTCGGACTCCCAACTTCCAGTGTTAAGACTAGATATAAAATAATTATAAATTAATTGAAAGAAACATATTATGTTACTTATACCTTCGTATATAATTCAAATTATATTAATTATTTATTGATCCATTAATCAACCATTATCAATTCCAAATTACTTCCTATTTTCATTCCAACCAAGATATGTTCCCTCCGGGACTAACCATAATTGATACCATAGATTATCAATAGTAAAACATCAACACTGCATCTCAGAAATCTCAAAATCCATTGGTTTAATAACATTTATTAACTCATTTATTAATAGAATTATCACTTTTCCATAATTCCATGTACTTTTGGAAAACATTATATGGTACAGAACATTAGGGGATCAACATGTTGAGTAGAAGAAATACTTGTATTTTTTTCTCTATGTATAGTTGGGGAATAGACCCATCCATCCTTCAGATTATAAACAAAGAAATCATGTGGAATACCCCTCACTTAATCAGACCTTTTGGAAGGAGGGTATATAAGTCAATATGCCTCATGCAGTGCGACAAGTAAAGCACATAAAAAATAGTTTAATAAGCATTAATCATCCATAACTATGGGCAAGAACATCTTCAGGTAGTTCCATGATCCCATGTTTCATCCCTAACACTCACAAGCATAAAGGACTTCATTTAACCACTATAAGCATAAACTATTACAATCACTACTAGGCCTCACTACCCCATATATCAAAATATTTCTATAGGAGTTGAAATCCCAGGCTCACATCCTATCTCATGAAATAAGAAACAGACCACATAATAGTAGGGATCTTGGCCCTAAATAAGGAATTCTACCTTCAAGCAACACGGTCACTTAGAATTCCATATAATAAGGTTAATGGCCTTTATAATAAAGTGGGTAACTCGAATCCTTTCATGGAATTATCATTTTTCAAACAAACGGTTTATTAATCCATATTGAATTAACCAAGTCATTATTCATATATACCAAATATGGGAAACCTAAACAAAAAGTTATTGTTTACATCACAAATTAAGTAAATATTTAATTGAGATACCTTTAATAAATATTAATAAATATACTTCAGGTTTATTGATCTATTTAATTAAACATGAACTTCTGTATCAATTTTATTAGCACTAAATTACAACCAAAATTGGATAAATTGAGATGCCTCTTTATATATAGAAAATTAATTTAAAATTAATACCAGTGTTATTTTATTTGATAAATTCCATTTAAAACAACATGGTAAATGACAGGTTATATATAATACAATATATTTATATTTAGGATGCAAAAACATATGATTGATACCTATTATTCAATCCAGTTAAAATATTTTTTTTTCAATTCCATTATGATCCAGTGGCTAATTCAGGCTAACTCTTCAGTTGCACATAACTAAAAGAGAATTCCATGGTCCCCCTACCTTAAATGGTTCGTGATGTTCTTTACACGAGAACATTTAATGTTAATGTATCATGACCAACTCTCTTAAAACAACTGCATCCACCTGAGTATTCCAAGGAAGATGGAACAAGATGTAGTATGACATTCTCGTAGCAATGAAAATTTAATGCTTGTTATTTTGTTGTTCATTTATCTGATTTAAATTCCCCACTAATTTTGAAATATGATCTTTCTTTCCATCTTTCCAAATATTTTATGATTCATTGGGCACTCCATGTGATTCCCATATTTAGGTTCAAGATAAAGGATGGGTTTACTCTCCTACTATATGTGGTGATGACTCGCTGGGTAGTTCATCTATTCCCCATGTTGAACACCTTGTTTTGGGATGCTTAGAATTTTTTAATATAAAACATGTAATTATGGGTAAGTGATATTTCTATTAATAAATAATTTAATACATGATGTTGAATTCAGGGGGTTGGAGCAGGCTGGGATGTAGTGTTTTGGTTGTTCTTCTGAGAAATTGTGGACTCGGTTCGTTTATTCCCATAAGGCATGGAACATGGTGGGATTTCTAATTTAATGTAATGTGGAATTGATAAATGTAAATTAATGGTTAAAGAATTAATTACCATAATGTGAAACTGATAATAAAGGATATGTAACATAACATTTTTCATCAAATGGTTGTATAAACATAGGATATCTAGTCTCCGTAGTGGAAGTCAGGATTTCGAGAGACATTAGTCTTATTTGAGACTAAGAATAGGTTATTCCCATAGTGTAGTTTTAAGAAATAATATATCCTTTAATTTTTGGGTGTCAATATGCTACCCAATAATATCTGTTAGGTAAACTAACACCTTTGGGATTTTAATCCATATGGGGTGTTTTCACCAACATCTCGATGGGATGATGGATGACTGATTAAACCCCTATTCCCCACTCTCTTACCATTGATAGTTACTTCTGTTATTATGAACAGAGGTTATTTTTTCACTTATAAGTGTGTATAGGGTTGTAATGGATTGTGGTTATTTCATACACATATATACTAGATATAGTTTCTTATGTGCTACTATATGTATAACATGTATAAGATGTGATGAATTTTGATTCCTTACTCGACATATGGAGTGTAATGGATTGAGGTATAATACCTAATGTGTGATACATGTTATTTGGATTATGGTGGCTCCAATAAACTACCATGTTACTTATGTTATTTTCATGGTGTGGTGTTATGCCCAGGTTATTGCGTCTAAGACTTTTTTGTTGCATGAGGTCTATGTGGTGGTGCTATGCTCAGTTGTCGTCATATTATCTTTTTAGATATAGATACTTAGGACATATGAAATTAGGGAAAAGTGAAATATTATTGTAGAATTGGTATTGTGGTACCCTTGAAATTATTTTTTAAATTTTATACTCTTATATGTGATACTAGGTGATAGTTTACATAGCGAGGTTTGGAGCTTAGTATACTAGTTTTGTTGATGAGTTAGTATCACTTTTTTTCACTGTGCTTTAACATCCATTCTTTAATTTTTTACAAGAGGCACAATGAAGGTTCTAAAAGAGTATACTATTATACTCACCCTATATTATATAATTTTTTTCTAGGTCACATGTAGCAGGTTGTCGATGAGGATACTACTATATGGGGTTGTTGGAGCTATTCTGGCTTTGTGGTCTATTCCCTTTATATATTATTTTGGTAAATTTAGATTTCCCCATTCAATTATAGTCATTTTTTCATTAAATTATAAAAGTTTAACTGGTTTTTATTTTATATTGTAGCCTGAGTTGGACTTCTTCAGTGTAAGTTTTATCTCTCACTTTTTTATGTGTTCTATTAGAGGGTAATGCCTCCCAAATGTGTGTTTATTATACACTCAGTTCTAGTCACCAACTAGGGTCCTACTGGAGGCATCACTCATGTGTAAATATATTTATTCTCACATTTTCATCCTAGGATGTTACACTTTGTTGGGAGGGGTCATGAAAGAGCTCACTAAACTAATCCATCCATGGATTATGTCATAACAGAAGTAGTGGAAAACCAAACACATATAAAATGGGATCCTCTCCCTAAACAAGGCATCCATCCTACAGAGTCACTGACAACTCACAAATCTAAATCATAAGTTGATTATCCTTTAATTTTAAGAGGGTAACTCAAACCACTTCCAGGCATATTATTTTATCAAAAACCTGGTTCATGGATTTAAAATGAATTAACCCACTCATTATTCCTACATTCCTACTATGGGAAACCAAAACAAAAATCTATCATAGCTAACAAAAATTAATTAAACACTTAATTGAAGTTCATTTAATCAACAAGAATTAATATGATTTAGGATTATTGATATATTCAATTCAATATGCAAAAATTGATCAATTTGATTAAAATCAAATTACAACTATAATTGAATTCATTAACATGGCTATTTATCATTAGAAAATTAATTTACAATTAATCTCAGATTTATGTTATTTATCAATTTCCATTAACAAAAACATGATAAACTCCATTGAATTTGTATCACATTATCATTAAAATAAATTGGAAACAACAGATGATTGATACTAATTCATTAATCTTGTAAAAGAATTTATTATGTCAATTCATTTTGGTTCTATGGATAAATATTTCTAACACTATAGTTACATGTTAATAAAATAGTGATGCCATGAATCCCCTACCTCAAGAAGTTCTGGATGTTCTTTACACTAGAATAGGTCAACACAATGTATCACTCTCACCACTCCCATGGAAACTAAATCCACCCGAGGACACCAAAATCAACTAAATTTCATGAAAGATCAATTATAAAGATGGAGATCACATGTCATCACATAGAAATAAATAAAAAGAAGAAAGAGAATAATGAACCCATAATAATAGAGGTATAACATTCCATATCAAATAGGGATTAACACATACTACTTAAACCAGGATAGGGGGTGCACATGTAGAAGAAAACTCCAAGGGAAACATGTTCCATGGTCAACAACACAAACACACATCCCCTATTGGAAGAAGACCTCGAGAAATCCCATACTAGGGGAAACATAGAAGGAAGAACAATTATCGAAATTTTTAAAATCCAAATGGAGCAGATATTTAAAATTCAATAGATATTTTTTATTAAAGGAAGATGTAGTGAAGGTCACAAGCATTGACTGGGTAATGGATCCAGTATCCTTAGTAAAATTTATGTAGGTGTTATAGGATTTTAATCTTCCTTAAATACCTTAAACATATTTCTTGAATTTATTTAAAATCATTGAAAATGTCAATGGAGAAAAATTATAGGAATCTAGAAACATTCTTCTTCAGTCGTATTCACTATTATAATGATCAAAAATAACCATGGGATGATTCGATTTTTCCTTTGTGATGATCTACCATCACCATTGTATGAGTTTTATCCATTGTTGGAATGAGCTACCATAACCATTAGAAGATCCTCCACCACCATTGGATAGGCTAACATCACCATTGGACAGGATACTATCCCCATTGTATGAGCTACAACCACCGTTGAATGAGTTCCTGCCACCGTTGGATGAGAATCCTCAATAGTTGGATGAGCTACAACCTCCATTGGATGAGATTCCACCACCATATGATTATATACTACCATAGTTGGATGAGTTACCAAAACTATTGGACAATCTACTGCCACTATTAGAAGTGCTACCCCAACCATTGGATGAGTCACTACAACCATTGGATGAGATACCACCACCGTTGGATTTGATACCACCAACACTGGATCAGCGATAGTCATGGAAATTCTGTTCACAAAATAGAACATTTGGAAAAGTGTCGGAATAAGCCACATTGACCTCCCAAAACACCCCCAAATACATGATTTTAACAATGGAATGGACTGGAGACGTGTGGACAATTACATATCACGTACTAAATTTTATTTCTGATCAAAAACAAAAAAATATTAATTATGTATTTTAGTGGACATGAGAAGAATAAAACCAATCATGATTCTTTACATTTATATTAATCTTTTGTTAATAGTTTCACCACCATTGTAGTCATTTGGTTCTCATAAATATCATATTTTTATACATTGAATTGATAAGTATACATTTTAATCCCCATTTATTATAATCCAAATTGTAGTACTCCCTCAAATATCCATATATATTTATTCTTGTTTGGTGGTTAGGTATTAATTAGCTATATGTGCCACCAAAAATAATAATCTTTTGTTCTAGAATGTATATTAGTCGTGTCCAAGTTCTATGAATTAAATTATCATATATTATTAATTGATCATTTAAAAAATTACTACCAAATTTTGTATCTATATATATCCCTTGTATACCTCCTTGATCAACCTATAATTCAATGGTTGAGAATTCATTTAGGAATTAAATGATTTTACCCCTTCCATAAATAATTTCATGTATATGGTTATAATATCTATAAAAATGTGGTACCATATAGACCTCAGAATTTATAGGGAACCAATTATACTTCCATTAAAACATAGACCACCTTATTTTCCTCTCAAAGAAGATAATCCATTATGCTATCTTATTATATTCTCAATTCTAATCATCTCAATTGGATAATGTCGAAATACTAATGTTTGAATACATATTTTAATTTCCATACATATGTATATAAATATATATACCTACCATATCCCTATAGATATACAATATTGAACCATTAATTAAAATATTAATAATTATAACACAAAATAATGTTTCCCTTATATTTTATATTAACAAACATTTTGGGCATTTTATATGCAATACACATAGAATGGATCATTAAAAACAACCACTTTTACTTAATTGACACATTATTTGATATTGTAACAACTTGTTGAATATAGTGAACGACAAGTACATGTGTTGTGATTTACCTCTTCTAATGATCACTAAATCATTCATCAAATATTTATTTCCATAGAATATATTTTCTCTTATTAATTATGATGATTATTAAATTTAAAAAACACTATAAATGTTTTAAAATTTTCTATAGTATATATCATATCTAATTACATTATTGATACTAGAAATATATATTTTTATAGACTATTCTGCAACATAAATATTAATTAATTGATTAATATATCGAAAATTACCTATGGTTAAATGGACCATGAATTAATCAATTTTATTACAAATATTCACACATTTGAAATTTTCTATAGTCTTCATCAATTCATATAGTCTCCATCAATATCATTAATTAACCTTACTGATCATTAGTAATTTTAAACACACATGAATATATCTTCAAAATAGGACACCAGACATCTATATTTCAATTATCAATTTTTTTTAAAACAATTAATGATGAGAAAATTTCGTTTTAATGTTTCAAATTCAACAATATTAATTAATAGTGTCTATATATCTTATATATGATTTACATGGTTATAATTTTACTGTATACAGTTATTTAACAATAACTTGATTAAATTAACCCCACTGGGAAGTATTTAACAGATTAATTGAATTAAAGTTTACATAAATATGATTTATAGTGTACTTTTGATTGATAATGATGATGATAACATCATTAAAATGTTTAAAAATAAAATTTTAACCATATATCATCTATGAATTATCCATTTTTCATCCCCTTTTGTAACAAAAATTGCAATAAAATTTATTTCAAAATAATATTACTGTTAATTACCGAATTTAAAAAATTCAATAGGGTAAAATTTATAAGGACTCATAAAATAAGAATAACACTAGATATTAGTTCAACTAATAAATCATCCCCTTTATTTGATGGAAGACACGTCCACTATCATATATATTCATCAATAAAAACCAATTTAATCGGAATATCCTCAATGTAAATCAATTACAAAACTATTAGATCCAATTACATTTCATTATTTTTTCTCAAGGATAAGATTAATGAATATATAAAAGATTTAATTTCCTAATAATTATTATAATAATATGTGGTCATGTAAATATTCATGATACAAAAATCTAATTTTCAATCATGACCATTATTAAGTTCCGTACAAATTGATATCTAATTTGAGAAAAATATCACATCAAAATTCACCCGATGGAAAATGACATCATTTTAGGAAGAATCATTCCAAATTTTCAATCAAGAATAATTTATATAGCTGGGAAGCCATCATCAAACCACTTGATGTATTCACTGATGACATAATATATTATGTATTAATATTTAAATAAATGTCTATAAGTATTTTTTATTACATGATGAAACATATTTTTGTCTAATAAAATAACATGTTCTTAATTATTTTAGAATCTCATACTATTGTGGTAAACACTAGGAGGTAGGAGAATAAATTTTTACACATATTCATTTCAAACCATAAATTTCCTCCATGTTCATCAATAATATTTGAATGACATGTTGGTGTAGTAAATCTTATATTAACTTGATAATTTCTAATGGGGTTCACCTCCGATATATATAATTTCATTGTCATTATATGGTTTATGTATCCCACATATACATCAGCTTTTTTTTATACCTTGATGAATCTATATAATATGGAATATCCTTAATCCTTTTATAATCACGAGAAGAAATTAGTCTAAAACATTAATCAACATATTATATTAGGATATAATAGAGGAATTAATAATGAATTTAAACTTGTGTTAGAAAAAATAATCCAATGTACTAACTGATCCTATTCCTCCTTATCTAATACTTGATTAATTTTACACGTGGGTCTTTCCTTATCACATTTCTCTTTAGAATTATTTTAATAAAAAAATATCATTCATGATTTCTATTTAAAAATATTTATAACGGGGAACCCTTCATTTTTTAATATTAAATTATCTAAAATTATTATCCTTTAAAAAGTATGAAACATGTTCAAAAAAGATATCTCTAGAAGACCATGTCCATAATACCACAATTATTAAGAAAATTGTACTAGTATTTATTATTTTATGTTTTCTAAAAAACCCATATTCTTTCTGATATTTGTGCCTGAACACATGAAAGTATTATTAATAAGTAATGAAAATAAATTTTTTAAGAGAGGGTTTCCATTCATATTCTTTATTATTTATATTCAATGAATCTTATTCATGATTATAAAAGTTGTCATGGTAATTAAATCACTATACAATACCAAAATAATCATTTTGAGTAAATATCTCTAAACCTATCATTTTACTAATACAAACAAAATTATTTGTTAAATTAAATATCATTATTAATATCATAGTGAGAGAAAATATCTTATGCACACATACTAGTACCCTTAATATGATTTCACATATATTATATATCACTTTTCAATTATTAATTCTCCAAATTTTAGATTGATCCTCAAGATATATATTCAATTTTCAATGAATTATATTGTATAAGAGATAAAAATATTTCATTCCACTTTAAAAGTAATATTTATCACATATATTATATTTTTTATCATAATTTTTTTATATAACATTGTAAATTATATAAATATTCATAATCTATTTAATTAATATACAACATATGGAATTTTCATATTTTGAACTCTTCCTTAGAATTCCAAATCATCTTCACCCTTATTTTAATAATATTAACTCATATTTGAATTGTTATTTTGGAATAAAAAAAAATATAATATCAATATAAATATTTTTAATATCATTAAAATTTATTATGAAAAAATAAAAAATAATCCTCAAATGGAATCTGAAATATCCCCTTTTAGATTTATTTTCAATAACATATTTTTTAGAATCTTTTATCATCCGAGAACTGGTTTTCACCCATGAAATATTCCCCAACACTCTATCCATAAAAATATACCAACAAATGAAACCACATTTCTCCAATTTTTTAATGTCTCATATGTTTTGTTTATTAATTTTTAATATTATATGGAATTAATTTGAGACCAAACATTTCGACGGCGTGCGATTCTAAGGACCGGAGTGCCCGAAATAAATGATTGAAATAAATTAAAATTTTAAAAAGTGTGTGTGAGATGTTTTCATGTACAAGTGGGTATCATTTAAACAGGTTTCCAGATCAGAAATCTAAGTGCACCATTACCTTCAGAGTAGTGAATTTACAATAGGTGTGGCTTAACATTGGTCAGTGTGGGTCAGCTGCAAGGGTTAGTTTTGGGTGATTTTTAATGAAAATAAAATAAATTAATAATTTATTTTAAAATGATTCCTTTTTGCACAATGACCTATTTTTCTCCTCTTTAAATACCTGCATATGGCATGTTTGTAGGGTTTTCCGCATAACCCTTCGAAATTGAGGATTGTCCATTAGAGAATTGGTGGAGATCCCATTGCTGGACGACGGTGACACGAGATATCTATGCATCTCAGAATCAACAAACCTCACCAAAGAACAAAACACGACGATCGTTATTCCACCGAATTGAGGTAGGGGTTGTTAATTTTTTTCATCATTTCCTTGTTCTTGTATTAAACAACAAACACAGATTAACCCATGAATAGGTTGATTCACTGATCATGCATTCTTGCGGGAGGGTTATTAATTTTCATTTCTTTAGGGGTTTGATCCTTGAAATTGATATGATAGTAGTTTGTTTATGATTTCATTCACCCTTTTTAATACTTTTAATGGGAGAAGATCAACACCATTAAAAATGATGGTGGAAGTTTGTCCCTCAATATGGTTTATTGGATTTCTCCCTCTCTTTATGCCACGTTATTTGCGGTCTTCATGGGATGATGAAATATTGATCATTGTGCATCCATTTCACAATGTAACGATTATAAATTGGAGTCCTGACATCGCGTCAGCTCAATGGACATGTGATGGTAATCACGCATGACAAATTGTCTTGGATCAGGACAGACTGTACCTCGAGTATTCATCATTTGGGAGGATAGATATGTATTTTTGGTGCCGATCGGAGGCTCGAGAAGATCATAGACGACTATGATACATTGGGGAAACCTTAATATTCATGTTTCATTGCAAATGGATGGCCGAATAAAATATCAGTGCCCCACCCCAGAGGCACGACATTAGAGGTTAGTGATTTTTGAAATTTCTGAAGAACATGACGTGTATCCCAAAGAACACAACGTGTAGGTCCGGCAAAGTGGCGGATAGGGTTCAATGGTGCCTGAATGGATGACACAATGTGTTATCCAAAGAACAAGACATGGGGGTCCTTTCACGAGACTCGGTGTGTATCCAGGGGATACACAGACATGGGGTAAGGTACACTGCCGTGTACTCCACCACAAGGCCAGACCAGGCCGACTGCATGGGTTACCCCATGTACATGTTACACAGGTTGTCATGCATAGGTTGAAGGCATCTATGGAAACATGGCCAACATACATGGAGTCCTCACCAAAAAGAGGAACACGGTGTTTCACTCTCTTATATGATGTGTATAACCTCTTATACCAGACCTGCCTTAAGACATGGGCCATTGTAAACAAGAAGCTCCCAGGGTAAGATGACATGGCATATGACACTTCATTACGCCATTTACTTCTTAGTACATGGATTTATCATTTTTTCCACCATATCATTGACATGTTTTTTTGGGTTAGTGCCCCTTTTTCCCATTCCCCTGATGGTCAGGTATCGTTTCATTCTACAAGAGTATGATCCATTTAGCAGGACTTTCCAAGATAGAGTCAGGCATCCCATCGAGAGGCTCAGATTGAGATCCTCAATCCATTATTGACCCTAGGTAGTGTCAGGAATCAATGTTACTATTCCCATAGGATGATGATCCTCTAGATAGTAGGTGTATTTGGATGAGTCGTGATATCTTCCAAGGCCCTGGAAGTGAAAATAATTTGTGTATCGTGATCCTTCCCCACTCTGTAGTTTTTCACTCTGAATGAGTGTATCTATCTCTCGTGGATTATCCCGATTAACATTACTTCTCGGATGGATGAAATCAGAGCCGGCGGACTCATGGAGTGTGTTCTCCCAGATGAGTTATTTGTGTAATATTCAAATTTAATCCCTATCGGTGGTTTGCTGTTGTGTTAGTTGCCTCTAGACTAAAGTTCTAGGTTTTGAGTATTTCTGGATTATGGTAACCTATTATATGTTTAGTTGAAATATACTATGTAGATGTGACTGTACCAATCATTTGTGTATTGCGTTTTTGTTTTTGGGGTCCTCAACTGAGTATTGTTATACTCACCCCTACACAAGTTTTCTTGTACATGTAGTGTCTTGTGGAGACGCGCAACCTTTTGACAGAGTTCAGGGCAGACCAGGATATGGCTAAGATTTATAAGTTCCCTATAGGCTGAGGTGTTTCTATATATATGATCAGTAGTCCGAGTACCTCTTTGTATTTAATGGATGAAATTTTTAGTTTTCAGACTCTTGATTTTGGTGGGATTATATTTTGGTCCAGTTTAATTTTAGTACATTACTTTCTGTCGTACTCTGTTGGTTGGGATAAGTTGTATGCATACATTTTTTTCTTACTATTCTTTAACATTTCAGCATTGTGGTCGTGAAGATGTGTGGGTATATACATATACATAGCCAATTCCACCCATGTTAATAACATGCCTACTTGATCCTAGTCACCAGGCCCTGGCCTATTGGAAGTTGGTTTGGGGAGTCATTGAGCGAGGTCCACTGGGATGGGTCTTGATAGAGTGGAATCAGAGGTGGTCAGTTCTACATTACAACCAAGAGTCCTTAAAATTTGTTTTGGGCAATAGTGAATGTTTTTCATGCTTTTCCTTTAGGGTAGAGATTCTAGTGTTGGTGCAGGCGGCTGTCGTATCATTACACCAGGACTCTGATAACCTTATTTTTGACTCAGTATATGAAAACACTAGTTACAAGGAATTAAATGAATGGTAACTGCATCATATACGAGTGGACAATGCTTTCCATGTGCATTCTGTCAGCTATCTAGATATAATCATTGACTATAGTATATCATTTTTCCTTACATGATGCCTATATGACACATACCCTCAAATATTCAGCAGCGCGATCATGAGGATGTCCCCCTCAGTGATGAGGCATAGATACAAGGAGCAGTTCCACATGTGTTGCATCTAGGTGGGGAACCTGTTACACCACCACCAGTATGCATCCCGTGGTACCTATAGTATAGACAAATGAGGGGCATAGGCTGAGCGCGCTCCATGAGATCCAGAGACCGAGATACCTCGGCTTTTTAGGAAAGCCCGACCCTCAGAAATATGAGGACTACATTGAGGTGGTGACCAGAGTTTTCTATCTCATGGGGAAAGCGAAAGACCAGATGGTGATCCTAGGAGTGAGCCTTCTTCAGGATTCGAAGGGACAATGGTGGATTTTGACCACACAGACTCACAATGAGGACAGTCTTTCATGGATGGAGTTTGAACGAACCATTAGGGAGGATTTATCACCAGTTACGCTGAGATAATTTCATATCCAAGAGCTTATTCAGCTAAAGTAGGTCAGTTTGATGGTGGATGACTATTTATCGAGGTTCCCCAACCTCGCCAAAAACTCTATGGATATGGCTAGGGATCAGTACTTCAAAGCTCAATCATTCGAGTGAGGACTACAATGGGACATATGAGATATTTTTGTGCCTATTTACATTACATCTTATGCTGGAGTGCTCGAGCGGGACTTGGTGATCGAGAGTTTCTTGGTGGATAAGAGACAGCTGACAGTAGTCAGCAGCAGGTAGACGGGTGTGGAGACCTTAGCAGAAGGGAGACGACGTCATACACAGGGATCAAGATGTGGGAGAAGTCATAGGAGGACCCATGATAAGGGTTCGGAAGTCTAGGGCTCCCAGGATGGATCCAGACAGCCTATAGAGAGGGGATTCTACTCGTGTGATGGTAGGGACATCTCTCTAGAGATTTCCTAACCCGTCGAGCTGCTGATAGGGAGGAAGTGGATGGACTACTGGGGAATAGATAGAGAGTGAAGCATACAAACCCTCCAGGAGGCATAGGTGGCAGAGGAGCAGGTATAGCTGCAGGTAGTGCCATAATCTTTGATCTACTTCCACCACCACCCCTCGAAGGTCCGGAGTTGGCTTAGGGAGCTGTGGTAATGGGGCAGGATAGATGCAAGTTGTTGAGGCATATGATCCATGGACTCTAGGGAAAATCCTAGGTATGATATGTTTCTTATATATCTTATTTTCTGTACATAAAGACATCTGTTCCATTCATTCCTTCCTTTGCACGTGTCTTATGCGAAATATTGAGATTATGGTAGAGTCGTTGACTCGATCCATACGCTTTGAGACAGCTACTTGAAGAGACTTTATGATCACACACCTTTGCAGATAGTGTGATCTTACCCTTGGAGGTGAGAGTTTCAGTTGGAACCTCTTGGTGGTAGCGTCGAGGCCTTACGACGTCATTATCGGTATGGATTTGTTATCTTCGATCCATGCCGAGATTGACTACTTTAGGCAATGGGTGTGGTGCGTCCACAGTGATGGGGTGCGGTATTCTTTTTTTTTGAGAAATGGTGACCCAGGTAGCAAATAATGGGCTCATTCATTGGATGGGGCATCTGATCAATCATTAGTTGGATAACCTTACCCTCAGAGCATTAGATGTTGTGAGCATCCAGTTCCCAACTGTCGTGGCGGAGTGTTAGTAAGTCTCTCATGAAGATGTTCGAGGACTACCTCCTCAATGGGAAATAGACATCTTCATTGACTTAAACCTCGAGAATGCACTGGTTTCCTCAACATCATATTGGATGGCTCCCACAGAGCATTGATATTTGAGGGCGCAGTAAGATGATTTTTCGATTAAGGGTTTTGTAAGACCCAATGTTTCACCATGGGAGGCCCTAATCTTTTTTTCCAAGAAAGAAGACGGGAGTTTGAGGTTGTGCGTGGATTACCGGAGCCTGAAATAGATGATGGTGAAGAAAAAATATCCACTACTATGAATCGAAGACCTCTTTGCCCATCTAAGAGGGGCATTGTGGTTCGCGACGGTTGACCATCAGTATGGTAACCACCAGTTATGAATATATGGCAAGGATATACTGAAGACTGCTTTTAGATTCTACAATGTTCACTATGAGTACTTGGTGATGGCTTTTGGTGTGACGAATTCCTCTGTAGAGTTCATGGGACTTATTAATCGGATCATCCAGCCATACGTGGACTGATTCATAGTGGTATAAATCTACAACACCCTTGGTTACTCAGCGTCATAGGAGGAGCACGCGAGACACATGTGGAAGGCTCTATACGTACTCTTCGAGCACCAACATTATGAGAATCTCTGGATGTTCTAGTTATGGATTCAGGAGGTCCATATAATGGGACATGTCATTTTAGAAGATGGAGTAGTTTTGGACCCATCCATGATGGATGCAATGATAGCTTGGGAGCCTTCTCATAGCGTGATAGAGGTGTAGAGAATCCTTGGGTTGGCAAGATATTACCGGAGATTCATTCTGAATTTCTCCCGAATATCTACACCGATGACATCCTTAACCAGGAAGGGGAATCCATTCAGGTGGACAGATAAGTGCTAGTAGGGTTTTGAGAAGATGAGGTCGAGTTTGACGCGCACCCCGATCTAGAGATTATCGGAGGAGGGTGTCGATTATGTACTTTTCTGCGACGCATTAGGGACCGGGCATGGATGTGTTATGATGTAGAGATATGAAGTGATTTTTTATTGTTTGCGCTAGCATATGCCACTTGAGAAAAACTGTGCCACCAATGATCTCGAGTTTATAGCGGTATTCTTCGCATTGAAGATGTGGAGACACTTCTTTATGGGCGAGAAATTCATTGTTTACTCAGTCCATAAGAGCCTCATGTACATCTTCTTGCATAAATATCTAAATCTAAGGTAGAGGCATTGACAAGAGATCCTCCAGGACAATGATTTTGATATCATCAATACTCCTAGGAAGTGGAACAAGGTGGCATATTCTCTTATTAGAAGGTCGAGCTCGCAACTGTTATGTGAGGCAACATAGAAATTAGCTACATTCCACTTATCCTTCATGGATAGAGACGATGCAGCTTCCAACAGTTTGTGGTTGTCACCTCTCAACTCTTACATCATGTAAGGGATGCACAACATGGGGATGTCTACTATGAATCTTTACGTGTTCAGTTATCCATAGGACATTCTCCGGGTGGATATTTACAAGGTTGGTTGAAAGTACATTTCATCAGAGGACGCAATGTTGTACCCATGGAGTTGTAGGGAGAGGTTCTAATGGAGTTTCATACATCCCCTTGGTGGTACATCATTGAGTGGCGAAGATTTAGCAGGATCCCTGACGATAGTTCTGGTGGTCAGGCATTAAGAAGGAAGTAGCACAGTTCATATCTCGATGCCTTACGTGCCAACATGTGAAGGCTCAGCACCATGTACCAACATGATTATCTCACCCCTAGAAGTTATAGAGTGGAAGTGTTGTGGAATATCTATGGAATTTGTGATGGGCTTACCGAAGATGTCCAATGGGAATGATTCCATCTGGGTGATTGTTGATCGACTCACCAAGTTGTCCCACTTCCTAGCTATCAGAGAGTAGAGTTCAATAAAGAGCTTTGGACTCCTCTACATGCATGAGATAGTTCATATACATGGAATCCCTTCGACAATAGTCGTGGATCGAGATGACCGCTTCACATCTTGGCTGTGGAAGGGATTTTAGAAGTCTTTGGGACTTAGTTACACTTGAGCACGTCATTCCATCCCCAGACCGATGGTCAGACAGAGAGGACCATTCAGGTTTTGGAGGATATGTTAGGGGCTAGCATCATGGACTTTGGTTTTATTTCGGAGGACCACCTAACACTAGTGGATTTTTCATAAATTAACAGCTACCACTCCCCCATTGGTATTCCACCATTAGAGGTCTTATATTGGAGATCTTTTCGGTAACCTCTTTATTGGAAAAACATTGGAGAGTCAGCACTCACGTGTCTAGAGTTGCAGTGAGAAACCACAAAGATGGTGCAGATCATCCATGAGTGGATGAAGAATACACAAAGATGGTATAAGTCTTATGCCGGTAGATGAAGAATGCCTCTAGAGTTCTAGGATGGAGACCACTACTTCCATCGTGTCTCACCTCAACGAGGGTTGCAGAGATTTGGTCGGGGCTGCAAGCTATCTTCAAGATTCATCAAACCATTAGAGGTATAGTGCAGAGTTGACGAGGTGGTGTATCACCTAACACAACCACCCCAGTTGCATGGGGTACATGATGTCTTCTACATGTTGCAGCTGAGGAGGTACGTTCATTTCCTGTTGCACATCATCGGCTGGGGTGAGCTGGACATAGAGGATGGAACTATCTTTTCTAAGTAGACAGTGTAGATCGAGGATCATAAAAAGATGATCCTCTATGGTAAATCGATTTTCTTATTGTGAATCTGGTGGCAGTATGAGAATCTACAGGAGAGCACTTTGGAGTGGGTGACTCCGATCTGTTCCTAGAAACCACATATTTTTTAGTATCTCTTGTTTTGGAATTATTGGGGAACATTCCCCAAGGTGGGGAGAATATAATGTCTTATATATTCTGTGTTCTAATTCTGAATATTATACGGAATAATTTCGAGGCCAGTCCATTTGACGGTGTGCGATTCCGATGCCTGGAGTTCCCGGAATAAATGTTCGAAATAAATTAAAATTTTAAACATCAATCATTAGATGTTTTCTTGTAAAAGTGAAATATATTTTAAATGGGTGCCCATATCAAAACTCTGAGGGCACTATTGCATTAAAATATGTGACTTTACCATAGTAGGGTCCTATCATCGATCGGTGCATGTGAACTTCAAATGTTAGTTTTGGGACGTTTTTAATGGAAATAAAATAAATTAATAACTTATTTTAAAATGTGCCCTTTTTGCGTAGAGACCTAATTTAAACTTCATTAAATACCAGATTATGAATGTTCTGAGGGTTAGTCATGTAACTTATGAAATTTTGGATTGGTCACTAGAGCTTTAGAGGAGAACCTGTTGGTAGGCGACGATGACACGAGTGATTGACGCATCTTAGAATTGAAAAACCACACAAAAGAACGCCACATGGTGACCATTAATCGCCCAAATCGAGGTAGGAGTTATTATTTCAATTCTTCTTTTCCCTGTTCTTGTATTAAAAAATGAACGCAAATCATCCCATGAACAGGATGATTTGTGGATCATGAGTTCTTGCGTAAGGGATATTAATTTCTGTTTCTTTCGGGGTTTGATTTCGAAAATTGACATTATAGTTTTTTTATCATTTGATTCTCCCTCCTTAATCCTTTTAATAGGACCATATAAATTCCTTGTGGAATGATGGTGAAGGTTCATTCTTCAATTTGGTTAATTGGATTTCTCCCTCTTTTTACCCCACGTTTTCGCGGTCTTCATGTGGCGACGAACAACAGATTCTTGCACACCCATTTTGAAATGCAACGATTCAAAATTAGAGACCCAACCTTGCGACTACTCAACGGTGGTGTGATGGTAATGGTTTATGATGAATCAGCTCATATCAGGAGATATAGTTCTTCGAGCGTTCTTCGCGTGGGTAGATCAATATGCATTTTTGGCGCTGATCGAAGGTTCGAAAACAATGGAGACAACTTCGGAACGTTGGGTGACTGTAAAATTCACGTTTAATTGAAAACAGATATCCGGATCGAGGATCAGAGCTCCCACCAAGGTGTGATGGTGGAGGATTGAGATTCTAGAAATTTCTTGAAGAACACGGTGTGTATCCTGAAGAGCACGACGTCTAGGTCCAGCTATGTGGTGGCTAGGGTTCCACAACGCATGATGTGATGAGACAATTTTTTATCCAAAGAAAACGCCATGTGGGTCCTTATACAGGACTTGACATGTTTCTAGGGTATACATAGACACGGGGTATGGTACATGAACATGTACTCCACCGCACGACCAGACTAGGCTAGCTGCATGGGTTACCCCATGTAATGGTTACACGGGTTATAACACACATCTTGATGCCATGTACATGCATATGTCTAGCATAAACGGAGTCCTCTATAAAAATAGAAACATTATGTTTCACTCTCTTGCACATCGTTTATACCTTCTTCTACACGACCAGCCATACGACACGACCGTTGTACATGGAAAGTACTTGGGGTTAGAAGACATGGCATGTGACACTTCTACATGTCGTGTACTTCTAAGTACGTGTCATGATCTTCTTGTCCACCATATCATGGACTTGTTTCATTTGGGGTAGTGTCCTATTTTCTCCTTCCCCTAATGGTCATGTATCTTGTCCTTCTACAAGAGTACGATCCCTTTAGATGGACATACCAAGATAGAGACAGGTATCCCTCTTGGAGGCGTGGAGTGAGATCCTCTATCCATTCTTGACCCTAGGTAGAGTCCATTATCAACATGTCTATTCCCTCAAGACGCAGATCTGATATATAGTAAGTGAAACCGGATGAATCTTTATATTCTCCAAGGCCCATGTAGTGATCCTCATCGGTGTATTATGATCATTCCTCACTCAAGTGTATGTTCTCCCGGAATGAGTGTATCTATCTCTTGTGGTTTTCTTGACATACAGTACTTCTCAAACAGATGACATAGAGGCTATCAGAATCATGGAGTTTCTTCTCCCAGATGACTGGTTTGTTGAATCTTCTAACATAATCCCTATCAGGGGTTTTCCATTGTGTGACTTGCCTATAGACTACATGTCTTTGTTTTGAGTATGTATGGATTGTGTTCACCTATTATATGTTCAGTAGAAATATATTGTGTAGAGATGACAGTACCTTTTCTTTGGGTATTGCATTGTTGTTTAAGGAATCATCTACTGAGTATTGTTATAATCACCCCTACACAGGCTTTTCCCACACGTGTCATGTCTTGTGCTGATGAGAATCCTTTTGACAGAGTCTAGGGCGAACCATGATATGCCCAATCTTTCTATATTCCATACATGATGAGGTGTTCCTATGGCTACGAGTAGCAGTCGCAGTACCTGTTTGTGTTTACTGGTTGTACTTTGTAGTTTTCAGACCCTTATTTTTGGTGGGCTAGTATTCTAGACTAGTTTACTTTCTACACTTTACTTTCTGTCATACTCTGTTTTTTGGGATTAGTTGTTTGCATGAATTTTGTTCCTCAGTTTTTTTTTTACTTTTTAGCATTGTGGGATTGGATATGTGTGTTTCTGTAGGTACTTAGGCTATGCCTACCATGTTTTGTAACATTCCCACTTGGTGTTAGTCACCAATCGCTGGCCTATTGGAGACGGGCTTGGGGACTCGCATCGTAGGCCCCACTGGGATGAGTCGTGACACCTTTTGATAATGAATTTAATGTTAGTTTAATAAAGGTGTGGTATCAACATTAAATATTTAATGTGAAATATCAAATAAATTTAATTATACATAAGATAGATAAGTTTAGAGAACAATATTGATTAATTTAGATATAAAATATATCTATAAGCAGTTAAAAAATATATATATTATCATATTTTTCAATAAATAATTTATACTAATTTTTCTAACCACCATCCAAAAACCTGTAAAAAAGAATTTTAAAAATATTCTTTAGTATGAATGATCCATAACTAAAAATTACATATCACCCACAGTAGTAAAGAAAATAATATTTAATGTTGTTAATATACGAAAATAAACATTTCTCAGAGTAGTTATAGATTGATCTAAACACCATATTCTATCTCAACATCTCAAATTACTAAATTATAATTTATATTAAAAAATTATTAGTAATTAACTTTCTATATAGAATATATTTTATCTTTTTGATACCTGCATCAATTTTATCCATAGGAAAATAATATTTAGTATGAGTTTTTTCTATCTAGAATAATGATGTATATTTTTTGAAAATTATATTTAACATCAGTTTTTTACTATCACTAACTAATGAAAAAAACACTAACATTAATATCCTCATGATTAATCCTCATCCCAACCATCCATTTTTCAATGTGGAATATAGAATTATATATATCCATTTTTTAAATAATTGTTATAGTTGACTACTTCATTGAATTACATGGAATAAATACCACATAAAACAAGAATGATAATTCATATTTTGAATTTTTTATAATCAATGTTAACTACCCAAATAGTATCACATGGTTCCAAAATATATATTTGTCACCACTATTAATTATTGATCTATAATAGCCATCTTCAGTAACTCATGGAAATAGTATTCTAACTAAATTATAATGTGATGAGTTGTTTTGGTGATGTAAAAACCTAAGAAAATTTTTTTCATCTTAAGAAATAACATCATACAATTTTTGTTCATTTTAGTAGGAAAATAATAACATAAATTTTAATCACTTCTGGAATATATAAATTCACCTACAAACATAATCATAATAATCCTTATTGTGTATGTATTATTTATATAAATATTTCATTCCACAAATCATTTTTGACATTAATATTTTGATGTATCCATCTATCATGATATAAAATATTACTAAGTCAGTATTATACCCATACAGATCTTTATTCAATATACATACCTTTCTTCCTTACTCTTAAATCATTAAATCATATGGTGTCTCTACATAGAATTATTTTTTTATCGACAAAATTGAATCTAAATACATCATATCCATCATAATAACATTAAATATTCCTTGATTTAAGATTTTATGGAAAATTATGAGGCTAGATTTCGTTAAATATGAAAATATATTTAATAAAAATTAGTGATTATAATTTTTTAGTTCCTCTTTTACCCAATTATATAATTTTTCCTTTTTTATTTTTTCCTTTTTTATCTTATTTCCAAAAAATTGTTTGTGTAAAAGATATTATTTTTTATTTTATTAGGAACAAGTCTCATGTTTTATAGTTCCTATTTTTATCTATATCATCATTCATGGAATTAATCCATTGTTTATTTTAATTATAATTAATAGTTTTTTGTTAAATAATTTAAATAAGAATTTTGTAACCATATTCCATGATTACATTTTCTTTTTTTACTTCATTATATTGATTCCTAAAGATGTTCTCACCATTATCATGTCCTAAAAATATTGAATTTTTAATTTTAATTCAATCATATATATCCACATTAATAATATAAGCTAAATATTAGTCATATTTTTTAATTTAAATATTTCATAAAAAAACGTGAGAGGTTCAATGACGAAAAAATCATTGTCATCAACAGTAATTGTTGAATTTTTTAGGAAATAATCATTTTCATAAACATTTAAAATATCAAAATTAATTTTCATTTTGAAATTGTTAGTGTAACACCAATAAAAACATCCATACTATGTATAAATAAAAAAATGCATTTTTATATTTTGACGAAAAAGTACAACAAATATTCATTTCTTGTTCTTAAATAATTTAGTAAAAAAAACTTATCCATTTATAATTAAACTTATTCTTTAACCACATTTCCTTTTATATTCATATCAAAATTTTACCACAATAATTTCCTATTTTGAAGAATTACATGATTTAGCATATCATTTTTTCAAAAATATGTTGATGTATAAATATATATTTTTATGGTTTTAGCCATATAGATTAAACATCTATATTTCTATTTCACGCACTCCATTTTTATTGATTATATGGTTCACTAAATGCTTTAAATATTCTATGTTATCAATATATTTTGAAATTTTTTATTAGAATAATATTTTCCACTCACTATTCATATGTATATGGATAAAGCTTCTATGGAATGATTGCACAGACATATAGGTGAACCGAATATATTAGTATTTTTGTATGGATATATATACCCATTTGAATTTTACTCACTCTCATCCATTTTTCATATTTTTATGGTCATGGCGGGGTCATCATTATATATAGGATTACTACCCAAAACATCTTATCTAATAAATTAATCATGTTATTTTGGATAAATAGATCGAGACTTATATGAAGAATATTATTATCATATTATATACATAACTAGAACAAAATTTTTTATCCTTGAACATAAAAAATACATTTGGATCTCATCCGTCCATTAACAACATCTCCATCACTATGTGTAATTACAAAAAACACAATATTTATAGAATTACCAAAACATACTATTCATATTTTTGTGAAACACTTAAAAAATAATTATTTATATCATAATAAAATAAAATATTATTAGTTTTTATTTGATTAAACATAGTTTTAACCACTACAAATGATTTATATTCAGTTGAATATCATTTATAAATGAAAAAAATACACATATAATATAATTTAAAATTTATGTTATTTTTTAAATAACTAATCATATGTGAAGAGAAAAAACAATTAATAATCCATAAATTCTAATATTTTCATTCCATAATGAAATATCAAAAACAATTCACTATTTTTTAAATCCAATACCTCTATAAAAATATATATATATATATATATATTAAAATGAGTTTCTGAGTGTAATAAAATCATTTGAGATTTTTTATTATTGATCAGATGTTAAATAAATATAAAGAAAATAACAAAACAGTTTTTAACATCCAAAATCATCTCAATGCGTCAGATTAAATATGTAATTATCATCCAATGTTGTAATCAAGGACATGATTTAAATTTACATATATTTTTATGTAAATTAATATTGTAAATGTATCGAATTACATCAGTTAAAACAAAACACATCATAAATGTACTCTAAAATCTTATTATTTCATAAATATTATGTAATTTTACTTTCTATCAAGCTTCATATTCATAATTAAAATAGTTTGATTTCACCAAACTGATTTATGGGTATATTGTATATATTTGTTTTGTTGAAATATTACATGAATTAATCTCCTTATAGATATCATAATAATTATTATTTTATTTTGAAACCATACCTTATCACGATTGTTATATTAACAAATTTTTTCTAAAAACATGATTTTTTTATAGTGTATTACTTTAATGACTAATTTACTTATGTCCAACATAAATTGTGTGAAACATGATCATTTTTTATAGACCACTCACATTATCCAAGGGATTGTATGTTAATATCATGTATCAATTTTTCTATTTTTTTTATTAGCATCATGAAAATTAATATTTAGATCTTTATCATTTTAATCAACAATGAAATTTATAGAAATTCTGGTGATCAGTAGTAATACTCCTCCAATAGTAATGCTATGTAAATATTCAATTTTTTTAATAGGAATCTTTTATCAATATAAATGTAATAATTTTTATAAGAATTGGTTTTTGATATATGAATTTTAATCTCAATAATTCCAATATCCCTCATACGCATCTTAATATCAATTCTCATGGAGTATTGCATGGTTATATAATGTTATTCATTTAAAGTGTGATTATTTATTTTTGACACCACCTCTAATAATTCAATAATTTTTTCTAAATAATCAATATATGATATTTGGATAAATTAATTTATGTGTTTCAACCCTAATCACATATCACATCACTATGTGGAATCATCAATTTAAAATAAAGAAAATTACACATAATTATATATGATTCCATTTTGGTTATAATTTTTGATTGAGATTAATTTATGTTGAATGGAAATTATCTCTATTATAATTTCTTAATATTTATAATATCCACATTTTCATTTCAAAATTTCAAAGGACATCGAAATGAGAAGTGTCCATATTTTAATATTTAATTAATTAAAAGGATGTGTTCATTGATATTGAATTTTAAACTTCTTAAATTTTATTTTCATCATGGGGTGGTTTTATAAATGAAAATGTTATTTTTTTCTTCCCAATAATCACTATAATTAACATGATTCACCAAATTCAGAAATTCATAACATGTAATTTCATTTTATTTCGTGATCATAATTTATGTGAAGAATAATTTTTTCATATTTAGTTAGTTTTAAAAAATTTAAATTAATTTTAATTTCTTCATGATATATATCATCATGTAATGAAATCATTGTTTCATTTATTTAGAATAACTATCCTAAAAATCTTAATAACTTTGGAATCATAATAACCTCTCTAGAAATACTAATAGTGCTGGATAAAATAATAAACCATATAATTAAATCATCAATTGATTAATCTAATGAAATTATATTGTCAAAAAAAATTCATAAACTATGTTTTAACATAGAATGAATTAAATTATTATCTCTTACATACTGTTTAGAACGAATTTATATATTTATTAAAGATATTTATATCTATTTAATTTTCCCAATTTATTTTAAATTATTATTCCAAATAACTAATTACATGCATTTACTTTTCTCCAGAAATTATTTTTATAAATTATTGTCCAGCATCAAACAAATAATAATAAATTGAGAAATAATGATGAAAAAACTTTTTCAAATCAAAATTAGATAGAAATTATTGTCTAACATTCCATACATATGATTATAATAATAATTACTATTAAAAAATATAATATAAATTAAATTATATGAGTTAAATTTATCCCATATTAATAACATGGGAGATAATTGAGTCTTAACATTTCTATGATTCTAATTAATAGGATCACTGGGTGATATGAATTATAACAGCATAGGCGATGGAATTAAATCTGTTTTTAAATTATTTATTTTACAACCATTAATGATCATTAAATAATTCAACAATAATATCTCAAGAACAAATTACACATGTTTATAACATATGAAAAAGAATACATAATAATGTGGATCACCTCCAATATTGATTAAAATTCATCCATTGTATGGTTATTTTCATAATCCTCACAGAAAATCCTTATATTATTTTCAGGAATAAAATTTGGGTAATGAAATATAGAATAAAAATCAATACTTTAAAGAAAATCATGTCCAAAAAAGTAAAAACAGGTTATTTGATGAAATAACTGATTATTTCATGAAGAATTATCATGGGGATATGAAATATAAATCAATATGCATTTAGTTCATGATATCCTACCACATATCCACCAAAAATAATTCTAATGTGGTTTTCTCTTCTCTCAATTTTATTTATTACCATTGAATATATATTTCTCTATAAAAATTTCAACTTTTAAATATTAAATATAAACTAATCCTAAAAATAATCACTTAACATCCCCATGTTTCATTGGATTCATAAATCTTACTTTTAGCTGACACATAATATATTATAATACATCATAACTATCTCCCCATGATATTCAAAAACCATTGTATTCTACATTCAACTATGTTATCCACAAAAACTAAATTACACTCTATATGGTTGTGTAAACATATGATATTTTCCTAATATATTTCATGAAAATGAATTTTCCATTTCCTTCAAATATAAACTTTTAATGAATTGTATCATGATATAAGTAATTATTATCATATTTAAATCATATTACAATTGTTAAATAATAATTTATATTAAATATCTTGAAACCACACAATTTTAAAACAAAAAAAAAATTATAAAGAAATTAAATATCATATTTTATTCTGTATAATAAAAAATTAACTTATTCATAATGAATAACTTATTTCACATAATTTTATAGAGGTGGAGGAAGATCCCGTTTATGAAAAGTATGAAAAAGTAAACAACAGATGGAGTTATCCATGGGTAAAATGACCACATCAAATAGATATCTATCATTAATTATAATGCCTATCATATCATCCACTTATTTTATTTCATTTGAATCTGATTATCCTCATTGACAATTATGCCCACATGTTCATGCATAATTCAATATCCCTTCAAAACACACTTATTATATGATGATTTTAACATAATAGTTTTAATAACTGGATTAATCATATTATAGAGGCAACACTATATCTAGTTGTTTATATTAATAATCTCACGTTGTTTGAGTCTTCATATCTCCTTCCTCTAGTAGATGATGGATCAAAGCCTCCCATTGTTGACATTTTCCTTCATGGTGTTCTTCAATAACTCCATATATATTTCATTATTTAATCATCACCTCATTAATGTGACCCAATACAAATCTACATAAATAAATGGATGTACCTTAACCATTTGGTGATGCTGACCCAATTATTATATTGTCATCATATCTTATATCCTTCCAATAAAAAACTTATAGTAGCCCTCTTCATCGACAAAACCGGATGAATGTTTCTTCATATATTATTATTCCAGATAATTAGAATTGTGTGATTTCTTAGCCAAGGTTTCCAAAAAAATATTGCTTCACATAACACTACCAATATTCATATATCTCTCCCAATATATCACTTGCAGATTCCTAAACATTTTCACCATTATAGAAACAATTTTTCCCTTTATGATCTCATGAGTAACTTAAAAACTCATTCACAACATCATTAGTTTCTAGTTCATGAATGTATTTCACATATATGGATTGGAAATCCATTTTAGACTCCACATGTCTATAACTTATAATATATTGGTGATTCAAAACTACATTTACCACTTTATATGTTCAGGAAATTTTTCTTGTCATAGGTGTAATGTTTTTTCATTGAAAGAAGTAATCATGGACAATAAAGCAATATATATATATATGTTGTTACTCCAGACCCCTTATTGTCTAACTAAAAAGTGGAAATTTATAATTTTAGGGATAATAATCATATAAAAATCGAAATATCCGTATAAAAAAATGTATACCCAATATATTTATTTAACTTGAATATTGTTTATATGATCTGGTGCATTAGAATGATCTACTAAAATTAGTCCCCGAGAATTTTTATTAGCAGGTAGGATGACAACAACATAATCCTTATTTTAAAAAATAATGGTAGGAATGGTATCGTCCTCCACAGTCAGTGGGTTTTAATTTCATGTAGTGGTTATTTTAATTCTATATCTGCCTGCCGATTGACCTTGAAATTATCAAAAAAATCATTATGAAATTTTCCTTAGATACTTTCAATATATTTGAATCCATTGAAGAAGGAAATTTTTCACAGTAAAATAAAAGATTAATTTTTTTATCAATGGTACATAGGACCAAATTTTAAATTCTAGATGAGTATTGGTCCACATTGACCAAGAATCTTGCATAGAAACTAAAGAAGAAATCCTCCATAGTGTGATATAACTTTATTAGTGTACCAATTCCTGAAACTGTATCATCAAGTCTGAAAGGAATCATGTAGAATAAATTTATTATATAAATTATAACATACACATGTGTCCTTCTGTAATAGTTATTAAATGGATTATTGCGCAGGGGCCAATTCTAGTAACAGAGCATCCCATGTTTATGTTGAGTTGAGCCTATCCCACATTCCATCCACTTTAGATATTATATGTAGAAAAAAATATGGAAATAAAAAACAATAAAAAATAATTCTCTACCAGTATTGGAATCCCAATATGGAAAAAATCATACGAACCATATATTTCTTTTTCCATGTTTTTTATCCTATGGGTAAGACCAATATAGATATTATCCTATACTAACTAATTCTGAACATGTAGAAGATAACATCTTTATTAGAGAAACTTAGATACGAGTTAATTCGTTAAGGAATTATTTATAAAATGAATTCATTTCCATGAGAGAGAAAATGAATAGTGTAATTCAATCTTGATCCACTAGAGAAGTTGTTAGCTAAATTTATTTCATCCTCCTTCGAGTCTTTCGAATGGAGACTAGAAAAATACATATCCCAAAATTCATACGCAATATCCATATGAGATTTAAACAATCCCTTAGAATGTTAGGATCCTTCCATTAGAACATGATCCAGATGTGTGATGATAAATCCCATATCCTCCATTATGATCAATGATGAGTTACTCCTACAGAGCCATCCACATAAACATATAAGTTAATATATATTATGTATCATAATACTAACATACATATGATTAGTAAGTCCAATGATTCTTTTTTGACATCATACATATTCCTAATAAATTATTTTATCTCATTAAAAAATTATTTAACTAAATGAATTATATTTTGTAATAGATCATCCCAATATTACACCAATATAAAGATCAAAATCAATTCTCAAATTGAAAAAAATTATTTTACAAATCAAAATTGTTTGAAACTAGTGACTGTGAATCAATGGATATTTATCAGAAATTATATCAATATTCACTAAAACAAAATGATAGTGTAACAATTCTGTATCACCTATCACAGACCATCCATAAAATAAAAATTGAGAAGAATAAAATAAATAAATAAAACTAATTAAAATATTGAGAGAAACAAAAAAAAATAAATTATTAAAATTTGATAATATAACTAAAATATATTAAATTGTGAAACAAATCTACCTTAAAATGATATGGATAATAACATTCATAACCAAAAGTAAAATGAACCTAATCTAAGGATAAATCCTAATCATAAGAGAATATAATTTCTCACTACCTCCAAACTCACCTATTTTAAACTAAAATAAGAAAAAACATATCTAGTTGTATAAAAACTGATATTGTATAAACAAGAGTTACGAAACCAAATGAACCCCTATTAACTAATCCTATATGATTTTTTCAAAATATATTTCATGAAATCATGTTTAAAAAAAACATAAAATATGATTTTCAGTCATAACTATATGAAAACCAATACAAGTCCAGAATCATCTTATATAATTTCAATTTTTCCTACTACAAATGAAAAAATAACTTATAATGTGTTTCTTATACCCATAATTTTTGATAAAACATGCATTTTGAAAACACTATGAAAAAACAAAATTATAGCATTTCATTTAAAGTGTTTTCATAAAATATCATTGATAAAATTTCAATAGGAAATAACATAGAATATTCGGTCAAATATAATATAAATTTGACTCCATATATTAAGAGATAATAAATTAAAATATAAAACACTAAAGTGGTGAAAAATATTAAACAATAATTGGTTAATTTCATGTATTTAGAACAAATACTGTATAAAAATAAATAATATAATTATAAGTATATCATAGACTCTACCATTGGATCTACGGTGATAGATATATAATCTATATGAGTAAAATTGTAGACTATCATCTATATAATAATATATCTATATGATGTAATTAAATGTCTTATTTTCCACTACAATAATTTATTTTTAACTCCCAACTATGAACTTTCTCATGTTAGAGGGGGAATTATTATTGAATTTAACAATTTGTTTGGTATAAATACAATTCCTCATCTCAAAACCTAGTCCCCACTAAAAAAATTTAAATTTAAATATGTTAACATGAAATCAAATTACATTAAATAATGAAAATGATAAACCCATCCCTCATCTAAATCAATCATGAATAAATATATTAAATACACAAAATCAATTAGCCCAGAATTAGTACGTGCATTTTAATATTTCCATAATATAAATTACATTACATACCAAAGGATGGAATAGTATAGTCTTATTTATAAACTAGATATATACATGAATCTAACATTATAATATAAATAAAAAAATATAAAAAATAATAATTTTCAATGGGTCCTCCTTTTTAGATTTATCATATAAGTACTTATCAATAATAAATTACATCATAAAACCCATGGGAAAGGAATCATTAGAAAGGGGTGTGTTCAGATTATCAATACAGGTATTCATATAGTTGAATCCATCATTAGAATAAAATTCATAATAATTATAGAAATGTAAAATTCTAAAAACCCATTAATTTTATTAAATAACAAGAAAATTAATAATATTATGGAATAAATAATGGAGGTAAAATAATTTCATATATATAATAACATGATCTCAAATCATATCCCTAGATATCATAACTAATAAAATAATAACATGATCATTTATAAATAATTACATAATGAGGTAATTAATAATGTGGTAAATCATAAACATACCATCAATGCCTCGTTTTGAGGAATCTTTCATAAATGTGTCAGTCCTTATCCAAAAACAACATTAACTTTTCTCATGAATCCTGATGATTCCTTTAATGGATTCATTGATCCAAAACCATAATATACTATGTCAACATTATATCTTATTTTAATGAGTTTAAACTTAATCAATTTAAACATTCAAATTAAAATACTATATTATGAAATGTTAAACATTTAGCAATTTAACAAAAAATGGAAAGCATTCTAATGTAATATGGAGAATGGTATAAAAATAATACATAAAAAGTCTAAATGTTCATAAACCGTCTATATAAATAATTTTTATTTTATCATTAAAACATATCATATATAGGTAATATAGAAAATAAGAGTTGTGGTCATCAGTGAATTAAGAGACCAAATTTTATTATTAAATACATCCATGATAATATATAATATTCATGTTGAAAATAAAATTAAAAAGTTAAATAGTTATCAACATTTAGGTAAAAGTATTTATTATAAAATAAATAAAAAATATTATAACTTAATAGTTAGATAATTTGGTGTTCATATTGGTTGTAATTCTCATCCATGTCATACTAATTAATAAAATTATTCCTTTCAAATTTTCTATAAAATGTAAAAGAGTATATCATATGGAAACCATCTAAAGTAATATTTTAAATAAAATTAATAATGAAAATAATTGATAAATTTTTCTTAAATAAATTATTATATAATGCCAATTAAATTTTGTTACATATTTTTAGAAAAATAAAAACATTGAAGTGAAATATTCCACACTAAGTAAAAAAACATTGTATGTTTTCCTTAAAAACATTATTTATGTATCAAGATTAATTAGATAGATGAAATTTAATGGAAAAATTTTAATTTAGAATTATTATCATAGGAGTGGAAGATATGTTTTATTTATGATATATTATAATGTAATATCACCAGTTGATACAAAATATCACAATCCTAGATAATAATGATATTAGGAATAAACCCATACAAAATATATGTTAACTTTTATATGAGTTAAAACCAAACATATTACAAATATTGATTTATAATAATTATAATACATTACCATACTCATATATATCATAACATATATGATTTACTTATATTTTTTTTCACCCATTCATTAATGAATATATGTTAAATTCATTTTATGGGTAATAAATGATTCATTTTTCATATATGATTTGGTCTTGTAGATTTTGTTATTAGATGTATTTGATTGTTAAATGGCCATAATATTATAAAATGTGATTTAAATTTAATTCATTTTAATTTTATACAAATGTTTATTCATTCATAAATTTTAGATATAAAGAAATAAATTATAACTTTCATCGAGATGTCAGGCCATACATATGTATGAATTTTGTTTCCATTTTTTAAATGATGAAAATCAAATAAGTATATTATATTTAAACATTAAAAATTTTAATATTATATCATATATGTCACATAGATTAATTATATCAAAAATTAATATTGTTCATGTTTGTGACGTCCCAAACTGGTTGCCACACACGGATTCCCTCGATTTTGTTCACTATGTGACCTCATGTGTGACACCCCATAAGCCCGAGGCTACCAACAAGCAGCGTGGGTCTATTATCAGTCATGGGGATATTATAACCTATTTTCAGAGTAAAATCCCAATGGAAAATAAACGAACAATAAACAAATATATAAAAATAACTATGAAGATTACAATATCACATAATGAACAATACTGAATTTATAATGTCAAACTAAATAATAAATGTGTAATCATAATGTATGTTCTAAGCATCAAGATGAACATAAAAATAAATTCCACTAAAAAAATACAAATTGTCCATGAACCGTATATGGTTATGTCATCTATTATGTATCATGACTCCACAACCCACCACTATACCTTTTCCCTAATCTTATCCTATAACCATGAAATATATTCGGGTACCAATTAGGATTCTCATGTAAGGAGTGAGTAAAACTCAATAGGCTACCACAAAGGGTGATACAGAAATTTGTAGTCAAATAATTGTGTATTTATTTGTATAAAGAGTAAAGAAAAATACTTTATTAAATATTTATCGCCTTCTCATCATAATTGTGTATTTATTTGTATAAATAATTTATTGTGATCGAGATAATTATTTGTAGTCAAATAATTGTCTATTTATTTGTATAAATAATTTATTCTTGAATGACCATGATTCTATTATTAATAATAACCTAATAATGAACATGTTTCCATATTTTATTTCTCAACTAAATTATCTTATTACCACTCATAAAACGACAATAAGATTACAATGATACCATTGATCAACTCATAATTAATTCAATAATTAATAATCCTGATATACAATATTAAATCTATTTAAATTAGTTTAACCCCGAAATTACATTAGTTAATTCACCAATTATCTAATCACCTAAATAAAATTAGTTAATTCAACATATTTTAATGAAATAAATTTTATTTCTATTTAAACAACTAGTTAAACATGAAAATTAAATTAGTGAATTCAATAATTTAATAATCACGTCAAAAAGATAAACTAATTAAAAAATTATTTAATCACATCAATAATATTAGATAATTTGATAATTAAAAAATCAGATCAAATACTTTATTTAATTCCCCAATTAATTAATCACATAATTTATATTAGAAAATTAATCTATTATATAACCACAAAAAATTTCATGAATAATTTTAAAATTATTCTATATCATCAAAAACAATAATTAATTAATCAATTAAATAATTAATATCCAAAAACTAAAAATCCCATAATTATTTCCACAATTAATTATATCGATCACAATATCAATACATAGAAATTAATTGCGTAGTAAATAATATCAAATATCAATTCTCAATATCTCAAGATTAATTACACAATTATTTATCTTAATATATTATTGGAAAAAATCCCAAATTTCACATATCCTCAATTAATTAATTCACCAAAAAAATTAATTCAGTCAAGAACACAATTACTAAATATATAATATAAATTATATAGTTATATACATATAATTAAAATTCAATCTTTAGGATTTTAATTATAGACAAATTATCTTGAGTTTGAGGAAGAACGCTTTCTAAAAGAAATTTACATAACTTGAGAATCACTAGGACATAGAATTTGATCTAAATTTAAAACCATAAATCAATATTGAAAAAATACATATCCTTAAAATCAATATCTTTATCAACAATCATATATCTCTATTAGATAAAAAAAGAAGAACGACTAATTATATAATTGGATATTTAAGCAAGAGGAATAAGACACCTAGTGGGATGAGGTCCTCCTTACAAAGAGGTGTATATATCTTTAATTAAGGATTTGAATCACAATGAATAGAGATCATGAATGCTTGGAATTTTTCATGAATGGTTTGATGTAAATATATATTGTTTGATGTTGAATGGGGTTCAATTTGGTTGAGTTTTGGTGGTCTGGGTAATTTGAATACAAATTTTCGGGTGACTTAAATACTCTTGAATTGTTTTATGGGAAGGGGCGTGTGGTTTTACCTATCTGTGCACCTAAACTATGAAACTCTATCATATGGTTTAACTGTATAAAAAATGTGAAACAACCATGAAAATCCACACTACTCAAGGTTTCATGGTTTGCTCACCTGGGGCACACAATTTTGCTGAAATGTGCGCCAACCATGAACTAACCTTCTCCCTCAAATTTTCTCAATTTTTACCCAAACTCTATACAAGATAAAACCCAATAAAATATTCTCAAACGTAGAAAAAAACCCAACTTGGTTTACCTTTAAAAAATGGTAGAGTTTTATATCCTCCTAGCATTATAATTTCTCGTCCTCAAACTAAACCCACAAGAATCGTTACTATTCTATGTCTAAAATATTGGTCCATTTATCCTACATATCTTCTTATCTCTCCATTTTTTCCTCCAAAACATTTCCATGTTTCCATAATAACTAAACTAACACCAAAATAATTCCCATCAAAACATTCACACTATTATCCAATACACATATCTAATACTCCCCAAACAATTCATTTTTATCAAAATTATCATCACCCACATCGATCACATGAGATGGGTCGAGGTAATACATTAGATGTTTCGACACATAGAAAACATCATGCATAGCAATGTATCTCATTTTAAGATCCAATTGGTATTCCACTAGCCCGATTCATTCACAAACTTAAATGGTCCAATGATAATGGGATCCAACTTTCCTTGTCTCCAAATCCTATGGTGACCCACCCTCGGTGACACCAGATGGAATACATGGTCAACACCGGTAAACACTAGTGTTTGTCGATGTCTGTAATCATATGAATTTTTTCTACTCTGATATTTTTCAACATATTTTTGAATCATTTTAACATCCATTAACGTCCCCTACATGATACTCACTCTTAAAAACTCAAACTCACCTGCCTGCAACTAACTTAGATGTAAATTTTTTAACACACCAAGACTTAATAGAATGTACTTCTTCAAAACAATTCAATAACTTGCACTACATGTAACACCGACTTCAAGCGCACCATGACTTACCAAAAAAGTCATTCAAAAGAGTTTATGAATAGTATTAACTAAATTTTTAACCTTATATAATCCTTAAAATTTTAGTATCCAAATTATGAGGTTCTTAGACATAATGTAAGAACAAATTCCTTTTTTTTCAGATAAAAGAAGTATTTTTCAAAAATGCACTTTTACCAACTTTAATAGTGAACCCTTTTTAAATCCAATATTTTAAACATTTATATATTAAATTTGACTAAATAAATTTATTCTGTAGAATTGGGACATAAAAAATTTACAATGTAACGCCCCAATCATCCATGGTACGCTTCTCTTTGAATAATACAGTAGCGTGTGTTGTACGCAACTTCGAGTTCTAACACATACTACAACCAATCAAACTAGCCGTAATGAATAGTAATACATACTTTTTAAAATTTTATAAATTTTATCTCTAAAAATGGACTTCATTTTTTGATTTGGAATATCGAAATTATCCTAGGGTGAAATCTTGGTACTTTTTAGATAAATTTTATATTTTGATAAATAGTGAAAATTAATAAATTATAATTTAAAAAAAAATTAATCAAAAAATTTGGTAGTGATAAATTATGAATTAGAGTGATTTTAAAGTATATTTATAATATATTTTTACCATTTAATACAATGTTGGTCATTGGAAAAAAATTCACAATTAAACCGGACATAAATAAGTGTAAATCTTTTGATACTTATTATATCTTAAAAATACGCTTTTTGTTGTAACAACGAAAATTAATTTTAAATTAATTTCTGCCACTTCTATGTTTTGAATTTGGAAAAATGGATTCCATATTTGGAATCAGGATTTTCAAATTGTGTAAATAGGTAACTTTTATTTTTACACATTTTGAAAAATTACTTCGGTAAATATTTTATTTACCATGGTGAAAGGGTAAATCCTGTTAACAAGGGTTAAAAAATAATATTATAATAATACCAAATTACCCTAAAAACGTGTCATAACCTTATTAGTTGATACATTTCGGACCATGGGGATCTTTCGGTCGATTTTGGGACCCCATGGAGCCACCTGTAAGTGATAGGGACACTTTATTTTAATTAGGTTAAAATGAATACAAAAATGACACAAGCATATATCTTTTAGAAAAATAATTTTTACATAGGGATATATATGTTGGATCTTCGACTATAAATATTAATTAGAAATATAAAAAGACTTCAAACATAATGGTATTTTATTTATAACTTTTAGACATTAAATAATTTAATTTATGTATGACACAATGATGATGTAGTAATTACCATAATAGTGAAAAAATAAAATGATTGATATTGTAGATACCCAAATAAATATAATTTGAGACTTTTTATGAATTAAAAAAATTTTCTAGGTTAATATGCCATGTTAGTAATTATTTAATTAACATTTTTAGAAGTAATAATTCTATTATGATTTTTTAAAAAATAAATTATTGAATAGTGTCAAAATTGTAAAAAAACAGTTTTTAAAACAAATATTTAAATATTAATTGATATTAAATTCCTAAAAATCTAAGGTTCACCAAGACACTTATATCATGAAAGGTGTATCATTAATGGACGACATGGGGGTCTCTTGGATGTATATAGTAAGTTTATTAACCATATAATATTAAAATACAAAGAGACATTGTAAAAGTGAAAATAATTAACTAAGAGTTAATACTTGATGATAAGGTTAATATATTAACCCAAACCTGTATAAATTCTACTGGTTGGGTGTTTTTCGACCCATCCCCACCTTAACCTTTAAATAATCTACTTGTAAGCCATTATAAACAGAATATGAATTTGTTATAATATAATATTTCTAGCTTTTCCAATGGTGCCCCTCACCCCTCTTATAAAAGGGCACTCCCCCTTCTCATTAATTTACACCATAAAAGCCTTTTGGATCGGCCAAACTCTGACCAAATACTCTCTCAAATTCCCTCAATTCATTATATATGCCTTCCATTAGTCATAAATCCATCCTGAGAGTCCTTTTGATCAAATCAAAAGGAAGAACCCGAAAAAGAGGGAATGTGTTCACCACCCTCTTTCAAGTTCCTTTCATCTTCAAATTCATCTATATTTGTTATTTATATTCTAAAATAATAACTCCAGTATATCCTATATACTGTGATGTTATTATAAATATGGAACAACCATATTCAGTATTCTATACATCATTTGAATGACATGTCAACGTACGTCCGTACGTACGGCTTACCGTCTCCACGTCGTGGTGTAATTGTAATTCAATACATTATTAATTGGATGGGTATAATAATGATGTGTATTTGATGTAAATAATAAATATTACATTATAAGGATTCTGTATATATTATATGCCATCCAATTATATATTATTTTAATATCAAAAGAATGATATTTTTGCTCGTGCGTACGTACGGATTACGGTCTCCATGACGCGATGAGATTCATTTCCAAGTTCACCATTCATAGTCAATTAAAAATATATATATATTACTAATAAGTATGTAATATATGACATAATAATTCTACTGGAGATATATATTTATTTATATATATAATGATTTATGTACTTACATATATCTTATTCACTTACTTCCGTTCAATACTATATTAATACAAAAACAATGTTTATGCGTACATACGGACTACCGTCTCCATAAACTGTGTTTTCCATTTCATATATATATATATTATACATATTTATATTATAAATATATATTATATATTTATCATTTTTTATATTCTGGAATTATTTAAATCATGATATAAGTGATACAACCAAGAGTAACAAGTTAAAACATGAACGATAAAGAAAGTGATTACTACCCAAAATGTTAACTTAACATGGAAATTATTATTAAATGAGTAATATAATGTCATAAATGAATCATGTATGATATAATAAATAATAATATTGTTCTGGTATAATTTAATAACATACTACAATCTTCATACAGGAGGTTAAACGTACCCTCGACTAAAGGAAAGTGCAAGGTTAGGGGTTTTCATCTCACACCTTATTCCCATGAGATTCATGCCATATTTCCACGATTACCTTTTGTGTGGTGTATGTAATTCACATAATTGTATTCTTTGTGTAATACACTTTGATTTATGTGTATTTACATATTCATTTTATGATACCTCTTTCATGGGTTGTATGTTTCGTAAGTTACCAAATTGGTAAGGGTTAATTCCTCAATCCCATCATTATCTGAGATTGTTTATGTGTAAGTATTTACTGGGATATTTTTATCATCCATGTCCATTTATCATATAAATGATTTCAAAATTAATATTTTAAGAATTTCTGAAAGGTAATCTTTATCAAAATCAGAATTTTAAATGTTTTAATGATTCTTGTTTCTAAATCATTTTAATTAATGTCCATGTTTACAAAATCATTTTAAGGATTGATTTATATAGACATGAATTTTTTGAAATGATATTTCTTTTCAAAAGTTTAAATGTTGTATAGGAAACTTTGATTCACAAATCTCATTTAAATTACTTCCTTTATAAATGTGTGACTTTTCAATGATTATGAGAAAAGAGATATTTCTCTCAAATAGTTTTTATTTCATCTATGTCAACATCCTTTGATGGATTTTAAGATTATTTGAAGTTGATTTATTATGATACAAAACTTTTGTTTTGTATTGAAGGTTTTGTGATATGTTTTACTGTGGATGTGTTATTTTTATACCATTTATGGTTTATGGAGAAAGTATTGACATTTCATATGCTAGTTTTAATACGAATGTTTTTGTTATGTTTAAACCATTTCATATGGGAATGCATTGGACTTAGTAATTGACGGGTGGAGCCCGCTATAGCTCTTCGACGCATCGGTAGGTCTCATGAGACAATCTAATGTCTTGGTACAAGGCCTTGAAAAAATCTTATTTGTAGTCTTGGCACGAGGCCTTGGCTATATGGTTATGATAGTCTGGCATTATGCATTCCATAAGTATGAAAGTGGTTATTGATATTGCACGGGATTATTCGATTAGTAGAATATTCATGTGAATAAGTAAATGGAATTATTTCATTGTATGTTTTCCATAGTATGTTGAAGTTTAAGTTTAAAAGGCTTTTTTAGTTATACATTTCCTTAAATGTTAATGCTTATTTATGAAAGTTTCTGCTCTATTACTTACCCTTACGGAGCTTTGGAGCTCACCCCTTTCTATGTTTTATTTTTTTCCCAGGATTACAAGAAGTATATTGTGATTGATATGCAGGGTTAAGACAAGGGAATAATGGAATTCATAAAGGATTATTTATGTTGTTTTTTATGTTATTGAGTGTAATGTAACATTCATGTATGTAATCTATTTTCCAAGAATGCTAAAATAATCGGTTCTTTGGGACTTGATTCTTGTAATCATGCCAATGTATTAAAATAATGTACCGACTCTGGGTAACTGGGGTCGGGGCGTTACAGTTGGTATCAGAGAAATTTTAGCAATAAACTTGGATACTAGATTTAGATAAACTCTGATTAAATCACATAGCCCTAAGATAGACTTTAATGATTAGTATAGAAGAACTTCCTAGAATTATGTATTGTAGAGATTTTGTGAGTTTTCCGAGCAATACATCCCTGTCTGGATACGAGCAGGTAGAGGGGGAAATGGCACAGATATATCTAGGGGTAAAACCCGAAAACACCGCTTTGAGCTAGACTCGAACTGGAACTGGTGCACGACAATGGGCCTTGATGCACTCTTGGTTACGACACTCCCAGGGGATATGGTTAGGATAACTATCATTTTCTTTACAAATCATTATGAAGGGTTTATGAGTATCTACTTTCTCAAAGAAAACATTTTCATGATTATGGATTATATCCATAAATAGTTCAATTTATGTTATGTGTTTTATAAGTATTAAATTTTTTATTTTTATTCATAAACTGATTTAGTTTATGACATTGCTTTGAAATGGCGCCCAATAGAAGGAATGAGAACTCCAACAATACACATGATCCAAAGATTACAGAGGATCATATCTTTCATGGTCTTAATCCAGGATTTAGAAGGGAAATATTCTTCCACATATTATCATAATATGATGAAATAGTCTCATGTGTTGATAAGATAAGTAATGAATTCTAGGAGTCCTATTGGTTTGAAGGGAAGCCAGAGAAGGAAAAGATGGTAGTGAGAAAGATAGATATAAGGAAGAAGGTAAAGAAGGATTTTCCCATATGTGATAAATGTGGAAAGAATCACCTTGTAAAATAATTGAAGGGAATGAGAGTATGTTATAAGTGTGGAGGAAAAGGACACAAAGTATGTGACTTCAAGGGTAAGAAAATGGTTTCAAAGGTACAATGCTTCATTTGCAAGGAGTTTGGACACTAAGCGATCATATGTACCAGTCATTAGACTATGCCGCAAATGATGCTTTTGGATAATAATAAAGTTATGATACTACCACATATTAAGGGGAAGGATTAGAGTTCTTATTTTGATATATCATTATAGTGTTGTATCAACCATAATATGGTTATGATACCGAGGTAGTGATTTTATAATAATACATGATTGATTTGGATAAACTATATTGGATATTCTTGACCACCTTGAAACTGATTAATGATTTTTATATTCCATCATTGTTGGGGTTTACAACATTTTTTTATTGAAGGAGTATATCTATTATTCTTTAAGGAATAACGGATCATGAATTTAATCAATAATGTTTTATGGTAATTCAGGATGTTGCAGTTTTTTAAAATAATACAAGATGAAGGTGTTAAAATGTTGTAACATAGAAGAAAGGATCTTCGTTGTGTTTACCTTACTTATAAATTTTGGACTGAAGTATTTTGGATAGTTCTAGTTTGGATTATTTTGGATTTCCATAAAAGGATAACCTGGAGGTCGGGCGACAACCCGTCGCATCCGGCAAGGCCGCGAGACTTGACCCCACAACCAAATGGCAAAAATGGTGTATCACCTAACACTGACCCACATGATGTCCCAGATTGAATAATGTTATTTTTTAATGGTTCTATTGAATAAATTATAAATTTCATTTTTTCGAACCCTATACGAATAGGATAAATATAATATTATTTTTGAGTTCTATTATATTTTAGAGTGAAAGATGAGTTTTTGGTAGAACATAGTTAAATGATGAGACTCTACTTGTCAAGTATATATTTTTCTTCTTCTCTTATTCAATGAAGAAATTAATTCTCATACTTTAGTGAAGGTATCTTAAAACAAAAAATTTGTTATCCTAATACCATATGTTTTTTTGAACCGATGGTATTTTAAATCATAATAGATTGATGAATTTAAGGCCCTCAATTTACACTTGTTTGTGATTGATGACCTCAATCACTACCTATAAATATTTACGTTTTTCTCCAATTATATGTCTCTAATTTCCACCAATGTTCTCATAATCGAGATCATAATATGGTGGTGACCCTTTCATTTCCCTTTTCCTCATATTAAGACTAAATTTTATTAACCCAATTTCTGATGTGCGTTTTCCCACAAAGATATTTTCTATTTTCAACATTTTATTTTTTAAGAACAATTTAAAATTGATAGGACACAATTTATTGAAGGAGGAGAGAATGTAACACCCCAAGACTTCATCGTATGTACTTCTTCAAAACAATTCAATAACATGTACTACACGTAACACCGATTTCAAGCGCACCATGACTTACCAAAAAAGTCGTTCAAAAGAGGTTATGAATAGTATTAACTAAATTTTGAACCTTATATAATATTTTTAATTTTATAATCCATATTATGAGTTTCTTAGACGTAATGTAAGAAAAAATTCCTTTTTTTCAGATAAAATAAATATTTTTCAAAAATGCACTTTTACCAACTTTAATAGTGAACCCTTTTTAAATCCAATATTTTAAACTTTTAGGTATTAAATTTGACTAAAAAAATTTATTCTTTATAATGGGGACATAAAACAATTTACAATGTAACACCCCAATCATCCACAGTACACTTCTCTTTGAATAATACATTAGTGTGTGTTGTACGCAACTTCGAGTTCTAACACACACTACAACCAATCAAACTAGCCGTAATGAATATTAATACATACTTTTTAAAATTTTATAAATTTTATCTCGCAAAATGGATTTCTTTTTTGGATTCGTAATATCGAATTTAGTTTATGGTGAAATTTTGGTACTTTTCAGATAACTTTTATATTTTGAAGAATAGAGAAAATTACTAAATTTTAATTAAAAACAAAATTTTTAATCAAAATAATTGGTAGTGATAAATTATGAATTTGAGTGGTTTTAAAGTATATTTTTAATATATTTTTACCATTTAATATAATTCTGGTCGTTGGAAAAAATTTCACAATTAAACCGGACATAAACAAGTGTCAATCTTTTGATAGTTATTATCTCTTAAAAACAAGCTTTTTGTTTTAACAACGAGAATTAATTTTAAATTAATTTCTGCCACTTCTGTGTTTTGAATTTGGAAAAATAGATTCCATATTTTGAATCAGGATGTTCAAATTGTGTAAATAGGTAACTTTTATTTTTAGACATTCTGAATAATTACTTCGGTAAATATTTTATTTTCCATGGTAAAAGGGTAAATCCGGTAAACAAGGGTTAAAAAATAATATTATAATAATAACAAATTACCTTAAAAAGGTGTAATAAACTTATTGTCTGATACATGTCCGACCATGGGCATATTTGGGTCAATTTTGGCACCCCATGGAGCCACTTGTATGTGATATGGACACTTTATTTTAATTAACTTAAAATCAATACAAAAATGACACAAGCATATATCATTTAGAAAAAAAAATTTACATAGGGTTATATATGTTGTATTTTTCGACTATAAATATTAATTAGAAAGATAAAACTATTTCCTGCATAGTGGTATTTTATTTATAATTTTTAGACATTAAATAATTTAATTTATTTATGACACAATGATGATGCAGTATTTACCATAATAGTGAAATATTAAAAGGATTGATATTGGAGAGAACCAAATAAATATAATTTGAGACTTTTTATGAATTAAACTAATTTTATTGGTTAATATGACATGTTAGGAATGATTTAATTAACTTTTTTTGAAGTAATCATTCTGTTATGATTTTAAAAAAATCAATTATTGAATAGTGTCAAAATTGACATAAAAGAGTTTTTAGAAAAAATATTATATTATTAATTGATATTAAATTTCTAAAAATCTAATGATTGGAAAAGAGACTTATATCATGATAGGTGTATCATTAATGGACCACTTGGGGGTCGCTTGGATATATATAGTAAGTTTATTAACCATATAATATAAAAATACAAAGAGACATTGTAAAAGTGAAACAAATTAACTAAGAGTTAATACTTAATGATAATGTTAATATAGTAACAAAAACCTGTCTAAATTCTATTGGTTGAGTTTTTTTCGACCCATACCCACCTTAAACTTTAAATAATCCAATTTTTATCCATTATAAACCGAATATGAATTTATTATAAAATAATACTTCTAACTTTTCCAAAGGTGCCCCTCACCCCTCTTATAAAAGGGCACTCCCCCCTTATCATTAATTCACACATTCAAAGCCTTTTGGCTCGGCCAAACTCTTCCAAAGTACTCTCTAAACTTCCCTCGCTTCATCCTAGAGGCCTTCCTTTAGTCAGAAAGCCAACCTAAGAGTCCTTTTAATCAAATCAAAAGGATGAACCCGGAGAAGAGGTAATGTTTTCACCACCCTCTTTCAAGTTCCTTTCTTCTTAAAGTTATTATTTCTTTGTTATTTCTATTCTAAAATACTAACTCCAATATATCCTATATACTGTAATGTTATTAAAAATATGGTACATCCATATTCAGTATTCTATCCATCCTTTTAATGACATGTCACCATACGCGCGTACGTACGGCTTACCGTCTCCACGTCGTGCTGTAACTGTTATTCAATACATTATTAATTGTATGGGTATAATAATGATGTGTATTTGATGTAAATAAAAAATATAACATTATAATGATTCTGTATATATGACATACCATCCAATTATATATTATTTTAATATCAAAAAAATGATATTTTTGCTCGTGCGTACGTACGGATTAACGTCTCCACGACGCGATGAGATTCATTTCCAAGTTCACCATTCATAAACGATTATAAAAATATATATATTACTAATAATTATGTAATATATGATATAATAATTCTACTGGAGATATATATATTTATATATATGAGGATTTATGTACTTACATATTTCTTCTTCACTTACTTCCGTTCAATACTATATGAAAACAGAAACAGCGTTTATGCGTACGTACGGACTACCGTTTCCAAAAACTGTGTTTTCCATTTCATATATATGTCTATTATACATATTTATATTCTAAATATATATGATATATTTATCATTTTTTATATTCTGGATGTATTTAAAGCATGATATAAGAGATACAACCAAGAGTAACAAGTTAAAACATGTACGATAAAGAAAGTGATTATTACCCAAAATAATAACTTAAAATGGAAATTTTTATGAAATGGGTAATATAAAGTCATAAATGAATAATGTATGACATCATAAATATTAATATGGTTCTGTTATAATTTAATAACATACTAAGATCATCGTACAAGAGGTTAAACGTACCCTCGACTAAAGGAAAGTCCAAGGTAAGGGGTTTTCATCTCACTCCTTATTCCTGTGAGAATCATGCCATATTGCCACTATTACCTTTTTTGTGGTCTATTTACTTCCCATAATTGTATTCTTTATGTAATACCCTTTGATTTATGTGTATTTACATATTCATTTTATGATACCTCTTTCATGGGTTGTATGTTTCGTAAGTTACCAAATTAGTAAGGGTTAATTATTCAATCCCATCATTATCCGAGATTGTTTATGTGTAAGTATTTACTGGGACATTTTTATCATCCTTGTCCATTTTTCATAAAAATGATTTCAAAATGAATATTTAAAGAATTTATGAAAGGTACTCTTTATCAAAATGATAATCTTAAATCTTTTAATGATTTATCTTTCTAAATATTTTTAATTAATGTCCACGTTTACAAAATGATTTTAAGGATTTATTTATATGGACATGAATTTTTTGATATGATATTTCTTTTAAAAAGTTTCAATTTGGTATGGGACACTTTGATTAACAAATATTTTTTTAATTACTTCCTTTATAAATGTGTGGCTTTTCAATGATTTCGAGAAAAGAAATATTTCTCTCAAATAGTTTCTATTTCATCTATGTCATCATCCTTTGATGGATTTTAAGCTTATTTGAAGTTTAATTATTATGATACAAAACCTTTGTATTGTATTGAAGGTTTTGTGATATGTTTTACTATAGATGTTTTATTTTTGTACCATTCGTGGTTTATATAGAAATTATTGACATTTCGTACGCTTGTTTTAATACAAATGTTTATGTTATGTTTAAACGTTTTCATATGGGAATGCATTGGACATAGAAAGTGAAGGTTAGAGCCCGCTATAGCTCCTCGATGCATCGGTAGGTCTCATGAAACAAACTACTGTCTTGGCACAAGGCCTTGAAAAAATCTTATTTGTAGTCTTGGCATGAGGCCTTGGCTATGTGGTTATGATAGTCTAGCATTATTCATTACATCATTATGAAAGTGGATATTGATATTTCATGGGATAATTCGATTAGTAGAATATCCATGTGAATAAGTAAATGGAATTATTTCATTGTATTTTTTCCATACTATGTTGAAGTTTAAGTTTAAAAGGATATTTTTTAGTTATACATTGCCTTAAATGTTTGTGCTTATTTATGAAAGATTGCGCTGTATTGCTTACCCATACGGAGATTTTGAGCTCACCACTTTCTATGTTTTATTTTTCTCCCAGGATTCCATGAAGTATATCGTGATTGATATGTAAGGTTAAGACAAGGGGATAATGGCATTAATAAAGGATTATTTATGTGGTTTTGTATGTTATGAAGTATAATGTAACATTTATGTATGTAATATATTTTCCAAGACTGCTAAACTAATCGGTCCATTGGGACTTGATTCCTTGTAATCATGCCATTGTATTAAAATAATCCACCGACTCTGGGTAACTAGTGTTGGGGCATTACAATTTGTGTCTCCTACAATAAAAAGCCTCATATGGTTTCATGAAAACTATTATTATAGGTGATATTTAGTATTCCTAGGTGATAGTATGATGACCCTCATTAGTATACAACATGTTATCACAACATATACTCAATAACCTATATAGTACAATCTAACTACACATCTATCTGTCGGTGGAAAGACACATTAAAAAAAATGTTTACCAATATACCACTATAAGCCCATACAAAATCACATAGAAAAACATTAATTATAGTAAAAACAAAAGTTATTTATACCCCATTAAGATTTACTACTTCCCAATCATGTTTTTATTCCAATAACTCTACTAATAATGTTTCCCGTATATGAATGAAATGTGCCACCTTCTTCAAATGGTCTAAAACCTCCCATGTATCTTCATTCATACAAGAATTATTCGGTATTCCAACAATACATAACATGGTCATATCATCCCACTTCCATTTTGGAGTGGGAAACCAATGGAGTAATCCTTCAGGTAAATGATACTCGTTCCTCATCTGTTGACAAGTGTAGAATTGTGTCACAAACCCAGCAAACTTCTTTTTTATCTTGGTCCCCAATATTGTCGTATTAGGACATTGAAATTTTTTGTCAAACCTAGATGTGACACCCACTTCAAGGAATGAAAATCATGGATAAAATCCTATGACATTATCACAGTGACAAAAAAATGATTCTTGGCATAGATGATCTCATCCTCAAATATGTTCCAATTAGAAGGTTAACCATCACATTAATGGAATTTATATCAATGTTAGATGATTAGTATCTTTATACTTCCTATAATGGAATCATCCCAAATGTGTAAAATCCACTAAAACTAATATGATAATCATAGACTTTTGAATCTATAGAAATACAATGGGCTTGTTAGCCTATATATTGATCACCTGACAGTCAGCACTAGAAAACATTAACTCTTGAGTATTTGATATCTTTCTCAATAATTCAAAATAATTGTTCACCATTATGAGAATATATGCTAGATCAAAATTGAAATACATCATGTAATCAACCAATATATGTCGATGTAGATATAAATATCACTTTGAAAAGATATACTTCAATATCATGTGGAATATATACATATTATACTTTTAAAACAATATATAAAACCACCAACAAACTAAATAATAAACCACTTCTTCCAACATGAATAATTTTATTGGGTAGTTATATTCATGTGGCCTCGAATACCATGATAGATAAACCACTACTCATTTACCATACATCCACACAGCTCTATGCCCTATCTCATAATAATTATTTAACACTATATAAACTTCACCCCACTCAGCTTGTATAAGGATTTGTGTCGATGTTAAACACTTTTTCAACTTTTGGAATGAATTCCGACATTCTTATGACCATTAAAGATTTATCTAATTATTGGTCAAACCTGAAAGAGGCACTTCTAAATATGAAATATCATAAATTAATCTACAATAATATCTATCCAACACCAGAATGGTATGGATTTCGAATATGTTCAAGGGATGCTCCCAAGAAACCACTTCTTAAACATTGTCTTTGTTTATAAACATATATTCCTCTGAGATGATGTGACATAACAAGGGTTCTTGATCAATCGTAAAATAAATGATTGATATAAGGAAATATATTTATTGTTATATTATTTTAATCAGGATGATGTCAATATGTGAGAAATGACCATCACGAGAATTACAATACACCATCATTTCATCTACAAAGACCACAAAAAAACTGATCCAGGTATGGATGAAAAATTCAATTCATTAAGGCCATTAACACTGGTGGTGTATACATCAACCGGAATTAACATTGAAGAATCCAATATAGGCCATACATATTTATAAATGTAATTCTTAGTATATTATAATTTTTAACACTCAACTGCTGATACCTTAATCTCAAGTATATCATGGAAAATCCAAAAACACCCTCAATAAGGAAAAAAGAATGAAGAAATGGGGATGTTGATATAGGTTATTCAGAATCATTTTGTTCAACTTTTTAGAATAAAAAAAAAGTGAAATGTCCCATACACCTTCTTAGAAAACAAAACCTATGATCCTGATGGCGACACACCCGAACGGACGAACCCCTTATCCTAAAACTCATCCTTCCAGGTCTTGGTCTCTTGATTTTCTGTTGAGTACATTCTATATCGTTAAATAGAAGTTCTCTTATCCATCGACATGATCTCAAAGTTAAATTTAATATCACTCATATGTTGAAACCCTGATAAGTATTTAAGAATGATATCCAAAAACTGGTCCATTATAGGTGGAAGGACATCATGCTCTAAACCTCCATCATCCAAAAATAGACTAGAAACCTTGGTAGTGATATCTCCTAGTTTATTAATAATTAATCCATCTCATCCTATCTAGATATCCCACACTCCAAGGTGGATATAAAAGTCTCTATTTAGAGATGTTAAAGTCACACTCCTATGATAATAGTCTTTTTAGGATCATTATACTACTAAAAAGTCCATATCCAATATAAGTTCGAAGTCTAAAATTTCAAGAATATAGAGATACCATAAAAAATGATACTCTCCATCCTTGGGAGAACACCACTGGAATAAGAAAATGTCTCTCGGTCGTACTCCAATAGGTGTGTCTATTATCAACACCCCACTCCGAAAATCGACCACCAAGAACAAACCATTCACATGTTTTTCATAAGTAATACATTGAGAAACACTGGAATAAAATTAGGAACAAGGTAAAGTAGAGGATTCAGGAAGTGTTAATCTCAATTTTAATAGTCCAGCCTCGAAATACACAGTTGTAGGTTTTACATCTTGCAATATTCATTCTAATCTTGCCTTTGATGTATCATGACACCCCTATGTTCAACTCTCCGATGATATGGTAGATCTTCCACATTAGCACTATGCTAACTTAATCATCTTCTTATCCCAATAAAACTATAGATTTCAGACTAATACAGTGTATAATATCCCTTTCATGCCCCATTGGTATTTCTAGCTCTTCAATCACTACTCATGAATCACTAGGTCATACAAAACATCTGTATATATGTTTTAAATTGTGGTAATACCATTACTATTATGGTGGACGGGGTAACAATCATCAGAGGTTTCCAAACCTATTGTATTTGTGAAAGAACACTCAAGTATGATTTTGTGAAACCGATCCCTTTATCTGTGCATATCATATCCCATTACCCTCAAAAATAATGTCATAGTTACACATCAAGCTCTCAGAACTCACACCTCTTGGGAATCCACATCTTACTATATATATTTATCTTCAATCCTCCTTCAAGTTCCACTCAGATATGAGGGCATGATCCAACTCCTTAGAAATCATCTTTATTTGAAAGCGGTTTTCTTAGAATATAATCTCACCATTAAGTGCATCGTAAAAACACTTTTCAACAGCTATCTCATACTATTCCAACGATATACGAAAGAACTAAATATATATAAAGTCTCTAGAATAGTCCATCAAAGACATACTCCCCAAATTCAACCTCAAGAATAGAAAATCTCTCCTCTAACTCAGTATGTCAAGATTGAAGAGAACTAAGATCCTGTCTAAAAAGTACATCCATAACATATAATCAGAATGTCAACTCCATGCATAGATATTTGTCCTTCACATTATTGATCCTCATAGAATATAATAAGCCACCTAGAGACTCCTCTCCTATTTACTATAAAAATTATCAAGTACCATATTGATGGGCTCAACTCAGAATTTAGATCCCTCAGGTCCACCCATATTAATAAAATTCAGAGAGTTCTACAATTAAAACTCATTCATTCATTCAGACATACTCTTCACAACCCACACCATGTCTCATTCCATAATAATCATAAAGTGAGAACTATTCTCTCAGAACCATTACATGACTTCCTAACCTAACATGACCGGTGCCTCAGGTTCCACAACTAGAGGTTCATTCTTATCAATGTCCTCTAGTCTTCTTATCTACATACATGATTACAGATGCATACTATCTAAAATTCCAAATACTCAAAATAGGACATAGTTCTCAAATTTATCATGGTTAAAAATAGGTAAAAACAATGATCCACAACAATTAGTTTCCACAACCCTCATCATGGTGTCAATATCGATGCATTATCAATACCCTTAACCATAATACTCCTTGGTCCCTGTTAACAAGGTTAAACACGTTATCATTATTCTAGATTCTCATTTAGACACCCATTTATTCTCATCGTTCAGAATTTTAAAATTTTTCTCAATTTCATGTGAGGAATATTTTTCATTCAATATCACAATCAAAGAAAAATATCCCAAATTCAACAACTTACCCATATCCTATTTTCCCACTGATTTAAGAATTGAAGCACCTAAACATAACACTGAGATCCTAGAATGATGCATGTTGACTCAACTATCATGCCATATCAGATCACAATTCAAATATCATTAATTTTCAGAAACAATAATCACATCCCTCAACAAGTTCCACCCAAAGGTGAAATAACATTCAACAATAATAGAATAAAACAATAATAAATATCCCACCATAGGTTCATGTGTTCTCCCCCATATATGGGATAGATAATCATATGAATGAGCTCATAACCAAGGAAAAAATCTTCATATCCTCCTTGCTACCTTTGCCCAATTGATGGAAAAATAAAAAATAAATTAAATTGGGTTGTGATACCACTTTGTAACATCTCGACCGAGGTTCCACAAGGTGGTCCCCGACCTGGTTCTCTATTTGACCTCAATTGAACCTCCTCATACACAAGAGGATACTAACTATCAGTGAGATTCTATTATCAATCATGGGGAGACTATACCCCTTTTTCCACAGTGAAACACCAATGGAAAATAGAAAAACAATAACTAAATGTATAAAAATTACTCGAATGATAAAAATATAACATTATGACCAAAACTAAAGATACAATATCAAACTACAGAATAATTATTTCATGTTATTGTATATTCTGTGTGTTAAAATGAAAACTCAATATTAATGACACTAATGACTCCCAAATGGGAACTGAACTACATCAGGATCCCTCATCCATGATCTATTTTGAATAATCCACCTAAAACTGTGAATTTTCCATTATATTTTCTGACAACCATGAAATATATTAGGGTATTAGTAGAGAATATCGAGTAGAGAGTGAGTAAAACTTATTATTCCACCACCAAAAACATCTAATGAAATATCTATCCAAATTATATTGTATTTAGTTGTCTAATGAATAAATCAATATACATAAATAAAAAACTATAAAATTATAAAATATTCTTTATATAAAAACATAAAAATCATGTTCCAATAGACTCCCTTGTTACTATTTCATATTTTGGCCCATGTATGAATATGAAAAATATAAAGGGAATATCAAGTCTCATAATTCCAGGGATACAATCCATTAATTCATACTTGAATGACCATGTCACCATTCATACATCACACATTAAAATGACCAAGTTCCCATTAATTATTTCTCATCTAAATGATCATGATACCATTCATAACATAACAATAGAATGAATATGTTACCATTCATTAACCAAAAATTTATTCAACAAATAATTATCCACATCAATTTCATTAATATTTCATAATTTATTTTACCACCATAACTCTGTTAGATAATTCAATAATTAAAAAATCACATCAATAACATGATGTAATTCAACAATTAGTTAATCACATATATTTCATTACTATTTAATAAATCATTTAAACACAAAAAAATTAAATTGGCTATTTTTAAAATTTTATAGTCATATAAGTGAAATTAACTAACTGAAAAATTAATTAATCGCATCAATATTATTATTTAATTAGTATTTTATTTAAACACATCCAATTATATAATTATTTCAACAATTAATTAATCACTTTGACTATTTTATTTAATGAAACAATTATATAAACAACCCATTATCCTTAATAATATAAGTATTTTTTTCACTTCCATGCCCAAAATAAATACACTAATTAATTAAGCATGTCAATCCCATTAATTAGCTCGTAAATTAGTTAATCAATATTCCCAAACTAATAATAACATAATTAATTAAACAATTAATTATAAGAATCACAATCTTATACCTCATAAATAATTCAAAAAATAATTATCTCAATTCCCAAATATCAATATGTCATAATTAGTTCTACAATTAATTATATAAGTCTATAATTCCCAAAAATCCCCAATTTCTCCTCAACAGAATTAATTTATTCACCAAATCATTAATTCAAATATGAAATTTTTTTATAAACATAGAAGAGTAATTATGAAAATACATTCATTTAATTTAAATAACTAATTTGGTATTTAAAATATTGGCCACCAACCACATTTTTGATAAAGATTTTTCTTCAGGTAAAATCCCTAAAATTCATGCAGCACTACGATGATGAATGAGATCTGAATATAAAACCCTCAATTATGTTAAAAAACCAAAGATCCTTAAAATATAGAACTAGATCCCCAATCATATATTTATATTTAATAAAAAGTGTAGAAAACCCCTTTCTCGAATGGGATTAGAAAGTAATAGGAATGGTAAACCAAGCAGGATGAGATCCTCTTACCATGAGGGGTTCATTTTTTGGATTAGGACGTAGAATCACTAATAACTGTTGTAAGGAATTCATGGAATTATTTTTTTGAGGCATTAAAATAATTTAAATACATCAGGTTAAAATAGGATTTAATTTTTTTTTGATTTTTATGGATTCGATTGATTTTAATAATAATTTTCAAGTGATATAAAAAGTTAAGCATGGTTTGATCATTAGGGGAAAACAGTTTCCCCTAACAATACACCTACAACATGTTCCCATTTTATAAGGATTAATTATTTAGTTTAAGAGGTAAAATGGTTTGGAAACCCATGCAACAACCATGAAAACACCGCTTTCCGAGTATAAATTGTTTGCAGGGATGCGTCACACGATTGGGTAAAATCATGCCCTGATCATGCACTTCACTTATCCAATCATTTTTTCGCAATTTTCTAAAAAAACACGACAAGGAAAAATAAACTGAAAATATGCTAAAACAAATAGAAAATAAGTACATTAAATCTTTCGTGATTCACCTCTATAAAAGGCATGAGTTTGAAAATGTCAATTTAAAATTAGAAATGATTCACATCAGTCTATAGAGGATGTATTTTAATGGTACACAAGATTAACATAAACCTTTTGAAAAAAATTGTACAGTATGAAGGTAGATGTTGCTATAGAATTTTATATGTTAAATTATGTCATATGTATCATATATATACATTTGGTGCATCATTATATGCCTATGTGAGTGGTGGAAAAAGGGAATGTATTTCATTAGTTCGTGTTACGACAACCACTGTACACAAGATCAATATATTAGTTTCAAATTTGATAGAATAAAATATTATTTTCGGTCATTCCAATAAGATAATAACATAATATTATATTTTATAATATATTTTACTTAATTATCAATCTAGTAGATGTTTTTATGTGTTGAGAAGATGACATAAAATGAGGATTTCTGATTAAAAACTATACCTCTTCTACATAGAACCTATTTAAATTTATACATAATTCTTTAATATATAAATTTTATGATTAAAATGTACAAAAGTTAATGGGGATGAATTTATGTAAGGAATATGGTGTGGTATTGTCCTTTACATTGTGTTTTGGATATAAAAAATGTACGGATGATGTGGTACCAATTTATTATTATGGTTAGTGGAACATTTGAAACCTTTCGATGATATCCACTAATGTCATTACATTATTTTGGTATATTTTTTTTCCAAAAAGGATCATACTAAAATAATGTATGATATAAGGTCATTATATAGAATTATAATTGAATCTTGAAATGTTTTAATATCATTTTAACTACATGTCATTTACTTTAACCCCCATAAAAATAAGATTTATCTCTTACTATGCAGAAATATGTGTACTCTTATTAACATTAACTGTGAAAAAATAAAATTTAATGTCAAAATATATTATAAAATATTATTTTTCATCTTTTGGAATAAATTTTTCCTTATTGAAACCAAATTTTTTTGGATAATTATTTTTAATATTAAAATCACAAATATTTTGACATTTGGTTTTCCATATAATTGTTCTCTTAAAACAAAAATGTTTTAGTATAATTAATCAATAGTATTTTTTTCAAATAATAAAAATTGGATCATTTTAAATTTAGTTTAATAATTTTACTTTTTAAAATAATTATATAATATTTCATTGAAAATACTTTAATCACAAATATTTGAATAACAATATTTATTTCAACATTATTCCTTCAAAATATGGAAATATTAATATTTTCAATAATTTTATAACCATTGATTAATATTTTTTTTGAAAAATAAGTTTTTAATCTAGAAATTCGAATTATTCTAATAGATTTCTTATAAAAAATATTTAATGATTGGTGAAACTCATTATATAGTATATAATATATAAATCTATTTAAAATCACTCACATGGAGTGATAAATTTATCTAATTAATATAAAAACGCATTGTGTGGATAAACATTGTTTTTTCAGAAATAAATTTCATGAAATTTAAAAAAAAAATAAAATTCTATTAATGTAATTCGATAACCAATGAAATTATTTTATAAATTTATTAATAAAAGAAATTTGATAATTTAGTTACTAATTTTTACACACAATAATATAATTTCTATTTTATAATGGTATTCTGTATTACAGTTTATACAGAATTGATGTGGTGTGTATCACAAGATATCGAATAGGTAAAATTTATTTAAAAAAATATATATCACAATTTATCAGTAGTTATATTTATTAAAAAATAAGAAAATAATCCTTAAATATTATAAAATTTATCATTATAATTTTTTTTGGATATATTCAACATAATTTCCCTAGGATCACACATAACCTCTTATTTTTTATGTTTTCCCAAAAGTATATTTACCAATCGAGTCATCTTATTACTCAAAACTACTTCAAAAGTTAATCAATAATCATAATAATACATATCAGGTTGAAATTCAATTTCATAATAGATGAGATCATGTTTTGGGTTTATCATTTACTTCCTAAATAATCATATATGGTACACCTCATATACATTAGAGAGATTTGGTTACATTCCTAAATGGTAAGACAAATCTTTTATTCATTCCACAATTTCAAAAGTTCTGAAGTTTTTGGATTCTAGTTTCCCATTATTTCCAAACTTTACAACATTCTTCTATGAAGATACATTCATGAGAAAATAACCACTTTCACGGTATTCAGAATCCACCATTTTCTTATCAACATGTCAATTATTCCGGATTTTAGCTTCTTTAATATGGTTTTGAACAGACATTACATTTCCCATTATCTCATACACATGTTATGGAACCACATGATTACTTTCAAAGGAATCACCATAATATTTTTAGAATTACATATCACTACAAACAATGTTTCATAATGTGTGACTTGAATACAATAATGTAAGTCATTTTTAAAAGAGAACTCTACCTAATAAAATTTTAATCCCACAATCCTTGAAGATCAATTGATAACGAAATCAAAATTTATTCTAATGTTTGAATAATCCACATAGTCCATCAATTAGTTTGAGGGAGATAGTTAATTATCAAATGAATATCAGTATCAAGAAACATATTATGAATTGTCTTTAATTTAGTTGTATATCGCATAACATGATTTGAAAAAATTTAAAGAGGTTCTCCCTGAAGTCATAAAGCACCATCAATACAGATTCATGCCATGTGATCTAGAGGAAAATATTCTCTTATTTATAGTATATCAATATATCCAATGATGTGATGAATAATAATAATACATCATTCTTGGATTTTGAATTCCTTTTTATGTTGATATCATCATGTTGAGAACAGATTATCATCTCTAAAAAATATGATTTGGAAATCATATGAAGAAGGATTTATTGATCAATTTCTATAATAATTACTATATCAAAATATATTATATACATGAACGAATAATATCTATCCATACTAATTTTGGTTTGAACACTCTTCCCATTCGAGATCAATTCTTATATAACCATATATACTTCCAATGGTAATTGTTTATTGTTAAATCATTATCCATGAGTAGATCAAGCAATAAAAATTTCCTTATATAGATATATTTTTACTAAAATGTGTATATTAAACTCTTATGATACATATATATCACATAATTTTCTCCATATTTAAATTGTATCTATATTTTCAGTTTAACGAATATCGATTCAATCTCTTGATCATTGGTTTGAATATTTTGTACATGAATCTTTAACGACCGTGAATTATAAAAATTTCATTATCAATTTGCAAATAGAAAAAACTAAGTACCTCTTTTAATGGATTGTTACAATTAATAAATCCAACATTTCTGATCAATAGATTAAAAACATATATATTCAAAAATCTATATTTATATTAATCAAATTTACCTTTGTATTAGGTTATCCATGTTAACTTTACCTCTTAATGAGTAAGTTTGGATAACAGTTTTTTCAATCTTGATTATTTATAAATTCATTGATTTTAAATTTATAAACATAAGAAACTAAGCACCTCAAATATTATCATTGTAGTATTCCATTCCTGGATAATTATTGTATTCATATGATAATTTAATATTACTTCCCTTGAGAAAATGGTCACATGAAAATAAAAAATATGATGATGGAATTCAAACCCTCTAAATTCCACTTATAACTCTTAAAATGTAAGAGGCTCAAGAATGAACCTCACACGATTCTAATGATTAATATATAAACTCTATTACAGCATGATATCATTATTCAAAAATCTTCATGATATTCCCTAAAGAAAATTTTCATTATGTTTTTGAAAATATATGGAACATTAGACAATAATAATTGATTTACTATAAACATGTATTTTCCATACATGGTATATAATATTGTCTTCATAGTATCATCATCATTTACAGAGTAGAAGGGATAACAAGAAGGAAGGTTAATAATTGAAAAATATTAACCATTATTTATTATATTGAACAAGTAATAAATGTAGGTATAAGATAATAGTTTTTTATCCTAATAGATTTGATTTCCATAAAGTAAACCCACATTTCACTAGATCAATATTTATACATAGATAAAAGAGTATAGGATTCATAGGAGGTATTACTAGTGAATTAGAATAATTTTTTTACACAACTCCACTATAAGTTTCTTTAACTATATTAACTCTAAATTACCATCCCTATATGGTTTCATTGATATTTATCTTTAATTATGTATTAATTATATGGATATAAAAAATTTTAGATTAGGTTGATATCAAATAAAATTCCTCAAAATACACGCATAATATTCATATCCAATACGTACATCATTAATATGGAGATTACATTTATCATCCAAAGATTGTGTGTAACACCCTAAGCTTCCACGGTACGCTTCTCTTTGAATAATACAGTAGCATGTGTTGTACGGAACTTCGAGTTCTAACACACACCACAACCAATCAAACTAGCCGTTATGAATATTAATACCCACTTTTTGAAATTTTATACATTTTATATTTCAGAATAGACTTCATTTTTGGATTCTGAATGTCGAAATTAGCATAGGGTGAATTTTTGGTACTTTTCGGATGACTTTCATAGTTTGATGAATAGTGAAAATTACTAAATTATAATTAAAAACAAATTTTTTAATCGAAATAATTTATAGTGATAAATTATTAATTTAAATGGTTTATAATTATATTTAGAATATATTTTTACTATTTAATCCAATGTTCGTCATTGGACATAATTTCACATTTAAACCAGATATAAACAAGTGTCAATCTTTTTATAGTTATTGTTTCTTAAAAACACACTTTTTGTTTTAACAGTGGGAAATAATTTTAAATTTATAACTGAATCTTCTATGTTTTTAATTGGGTAAAATAGACTTCATTATTTAATTGAGAATATCAAAATTATCTTAGGGTAAATTTTTGTTATTTTTCTGAAAACATTCAATTTTTGATGAGTAGTGAAAAACACTGAGTTACTATTTAAAACCGGATTTTTATTTAAATAATTATCTATTTTATTTAAATTTATTTTAGGTGAAATAGATACATAATACCTATATAAATTCAATGTAATTCACTCGATATATTTTATAATAATTTTAGATATATAAAAATTTTATTGAACTTTTTCACCGTCTTTTATCCACCTCGTAGAAGAATTTTTAAATTCACAAAAAACATAATTTTACCACTTCTGTGAGTTTAATTTTGAAAATCCGAGAAACACGATTAATATCAAGGAGTAAAATGTGGTTCAATAAGAAAAAATAATTTTTTGTGAATAATAACTTTTTACTTTTATTTACCACGGTTAAAAGTAAATAGGTTAATTAAGGGTATAAATGATATTATTATTACCCTAACACATGCCCTAATTCTATTGGATAAGTTTTATTAGACCAAAAAACAACCTTAGGAATAAAATATGACCCTTTAGGTCCACTTGAAATAGATTAGGACATTTATTATTATTTAAATCCAAGAAGAGTTAGAAGAGTTAAAATCAAAGTGTAATAACAAAAACATTTATAATATAGGGTTATACATAAGATAAATTCAATTATAAATATTCATTAGAAAGATAAAAATATTTTCACCATAATTTTATTTTAATTATAATTTTTAGAAAATATATAATTAAATTTATTTATGACAAAATGATGATGTAGTAATTACCTTAATAATGAATGAATCAAATAAATGGTAATATAAATATTAAAATAAATAAAATTTAAAAGTTTTTTTGACATACAAAAATTTTCAAGGTGACTATGACATGTTAGGTCTGATTAAATGTATCTTGTTCTGAGTAATCATGTTGTAATTATTTTAACAAAAATTAAATACCAAATAGTGTCCAAATTGACATAAAAGAGTTTTTAAAACAAATATTATAATATTAATTGATATTCAATTCCTCAAAAACTAAGGTTCACCCAAGAGACTTATATCAAGATAGGTGTATCATTAATGGACCACTTGGGGGGTCTTTTGGATGTATATGGTATGTTTATTAACTATATAATATAAAAATACAACGTGGCATGGTAAATGTCAATCTAATTAACTAAGAGTTAAAACTAAAGGTTATGTTAAATATAATGACCAAAACCTGTCTAAAATATATTGGTTGAAAGGATTTTGACCTATTCCCACCTTATAATTTGAATAATATACTTTGGAGCCATTATAAACCGAATATGAATTTATTATAAAATAATATTTCAAGTTTTCCTAATGAGCTCCTCCTCCCCCTTATAAAAGGACACAACTTCTAACCAAATCTTCACACCTTCAAATCATTTTGGTTCAGAAAACCCCTGCCCAAATACTCTCTCAACTTCCCTCACTTCAACCTAGAGGCTTTAGTTTCATCATAAAGCTAACATATGGACCCCTTTTTATCAAATCAAAAGGAAGAACCAGAAGAAGAGGAGGCTAAACGTACCCTCGACTAAAGGAAAGTGCAAGGTAAGGGGTTTTCATCTCACTCCTTATTACCATGATATTCATGCCATATTTCAACTATTACCTTTTTGAAGTCTATGTACTTAACATAATTGTATCCTTTGTGTAATACACTTTAATTTATGTGTATTTACATATTCATTGTATGATACCTCTTTCATCGGTTGTATGTTTCGTAAGTTACCAAATTGGTAAGGGTTAATTTCAAAATATCTTTATTATCAACGGTTGTTTTTACGTAAGTATCTACTGGGAAATATTTATTATCCATGTCCATGTTTTATGAAAGAGTTTTCAAAGGTATTATTTTAAGGTACTTTTTACTAAAACATCATTTCAAATGTTTTAAATATTTATTCTTCTAAATCTTTCTCATTAATGGCCATGTCTTAAAATTGGCTTTTAAGGATTTATTTATATGGAAATGAATGTTTTTAAAATGTTAATTCCATTCAAAAGTTTCAATGTGGTATTGGACACTTTTATTAAAAAATGTCTTTAAATGACTTCTTTTCTAAATTGTGTGACTTTTAAATGTTTTCATGAAAAAGGGGTATTTCTCTCAAATTTTTTTACAAATAATATTCATCTATGTAAAAATCCTTTGATAAATTTTACACTTGTTTGAAGATTTATTTATTATGATAAAAACATCCATATTGTATTTAAGTTTTTGTGATATTTTTTTACTATAGATGAGTTATTTTTATTCCATTACTGGTTTATGATTAATGTTTTGGCATTTCGTATGATAGTTTTAATAAAAAAAATTTATGTTATATTTCATCCTCTTCTTAAGATGAATGTGTTGGACTAGTATGTTCTGGGTTGGGGTCCAGTTACAGCAGACCGTCCGGGTTGGTGTCCAGTTATTAGAGGCACTCCGGGTTGGTTTCTGGTTATTAGAGGCACTCTGGGTTAGTGTCCGCTTATTAGAGCCACTCCGGGTTGGTGTCCAATTATTAGAGGCAATCTAGGTTGGTGTCCAGTTATTAGAGGCACTTCGGGTTGGAGTCCGGTTTGAGAGGCTCTCTGGGTTGGGTTCTGGTTACAGTTATCCCTTTGGTCTTGGCAAGATTCCTTGACACAGAAATTAATGTTCGTTATTATGCATTCCATCATTATGAAAGTTGTTTTTGATATTCCATGTGATTATTCGACTAGTAAAATATCAATGTGAATAAGTAAATGAAATTATTTTATTTTATTTTTGCCATATTACGCTGAAGTTCAAGTTTAAAATTCTTTTGTTTTGGTTATACATTTCCTTGAAAGTATATGTTTATTTATTAAAGTTTCCGCTATATTCTTATCCTTACTGAGCATCTGAGCTCACCCCTTTCAATGTTTTAATTTTTCCCAAGATTCTAAGAAGTGTATTGTGATTGATATGCAGGGTTATGTCAATGGAATAATGGAATTCATAAAGGATTATTTATGTTTTTTGTATGTTATAAATTTTAATGTAACATTCATATTTGTAATCTATTTTTCAAGACTGCTAAACCGATCGGTCCTTCGGGACTAGATTTCTTGTGATCATGCCAATGTTATGTAATAATGCACCAACTCTGGGAAACTGGGGTCATGGCATTACATTGTGTCTTCTTTTCTCCCCCACAAATTTCATTCAGATGAACTACTGGGGTAGTTTATAAACATGACATGAATGTTTAATTATAATTCATAAAGAAAATTAATTCGACATTGTCATCAAGATTACTAATTTCTTTATTAATACAATAATTTTTTATCGTATTTTAAATTCTAGTCCATTCCACGTATTTTATCAAATTCAAACAGAGGGATAATAATATATTTAAAAAATAGGGATCATTTATGTGTCAAAAATTTAAATTAATAACACATATATAATTCTATGAGGAATCCTCAATTATTATTGATTGATAATTCTTATCTATATATTCTAATAAAATATCTAATTTTCATGAAACAAAGTGAACATAATAATGGTTTTTATGATCTTGAATAAAATGAAACCTTTTTAAATTCAAGGATATGATAAATGTACTGACCAAAACATCATAAAAATCTTCAAAATATATATTTTATGGTTTCATATGAATGAATTTTCATTATGGTAATTTTATGGTGAAAATTTCCTTCACACATAGTAAATTTATTTTAATAGTGTCCCATATGATAATTGTAGACACATTGAACATTGGAATCTTATTTCAAACCATACAAGAAT